>CADEBF010000008.1:1200000-2400000 GCA_902825475.1 Hypomontagnella monticulosa
ACCCCGGATTACCATTACTATGCTTGCTTTGTGATCTATTAAGGGTCCAATTCACTGGTTGTAATCTCCGCAACCTTGTCTATTTCTAACATCCCTACATCTATGGATACTTTCATGTGAGATGTCTATCCCTGAGCCGAAAGCATTTAAGCAACATAGTATTGCGACGTAATGAAATTAACGTTAAACTAAGACTTCAGCTACGAAGCTAATTGTGACGAAATATTCTTCGAGAAACGCCACGTGGATTGCCGAGGTTCGAATCCTATCGTGAGAATTGACAGCAAACCAAGACATGCTTCGACGAAACTACCGTCTGAAGAGTCAGACAAGACACACGGGTAAGCAGCCCAACGGGATGTGGCGGAACCGGCACTGTAAGTTAGGATAGAAGTACATATGTAGGTTTTAGAAATTAGATGAATGTATCAAGATATGTATGAAGGGACGTACAGATATGTATCAATAGATTGTTATTTTTACAATATGCATACGGAGTGTAACTCCTTCATGTCTCCTTTGTTGCATTCTATTCTACATTGATGTTCGAGCTTGGTTTGTGGTACCTACATGATACGACGTAGAGTGTCCACCAAGACTAAACCCAATGGCCCTCGCACGGTGTAGAAGACATCCCACCTTGCCCACCTTAAGTGCTTCTGCTACCCCACGAATTGCGTTATCGGATCATCCCCGCTAGGTAAGCCTACATGTACTAATTACCTAGTACGCTAGCCTTGGCCATGCCGGGATGAGGTGGCCTGGATGGGAATGTTAGGTCGCTTAGCGCGACTGATATGGCTAGCAGCCCCCAGCGGCTAGAGCGCTTGCGGCAAAAGGGTTTGGCTCTATTTGAGAGAGATTCAAATGTTGCTTCAAGTTTCAACGCTAATAACCGTCTAAGCTTCTGACATTTCAGCATCAATCGAGATTAAAGTGCTAACTATACGCCATAACTTAGGTGAGAACATAAAAAATCTTTATGAAAAATGCTTATAGTAGCTGGCTTACCTACTAATCCTACGAGCCGTCTCCGATAAATGGCTGTAGCGTATTGACGTGTATGAAAAGGGATGCGGAAACATTCACATGCGTCCGTGGCGATCCCCTTATCCAGGGACCTCCTGTCAACATGTTTCATAGCCACGTGTACAGCTGAACGAAAGTGTCCGTCTGCGGGTCGTATCGAGTAATGAGCCTTTAGGATTTGTCCTACCAGTCGAACTTGTATACGGCCGTTACATATCCCTAAATTTCCTCGAGCCTCGTCTTGTCGTCTACGCAGATCATCGTATCGAAAATACGCCTACGCAAATCCTAAATGACATCTCATATCGGCATATGTCATGCTAGCGTCAGACTAGCAGGCCGATCAGTTTGATATGTATCTTATCGCTAGCATATCCGGCCACCGTCCGAGCCGGAAGGTGGGTTCCTACTTTGCGAATACGGGGCCAAAGTTCAGCTCAAGTGCTTTGACAAGCAATAGTATAATGGCTATTTACAAAAATTGCCTACCTGGGTAGTTGACTTATTTCTATCGTCACTCAAAAGCAGGGCGGATTCTTGTCATGCATACAATATACACACATGTGTATGCATTCGTTACATGTAACAGCTACTACTACACAATTGTGTAGGGGATCATAACCTCCGATAGGCCGATCATCAGAACCACGACCCGCTTTCCGACATGAAAATGCAGAATAACTTGAGGCGAACTAGGGGATCTGCTAGTCTGCGCTGGGACACAAACCAATTGTGCTCCCAAATCATAAGGCTCAACCAACGACAACTACTCGAGTGGATTCGACCAATGCCACATCTAAGCTGAACTAGTTGGCGGTGAGCGTTCCTACTACATCCATTTTCAGGTTGGGCACGAAAAAAAAATTGATGATGCTGGCGGCCAAGACGCATACGACGAGCCACACTCGACAGCCGAATTTTTAGATACAAGGCTGCGTTGATGTATCCGAGATTGGGTGTTGCGTTGCATCGAAATGCATTACATCCGCCTCTTGCGTCCGGCGAGGTTCGATGCGTCAGACCGTAGGAAGCCAATTATCTCGCTCCTCATTACCATCACCACGGACTTGGGTGATTCATTCCTCTACCCAGATGCGCCCGTTGACCTGGTTATCTCGGCGGATGGTCCGACGGGCGAGTCCGTCGCGCTGCTAAAGCCCGACCAATTACCTCGGTGGGCTGCCGGCATGCGAGTTCTCGATATCAAAATCCCGGTGAAGCCGCAGCTGAAGAAAGACGATACCACGTGTATCATTAAAATACATCCAGCCGCACAGCCTTTGCCATTAGGTGTGTTAAGAAGCACCGATGTTCTCCCTTGGCATAGTACTACAAACTCGTCGTCCCCGAGCCGGGGGCTCATCATGCCGGCCATCGTGGAGATGGTGAAGGGTGTCTGCTCCCCGGTTGCTCTGCGGACGCTTCAACTCAACACCGGGTCCCAATTGGAAGACCGGCTAGACCTGGATCTTGAAGAGGATATTGGCGAAAGTATTGCGCGCCATATATGGGACGCTGGTGTTATGACGGCTTGCTTTTTAGCTGATACATGCCGCAGTAGCGAGAGTGCCCGCGATGTACTACCTATAAGAAAGGATAACTTTGGCGTCTTAGAGCTCGGTAGCGGCGTAGGTATTCTCGGGCTCACCTTAGCCTGCATCGTGGAAAGAGCCGCCGCGGTTCAAGGCCAGAGTCTCACCGAGGCTATTATACTGTTAACGGATCTCGCAGAGGCGGAAGAACGCGCCAGATCTAATATTTCACGAGCCGAAACGGCGATCTCCCAAATGAGTGCTGGTAGTTGTAAGGTGACGCTTCAGTATGAAGACCTAGACTGGGATGAGGGCAGACACGGGCAATTCGGTCCTCTAGCATCTGCTCGCCCGTGGGATTTAGTCGTCCTCAGCGACTGTACGTATAATGTGGACTCACTGCCAGCGCTTGTAGGAACGTTAAGTGCATTACACGCGGCGAATTCACGGCATACTGGTGTTGAGAAAGACGCAAAGACTTCAGTTATTCTAGCGACGAAGCCTCGCCATTCTTCCGAGAAGGCTCTGTTTGGGTTGCTTGAGGCTGATAAATGGGGCTATACCGTTATCAAGTCTATCCCGCTGCCGAAGCTTGGCGAGGAAGATGAGGTCGTTGATATATATCTACTCGAAAAGGGCGGGAAAACGACGTAGTCTAGCAATAATACTATTAAGAGCTCTTACACCTATACCATCCCGGGTACTACTAAGGACTTCAGCTATAGTAGATAGCATAGGGACATAGGCATACGCCACACACGTTGAGGAAAAGGGGCTGCCTGACGAGTAGATTCTCTACAGTCCGCCATTACAATAGCGATGGGTCGATTACCTGAGACGAAATCAAGCCACTCTCCAGGATGTATAAAGTACTATTGGTTATACCATCTTTGAACTTCCAAAGGTCAAAATGTGGCCTTAGAATAGCCAATACTTGCTGGGCATGAGGAACCCCTTGATACTTCGAGTAGGCGCTGGCCTTGGTAACAACACCATCGCCCCGGGATCTAGAGTTAAAACATTTAGAGCTCCAGGCTGTAATCAGAATATAGCCCTAATAGACAACCAAGCCACTATAACATACATACTAGATAGTAGTAGATCACTTTACTAAGTATATTTATATGCATTGCGTCTAGTAATTTGAGTTCGCTTTTTCGTAAAGTAGATTTAGTGGCAGTTGATAAGCTACATTGTAGGTTGGATAAACGAATAATGCAATTAAACCATGGAGATTAGATTTCGCCCCGCTAAATGCCAAGAATCAACAATACAGCAGCCAATCTTCATCATATGCAAAGTAAATATTCCCGATACATTGATGATGAACTACAATTCTGTGCAGCACGACCAATTAAACTAGTTAAACTAGCCAATCATATTGAACAGTCAATAAGGTGGAAGAGGTTCTTGAATTCGGTTGCAGCATCAAATTGTATCGTCGCTTGTAAAGTATCTATACCTCTCAGCCATTCCACGCGCCGCATTCTCAGTGGTATCAATCGACACTCAGGTACAACAAGCCTCTGGACTACTACTCTTCATCTTCTTCTACTCCTAGGCCAGCACAGGCCGTAGGAATCACCAACCTCAGACGCGGCTATGGAGGGTTCGGCAGCACACCGCAAGATCGAACTCCAAGCTCCGGAGGACTTGTCGTATCTGCTAGCCAACGTGCGACGCGCCGCCACGGCGCGCCTTGACGAGGCCTTCCCGCCGGTGGACGGGGCGGCGGGCGGCGACGGAGCGGGCGGACAAGGCGATGAGTTGAGGACTCGGATCGAGGAGCTTGTTAACGAGGTACGTTTCTTTTCTGAATAGTCTTTGCAATTGCATCCTTTTCCATTTCGAATTGCTGTTGTCTTTCCTTGAATAGAGCACGTGCATCTATCATGCCTATATCTACACAGGTACCTACCGATTTAGGTATGCATGGGGATGGCGGCGTTTTGGTTGGTTACCGAGAATTTTCTTGGGTGTGGGAGAACATGCGGAGTGTGGTATATAGGTCGGGTTAGTCCACTGGGCTAGCACATACGACCATAGGACTTGGAAAACTCGGGATCCCGTCCGCTCTCCCATAGATAAGCCAAGTACCGCCGGATTAGTAGTTGGGTCGGTGACGACCAGCGAATCCCCGGTGTTGTATGTTTTTGTTTTTTTGGTCCCTTTTTATTATTATTTACTGTTCCTCCTATTACGAGCTTCCTGTCAGATTCATTTTTCACATTTCGTATATTAGTTACTCTTTTTTCCCGTCTACTTATCTGTTCTTCCCTCACCCAACGGTGTTTGGGTCTCCCGCCAAACAAGCATGCCTACGCGCCTCTATACTAACCAATCCCCACCAGTACATAATCAAAACCTTCACACTCGCAGCCCCCAACCTCTCCATCAACGGGCTCCCCGTAGACTTAGCACATTTCCTCTCCGGCGGCTCGTCTTCAGATCCAACACAGCCAGAAGAAGTCTACGAGCCCTTCGACGCACGCAAGCGCGCGCGCGTCGAGGAGCTGACGCGCGAGGAAGAGGACCTGCTGCGCGACATCGCGGCGCTGAAGAAGAGCGTGCCGGGCGCTGCGGCCGCCGCCTGGGCCGACGCCGCGCGCCGCTCCGTTGCGGATGATGAGCGTGAACTCGCTGCGGTTAATGAACGCACGGCGGGCAGTAGTAGTGAGGGTAAGGAGGTGTTGTTAGGAGACGTGGGGAAGGGCCTGGAGCGACAAGATGATGTTGAGGGCGCGTATGATGATGCGATTCGTGGGCTGGGCCGCTTGAAGCGTAATATGCCGGCCGTGGTCGCGCGCATGGAGAGGGCGAGGAGTGCGGGGGAGTATGTTGTTACGGAGCGGTGAATATTCGGTTTTCCGGCTTGTTATTAATAGGGAGGTCCAAGATAGACGGCCGTGGTCGGGTAGTGGCGGGCTTCTGTGAACCCCGGGGATATCCGATGAGGGAAACATACGAGAGCTCTGCTGATATATGAACTAGCAGGCTCATTTCGCAGCCTCCTGCAGGAGATGGTAGCTACTAAGTTGCCACGTGGAGGGCTGGGTAGATTAGAATAATTGTACAACTATATTCAACCGACCACATCATACGAACAAACTGGTATAGAAGGGCTACGATTCGAAGAGCGCCTATTTTTCAGTACATGGATTTTAATACGAATCGGACGTCATTATCAATCAAGAATCTTCAGCAAACTAACCGCCTGTCTTCACCATATATATCGAATATCGCCAGTGGACGCAAAAGCCTAAGATATGGGGGGAATGCAATGTATCATATCGGTCTCTGAGATGCCTCTAACAATTTTGTAGAAAAAATGGCCACGAAGTACCCACGATATAGGTAAGAACTGGCGTTTATGAGATTCTGCCCGGGATGAAAGATCGTTTCGGATCGAAAATAAAAAACAAACGTCCGAGGCCGCTCTCTTCCTCAGGGCCTAATGTGCCTTGTGTTAGTTAATCCTAATCTATCTGACCGCCCCGACTAGACTCCCCGCTTCGTTCCGAACTTATGCTCTCCCCTTTTCTATGCAGTTTAAATCTCACGTCCCCTCTTTACGCGGCAGCCGGGGCAGGCGCCTTGGCTTCAGCTCCCTCCGTTACCGTCGCAGCACCGGTGGCGCCAGCAGCAGCATCTCCGGTGTGGATCTCTGACGGCTGGTTCTCGATCACCGCGTCGCCCTTCTTCTCCCACCAGGCAGGCTTGGCGAACTCGGGGTCGCACCACGGGCCAGCATTACTGAGGCCGCAGCCACCCTCACACTGGCAAGTACCACCGAATTCCTTGGGGAGATTCTCGGCCGGGATCTGGCTTAGGAGCTCTTTCTGGTAGTTGCCGCCGAGGACGTGGATCTTGTCGACGGTGACAGGGTCGAGTAGCGGTCGGATCATGCGCCACACACCGGTGAACAGCCAGTTGGTGTTGATCAGGTACATACGGCCCAGACGCTCGGGGTAGTAGTTCTGGCTCATACCGGATGCCTCCTGGATGTAACCAAAGACCTGGCGCGCGTTTCCGAAGCCGACACCGTTGAAGTCCATAATGGTGCACGAGGTCTCGAGCAGCTGGCCAGCCTTACGTGAGCACGCAGGCAGTCGCGGGTCCGCCATCTTCTCGTACTCGACAGCCAGGTTGATCAGCATGTGTTCGTACTCGACGCCCTCGTTCTTCATGGCGGTGATATCGATCTTGCCGAGCTGTTCGATATATACCGGCCGTCCATCCTATCGAACCAAACTGGTAAGCATAAAAACAACCTTTTTCGGGTCAGAGCGTGGAAATTTCCGTACCTTATCAGTCTTGTGGTAATACTGGGGGTACCACTTGGATATCTTCTTTTTGAAGGAGCCGTCCTTGTCCCACTCGCCTATTTCCTCGTCGAGGTCGATGGTTCGGCCGTCAATCTTCAGGGGCTGCCCAGCATATAGCATCGTCTTCCGCCATTTTTCACAGTCGACAAACCTTATCACCAGTATTAGTTTTCGTTATTACTTTTCCCATCTCCAAGTTTTATTCCTTCATTTTGGCTCGGGGAAGGCTCACATTTTCTTGGACAGGTTGACATCGAACTTTCGGGCTCGCAAGAAACGCAACTAGTTGTCCACAAAAGGAGCTGTTAGCGGTGCACATTTCTTCTATTTTCTCGTCCGTCCATCTCTCCTACTGCCAGTCTCCAACACCCCTTCATGTATTGTTCTGCAGGATACATACCAACGTCAGAGTATCCAGTCTCTTAGTATAACCTTCGCTCTCGAGCATCATGCGTAGCTGGTGGACCTGAGCCTGCTGGGCCTCGTTCAAGTGGCCAGGGTGGCCAGATTTGGCGACGGGGGCGGTGGTAGGGTAGTCATAGTGATCGTACTTGGGATCTAACTCCATGATGGATAGGATATTTGCGTCGATTTCCTAAGAAATCGGGCAGGTCAAGCTTAGGATGGTCGAGTGTGCGGTATGGCAAACTATTTATCCAGACACACGAGTTAGGGGACTAGAAGGCTACAAAGAAACAGAATCAGGAGAAAACCAACCAAAGTTGTTTTTGAAGAAATATTTTAGGATTAAGAATTTAGACCGAGAGTTTATGTAGGTGGATAGTTTAGGTTGTCGTAATAAAAGTCGGGGTACTCAGTGACAGACTAGGACTCGATAAAGTGGTAAAGTTGTCAGAGTAGGCAATATCTAGGTGAATCAGAATCAGGTATGGACTGTAATCCAATGGATAATGGATACAAAAATACAAAATAATAATAAAAAAGTGGCGGCGTTAGATTGCGGGCATGCCCAAGTGGGACATCGTCATTGGTGCGCAGCGGTGAGATCTGGGGACTTGCTTCAATCAATGTTCAAGTTGCTTGGGTCTTTCCTTGGGTCCTTTTTAGGTTCCCAAACTTTAATCACGCTTCCCGGTCGCATGCCAACTTACGTAATCCAGGGGTCTCCCAAAGTCAAATCCACTTGACTGCAAATCCACAGTTCTCCTTATCAATGATCGCCTCAGCCACTATGAAATACGTATTCTCCAATTTCCAAGGTTCAATCAATGCTCAGTCGCTTCATATAACCATAATTGGTCCACTTATTTATAGATTTAGGAAGAATAATGCGAATAATGAATTGTCATACTATCACCCCTTTAGACGAGGGGCTCCTTCAATCATTGCGTCATCATTATTCAGATACACGGATTTCATTCACATGCATCCATATACCGGGTCTATTGGCTGAAACGTGGTAAGCCAGCAGATATCGGCGTGAGCATGGGCGTGGGCACCCTCAGCAGTTGAGGTGACGCCGGCACAAATCTGCCACCTCAGCTTCATATGACTAGGCTGACACCTGATTACTCACGTAGCCCTTTCATCCGTTAGGCTGCTCATCGCCGTCTTTCGTCCCCTTCTCTTTGTGCTCCTCGTCTGTTTTTTCTTTTCGTTTCTGAATAACCTCCCAGTTGTACACTTGCGCTATAGCAACCTCCATGGTCTAATCAAAGTCAGTCGCCTGTTTAATAGAGAGAAGTATAATCAGAAAATAGGGAACCAAGCGAGATGCTTACCGTGATCTGTTCTCGGAGAAACTCCAAGTCCTCCTTGCAGTTAGCATAGCTCTGCTTTGCGGCCGCCAGCCTCGACGTTAGAAGAGTCTCTGCTTCGTCGATCGGGTACGAGAGCATCACATTCGCCTATCCAGCAATCCTTATCAGTAACGACTATTTCTCCAAGAGATATATGGCTTAACTTACACCAAGCCACAGATACACTTCGTCCGTAGGTGGTATTAACGCCTTCGCGTATAGGGTGTCGTTAAGCTCGTATGTCGTCTCGATCGGATCTGATTCGTCCTACAGCAGAACATCAAGATTAGCCAATGATTCATATAAAGCCACTATTAGGACAGCTTACCGTTCTCGTCTTTAGGAACTTGACCGTCTCTAGCGTCTTCTGGATATCAGGCATCTTATCCTTCAGCCCGGCTACTCTTCTTTGTAGATTCAATTCCATAAATTGGTATTTACTATAGCCAGGTGTAGGTATCAGCGGTTGTCCGTCGCAAATAGGCGAAATGAGTCGGGAGCTTCGTCAAGCAGGGGAACTGCGAATGAGTAGGTTTCTCCTCCGTGGTAGGTATTGTTGCTACTACAGGAGTGAACAAATAGGCGAACAGCATGATGGCTTACGAAATCATCTCTTGGAAGCTACGCAGGGTAGGCTGCACATCCTCTCTCGAAGTGACATAGTCCTCGACCTTATCGGCGAACGGCGCGTAGGGAATCCCTCTCGGGTTCGTAGGTGCATCCTTTCTATATTACGAGTTTGACGTTAGTAACATTTTCTAAGAAGCTATCACGGTATATCTCTATAGCGTACTGGACGGCCGGCTCTTTGCCTTTAGCTGACATGTTGGAGATTATGATGCGGCGCTTTTCAGCGCATTGTTAAGAAAGGTAGACCGAGCCAAAGTCGCTGAGAGAGACCGTCTGAGCTCCCACTTAAAAAAATAAAGTTACAGGAGCATGGGCCATCCAAGGCGGGGGAGGCTAAAACTTTGAGCTCACCTAGGTCAAAGAGGGGCAGAACTCGGTGTGCATGGTTACCCCTGGAGAATAAAGTTCACAATTCAAACGTAAAGCCGGTATTCCACGGGTTGAATTACATTATTACAATAGATAACGAATATCGCAGTATTTACTGTTGAATAGACGTAAGCATATAAGGAGATTTATATCCATGACCTAACTAAAATCACGAAGATATCCCAGCTTGCAAAGATAGCTAGAAATGTAATGACGTCGTTAAAGTAATATTTGAGGATAGGGGATTATCTATTAAAAAGGCGGCAACAATCTAGCGTACACGCTTCGTTCCGCCGCCGCACTAACCCGAGGAACTCCGAACAAATCAACGACATTGATAATAAGAGTAAATAATCCCCCTCAACGCATCTCTCCAAGCTTCTGAATTTTGTAAATATTTCCCCAATCCCTCAAAAAATCATTGCTAGAACTGGCCAACATCATGGGCCAAGGACCATCGCATGATGAGGTCCAACTTGAGACTAGAGTTGAAGACCCCAAGGATGCTCCTCCGAAGGGGCTCGCTCTCGTAGCTCACGGCAGGCTCGGTGGAAACTTCGACCAACCCCCAGTTCGCCTACTTGCGGAGTATTTAAGGGATGAGAGGCAGTTGAGAGTCGTAACATGGAATGCCCGAGGAATAGGCAATAGCGGGGGTGGAAATGAGTGGACGAATTTTGGTGTCTGGATTGGGGACGCTGGTATCATGGATTATGATGTATAGCCCTCGATCCAATTTCTTCGCCTTTATGTATTCAGCTGGCTATTGGTGCTAACCAACGCTCAAACGCCTCAGCGGATGCTTCGGGAGTCTATGGCTAAATACGTAGATGACTTTCCCAACGCCCAAGGGGTTGAACTATTTTTATGTGTATGGCCTCTCTCCTTCAAACATGTCACCCAGTCTCCTAATAGAACTATAGGGCTACTCAGCGGGCGCTGTATTCGCGGGTTGTACTCGCCCACCACCATCTTTCCCCCAGTTTGCGCCCGCCCATTATATCTTAATCTCGTACCCCGTGGATCTCAATCCTCTAATTGGGCTTCACAAGTCAGGATCCTACTACCGTTCAGTAGAGGCCCTAGTTCAAGGTCACGGTTGGGAAAACTTGCCAGCCGAGTTTCATGGGAAAGAACCTGATGTGACTGGGGTGCTCACAGTTACGGGTGAATGGGAAGCGGTTCTATTTTATGGTATGTGGACAAGTATTCTTGGAGGCAAGAACAGTCGAAACGTCTTAACACAGGTCTCCGTTCCGGGTGCTACACATGCATGGGATGATAAGGCCCCTCGGATCGTGGAAGAAGTTGATAAGTGGCTACGTAATTTTCCATCGTGAGACTTGGGGCATGAGTAATGAGGCCGATCTTTCAGTTATATACACACACATCTATAGCAATTATGCAAATAAGTACTGACTCAGCTCATAACACATTATACATAGTCATTAACTGTATAATATAACCCAAAAGATACTTTCACATACATATATGTACATATGTATGTAGCCACTAGGTATGTACATGTATTCAATGTTGACCTCTCCTATTCATATAGGTCCACCCGGGCCGAATGCTCTTCGTCTCAAGCGGGCGGCGTGACTATATGCCATCTAGACCTATGATTTCCCGTTATTGAAATGAAAAATCCAATTAAGGTCACTGGCTTGGATAGTAGAGCCCCTCTAATTAGTAGTATTTCCCGTACATACAGGTATCTAGTAACTGCTATATTGGCCATCTCAACACATCGAACAGTACGAATGGCAAACTCTGTATATTGTGCTCTCATATATATACATCAAGCATTTTACGCTGCTGCCTAGTATTCTTCTCCTTTCTTGTCCATTCGCCTCCGAAAAGCCTATCTAGGTACCTAACTCGTTCCTAAGGACGCACCTTAGTAACTCGGCTCATCCTTAACTTGGGAAAGTTTCTCTTTGCCCAACATACCAGCATTGACTATACCTTTCGGTTCTTGATCTATCATCAAGTCTTTCGCCTTTCATCTTCACAATGACTTCTCCCCAGGATCGTGCATTCGGCTTACCCGAGATCCTTGAACACATACTGAGTTACCTCAAGGAGTACGAAATTCTCGTCAATGCCCAGCGCATCTCGAAGCATTGGAAGGCAGTTATCGAGAGTTCCCCAATACTCCAGCAGACCCTTCTTTTTCAAGAAAGGTAAGACTTAGAAAACATATTATAATGTCGTGTTAGTTTGACATCTTACTAAAACTTTCTCAGTCCGGGAACGAAAGTCGGTTCTCAGTATACCCAAAACAGTCTCCTAAAGGACGTCATACCGTCACTCTTCGTAGTATTTGAGGATCCCGACGCCCTCTATTCACTCGCCATGCCGCGGAGAGCGAACCTCAATGCGATTTCGAACGATGCCAAGAATATCAAGGGCTGGTTTGCTGACAACGCATCTTGGAGACGGATGCAGGTGGCACAACCACCGATCACGAAAGTGTGGATGGTAATAGGCAAGCATGGTCGTTATTCTGGAGGCCCCTTTGCAGTATTTTCAGACTTCGAGTTCCCCGAAGGACTGCGTATGGGCACCTACTATGATCTCGCCGTCGGTACTCGAGGGTCCCATAGTGCTCTCTGGCCTAGGCACGTTTGCCATCCTTTGCCCCCGACCG
The DNA here is from genome assembly GCA_902825475.1 of Hypomontagnella monticulosa. Lineage (NCBI taxonomy): Eukaryota > Fungi > Ascomycota > Sordariomycetes > Xylariales > Hypoxylaceae > Hypomontagnella > Hypomontagnella monticulosa. Next base: position 1,212,299 of record CADEBF010000008.1, read on the forward strand.
AAATTGATCACACAATCGATGGCCATCAGTACTGGCCTTATGCTTTCCCCAATCAATACGCAGCAGAGGATCATGGTGCATTAGTGATCTGGAAGTGCCGTTCCTGGATGGAGGAATTCCAGTCGGAGACAGAGGAAGATCGTCAACTACTACGTTCGGTTGATTTACGACAATATAGCGCCAACATCAACCGCTTGTGCATATTTCACTTCATGCAGCAAGGAGGAAAATGGACCAGCGAGTACGCAAACTCAGACAGCGTTAATAGAATGGGGGGATTTATGTTCCTTTTTAACCAGTAGCCGGATCTGACGAGACGAATTCCTGATGTAAGTTCTCTCCAGTGGCCTTGCTGATACGGCTGTTTCTAACTCGGACAAAGCTAATTTGAGGAGTTTACCTTCTTTAGACTTTCTGGACAGGCCAGGCAAGGCGTTATTGAATTCTAGCGAGTTCTCCCTAGTCGACTTTATATTCCTCGAGCACAACGTATTAGGTAGCTTAGACAAATAGAATATTCGAGCCACACAGGTGTGATGCGTGTTTATTAGTATATAAAGTCGTCATAAATATCACCAGCTTATTTTAATTTACTTCTCGCCTTTTGACGCCGCTATAGTACGTAGTTGACCCTTGAGTAGAATCGCAAAGCGCCAGAGGTTGAGCTTGGAACCGATGGTTCCTAACAATCCGGCGTATATCAGTCTTGATTAGAAGTCCACTACTTGAAATGACAATTGACACTGTTTAGTTGGCTGGGGCACTGTTTATATTTTCATTTTCCTGTGTTTCCTCTACTGTACGCGCTCGACCGTGTCTAGCTCACCACTATGTAGTTCTCTGATGTAGGTGACAGTGTCCTAAGAAACACATTATTTACACTCCATTGGATAACAGTATCTATGCGCAGTTCAGGAATTTTACGTGTATAACACGGGCCCTTCCTCCCTCGAGGCAATATTTGTTTCTTTAAAACAATACATCTTCAGTAGGAACGTCAATCCTGACTATCCGAACTTAACGTAAACGACATCATCTCTCGTACTACCTTTAAAACACTATCAGCTACTTGTCTCCGGACCTAAAACTCCATCTTGATCGTTCGTCTCTCACCAGTCCCAAAGCCACCATCCGACCATTGTTAACTTGACTTCAAGTCAACCTTCCTACCTTACTTCGACACTTCGCGATGGCTTCCGCAATGGAAAAAGCCTTTCTCACCTTTGAGATCTTCGAGATGATCCTCCTCGAGCTCAACGGGTATGACATTCTCGTGAAATACCAGAGAGTCTCGAAATTATGGAGGGCCACGATTGCCAACTCCAGTCGACTCCAGTGGAGGTTATACCTCAAAGCGATCCCAGGTTCGCCGAGCGACGTCGAGTCTGCTACTGCGATTCGATATACGAGGAACCCCATTATCGAATCTAGGTCGCCCTCGTTAATCGGATTTGCGATGAAGGACGGCAAACTGCCCACCTTTGTACGACGTCTTCGCAGCATGTCGGCCTGGTACCAGTACGCGGGTTGGAGACGGATGTTCGTATCGCAACCACCAATCACGAAGCTGCACTGGAGTATCACGCAGGCCTCGCGTATGAGAAGCGCCTGGCCTAGGGTACCCGGAATCCTGGCGAAGTTCCATTTCCCTGAGGGTCTGCGCATGGGAGACTACTTTGATCTGGTAAACGGTGCCGGACATACGCGCGCGATCAAGTGGCCGCTCGTGGCGAAGAACGGGATCATTTATCAAACTGGATACCCTCTCGGGTGGGCCACGTGGCTTCGTGACCAAGAGGTTGAAGCCTCTATGGAATGTGCGATGTTCGTAGAGCAGTTCGTCTTTGAGCGTCCAGATGATCGTCCTGTTGCAGACCGAGACTACCTAAATCTCCAACGATTCCATCCAAACCTGCGCTGCCTCGAGGTAAGCCAGGTTCTCTATCAAGGCGAGAATAGCGACGGGATGACCTTCGAGCAGATAGATGGTGAAGAAGCGATGGATATATTCCTCCATAACGTCCTACCGGTGCGTCGACCAGAATTTAGCGCCGGTGAGTCTGGGTATGGTGGGGATGTCGGATACAGACTGATGAAGAAACCCATAGTCTCCCGTACAAGACCTCCAATGACTAAAACAATCCATTACTTCTAGATATCTGTTCTCATGCACTGCGGCCCTTCATAAGGACAGACAGAAAGAAGTGATTCCGGGATGGCAAAAACAACGAAAACAAAGGGGGAAGGTGTTTATTGCCCCGGCACCGATGGCACTTCGGGGTTCTCCAGCGACAGATGCCACACTCCAAATAGTGTAGGGAGTTCTCTTCCCTACATTTGAGTAGTATTCACGATGGGCGGCGAGGAGTAAAAGGAAGAAAGAGGGGGGCGGGTTGGTGGTGAATAGGAGGCATTTCAGGGCATGGGGCGTTATTAAGTACTACTGCTGGTAGTAATTGTAGTCACGAGACTTCTAGCTTTGCCCTTTTGATGGTAGTATGTTAATACATCAACTCTTAATCTGACTCTCTTGAAGTGATACCAGCCTTTCTCACATTGTCTTTGGATTCAAACTCAGTGTGGGATAGCTGATACTATTCGACAAAACTTATATGTATTACGGTTACCATAATTTTTCTTGATCCTTTCTCTTTTTTTATCCCCCATATAGAATATCTCCTTAGAACGACATTCGATAACCCACAATTGATCGTCGCTATTGAACTCACCCATCGTCGCCTCCCGATATCAATCTCTACCTCCTGAAGATGGATCTCATCCAGAGCCCAGTCGACATCATCACCCAACTCCTGGAACTAGCTCTCGAGTGTCTCGAAGAGGGACATGTCCTTGTCATCGATAGAAAATCACAACCATGGAGAAGAATCATGAACAGAAACTCGAGAACCCGAGAAGCCTTGTTCACCACATCAAATGATATCTTTCGAAGCCCGGAGTACTATATGGTCAACCCTATCCCGCTATTCCTCAATGCGGAATTCTCGTATGAACCGTCGTATCCATTTATTAGCAACACGACAAATTTTAGGCTTCTTGAGGGTTCTCGATATACTGGAGATTCTCCGCATCTAGATGATGGATTGTATCAGCGGTGGGTTGCCGGTTCTGGATGTTTGAGGGAGATACAGGTGGCGCAACCTCGCATCACAAAGATCCATTGGTATGTGGTAAGAGATGGCCACGATGTGCACGCCAGTCTCTATCGAGTATTTCCCCAGGTAATTGCCATATTCTGGTTCAGTGATGGATTGCGAATGGGGGAATTCTATGACCTCATAGCCGGCCACAGAGGCCGCTTTTCTATCCGTTGGCCGCGCATTGGGGGAGGACCGCCGCTCGTCGATAGGACCACGTTGGGTTTCGGCCAGAATCTAGGTTATAAATGGTACCAAGAGAGAGCCCAAATTGCAGATACGGAAGGCGCAGTTTTGGTATACCAGGAGGTCGAGAGACACACATACAGGCGACGAAGACAAGGCTACTTATACCGACCGGATCTCCTGAGGTATCACCATAACCTCCATAGCCTACTTATACCAAAACTGCAAGCAGAAGCGCCCTCTGGCCCATCGATAACCTTTTACCGCTCTAATTCGGGCACCACTTCGGCCATGATGCAATTCCTACATGCGGCACAGGACCCGGTTTAGTCGCTGGCCAATATGAGTTGGGTGGTACATCTAGTAGCATCTTCATGTATACATTATATCGCAATGCATATAGCTGAGCAAAGTTTGTAGAATGTTATTCGTCATGAACAGATATAATATCGTTGATAATTACGATAATCACAAGTTCGAACCTGCAAGTGACGTCCAGTACCTTATCTATGTAGTAAATATATCTATGGGTATATGACAACTACGTCGACCAAAGGCCGTCGATCTAATCTCTAGTAATAATACAAAGTGGTTCAACGATACCATGTTACCACAGCCGCTGATAAATGCATAGACAGAAAAAAAAGGCTACTAATCTTCTTGGGTACTCCTCTCATGACCCCTTAAACTAAGCGGGTTTGGCGAATAGGGGGAGATTGGGCTGGCATACGGTGCCCTTGGCAGGCATCTTGCCCTCGAGGAAGTAATTCTGGATATAGCCGTAGGTGCAGTTCGACGGCTGGGTAATCGACAGATGCTGTGCTCTAGTTAGCGTCTAGACCTACGAAGAAACTCATTGGGGAAGGAAAAAAAAACAAGCGAAATCAAAAAGGGTATTACTTACACCGTGACCGTTATGCGTAAGCACAACACTGCCCTCGAAGCCGGCACTCATGTTCTTAGCCGAGACGAGCGGGGTGACGGGGTCCCAGGTGTTGCCGACGAACAGCACGGGGTTCTTGGTCTTGACCTGGAAGTCGCCCTCGTACCGCTCCTTGGCCACCGACTGCCACTGCGCGCACGGCATCATGTAGTAGCCGTAGCCCCAGTCCCAGAACCACTTGCTCTGCTTGCGGTACTGCTTGATGGTCGGCTCGAGGTCAGATAGGCGGTCGGTTCGCGGCTTCTTGTCGCCGCAGCGGATACCCAGGATAGCTTGGTCCTGGACGGGGATCCCGCCGCTGAGGACCCGCATGATGAATGTCTCCAAGTTGCCGTGAAGCAAATCGTCGATGGCCTTGGCTAGCGCCGGCCATGACGCGGGTCGGTATAGGGAGCTGAAGATGTGGCCCTTGAAGATCGAAAAGTCGGTGACGTACGTTCCGTTGTATACCGGGGGGTTGTTGCGGATGGTGTCGAAAAGGTCGACCATAACCGCCTCGAGCTCCTTGTAGGTCCTGTTGCGTGCCAAGGCGCAGTTTTGAGGCATGGCGACGCAACCGCGCATGAACTCCTCGAATGTGGCATCTGTCGACGCGACCATCTCCGGCTCACCACTGACAAGGGATCCTGTTAGCTCGAACTCTCTGCTACTATTATATTAACGTGGAATTGGGAATGTACGTACAAAGAGTTGTAGTATTCATGCGCGTTCATCACGCCATCAAGCACAACCCTATCAACTCTGTCAGGGAACAGGGCAAGGGTAGTAGCTCCTAAGGTCGTGCCTCCCGAGATACCTGAAACGTACGAGTTAGTCCGCTGCTAGGAAAATTTCAGCCGTACGTAGACTTACCCCAGTATCTCAACATGCCATCTTCACCCAGGGCATCGACAATGGACATCATGTCTCTTGCTGCGAAGGCCATTCCAACATATTGGTTGGTCTTGCCAAGCTGGTTCTTGCATTGTGTTGCGATGACTTCACCCTCTCCCCAGAGTTTGCCCAGGGCTGAGTCTGCTGCACTCGCCAATCCGTTCCCCATAGCACCGAAGTATCCCGTCGTGTCGTTGGGCCAGCATGAAAACCGCAAGGTCTTACCAGTTCCTCTAGATAGGCTGTTAGTTCATAATCAAGATATAAAAGGCGCTTAGAAGGTGTCTTCTTACCGTGGGTCCCAGCTGACAAGGTCATGGTAACCTCCGGTTACCCTTTGAGACTTAAGTGTTAGCTATAATCACTCTCATATACGCCACGTAGAAACCCGGTGGCTTCGAGGGGTAAAGAAACATACGGGGCCATTATTTCTGCGTAATCAAGCATGCTTTCCAGACCGTCCTGGCCCGGACCTCCGAAGTTCAACATAATGCTTCCGCGCTTCGGCTGCTTCTGAGCCGGGTACCTGATGACATCAAGTTCGAGTGTCTCGTTGGAAAGGCTATTGGTATAATCGAGCGGGACGGTGAGCTTGGCGCATTGGACAGGAAGTGTGGTGTTCAGGTCGCAAGGACCCCATTGGAGCCCCTTAGTTTCATCGCGAGGGATGGTTGCTGCTTGAGCCGCGAGTGGTAGGAGTGCAGGAGCGAGAGTCTTCGAGGACACCATTTTGAATATTTGATGCCACTCAATAAGTAATTATGATTAGATACCTACTTGTTGAGTTAAGGTGTTGGAGACTATTCGAATGTGTGTCTCTTGCAAGTTGAGAACCCTTATATATCTATCTACAACAACAATCTGGTATGACAAGGCGGATTAGGGATGCTAATCTACTAATTTAGGAAGGCATGTCTATGTAACAGTGCATCATTACAGCCTCATTTCCAGCTGCAAGGTCCTAGAGCTGAAATGCTATGAATCTGGGGAAGTCCACGATACGGCGAATTCAATTGGGCGTTCGATTCGTGGATGAGTACGACAGCCAATCAGATGCTGAAGCTTGTCAGACGTATAACTTCTCTTAGCGAAGAACATATACGCCGTATCTGCGATTGGGTCTGCGCCGTTGCAAATCCTGCCCTATTTGGCCTCTATCTAAATACGCCTCAGCCCTACGCTGGGTAGGCGCACTCTTGGCATTAGATCTTAGTGCCGCTCACAATTCTGAATTCCTTGACAACGCAGACTTGGCAAAGGGGCTGTTCAGCAGCTTACCTCTATTGAGACGTACTAACCGAATATAGTGGTGATGTTCTTCCACTCGACAGAGCGGTATGAGGATGACATGATGTCAATGTGTAAAAAGGATCGGTTTTGTGTTACAATACATACGGCGTATGCTCAAGTATGTTTATGCTGAGACTTGAGGTTCCAAATCAATAGTCTTTGAAACCGCCTTCTCGTCATCTGTCGAATATCTGATAGATACTAGGTAGGAATGGGCATCTTACTTGGCTCTCAACTCAAGACGACCACATAAACAACCAAACCAAAAAGGTAGCCTCTGTTTCTGTTCCAAGGGGATTAATCCTACACGCACCTAAACAACCTTTTAAGATAACTACATATGTACGGAAGACTTAAGAATGTGGTGTTGTTCATTTAATATTACATTGCTCCTAGTTATCGTGTCTCCTACCTTCTAGTTTGAGTTGAACATTGTTAACCCTCAAGGGTTCAACGGGGGGCGCTAGTCCAGGCACTAGAGTTTCCACTGCCGGGTCCACCGCACAAGAACAGGGGAACTACGTCATAAGTGGTTTACTATATAGCGGCATTGAATGTAATGATTAAATCATATATCATATTCGCTACTTAACTGGGCTGCTTTTATACGAAGCTTTATTCAGACGACGTTAATCCATTACGTTTGACATCTATGGAAGGGTTTGGTTCTCGAAAATTGGCTGAGACCATTAGCTTGTGTTAGTAAGTAAAGCTCAGCTATGACGAAACTGTGGGCACTTCATACAGCTAAGCTTACTTTGATTACTTTTTATCGGTTTAGCAAAATAATGATAGGTACGATACAGTGTATTGCATCGTTTACACATTGTGGCTCTCCTCTTTGCGAGTAGTTGACTTGAGTTGTGCAGTGTCGACGGGATGCTAATAGACTACTCGTCCAGCTTTCACATGAAGCCTATGCTATAAACATCCCTTAGCTCTAATTTCGCAACAATTCTCAAACAACATACAAACAAGACTTTGCTAGTAGAATCATTAAGTAGTGTATCATTATTGCAATTATTTCTTTTCTCGTAGTAGCTAGCTACCGAGTAAGCAAGTATGCTAGCGTGAATACAATCAATCATATCAACCTTGACCAAGGTTCTGTTCCGTTCATTCCCGTTATACATCGCATCGCTTCCATACGCCGTTCTGTTGAAACGGGGTGATATCATTCATAAAAGCAAACCCATAGCTTTTTGCGCCGGCCAAAAAATCAACATCATCATTTTCTATGATGGAGGGACCCTTGATCAAAAGAGATCTATTAAACCAAACAATACGCTGTTGTTGTCGTGTTGTGTTAAGCCGGCATGTTCTCATGGCTATGGTAATTTGGTGGTGGTGGTGGTGGTGGTGAAAAATCAGTTGTTCTGATAGGTTTGGTGTTACCTAGGTGTCACCTAGTTGTCTTCTTCCATACTGCTGTTGTATCCACTGACAGCTCCGCCAGCAGTCGCTGCCGAGCTTGCAGTAGTGATCTTCGATATTTCCGAGGCTTTCCCGCTGCGGCCTCGTTTCAGGTCGCTGATTGCGGGGAGCTCGAGCTCCTCCACATTCGGGGGTGACACGCTGCCACTAGCATCATAGTGGCCGCCATCGGAATGCTCGTCTTCCTCGTCATTTCCAGACAAGTCGTCATCTGAGCTCGGATCATCCTCTACTATGGCGCGTCGACTCATTAGACTCTCCGACGAAGCGTCGCCGGCACTTTCGTCATCGTCGTCGAAGTCGGAGTCGCCACCGGGGAAGTAGAAGGTGGGTGGTGGGAGCGGCACGGGCGGCAATCGACGGAATCTCCCCCTAAGGTATTCGATCTGTACGGCGTGCGCTGTAACATCGGTGATCTGGTGTGGTGGTGGTGACCCAGTTGTCATACTGGCCAACTTGTGAATGATCGAATCGGTGGTCTCCTGACTCGAGCGCTCTGCGAGAGCCGGTCGGGTTTCATCATCGTCGTCGTCATCGGAACCGCTGTCGTCGAAATATTCATGCTTCGGTCGGCGCGTCGTCACAACGACCGCAAAGTGATCTTCGGGATAGACCCCTCCCAGACCGCTTGCTTCGAGGTTCAACAATTGAATATGCTGATTGCTGTTGGACCATGGGAAATCGGCGTCGATGTCATCGTCCGTTTCACCTGAGGTCAAGTCTGGAAGGTCCGATTTATCATCGAGATCCATTAACGATTGGCGAGAGTCAGCATTGGGATTGGGATTAGGAGTAAGGGTCCTAAGGGTACTGAGGGGTCTAATGGGTAACGATGATCCTGACGTAGAGCGGCTGAATTGTGGGCGGGTTAAGCCGAGGCTCAGGGTACCCCTGTCACCCCTGTCACGTTGTTGGACCCCTGTTTCTCTCTGGCCGCCCGATGAGGTCATATCGTATGTTGTAGGGGATACCTCCCCCTCCAATCCCTCACCAAAATCACCCGAGAGGTCCGTGCAGAATGGTGCCCCGCTGTAGTAAATAATGGCACCGTCACGTCGGCGCTTGCGCTGTGAAACCCCCGATACACCACTCTGTCCCCAATGCGAGTTCATGCCCAAATTGCTCTCCTCTGGCGGTCCGTACGACGAACCCGTCTCGTCTCCTCCCGACGGCTGTTCGTCGGAGGATGAGGTTTGGTGGTGCACAAACAACGGTTTGTAATGAAAGCTTTCGGATGAATTAGAATCCTGCACGCCGAGGCCGAATTTTGAAGGTTTGTGCGGGGTGACGTCATTTCCAGCTGCTTGCGTCTTTTGTTTTTTCCTCTGCTCCTGATCGTTCGATCCGTCCGTGTCATCGCTTGATTGGTTGCGCTGCGAATTGCTGCCGCTGTCGCTGCTGAATTTGGTCCCCTCAACTCCCCCGCGCCATCGGATCTTGCGTCCGTCGGGCGAAAGCTGGAATTTGGTACTCTTTTCCGATACCGCATTGCGAATGAAGGCCGGGGTTACGTTGAGGATGTGCAGCTGGGCCAAATTGCACAGCAGGTTCAGATACACCCAACCCTCGGCATCTGGCGATACATCCCTTGCAGAGAACTGCTTCTGGGATTCCGGTGCTACTAGTCCCAGATGACGTATGTAGTCCATATTTTCTGATGGTACCTGTTTGCGATCAGGGTCCAAATCACGTGGACGTGTCGGGCGCTGTTCCGGTGGAGGCATCAGCATCGACGTATGGGGTGACGTGTTGTTACCGCTACCACCACCATTGCCGTTGTTACCAACATGCCCGCTACCGCTACCGCTGCCGTTGCCGTTGTCTCGTGAGTCTGTCTGATCACCACCATTTGAATGTGAGTTAGAGTGCGAATGAGAGTTCGATGCAGATCCGTTGTCGCGTGAGCTACCCTCCATTCGTCGTGAGTTCCGCGGTCGGATTTGTGCTTCGCGTATCGTATCACTGATAGGTATCGGTTTCTCGTCGGACCCTTCCATTTGAACATCCTCCACAATAGGTTCAGGTACTAGAGGCAATGGAATGTGCTCGGCGGGATCGCCCATTTTGCCCGTAAAGAGATGCTCAAGTCGCTTGACTACGAGCCTCTTCTTGTCTTTCTCCGTCATAATGGTAGGTCGAGGCCATAGACCTTCCGGGATATCGCGTAGATAGCTCTCAATCTTCTGCTCTGATCGCTCGCGTGCAGCCTTAGCTTGGCCTAGTGACGGGACGGATGACGAGCTTGGTCCAGTCGACATGGATGCGTAGGCCGAGTCGACTGGTCTGGAGTTAGATCCTGAAGACGAGGATGCATGTTTGGACAATGATGAATGAACATTCTTCGACTTGCTTGACGTCTTCTTCCGGTTCGGGGAGACTCCGGTACTCGAGCCCTCAAGACTCGTGGTGAAATCTCGGAGTGCTGCTTCTAATTCCCGTTTCTTCCTGCTAGATAGGCCGTGGACCTTGACCTCGAATAGCTTATCTCTGCGCAATGAATCGGGGCCCATCTGCTTGTATTTCTTAAGCTCCTCTCTCAAGCGCTTGTTCTCCACTGTTAAATCATCCACGATGCTACGGAAGTCTTGTGAAGAGCTGCTGTGTGCCAATCCTGGCCGGATAAATCTGTATGCTGGGCTCTGAGACGGCACGCCATACTTAGCTGCTTCTTCATTAGAAGATTCCGTTTCTTTCTGGTAGAATGGAGGATCATCGGTCTCGGCTGTGTTCATAGCATTTTGGTTTGAAGCGTCAAACCAATGTTTGGGGTCGCTGAGGCCAGTTTCGTTGCTTTCCCCGGACGAATTTCTTCGCGGGGATTTTAAAAGCGTCGGGTTGGCGGCGGGAGCGACCCCGGGGGAACGCCGTGTAGACGCATCTCTCGCTAGACGATGTCGTCGAAGGGTTATGGAGTTTTCTGGCGAGGTGCGTCTGGGGTTCGTGTATGTGATAGTTGATGGCGGTGGTGCGTCGTCCGACATGCTGCTCGCATCAACTAATACCGTCGTATACTGGTAGAAATGTGCAAAATAAAAGAGATCAATTAATCATGTAAAGGTGGGAAGATATGCGGCGACAACATAGTCGTAAATAAGGATACTCTAGTTACATAATACTTGTGTTAGTGCGTCCGTCGATCAGAGACAAGATGGTCTAGATCGGATGTCTTGAAGATTTAGAATTAGGAAAATGGCAAAAATAGCTTATTAGGTCAGAAAGGTGGGCAACGCATTCGCAGCAGCCACTCGCACGAGACGCACGCGCATATTGGTTGTTACGAAATGGGTCGACAATAGTCACAACCGATCGTGTAAGAAGACGATAGAAACCCGGCTGCGAGATGTCGCTGCGATGCAATTGCAGTGCGGTAACCAAAAGGGGGTTGGGCGCTGGAAAAGTTGACAATGCAACGTCATACCTACGGTGAATGATCTCTCTCTCTATCTCCCCCAGTAGGTTGACCAACTATAGCGTAGCCGGGTTCGTATTGGGGGGGTTCGGTTGAGATAGGTGGCCTAGCAATAAATCGAGCGAATGGATGAGCCGATTAAGTGCGGGTGTCAAGGGTAAGGGGTCTTGGAGACGAAGTATATAATATGTAGGGTGCTCCGTCGAGGAAAAGCGTTAGTTTTAGTCGCTGTAGTGTAGGTATGGATCGTATGAAGACAGGGGAGGGGATGTGGTGGCTTCTGCGAATAGCTTCACCAATGTCGAAAAAGTGGTGTGAGACAGTAGTAGAAAGTCGTATTCTTGGGTTACTGGTCTCCCGCAATGCGAGGCGTATGTAGGAATGAGGAGGAAAAGAAACGCCACGTAATTTGATGTGAAGAGGAACGATAAAATGGAGAGGGAATCGTATTCATCGAGATTTAGGATATTCCCTCCACGATTGTTTTCCACGAGAGCAAAAGGGAACAGCTAGGGCTTGCTGTGCCCTTTCGCGCCGGCATGGCCTCTTCGGGCAATTTTAAGGTGATGAAGCGTTTACTCTCGATTTAGAAAAATAACAGGGCTCTTGGGGATCGAACACAAGCGTTTTCCATCTCACAAGCTACTGGCCCAGTACTACTTGCTTCGATGCCGATCAGGGTTGCCACTCTCTACGTACATAGGGGTCCGCTACCAAGATACCAAGCCCAGTTGGGTACGGGTCTAGACTGCCGTTGGCTATACCCACGGGGTGGTTGTAAACAGAAGAAGAACCAACCACATGGACCAGATCCTAATATCAGGGGGCGTGGATTGGGATTCTCGGTTGCGCTAAGGTAGCAAACCAGATCATCAAGGGCCGTTCCCCCTCGTAACTAAGTACCTAGTATCGTTAGCCCAGAGGTCGTACGATAGATGACTCAAAAGAGGATAGCCTATTAACCTATCGAGAAGCATCGAGATTTGATGAGACGCCGACGCTCTCCGATAATTGGACGGATCAATAAACCCAACAAAGAGATTCGTACGACTACCTAGGTACTCCAAAAAGCCCCCCTTGGTCCCCTTCTTTTCTATTGCTTACGCTTATGGAGCTATACATATCATACATATAGTATACCACCCACCCATAGTACATACATACCATATGTGCGTAAAGTATTATCCGTCACTTTATTTCGATGTCTGGAGTCACGATGACGGCGACGATGCCAGATCATCGTCAGTTGACAAAAAGAGGTCATCCTCCGCAGCCGCCCGTCCGATTGAATCTTACCGAGGTTGCTTGCGACGAACTCACATACCTAAACCAGGCCTTACATACAGAACCTACCTAATACAAGTACAGGAACTAACCCCGGTAGGATCTGACTTAGCCATGTCAGAGGGCTACGTCTTCGCATCGTGAAAGTGGTCGGGGATCGAGGTTTATCAGGCACCTATGGGTGACCCAATTTGACAGGTCAACCTCGTCGCTGGCCCGGCCCCCCTTTCCCCGGTTCGCTATGACGCGTTTTATAAGACCCGTCCGCCTTGCAAAATGCAAAAGTCCGCTAACGACCTCACCGAGTCGATGAATAAGTCGATGAATAATACGGCTCATCACTTCAATATTTTGTTTCGGCTCGAATGGTTCGAAATATGTCTGCCTTTGATGGTGCTGCATTTGTCGCGGTGAAGAGCTCAAGAGCTAGACAGGGTCTGTGAGCTAGGGGGTGTCGGGTGGGTCCGCACGTGGCGAAAAATAATGGGATTTTGGAAAATTACGATGGTAAAAACTACCTTTTTGACTCCATTCGCGACTGTCGCATCGCCAGGCACAACAGCCACAAAAGTCTTCCCCACCCCGGGCGCCTCCCACGCCGTCGCCACCGAGTGAGCAGCGAGTGGGGTCCTTCCTGGCGCGATCGTCGATGTAGGATATATCTTTATCCAAGCATACAACCAGACTGATCATCGTGATTGTGTAAATCCTTCCGTCTTCGCAATGTTACATGCAGGGACCTCCATGTTCTAGACGTGTAGATCCACGGGAATAGGCTCCCGGCTTATTTTCAAATAAATTCGGAGCAAACCCAATCTTTTCCAAATTACTCGATCCCCTGATATGCCGCAATCCCTCCAATTCCAACGGACGAGCCGAGAATCTCATCGGATCGATCGACATGCTTACTGCTGAAGAGGCTCTGTCGAACTTTACCAAAGTTTCAAGCCACAAAAATCCTCGCAACGTACAAGTGTATGATCACGAGACCACAAGCAAGACGACATAATCAGGTGATTCTCTATGTCAGATGTTAGACTATATCAATCACAACACGCTACTCTCGGACGTCAAGGTAACTAAGCTCAACCGGCGCAACCTAACTAGTGTGAAATGTTCCAAACTCTATGATTGCTTCTCATCGTGTGATTTCACAAGCGCATCGCCCAATCGCGACAAAAGGAGGAAACGACTTATACTCACCATCTGACTAGCCTTTACTGAACTGAAAACTTCAACACGAGATCACTCGGGGTATGAATCGCAATTAGAATACATGAAGTCAACCCCTTGTAAATTGCTGGAGAGACGACCTAACCGCCCATGTCCTTCTATTCCTTCCTGTCACCCACATACTGAAGTCTTCTTACACACCCACATACTAACCTCATGCCTTCCACTCCTTTTCTCGAAATAGACGCACCCATGCCCATTACAAGAGTCTCCTTGAGCTTAGAGCGCGATGTACTTTCGCAAGAGACGCAGGGCTAGTATACCATGGCTTATCTCACTATTCATGACAAGCACACGTAAACGACCGTGCATCCCTCTTCGCCAATATGACTTATAGCCCTCTAATATTGAAGACGTGCAGCCCATACAGTTGGCATAACTATACGATAGTGTTGACCGTTTGAATGGCATTAAGGTCGCTAACCACAACGTGCGACAGCTCGAAACAGTGATACTTCAACCGCCGCTTGTGTAATTCGCGGAAATACCCATTTCGAAGAGGTGAGAGAGATCTTCCAAATTCAACGAAGTGCCGGACGTATTATTCCTTTAAACCTGCTCAAAGGAACTGATCGGCTAGTTATTACTATTGAAACTTGGTCCATCTCGTGTCTCTGCTTATATCTATATTTCGGCGTATAGGCGAAGAGAAGCTAAGGGTCTGAAAGATAGGTAATAGTATGTTGTATTAGGAAGCTTTCTAATTAACAGTCTCCAACCATCAAAAATCCACTTATACTATTAATACATCACACCTTTTTATACTTGGCTAATTCCCTTGAGGGATAGTGAGGTAACAAACCCTCAAAACCCATTATTAATACCATCATAATCATCACCACTCATCCCAAACCAGACCAAACTCGACTCGATTTAGTTTAACCTAAACTACTACCAACCACACCCGGAAGAAATGGGTAAAGCTTAAAGCATATAAAGATATATAATATCGTAGTACTTCCTAGAGGTATCCGATATAATATAAAACCCCCTTCAACAACCCAACACCCAACACATACCAACCTAACCCGGGTAGAATATGTATATATCATTGGTTGGGGGTTGACCCTATTAGCCTCTGGCAAGCCTACTCGGCAACATAAGATAGTATTTGGGAAAAGAAATTAGAGATGACGATAATATAAGAGGGATAAAAGGCTAGTCAACATCGAGACGAGATGAGATGAGATGAGAATAATATAATTAGTTTTTGGTACGATTTTGATAAGATCTTGGTGGGAGTGGGTGTGGGTCAGGCATGCCTATATTTTATCAAAAAATCATCAAGAAAAAAAAACGAAAATAATTTAGTAAAGTTTAGTAGGACTTAAATATGATGATCATGATTTTAGTCGCATTTCAATAAATCTTAAAAACTTGTAAACCCTACTCATAATCACCAAATAAAAGATAGGTAATAGTATGTTATATTAGGAAACTTTCTAATTAACAGTCTCCGACTGTTAAAAATCCACTTATACTATTAATGCATCACACCTTCCTATAGGTTTTAATCTTATATTTTTGTTATATTAGAGTTATATTTAACATTGCGTCCTAGGTGCTCATGAGCTTTTCTTCTTTGAACATACCTTTTAGGTTCATACTTATCTAGGATGAGGTTTGGTTAGCTTTACCCTTGCTTCATTATGGGTGAAGGGCCCTTAACATCGCAACGTTAACCTTACCGAAGACTATCTCTCTTCATTCCTTAGCTCCTCACTAATCGTCAGAATGCTGACTTCTCAACGATGCCCCTACAGTGTTCCCTTTATCGGCTTTTCTCAGTCTCTCCCTAACAACGGCCCTTTCTTTTTAATGGACGAAAATGGCTCTGTGCTACCATTATAAGCGATATCTTTTAATGTTGATTCCTTTCTCCTTCTTCCGGTCATATATCCTAATATTGCGAATCCAGCCGGCAGCGTGAATAGTCGAAAGGTGTCAGAAGGCTATCCCAGCAGCCTGCGCGAAGAAGGTTGCGCGTTTCACCTGGGAGTTAGCCCCTGAAATATGTAGGAAGGCACTTACCCCTCGATAGGGGGTTTCCACAAGAGACAAAAAGCCGCAGTGTGTAGATTTAGGTTACGACTGTTCACTACTGTGAGCGACGGTCGTTATAATTGTTATGCGGGGCCCTAGATGTTCGGGGGGAACTTGATATGAGTGGTCTTTACTGCCTGGTGTATCATAACTATAAGGGGAAAGGTTCTCCCAGCTGGGGTCTCTAAGGGGTACCTACTACGTAAGCCCAAGGTAAGTCCTCGCGGCAAGAGCAACTCATAAGGGCATTTGTATCTTATACAATCATTACTCTACCTTTAACTTTAACCTCATATTTGTTCATAATAACAGAGGCTCCTGGAAGATTCGGCGATCATATCATGTTTGAATAAAGCCTTTGGTGTACTGACTACGTTGGCGCAGTTTAGACGTATAAGTCATCAACCCTCTCAAATTCATCCTTCTAGTCAAGTATAACACTGTCGTAGATAAGCGCGTAGCGGCTCTATCGCCTCATTTCTTAGCCGCCTCCACCGCCGCCTTCTGTAATTTCGGAATCATCTCGCTCGTGTATAAGCTATCGGCAAACTCCAATATGTCATCCATGCTCTTCCCATCCTGACTAATCGTCAGGACCCAAACATATTCGTTTTGGTACACTCCCACAGGCGTCTCAGAGTGCGACTTCAAGTGCAACGTGACCTTGCGGGACACTTCATCAACCGCGGGCTCCACTCCGTCCACGAGTCCGATTTTGAAGTCCGGCATGATTTCTCGGATCGATGCTATGAGATTGGAGTACTCGGCATTGGTCTGCGTCGGCGTCTTCAATGTAGCGGGGAGGAGACGGTGGGTGCAGGTGGGACTGCAATGCCGCACCACCCCCTCGGGTGTAAACTCATTGAATGCATCGAGGAAGAGCTTTGTGGTTTGTAAGAGCTGCTCTCGGGATGGCGACGACATCTTGATTTTAGTCTTTATAAAGCCCTCGTTGCTTGGTGATGTTCTAGAAGTGAATGGCAATTTTCTGGAGTTTTGATTTTCTGTCGCAGCCCAATGTGTTTCGCTTCCTACCTGGCAAGTATATATGTCTATACTAAGCTCCGTAAATACGGCCGATCCACTCCATGGCTTGCATACGCCCCTGGCGTTCGGTGGTGGTGTCAGCAACATTACCGACCTCCGGTTGAACTACCATGTGACAATGAACTGGCATCTCTGCGTTCTGACCTGTCATTATCGCGATCTAATTGGCCGGTTCGTAGTCCCTTACCCTGTATAGGGGGGTTTCTTTTTATATACCTTCTCCGAGTTTAGCGAACGCTGTAAATACAGTGGGACTTATGGATCCAGCCTGCAGACGATTCTGCTTCCTTGTATCATTCGTTAAAGAGAGTCATTACGAACATTGAAATAATGGTTAATACTCAAGTTTACGAGTATAGCTATAGTATCCTGATTCGTTCCCCCTTGTTAGTTATCATTGACATTAGCTAAGCGCTTAAACCATGTGAATGGCAGGATACGATTAATATGCGGACATCGAATTTCAATAAATGTAAGAACTAGGTAGCTTCGAACGGGAAGGATTATATACCTAGTATGTGTAATTAGTCCGTAAACGGATAAGGTTAAGGACTTAAGGGATTTAGGAACTAGGGAATTCGGAGGATAAAGGAGATAAATGGAATAAAGGGGTTAAGGGGGATAAAGGGAGGTGATTAAAGTATTGTGATAAAGGGGAATTATGTTAGCCATATCAGTGTGCCGAGCAATTCTATGGTGCTGATGTGAGGGCACGTTAATGCCGTGTACATGGGATATAAGACCACACCGATAATGAGAAAGTGTCCCAACTATATGACCGAGTAGGTAGGGTCATGCGATTTGTAGATGGAAAGTCCTTTATATACTAGTAAGTGCTGTTTGGCACGGAATGTAAGACTGGTAGAAAATTGGATATACAGGTAATGAGAAAGATCTTCCTATCCGGCAAATGGCATGCCGTATGTTTAAGTGAACCCCCAAGATGACCCATCCGTATCACCAATTTTTATGTCAACGACCGTGTAAGCTACACAAACTTCGCCAACTTCAACATCACCGACCCTCACACCCCACAACACCAACAACACCTCGCTCTCTCATCAACAGCACTCTCGACACCTGCAACTCCAACCCAGACACCCCCTACTCTGTACAGTTTGGTAGCCATATGTTGGCTTATAGGTTCTTGAAGATGGTGTCGATTCTCAGGTTTCCTTCAGTCGAGTAGTTAGCGACATATCGCTGACCCCAAGGCTGGAGCTGGTTGTCTATGGATATGAGTTAGCACTAGTCCTGATATAAATAAGCTCGCATAAGGTCTTACCGTAGGTCTGAGCGGGCTTCCAGGCACAGATGAAAGTGAAGGTGTCGTTGGTGGCCTTCTTCAAGTCGTCATTGGGATAAACCGAGGTGATTCGCTGGAAGGTCTCGTTGTTGACACCCTGTCTAAGTCCATCGTAGTCGACGGAAATACCCATACTAGTGACGGCTACCTCGGACTCCTTGTAGTACGCGATCGTGCGGGTCGTGTGCAGGGCGATGGCATCCCATACCAACTGGATGCGGCGGGCGTCCCAGGTCTCGTCACCGTACTCCTCAAGGAAGCGTCTCGAAGAGATGGCACCGTCAACTTCGAATCGGTGGTCGAAGGAGGTCACTGGTGAGTTGGGGGTCATGTCCCAGCCGAGATCGTGGAGAAGCGCGGCCACAGCCTGCACTTCAATGTCGACGGTGTTCCTCAGCGTCTCATTGGCATTGACGATGAGGGATCCGAAAAGCCAGGCTCGCATCTGGTGCTTGAACACGGCCTCGGTGCTGTGGTTGCGAGTGAATTCCTGGGCAAGACGGACGATAGGCGTGTCAATGACAGTCACACCCGCGATCGTGGTGTTCGGGTACGGAGCGTTCGCTAGGACGGGCGCGCCACGTGGTCGGATCGACGGTCCAAGGACGGCGGCGGCTCCGAAGGAGCCAGCGAGCAGAAGGGAAACACTCTTGGTGAACAGCATGTTGACGATCTTAGCGACTTGTCTAAGGGCGGCTCTTGTGAGGATGGTTGTTATGGTTTGATTGTGCTGAAAATCTTTTTCGAATTCTGCATCTTGGAGATATCTTATATACCCATCTTGAGTGTTGATAACTCCGGTCAAGAGAGTATTGTACATAACCCCGGATCCAGATTTGTCAATCCTTCGAGGAGGCAAAGCATGGTCTCGGTCCGAAGTGACAATATTACTGAAAGCCTGCAAAACGCATACACTATGTTAACTTTGACAGCACAGGCATTAAAAGAAGATTGTATTGGACGAAGCTGGTTGTTGACATAGTAAGAAAAGGCGTGACAGTTGCAAAGGCTGTATAATTACTAAGTGAGCATGAGCTGAGAGGGGGAGGCGAGGCTAGTTTCCTGATTGGTGCGGCATATGTTCTATCTCCAAAGCTACCCAAGGGTAGCATTGGTCTTACTAGTGCGACCCCGACGGAAGTATTTTGGGCCTTGGCAGATGTAACTTACTCTACGACCGACCTTCAGAAGGCAGGTTATATATCCGGAAGCTGATGAGGAGTTAAAACCGATAGCGATGTGGCAGCAGCAGTGCTTCACGAGTTACTAAGAAGCAATGGGCGATCACTACCTAACGCGAACATATAGTACAGTAATGATCCCCAACACGCCGGTTCTAGGCTTCTTTTGGTACCTCGCATCGTTAAAACCTCACACGGCAGTTTATAGCCGAACATGGCTTAGCTGAATGAGAGCTCCGAATTAAGCTTCCTAATCTACACTATATCCCTTGGCTGCATTGAAGTCCCTGCATAAGTCCCCGGCATAAGGCTCACTATATTGATGATTGGCGAACACATATCCATCCAGCACGGTCCGCAAAGCTTGACTAGATTAGATGCGAGCTTCGGCACCGGATGAAGCAGCTACGAAGTAGGCGATATCTTGCGTGCTCTTTGCGTGCTTCTACCTACCAAATCTTTCCTTAAAGTGGTTGAGGTGGCGAGTGCCTTTACCTCATTTGCTGTAAAACTGACCTATAGGAGTATTTCGAGATTGAGTATCAAGAATGGTATCGAGGGGGTATCGTAGACGCGAGACTTTACAGAATATGTACTCTAATAGAACCTATTGATAACTTATATTATAGAATGTGCTTAGATAGAAATATCTCGCCCGAAGCGTCGCTTGCTTGACGATATATGTATAGTTATATGCTCAGAAGCTTTACCAGATCTCCTCGAGGTTAAACTTAGACTGCAAATACCTTAGACAAGCAACTATAGGCTCCGATATCTCTCCAATGATATATGGATATTTCAAATTCTGCTATATTAGGGTTTCAGATTAATCGTCACACCCACACTTAAGTCAGGATGTGGGTCGAGATATATCATTACAAGAGGCTTTGTTATCAAGCGAAAATCGCTTCTATAGAGTACATGTAGTTTTACTGTATCCGGTTCGCTCGGTGTCGACCCCCAACGAAATACTCAGTATAATAGCCACAAGCGCGTGACTTTGAATACCGAAAGGCCCAATTCGCAAGCCCGAGCGCGTCAAGTGGCTTGGGAACCCAACGCGAGTCGCGTACGGTAGCATGATAAGCAGTAGATTCGCAAGTGACACAAGGCTTAGACAAATATCCTACCATGATCTTCACGGAATATTCTATACGATGTTCCAGGAGCCGATGGAGAGGTCTTATCCGCAACGGAATTCCACTTGGCAAAACTGATGGAATACAAATCCATAGCTACCTCCTTTTTCGTCCCGTTCAAACCCCATTGTGGTCCTAGGGAGGCTCAACATTCTTGACCTTGATTTAGCGAAAAGCCCATCGGTCGAAACAAGAAAGTCGTAGACCTGTTGTTTAATAACAAGTGGATATCGCTTAGTTTTTAATATAAAAGCCTGCGGCATTAGCGGCCCCGTAGTATTTACATCACCGTGGAAGTTGGTCACGTAGTGGCAGCGTGTAAGGAACCAAAGCCCCCACAGCACATGTGTCTATATTCGACCTCGCCATCTTAGTCTTTGAGAAGGCCGTTTGAAGTTAGACTGGGCTCTTACCCGTGCTCTATTTGTCATGACCGACGTGGCGTAGATGAGAGAATGTCTTGGCCATCGTGGGTCTCTTACGCAGTTAGGTAGCTTCTGACCTTGGTATTGACATAGATCCTACTGTTTTAAGGTAGATGAATACGCTCAAAGCGTCCCATTGCGTCTCATGTATCATCGCCCCCTTTTGATCTTCGACTGCGGAATCTCTGTGCCGGATCTGGGGTTCTTGGCGGCCAACATTTTTAGTTTGGAGTCGTTTCATTTTCCTCGCTGGCAAGTCTCGTGTTCTGCAATCATCGTCAACTCTTAAAGGGGGTAAACCGCCTCTTGTAGTAGAACATTATATATTCAGGCCTTGGCCTCTAGAACCCGTAGACTTTCAATCTAGATCCTTTAATATTTTATTTCAACTTTGTTTGTACTGACTTATCCCACTTCTTGTATTTTTCTCGCGTGGTCGAAGTTTGCGCCATGTCTTCGGAGTTACTAGGGGAGATGGAGAAGGGTATCCCATCAGCCGCAATCGGTATCCCTCCGTACCAAGTATCTGGCTCGTCCGTCTTGGCTGCACCCCAAGAAAAATCTACTACAGAGCCGTTCCCCGAATATGAAGTACGCGAAGTACGGGAGAGTCTTAGTGTCGGAGCGACTCGTGTGAACTCGCCGGATGCCTCAATACATGATGGCAAGGAGGGTCACGATCTGGAGAAGAGCATCTATGACATCGGTGATATCAATATCTTTGACCCGAACCGACCGAAGTTTAAGTTATCGAGGCGAATGTGAGTTGCTAATATGATCTCATACGAGAGACTCTTGACTTCTAACAAGGAGTGCTATAGAGCTCACTTCACATGGGCCTGGTTTACTCTGCCTATGAGTACTGGTGGGTTGGCGCTTCTATTATACGCGCAGCCGCATCAATTCCCAGGGCTCCGACAAATAGGCTTCGCTGTTTACATCATCAATCTTGTCATCTTCGCCTGTCTTCTTGCCGCTATGACAATGAGATTCGTGCTTCATAAGGGGACCTTCAAGACTTCTATCACTCATTCACGGGAAGCCTTTTTCGTTCCCACGTTTTTCCTCGCCATAGCGACTATCATCACGGGTACGCAACGCTACGCGATTGCCGAAGAAAGCGATTCTTCGGTATGGTTTATCTCGGCGCTGTTCTGGGGATACGTGGCCGCCTCGTTGTTCGTCGCAATTGCCCAGTACAGCTATGTATTCAGAACGCATAGTCTTGGTCTTCAGACTATGATGCCTACCTGGATTTTACCTATCTTTCCCATTATGCTGTCGGGAACTATTGCGTCGGTCATTGCGGAGACCCAGCCACAGATGAATGCGATTCCGA
Organism: Hypomontagnella monticulosa; assembly: GCA_902825475.1. Taxonomy (NCBI): domain Eukaryota; kingdom Fungi; phylum Ascomycota; class Sordariomycetes; order Xylariales; family Hypoxylaceae; genus Hypomontagnella; species Hypomontagnella monticulosa. The sequence goes on from CADEBF010000008.1 coordinate 1,234,586, forward strand.
TCATCATAGTTGGACTTACGTGCCAGGGTCTAGGCTTGTCTGTCGCATTCATGATGTATGCTCATATGGTAGGGCGCTTGATGTCACGAGGTAAGCCACTCAAATGGCTTGTTTTTGGCGCTTCTAATTAAATGATTTAGGTATGCCAAATCGTGAGCACCGAGCCGGTTTGTTCATGAATGTTGGCCCGCCGGCCTTCACTGCTCTCGCAATCATCGGAATGGCGAATGGTCTACCGGATAACCTGGATATTAACATGGATATGGTCCTTGATATGAGAATTGTTAGGCCCATAGCAGTGGTGGGTGCTATATTTCTCTGGGCTTTATCCTTATGGTGGTTCGGAATTGCTGTGGTCTCTGTCGCTATGTCGCCACCCCAATATTTCCACCTCAACTGGTGGGCAATGGCATTCCCAAACACGGGCTTCATCCTGGCTACGATCGCAATCGGCAACGAACTACAGCATGAGGGTATCCGCTGGCTTGCCAGCGCGATGTCTATCTTCCTGGTACTTACCTACTGCTTCGTACTATTCAACCTAGTTCGAGCTGTCGCTGTCCAAGATATCATGTACCCGTGGCGCGACGAAGATGTCCTGGACGGAACGGACAATTGAGGGGGATTAACAGCGGTCTTCGGCCTTTCTCCGACATAGACAATCACCATACCATCGGGGTTCATGTTCGCGTACGCACATTATTCGGAGTTACCCAAATAGATGATAGATGATGAGATAACTGTAAAAAGAGAAGGGGCCTAGATAAATAGAACGATACTACAGATTTATAGATGATCTAATGAGATTTCAAAGCCTCCTTGCTACAGTGAGCAAATTCCGGTTCAGAAAGAAAGCTTTTGGGCAAGAATCAAGTGCCAAGAGAACTGACCAAATTATTCTAATACGGCATCATTTAACGGTTGGACCGTCATAGCTTGGCTATGTAGATTCTGTACAAAGCGATCCGTGTAGTAAGTGCATGACTGGGTTCCATCTTCAAATATTCTGAATAAGGGGCAAAAAAGGGGGAGGGGTAGCTACATCGATTGTCGCATATCTACCTACCAGGCACATACCTACGTATATCTGCATTGAATATAGATATAACTAGACCTTCTTCTAAATGGAATATATTTACATAAATGATCGGTAACTGCCGGCTTCAAGCGGGGTCTAGTGGGTCTAGCGAGAGGTTAGGGCCAATTATAGAACAGCCTTGGAGGTTATCGTTATCAGCTTGTAATGGATGGCTCCCCGGGAGCTCCCAGCTTCGCGTGAGGATTATTTAGCTTGTCTTTGATTGGATGACCTCACCATTCTCTTTTCCTCCACTTTACCATCAGCTCGAGTCTTTTTGTCGACACCTTCAATTTGCCTCGCATTCTTGTTTCAGAGGCTATATTAACAATGTCTTAATAGTACAGATTTAATAAAACCAATTTCCTGTCTAATTTTGACCTCTATATATGCCGCGTCGGACGCGTAACTCCCACCGACCATGAACACTCATCGAATTGCCTTGCGCCAGACGTCCTTATTATGTCGTTCCGTTAGATCTACAGCCCCTTCTACAAGGCAATGGTCTCGGTACTTTTCCACACCGAAAGGGGGCGATGAGGCCGGAAAAAAGCGTGGAGGTGCGGGGAAGTTTCTAGCTGGCATGTTGGTCGCCATTACGGCTGGAAGTGCAGTTGTATTATATCCGTCTCTCACGAAGGGCCCCCCTAAGCCCCATGAAGCGACAATCGAGTACGAGAAAGCACGTCCTGTTCCTGAATCGAAAGAAGATAATCGCGACATAATCAGCAGTCAGCATCTCCAAGTGAAGAAAAGCTGGGAGAACCCGGGTGTCTATGCTTGGGGCTCGAATACCGGACGAGTAGCGGCTCCCGACTCAACGGACAATGTCGTGAAGACGCCGCGGAGGATAGCGTACTTTGACGGACAACTATTGCGTGATATCAAACTCGATCGCGAATTCGGAGCCGCCATAACTGAAAAAGGTGATCTTATACAGTGGGGCGTGGCCTTTTCGAAAGCGAACCCAACTCCCGCCGAAACTCTGAAGGGCAAAGATCTCGTCAAGATTGAAATATCACGGGATCGCATAATCGCTCTCGGCAAGAATGGAACCGTTTACTCGGTACCCGTAGCGGGCTCAGATCAGGCAGCTGGTGAAAAGTCTCACCAATCATCTTGGCTCTCTTTCTGGTCTCGTCCTGAGACCGTTAACTATCGAAAATTGAAACCGCAGAACCTTGGTTGGGGCGAGAGTATTGTTGATATCGCTAGCGGTTTAGAGCATACCCTCCTCCTTACCTCAAGTGGGCGAGTCTTCGCTGCTGCTTCTAGTACATCTGACTTCCCCTCCAAAGGTCAAATGGGAATTCCGGGTCTCACATGGGCGACTCGACCTAAGGGGCCATACGATGAGCCGCATGAAATTCTAAGTTTGAAGGGATTCAAGATTTCAAAGGTTGCTGCTGGTGACTATCATTCGTTGGCCCTCGATAGTGAAGGACGTGTCTTCGTCTTCGGCGATAATACGTCAGGGCAGCTTGGATTCGAAGTAGAACCCCAGTTCCCGTTCGTCGACGCCCCAATCCCGCTACCATTCAATAAAATCTACAGTGGTTCAAACCTACAACCACGCGTGACATCAATTGCTGCCGGTGGAGCGAACTCATTTTTCACGGTGGACGCGAAGCGCATTGCCGGATTAAGAGAGGAGGCCAACTCTATTAGAGACTTGGGCCGAATTACAGCTGATACGTGGGCCTGTGGTTCTGGAATATGGGGCAGTCTAGGGACAGGCAAGTGGACGCATGTTTCACTTGGGCCTTCCAAGATCAAGTCGCTCTCAGGGCTTTTCGAGTGGGACGAAAATACCAACTCGACTATTCCCATCCGCCTTGCGAGATTGAGTGCTGGCAGCACACACGTAGCTGCAGTAATGGATAATGTAACTTTCGTTGGTGCATCCGCTGTCACCTCGGATAACGACACGAACTGGGGTGCTGATATCCTCTTCTGGGGTGGCAACGAGTACTACCAAATAGGTACTGGGAAACGAAACAATCTCGCGTTGCCGACCTACATTGAACCCCTAGATGGCGGGCTAGGAGACGCCGAGAAGGGACGGAAGGGAGAACACCATAGATTCCAAATCACACCTCGAACTACCGTCAGGCTCGGCGAGGGTGGCACGGGGAGAAAAGTTAGCGTCGAACAGCGAGTGGAATGTGGCCGTTTCGTGACAGCGGTGTATTCTGGGACGTAAGGTTCGTCTATACGACAAAGCTCGTCCCTATATTTATGTCTAGATGTATATTGTATTATGGTCAAAAGGTAGGGGAAGTGGGTCAGGATCATGGACTAGGAATGCTTTGGCATAAGCATAAGGTCCTTCAATCATTTTTGACCTATATTTATACCCCCTTCTCAATCTTTAAAGCAAATATTCTGATGCTAACTTATTTATTATACGCTTGTTCTGGAGGGTGGCTGCCAACTCGGTATGAACTTCTACCGAGTGTACCTCTTAGCTTGTGACGAACACGTAAGTGAGTTCTCCATCCTCAAGCAATCGAACATGTAGATCTATGCGGTCCGCTAAACGAATACCACTGCAGGTAAATAGTATTCGTTATGATTCGTTTCGCGTTGGGAGTTTTCCCCGCACCGAACCTCTTGAATCTTCAAAGGGGCATGCGATTTTAATCGAATCAAACATCATATGTGGCTCCCATGTCTTATTCAACCATTACCTATTCTCTCCTACGTTGGAATGAATTTTCCGAGTGCTATTACTTCCCCGTGGTTATATGGCTTCGCATGTCGCGAGTTCGGATAGCTTTCCGATAGTCCGCTAGTTTCCCCTCATCTCCAACTAAGCGGGTCAACCAAGAGACACGGAATCTTGAGATACCTTACGTGTTGTACTAAGGAAGGCTGGTTCAAGATAAATTTTGATGAGCAATTCTCTTTTCTCATAACTTATCGATGTAGTCGTCGTTCTCACAATTACCATGTCTTCTAAGACCCACCCGGCATTCCCACCGGACTGGAACAACCTTAATGTTCTTCATAAGAACACACTTCCTCCTCGAGCTAATTTCTACACATACAACTCTATGCAGGATGCTCTAACTTACGACATCGCCAAATCCAATACTTATTGCCTCTCAGGCACATGGAAGTTTCATCACGCTGCGAACCCATTTGAAGGCCCGGATGGTTTCGAAGACCCGGCCTTCAATGCTGCAGCATGGGACGACACAACTGTTCCTAGTATGTGGCAGCTCAACGGTTACGGGAAAGGCCCACACTACACCAACGTCAACTTTCCGATTCCCGTAGATCCGCCCAATGTTCCGCTCGAGAACGAGACTGGGATATATATCAAAAGATTCACCGTTCCTGATTCTCTTAGAAGCTCTCAACAACGGCTCAGGTTTGAAGGTGTCGACTCTGCTTTCCATGTCTGGGTCAATGGGAAAGAGGTCGGGTATCACCAGGGGTCACGGAATCCCGCAGAGTTCGACATCACGAGTCTTGTCGATAAGGAGGGTGAGAATACTGTTGCGGTTCAGGTTTACCAATTCTGCGATGGGACTTATATTGAGGATCAGGTGAATTGAATTCCTACCTGTTCCCTAACCTGTTCCGTTCAGGGGACTCACGGCGCCAAATCTCATGCTTTCGTTTTCGTCTTTCGAGTATATCGTACACTCACCTTTTCTAACACGACTTGGCAGGATCAATGGAGGATGAGCGGAATGCAAGTCTATAAGAGCACCATCTCTCAACCAATCTAACTGCGGTAATAGTTATCGGGATGTATACCTCGTTGGGTTTCCGCTGGAATCACGTATTGAGAACCTATTCGTGCAGACGAAGTTAGACACTCGGTACATCGACGCAGATCTCAAGGTTCGAGTAGACGTAACCGGGTCGGGCAAACTCCGAGTAGATCTCTTCAACACATCGAAGAGCAAGATTATTGCGGCGGAGATGAAGAGCGTCACCCAAGGGCCTGTTAAGTTTTCGCTCCCGGTAAAGGATCCAGCGAAATGGACGGCGGAAACACCGACGCTGTACCACCTTGTCATCTCCTTCAATGACGCCAATTTCGTTGCTCACCGCGTGGGTTTCCGACAAGTGGAAATGAAGGACGGCTTGATCAAAGTCAATGGCCAGCGAATTGTTTTCAAGGGCGCAAATCGACACGAGCACCACCCTAAGCTCGGGCGCGCTGTTCCATTCGAGTTTATGAAGAGAGATCTTATGCTCATGAAAACGCATAACATTAACGCAATACGGACCAGCCATCAGCCAAGTGACCCTCGACTATACGACCTTGCCGATGAATTAGGGGTGGGTGCTCACAATGCCTTCCCTTTCCTCCTCCCAACGCCTTTATTTGTTGTCCACTAGCTCACTCATTATTGCAGTTTTGGGTTATGGATGAAGCTGACCTTGAATGCCATGGTTTCGAGTCCATATGTATGTTCGGACTCATCGTGACATTTTTCTTGCTACTCTGACATAGATATAGGCGACGCTGCGCTCTCTCCGGAAGACAGGGCCCTCCCCTTCCGCGAGAGACAACTACTAACCCGAGAAAATGCAGCAAAATGGACGACAGACAATCCCGCTTGGGAAAACGCCTACGTCGACCGCGCCAAGCAATTGGTATACCGCGACCAACTTCACCCATCCGTCATAATCTGGTCACTGGGGAACGAAGCCTTCTTTGGGCGAAACTTCAAGGCAATGTACAATTGGATTAAGTCTTATGACGATAGCCGGCCCATCCATTATGAGGCCGATATATACGCTGAGACCATGGATATGTACTCCATGATGTACCCGCCAATCGAAACCATTGTCGATTTCGCCAAAGATGAGTCCAAGACCAAGCCCCTTGTCTTGTGTGAGTTCATTCATGCAATGGGAAATGGTCCGGGCAATATCAAGGAGTATATCGATGCTTTCTACGAGCATTCGAAACTTCAAGGTGGCTTTGTCGTACGTTGCCCAGATTTCATTTACCTTGACTTGTATACTATCTATGTAGGTACTAACTGTGGTTACGATAGTGGGAATGGGCGAACCACGGCCTCCTCACCAAGGATATAGAAACCGAGGAAGAATTTTATGCTTACGGGGGAGATTTCGGTGATATACCTAACGACAGTAACTTTATCATGGATGGGGTGCTGCATTCAGACCACACCCCAACGCCTGGACTCATTGAGTACAAAAAGGGGTTGGAGCCGATCAAAGTCACTTCATACACCTCGCAGACAGCAACAATTGTAAATCGCTACGACTTCATTACTCTCGACCACATCGAATGCAGCTACACGATCTTGGACGAGGGAAAGCCGACATCTCACGCTGGTAGCATTGCGCTTCCTTCCGGTATTGGTCCCGGTCAAACAGCGGAGCTCGTTCTACCTCACCCGCCCACCGACCTTCTCGGAGAGGGGATATTGCAATTGTCCTTCCGCCAGCGCTCCGCAACCGCATCTCTCCCGGCTGGATTCGAAATCGCCTTTGAAGAGATCCCTTTAAATGGCTCTTCTTTCCCTCTCACTCAACTTCCGTCTGTCGATAAGTTGGATATTTCCGAGACTCCGACCCTCTTAACTATTGCTTCCGCAAGCACAACATGGACGTTCTCGCCAATCTACGGGCAGCTACACTCCTTCAGCAAGAATTCCACCGAATTTTTAGCTGCGGGCCCTGAGTTCACCGCGTACCGGGCCCCCACAGATAACGACGCGCCCCAGGACGGGAGCGACTGGAAGAACCGGCTCCTGCACCTAGCCAAGCCCCGGATGCGGGGTTGCTCCTGGAATTCCGAAGACGACGGGCGCACTTTTGTTGTCCAGGTGCAGCAGCGATTCTGTCCGCCAGTTCTATCGTGGTCTATCGACTTAGACTTAACATACACGTTCCGATCATCAGGCTCGGTCGCAATCCGAGTCAGGGGTTCGCCGAAAGGGCAGAATTTACCCCGCACGTTGCCGCGCATAGGCCTCACTATGGAATTGTCTAGTGAGTGGGCTGGCGGGGGTGGCGCGTCGGAGGCGGTGACTTGGTACGGCCGCGGCCCTGGCGAGAGTTACAGGGACAAGAAGCTGTCGCAGCGCGTGGGCCGGTACCAGGTCGCCGCCGTGGACGAGCTCTGGACTGACTACGAGTTCCCGCAGGAAGGCGGCAATAGGACGGATACGCGGTGGGTTCAGTTCACGCATGCTAAAGGCGAATCGGTCACGGCACAGTTCGTAGACTTGAATGAGTCTAAGCAGAGAAAGTTGTTCGACTTCAATGCGTCTCATTATCGTGTGGCGGATGTGGAAGCGGCAAAGCACCCCTATCAGCTTAGGAGGAAGAGAACCGAGAACGTGGTCTTGAGGCTAGATGCGGCTCATCATGGATTAGGCAGCGGCTCTTGTGGACCAAGGACCAGGGATGAGTACGCCCTGCTTACTAGGGACTTCGAATTTCAGGTCCTATTATCATAGGCTGGAGATAGCGTTATTGGTTGCAGTTTCATTTATCAGGCACATAGCCCCATCATCTTTCATTAAGCTGACCGTCGATCCCTTCCCCTTTCCCAATACAGCACCCAACCTGCATAACATCTTCCTACGTGAATGTAGCGAAGGCGCCGGAAGCGCCACCACAGCACCCCATAAGCACTATATATTGGTGCTAGCTACTATCCTCCACCACCTACTGGTGACACGCCAACTCCCCGCTTTGCTACTAAATCCATTCTAGTTCGACCACCCGTTCGTGGACATGCAGAACATGGACCCTGGCATTAGCAATGTTTCTGAATAGTGCGGCTCCCAGCTTAGGCGGCCACTATTGCGCAGCATATTAATGTTTAGGAGTTAGAAACAAGGCCACCAGGCAATAGTGTCGAAGCTATAATATAAGCAAACTACGTGGCCCAAGGCTGAGGTGGCTCACAGTCCATTCCGCTATCCTGGTTACTCGGTCTTGATCCTCGCTTGGGTCCCGGGGTAGGAGTCTAGGTCGACAAACCATGTCAGACTGGAAGCGAGTCACAAATCGTGGTCCAAATCCAAATCGCGCCGATTGGCAAATACCCAATCCCATGACACGCTTGTGCACATCGATAGGCACCACACGTATAATATGATATGCACTCCGCCATCCGCAAGAAACACCTATCAATTCCTCCCCGCGTCGTCCGGGTTGTCGTGTGATTGGCTTTCAAGCCATGGAAGTAACCCTACATTTCACACAGGCCTGTTCAGCACAACTGTGCGTTACTATTATCCATAATAGTAGAGGCCAATTATCTTCGCGGGCGGCTGAGGCATCAGCTGTGGCTATATATATGTCTACTTCATAATGTAGACCATGAGAACAGTGCATATCTTTGTGTAAGCCATCATTAGTGTCTATAAACTTCGCGCGGAGTTCCTAAACATGGCAGAGGAACGGTGTCAGGATCGCTCTTGTTGCGAAACGACCCTTCATCCTTCAAGTAAAGCGAATGAGTACCTAACTAGTACTAACATCCCAGAACAAGCTAGAAACGCTCCCTCCGAGCTAAGTTCAACCGCAGGCGAGCCATCCTCGCTGGGGCAGTATCGTCAAAAGCCAAATACGTATGAATGCTCGCAGAGAGAGGGAGAGCGATTAGTAAGGTGTCCCACGGGGACATCTCTCGAGGAACAAGCCGAACACAACAATCCGGATCCCCGCGGCACCACACACGAGTCGGCAAGTGGATATCCCAGTCAAAAAGAGAAAACAGAGCAATGGTCTCCTGGGGGAGATTTTAGCGCTTCAATCAAAGAGCATGAGACGGCCACTTGGATCGCCTCATTACAGGAAGCCCACTCTCCCACGCTCAATGCTGATACCCGGGCTAGCGTAATGGATGTATATAGGGTGAACATACCAGTTACCTTGGGACGTGATACCACTCTCCCAACATTACCTGATGACGCATGGAAAGGTATGTCCCGTCTTTCTCTCTTCAATGTTCAAAAGGTCGAAGATCGGCTAACCAAGCCCATGACCAGTATTCTCGCAAATTCCCATAGAGCACTTGGCCTCAACTAGTACCAAGCAACCAATCACAGACTCAGCCGGGAATGAGAGGCCCAAAGACGTACTCAATATTGAGTTACCAGGTGCCGTAGGAGTTGACGATCCTATTTCCTACGATAGCAGCATATCCTGCGGAGAACCTATCATAGGATCGCCATCGAGCGGAGCGTCGCTCGGATTTGACCTATCTCCCGAGGACAATCCTGACAGTTCTAAATCTGCAATAGAGCATCCTTCGATGTACCCAAGTGATTGCGACGGGACAAGAACTTGTATAGAGCATGACGCTTTGTGTTCCCTTAAATCGACGATACTGGAAGAATTACTTGATGAGTTTTTCCATGGCTACTCCCCTTCACAGCGAGTCTACATAGAGACAATTCAATCCGGGAGTACGACTTCACATCAACATAACTACACATCGGAACAGGCACAAGGTGGAAATAGCGGCAAGGATATTAACAGTTACGGTCGTCACAAGAGAAAACGCCAGGAAAAAGACCGGCGCTACGGAGAGGACGAGGGGGACGGGGACAAAAGCCCAAGTAGCGGAAGTTCTACAAGACCGTCGACCGAGACCGAGCCCCTTTTTTGGGCTTGTCCTTTCTCCAAATGGAAACCACTAGCATATAGGAGATGCTATCAATATATCCTCAAGGATATTTCCAGGGTGAAACAGCATCTCCGCCGTCATCACGAACGACCTCCATACTGCCCCGTGTGCTGGGAAATCTTTCGAGAAGGACGTGCCTTCGAATACCACATTCAATGCCGTGAGTGTTCCCCTCGGCCGAAAGTGGACATCGAAGGCGTAACTACGGATCAACAGAAGCAGCTGGAAGCTCGCCCCAGTAGGCAGCTTTCGAAGCCAGAGCAATGGTATGCGATCTATGAGACCTTATTCCCAGGCCAACCACACCCGAATACACCGTACATAGAAAGCGACATCTCTGCTGAGTTGTTGTCATTCGAAAAGTTCATGGCCACAGAAGGTCTCCGAATCGTGAAGCAAAAGACCCGGGAGCATATCCCGCCCAACTTGATCCCGCTTGAGGACGAGGTTTCAGCCTTCTCAGAGTTTTTATTCCAACAGGCAATACCAGAGATACTTCGAAGATACGACACGACCAGACCTACGAGTCTCAGCTCTGAGATATCCCGAGAGCCTAGGTCGTTAAGACTAAGTACCCACGATTCTGAACCCGGCCTTGGCACGTTTTCGCAAGCCAGCGGTGACAGAAGTAGCGGATACGACGACGGAAGCAGGACGACAGATTCGACTATCGCAAGCAGCATCAATGTGTCTCATTGCCAGCCGATAGCCGTGATGGGAACTCAAGAACGAATCTCACCAACGGAAACTCAGATAATGACAAGTTCGGCCCAATCCCTGAATTTATCTACCACGCAGATAGCCTCCGAATCTCTTCCACCGACTACCGTTAACTCCGAATCTCATGATGCTCTTCCTAAGTCTACGGCACTTGGTGTTGAAGAACACCCGCCCCCGTACGGAACTAGCTATAATCCAACATGGCTAGCTGACAGCACTCATCCTAACTCGGAATGTTTTGAAACTGGCCTAGAGAAAAGACCTGACGAAAGAGCATTCACAGCATTAATGAGTTGCCCTTTTGAATCCTCGTACATTGATAATGAGCAACTTTTGAACGCAATTAACTTGGAAGAACTTTTCTGGGAAGCGGAACACGGCATAGCTGATAATACTACGTAGTGAATTAGAGACTAGATACCTAGCACTTACATTAGCAATCTACCTTGGCACACTCGTAGGATACCAAACATTCGCTCCGAAGCATCGGACATTAGTCGGTGATAGCCAGTGCATCGTGACCAAAGCCATAGGGAACCATAAATGCCTTCGGCTCGAAGCGCTGGGGTTTGTTTCCAACCCCTTTCTACCGCCCCGCCCCCCTAAATTCGACTGCGGGGCTCTGGCCTTTTTTTTTTACTCGCTTCTTCCACCTAGGGGTCAATTGCGACCACGTCACTACGAGGTTTACTTTCAATACTTATAGCAGTCGAAACATCCTTGAGCAAAGATATACCATCTAGTTGCAAGATAACCGCGCCCGGTTTCTCCAAATTCTTACACCCGGCACTTATGGGGAAAAAACTTTTGAAGGCGTCCTCCATACCTGACGTTGAGATAACTATACAACATCCTCGACACCTGATATTGATGCGCCTACATGTAATTTACTTAAGACATTATAAGCTCCCGCCTTGACAGAAATCACGATATCAGATCCCAATTCGCACGTCTTGGTCATTAGCACCGAAATCCGAGGAATCGCTAACCATATCACTTGGCGTCAGCAAACCCCTTCAGATGTCTAGGGATAACGAGTACCCGCTTACGTCCAAGGGAACCCGAGTACTAAAGGTAACCGTTTTACTCAAAAATCAATCGATTTACTCTGGTTCTAACAGTTATTGTCGGCTCTCATTGGGGAGGGTCTTTGAGGCACTCCGGATTTATGTACAATTCGAGGAGAGAGTCTAATACTATTTCTTAGCTGCTATTCATTATATGGCATAACTTAAGTGTCATGGGAAGTAACGAACCTGAAAATTGAGTTTCGGGCGGTTCCGGATCGATTCCCGCTACGTTGAATTCCCGTCTCTCATTGTTTAGAGCTGTAGTCTCTGTAGATCCCAAGCCTGGGGCTACTGAACCGTCAACGGGATTCTGTGCGTCCGTATCAACGAAGTTCAACTGGCTGACGTCGGAATCTGCGGGGGCAACGGTATCGGAAGATGATGTTGAGCTTTGACGAGCAATATCTATTGCATCTCTCAATACCTGCAGGGCTCGGTTTCGAAGCCCATCGTTTTGCTGGAATAGGGGATCGTTGTTCAAGAGTTCTTCGTGAATCTCTTGAATATCTCGAATAGGGGGGAGCGGAGAGAACGATTCATAGTCTACACATGCTTGATTAGTGTCCCAGGGGTTTCCTAATCTACGTTTACAGTTGGGATACGCTTGTTGGGTAAGGATATTGATGCTCACAAGGACTACGAGGACGAGCAACTCCTGGAAACTGGACGTCCCAGGCTCGAAACCACAAATCCTCAGCAGTCAGAGTTCTTTCGTCTCTCGTAAGAGCCTTTTCAACCTCTCCGAAAAATGATTCAGACATTCCATCTCTCGGCGGGAAGTCTCTTATTTCGCACTGAGATACCTGCGCCTGGTGACCTAGAAGCTCCCCTTTAGTTTGATATAGGTTGCCGCATCTAGAACACACATAGATAACATGGGTGCGATTCAAGTGTTGCCTGGCATCGATTTAGCCTTGTCATCGTTGGTCACATGGATATATACATGTACTTACTTGTAGTGACTAATTGTTTGAAAACCGGGCCCTGCGCATGCTTTATAGCGGCCCGCGTCGCTTCCTTCGACATTTTGCGCACGGTATTTCTCTCCATTGTATTTGTGATAAGCACAAGCAAATCTTCGTCGCCCCTTTTTTTCGTTGCCTTTGAGACCATGTTTCCTGGAAACCCGATTGGAATTCTGTTCGTTATTTGTGGCATTTCCATTGCCTGCCCCATCCCGAGATGAACGAGATGGGCCATCTCTGGACCCCTTATTTTGCCTTTTTAGGGGAGGACCACCAGCAGACCCTGGGTCACCTTCGTACGGTCGGTATGAACCGTCAGTGGCGCTCGATGTTGCATCTCCGAATTGAAGTCCTGACTGAAGTTCGGGCGGAATATGATGCGAACGCTGGATGATCTTTTCCGTCGGCTCTAGGTATGGGTCCAGTGCCATCCTTATGGCGTTACGTGTAGACTCACGGAGAGTATCGTCGTCATAGTCGTCATACGAAGTTTCTACTTCTGAGGTCTCGACCCTAGTATCGCTACGAGCCGCGTCAGAATGCGGATCGGTCCGTCTTTCAGTAAGCTATTGATAGTGTTAGAATTCGAGATTTATATAGTAGATAATCGGAAGTGCATGCATTTCCCTCCGATGCTCCGGAAAACCGAGTTTGGAAATTCTTAATTGCCAACCTCATATTCCTTCTATGGTCAATGGTAGCACCAGTCACCATGCGATCAATGAAGGACCCCGTGCCATCCCAAGCGTGAATTTTCCACATGTCATATAAATAGTTATGTCCAAGATGTAGGTGACTGAATGAGTGCGTTGGCCTCGCTAACTCGTCGGTCGAACCGCGAGGGGCACCCATACCACGCGCGCGCCGACGAGGCATCGTTTTATGAGTCGGTTAGATATATAATGAATTATAAGCTAGTTTCGTCGTTTGTGAAAATATATATATATATATATATATATACATATGGTTCAAACGAGAAACGATGCTTGCAACTAGTTTTATGTTTGAGTATATGCCCATAGGGTACCTTTGTGTAGTGGGTACAGGGACTTCATGGTAATCAATACCTATGTGCTGAATTAAATAGGTAGAGGCGATTCGCACAATTGTGCTGGCAGGTCATTGGGCAGATCACAGGATGTTGTTAGAAAGTACCGCCTATGAATCTTCGATGAATAGCGGGGTTGTCGCTACGAGCGTGGAAATGATAGAAAGGAGGCGATACCAAATAATACTTACCCCTATGTTGCTAGTAGGCACATATATGCGTATATCTTAAATTAAGGGTTTCCCGTCAAAATCAACTTGATGTAGTAGCCATGATGAGAAAATTCACGTTAGTGATACCCAGTAGGTACTACTTAGTACATATCGTCAACGTATACATACGCCGCAAAGAAACATGTATAAGCTGCATGGGCATATTTGATTAGCGAGCCCTTGAGGTAATCGCTTTTGCGGCGTCTGCCACACAGTCTGTGAGTGTACGGCGTTAAAACTCTGACTTAGGTGCAAATTCGGAGCTGAAAGGTACCTGGTCGGAATTCTCAACCACCAGCCTTTTGCGCATTTACTAGCGGTTCCCCTGGTAAATATGCTAGGTATTACGCTTTGTAATAGCTCGGCAGACGATCCCTCACCATACACTACCATGACAGTAGCTAGATTAAGCGCGTCGACGTTTCGGATAGCACTAGGCGGATTCTGTTCCGAGCTGAGGGTCCGACTCATAGAACCGCTGGCGCGGAATCTGGGCTAAGGACCCCCACCTAATCGACCCTGACACAAAAGTGCCAATGTCAAGAATACCTAGCTCGCGGTCTGAGGCACGGACCATAGGTGATTTTCTGCTGTATTCGGATACAGCTAGAACTGGCTGATATGGGATACGTTAATTGGCGATGCTTTGGGTTACTGTTAGACCGTGCCCTAAACTGCGAGTTTTCTCAGCAGATGCGGTACGACTGCAGGATCTATACGCTTGCAGTTGGAACGCTCAGTTAACTTGGGATACTTAGCGTCGATGCTACTGAGAGCACTTGAGCACCTAGGCGGGCAAATAGATCCCGGTCGTGATGCGGCTTAAGGACTAGTCAGCTTCGAAGATGTCAGAATAAGGAGGTATTTTGGAGGATAAAGATAAGGGCGAGTGAGAAGTACGAGTTGCTTCCGGAGTCGACTTAGGATTGATAAATCCTCCCCTCTACTCTTGTATAGATGGATATGTTGCTGATCACTTACGTACGGAGGACGCCTTCAAAAGTTTTTTCCATATGAAGCTCCTGCCAGACCCACCGATCAGCTGTCAGTAGTTCTCCCAGCTGTTGATAAGCTTATCAGCTGTCGACCTTAGTGCTTTTCAGTGCTACCTAGGCTGAAATAGCGGATGGATAGGGGTAATTAAAGATCAGCGCGGCAGCTGGCACTCGTGGCTGGCAGTACGAAGCAGCTGTTGGGTGGGTCCGCCAGGTGTTTCCTATGGAAAGAACTTTTGAAGGCGTCCTCCGTACCTAGGGATAAATTAAGAGTATGGTCATAGCGGATATGCCTGGGAACAATGACCCCGAAGATTCGCATCAAAATACCGGAACCTCCACCAGCTCGCCAATCGCCATGGCAATGTATGAAACCCCGAAAGTCATAGGTACTTCCGGCTCGAAGCGCCGGGGTACCCGTGATGCGGGGAAATACCCGTTCGGGAACTCTAGGTAGTACTTTTTGATTCTCCTTCTCCGCCTCACGGTCAAGTACATGTTACCATCATCCGTACTTATGGCAGCCGCAACCTTTGGGCAAAGATATGCCGTCGGCCTCCGCTTTGCCGCTGTGAGGTGGAAACTTAGCACTAGTAGCGAAAAGAACACGGCGTTCATCTACTTCGTCGGTAGTGAGATCGAAGAGTGCCATAATAAGATTGATTATCAGTCTGATAAGAATCACGCCCATCGCATCGCACCCGAGCCCGGATTTAACTGACCCGGGGAAGTCGTGGATAGACGAGACCTCAATCCACAAGGCTTAAAAGTGAACACGAATGTATAGAAGCTTGGGAAGCTAATCTCACACTTATATGGTTCAAATCCCTTAAGCTTGGTGTTGATGTGAATAACAGCATTCCCTTTTTAATCGGCGAAATGAATACCGAAAGGTTTCGTGAGCTTGGCAAATTACTTAAAGGGGGTCCGCTAAGCTCAGTAAACCAACAAACCCAGGTAATAACTAAGTTATGGCACGAAAAGCGCTAACTTTACCTGGGCAAGACTATGTGACTATATATCCTAGGGGTCCTTTGCTCCCAAAACTCCTCCCTCGGGGTATTACATGATTTATGGTATCTGGAAAGCCCATCTAACACTCAGAAACGACGCGGGCATTTAATGAACGAATAGCCGACCATGTTAGGGGTAAGTGGATTGGTATACCCAGCTTAAGCTCTAAGAATTGATTTTCCAGAGAGAAACGCGTTTTTCAAGACTATAAGAACTTTAAATCCTAGAGCTCTCATATTTTCAGCCATTGTCAAATACTATCCATCACTCAGGTAATTATCGTTAAGGCGAGATGAAGATTTGTCCGGTATATTGACGTGACTTGTAGGTACCTCCAGTGATATAATTATATGGGCTATGCAATGGTGAATGTATCCGATTAGCCTAATCTTCCTACCGAGACAGGGCATTGGCTTCTAAAATAAAGTGCTGAGTCCTTGTATTGCCCTCATTTTGGAAAATGAATATGAGAGTAGATATCACTAGAGATCACTCTTAATTTCCCTTCTTGATAGGATTCTACACTATGAGATACGTCCGGTCCAATAACCAACTGACAGGGGTAAGGTAATTGCGCTCCCGGCGTAAGAATAATGCAGTTACAGAATGTGCCGATTCACGATTAACGTACCAATCGTTTATGCGTCCCGGAGACTCGTAAATACCTCCCACCACGTCTAGGGGTCCAAGACAAGAAAGTACCTTGGAGAGAGCCCAACATGGCAGTGCAACATAAACACAGCCCCGGAAAATTTAAGCGTTGATGAGCCCCAGAATCAAGTTCCCATTCTGAAGCTGTCAAATAATTCTCAGATCGTCTCAATTCTTCGCATATGAATATGCTTGTCAACTAGGACATAAATTATGGACCCATTAACTGCCCTCAGTTTAGCTGGAATAATCACACAATTCGTCGGGTTCGCCGCAAGCCTTATATCTAAGTCCACTGAAATCTACCAGTCTTCGACGGGCACTTCGCGAGATGCCTTGCATATTGAAACCGTCTATGGCAGACTACGAGATTTTAGCAAGGACATGAATGCTCAACCTCAGCTCCAGACTCAAGGCCATACAGACCCAAATGTACCCAAACAGATAATCGCTCTTCAAGAGCTTTTGAAGACATGCCAAGAGGATTGTGACAAGCTACTAGGCATTATCCACAATCTCAAAACCAACCCCTCCAAGAGCCGCCTAGCAAGTCTCCACAATGCCATACGGGCGTTATTGAACGAAAATGAGATTAAGCGCTTGGATGACCGGCTCCAGAGAGCCCAATCTACTATAGTTCTTATAGTATGTTTCTTGTCAAGGCAAGTTACGTGTACCTTCACAAATACGCAAGCTCATAAAGTATGCTAATTGAGAATAGCTCGATGATTTCAAATTTATCCAATCAATTAAAAGGTATTGTGATAGACAGCAACATTGGCCAAATACAGCAAAGGGCACAATTTCTCCAAGTCCAAACAACACTACGCGATATAAAGTATCGCATACATAAAACCGGAATGAGTTCTGAGCCAGTTCAAGCTGATGATATCACGTCGCTTGGGAAGAAACTTGGGGAGTTATCAATCACAACCCAAAATCTGAAAAAACAGCAAGCTATCATCAACAGCTTGGGCTTTGAAACATGTGCAGTGAGGCATGATAATATTCCAGATGCCTACGAAAAAACTTTCAGATGGGTATTTCAGCAAGGTTCGGAGACCACGAGCCTCTTGGATTGGTTGAGACGTGGTGACGGTCTCTTTTGGGTGTCAGGAAAGCCAGGGTCAGGGAAATCGACCTTCATGAAGTATCTGGCAGATAACACTAATACGAAGGCGGCACTCGAAATATGGTCCAGTCCAAGAAAGGTATTAATAGCCAGTCATTACTTCTGGATAGCGGGAACGGCGATGCAAAAATCCCAACAGGGCCTTTTTCAGACACTCATACGGGAGATTCTCAAGCAATGCCCGGAAATGGTCGAGATTGCTTGTGGATCGAGATGGTCATTAGAGGCTGGTGAAAGCTTCTCAAGGCCATGGGCACTCTCCGAGCTCCGTCGTGCCATGCACACTATTGTCTGTCAAGATACTCTCCCTGTCAATATTTGCTTCTTCATTGACGGCCTTGACGAGTACGATGGTGAACACCTGCAGTTTACAAGGGATCTTTTGGGGTTGTCGAAGTCTAAGTACATCAAACTGTGTGTATCTAGTCGGCCGTGGAATGTGTTCGAGGACGCCTTTGGAGCCAATACATCAAAAAGGCTCTATATGCAAGATCTGACAACAGACGACATCAGGACTTTTACCACATATCGGCTCTCCTCGCACCCAAGGTGGAAAACTTTGGATTCCCAACCCCAGGGTCCTTGCTCCTTAGCAGAGAAAGTAACTAAAAGATCCCAAGGCGTCTTTCTATGGGTCTTTCTCGTTACAAAGCTACTTCAAGAAGGGCTAACGAATGACGACGATATGCACGACCTTTATAAGAGACTTGACAGTTTCCCTAGCGATCTAGACGAGTTTTTCAAGCATATTTTGGATTCTGTCGAGCCTTTCTATCACGAGAAGATGGCTACATCCCTATTAATGGCCGTTAAGGCCTCAGCAGCATTGCCCGTAATACTTTATTACTTCCTAGACCGAGAACATCAGGATAGGGACTACGCTGTTTCGATACAACCAACTGATCTGAGCGAAAAAGACATCATAATTAGCAAGGCCCATATTGCTCGCCGGCTGAATGCCTATAGTAGGGGTCTTCTCGAAGTACATAGGGGCAGCGTGGTTTTCGTCCATCGAACTGCGGTAGACTTCTTGCAAAAGAGAACTATAGTCGACCTGCTTACTGAAAAATGTCCCTCATGGTATAACGGGAAACTCTCGATCTTGCGGGGATATCTTGCAGACTTCAAGATACCAAGAACCGTGTGGCGTGATAATAATTCTGCGGCTGTCAATATCCTCCAATCTGTTTCCAGGATGGAAATGGAAAAGGAAAGTTGTATTTCCAAAGCATATGAGTTACTCGACAGCTTGGAGGCGTTCGTATACAAGCACACTTCGTGGACACGATGCAGCTTTCGCCAAAATGTTCTCATAGCCAAGATCCCTGGATATGTTCGGAGGAAACTATCTTGCGACCGCCACTACTTTACGAGCGCAGGGATATCACCTTTCACCTATCTATTTGATAACATGCGTCCGTATTGGTTGACAGATCATCCCCCCACCGACCTTGAACTGATTGAGGTGCTTTTAACGTATGAGCCAAAGCTCCTGGAACGGCTTTCTCCGTTCGAGGACGCGAGAAGGATAGATCAGCTTTGGATCGCACTTAATATCAAATCTTCATCAGGCAATTACTTCGGGAGCTGGTTTGAAGGCGAAATATTCGAATTGTTCCTCGACTACGGCGCAAATCCTAATGCATTGGTGAGGTCCACCGTCTATTTCACAGGGTACGCAAGGGCAGGACGAATAGCAGCCTGGTATCAATTTTTCTCCTTAATTGCGGGGTCGCTGTTGGATGATTACTATAATGACTTTCTGCGTGTCCTGGATACCTTCATACATACTGGTGCAGCTCTCCACTCCGCTGTTCTCTTCGATGATCTTGCTACCGGCGAGTCTCAACCTACCAGCGAGATGATTTTACGATGGTGTCAAACTGCAATATCGAGAGCTGAGCTACCGTCGGAATTTAGGGACAGTATTTCCCACAGGCTACTTAGGTTGGCTAGAAATGAAGACCTGGATGTGGATTTAATCTGGCCAGAGGTTAGATGCACGCTGAACCGGCCAGTCGCGAGACGCATCAAAGAGTCGTCTTCATGCGTTGAGCCAGGGGAGAGAATGACATCAAGTCAAACCAATGTACCAAAGAAGAGGACGTGCTCTTCCGAAGATGATGGAAGAAGTAGTAAGATACTTAGGGGCACAGGGGGACCATCGATCCCGTGACACTCGCTTTTACGGTACTTCCTTCGGCGTTTGGGGAACTTTCCATCGTAGCGATTAGTTAGAGTACGGGCATGGGCCGTATATGGCGACTAAATCTGGGAAATCATTTCCTACATAAGTATGACGCTTCCCCTCCAATACGCCGGCGTACTATATCGTGATGTACTACTTAACATAACAATCGAGGTAACTTCACTCGCGTTTCAAACGTCCTCGCGAGTGCTCCGTCCAACTTGACCATGTATACGGAGGACGCCTCCAAATGTTTTTCCGTAGGAAGCTTTTGTCGGACCACATACCTGAGTACCTGGTCCCCCTCAGCGTTACCTCAGCTAGAATAGGGGGCTAGACAAGCGGTAATTACCTACCTAGTAGGTAATGTAACGGTTGGTCTTACAGCTGGCGTGGCAGCTGGCAGGTATGAGACAGCTGTCAGATGGGTTTCCCATGGAAACCGTTTCAAGCCCCTTTTCGCCTTCTTACTCTAACGGTAGCCTTTAGTGATGGCAGGCTCGTGACGCCAACCCAGGAGCCTTTGGGTCTCTCGGGCAACATTTCGAAATCGTATCTCAGGAGAGCATGCGCCAGAATCAGCTTCAATTCCGCCGCTGCGAAGAACCTCCCCGGGCAGGCGTGTCTCCCGTGGCCAAAGACCAAGTAGTCAGGGTTCGTCGTCGGGAACGCGTTGCGCGCGCGACGTACATGACCGCCAATTTTCCCGTTCTTGTCGCCGTCGCCATCTTCGCGCTGATTGCGATTCCGCTGGTCGAAAAACCGGAAGGGCATGAATGTCTCAGCCCCCGCGTACACTGTCTCGTTGCGCATGATACTGTGTGCGGGCACGGACACCTTACTGCCCCGTGGCAGGTGGGCGCCACTAGGCGTGGTTAGACCGTCCTTGGCAACCACTGTGCGCGAGAGCCCGACCGACACAATCGAGCTGAAACGCGCGCTCTCGCGGATCGCGGAGTCCAGCTTCTCGAGTTGGTTGAGGACGCGCTTGTTCCACTGACCACTATGGGCTGCGAGGACAGACACGATTTCCTCGCGGATTTCGTTGAGATATTCGGCCTTGGTTGATACGAAATCGAGCACCGCCTCGGTCGAGGTGAAAGATGTTGTGTGGATTGCAGCGAAGTTGACCATTAGGATCCGGTCCGCGAGTGTCTTGCTACGCCACATGTACGGGTCGCCCGTAGCTTTAGCTTGCTCGATTGACCACTGAAGAAAGTCGCTAGGTTCACCCTCGGCGGGAGATCTATTGTCCTCAGGACGGTTGTGGAGTTTGTCATAGTTGCGGAGACGGCGATCAATTTCTGATATCAAGATCTTCCGAAACCGCCACGTGTGTATACGGTTGGGAAGGGTGACCAATGGAGCTATAAGCGGACGCAATGGCCTCCAAAACTGCTTTATGATGGTGGAGGTCAGCGGGATGTCTATCGCGAACGCCATGCCGTTGTTGACCAGCGCGGGATCCCGACAGAACGGAAGACCGACAAATGCGCGGTTCGCCACGCTCCCTACGATATGACGCATCGTTTCGAAAACGCAGACCTCGCGCCATTCGCCGCCGACATCGATATCACCCCAATGCGTGTCGAAAGCCCAGGCGGTTTCCTCGGCCATATCAGGTACCAGATTGTTGATCTGAGGCGTCAATTTCGTCCGGAGCAGGCTTTCATGAAGTGGCACACGCGGTATTTTCGGATCCGGGAATGTGTAGTCGACTTGAAAGAATTCTAATGCACGCTCACCAAAGCTGAGCACCGATTCGGGTTGGTCAATGAGGAACTTGATTTCTGACGAAGGCAGCATTACGATATCCCCCTCGCCGAGAACGGGGACAAGGACGGGACGGGCTTGCGCAAAGGCATTCTCCATTGCCGTCTTGAAGTCCCGCGTGTTACGCCATCGCGCTTGTAAGAGTGGAAACCAGTCGCCCTTGCGAGAACCGATGATTGGAATGTTCGGCAGACGAGGCCTTCTCAGAAAGGATACGATGGCGTAAATGCTCAAAAGGGCCGGAACGAGGAAGACCGGACGGAACAGTAACTCAGACAACATATCGCGTATGATACTGGTATAGAGGAAAGTGCCCAAGTGAGAGCTCGGAAGTCTAAGCTTCGGTCTTACGATTCACTAATACTTAGACAGATATGAAGTAAATGGGAAGTTTCTGGCCATAGCTGGAGAATACGGAACTCAGTCCACATCTATAAGGCCATGGTATGAAAACCCCGCCAATGATACTCACCCCAAGCTGAGACTGTAACCATGCACGCTACCTACGTATTTGGGGGCATCTTGTGCATGCGTGACCTTGCGCGCCGACCAATTGAACGGACGAGTCCGTCTAAGACTACTACCTAGCAGATACCAATATCGGGGGCTAAAATGGTATATGACGCCTCCTGTATTGGACATGATATCGATCCTGTATATCGTGAAATACAGAATGATAAGAAGATAGCATTAATTTGAATTAGGAATATCGACGTTACAAGAACTTGTATAACCCTCGATAAACATATTTCAGCCCATATCACTCTTCAATACTCTCTACTATGAACTTCACCCTTTCAGGGTGGTTCATCCTTAGCAGTAGATTATAGTTCACATCGTTAGCGCAGTTTATCGCCCTAATCCTCGCCTCAGCCTCCGTCTCATTATTCTCTCTATTTACACGTAGGCGATGCCCCTGAGATAATCGAGCTAGCACGGCGACACCTTCGACGATAGAAAATTTCTTCCCCACGCAATTCTGGGGACCTTCTGACCACGGAAAGAAGATGCCCCTCCGCGGGACCAGCAGTTCCTCAACATGCGCCTCTCGACGTAGGATCCATCGCGATGGTCGCCACTCTTGTGAATCTGGACCCCAATACCGCGCGTCGGTCTGGATACCGAACAGTAGAGGGAAGACCTCGATCCCTGGAGGGATAGGCACCACCCGATCGCTCACCTTGAGGCTTGTTGCTCTCTCGGTGGCTATCTTGGGCACACCTGTGATAGGCGGGAAGAGCCGAAGAGTCTCGAGGAACACGGCCTGGCAACGAACGAGTTTTGGAAATTCGCCATAGGTCCATTCAAGGCCCTCTCGATCGCATCCCCTGAAAGTGGTGACGACTTCTTCGCGTAGCCAATCCTGAATGCCTGGGTGTGCCGCCAAGAGGGTTAAGGCGAAGGTTAGGGCTATTAAAACTGTGTCATGACCCGCAAAGTTGAGAGCAAAGATATTGCCTAGGATCTCCTCGGCCGATAGACCACTCTTCTTGGTTTTATCAAAAATAGCCTCGCTCGTATTTGGGTTCAGGGCTCGCATGAGCGGTGTCAGCAGGCCGCCTGGTGTTGAAATATCGCGATCGAGTGCAGCCGTTTCTTCTATGGCAATTCTCATTAGAATGGACTTGAAGGAAGCGGCTGCGCGTCCGACCCTGGCCAGGCGCTTGGGTATTAGAACCGCCGTGAGGTAACGGTAAGGAATCAACATCAGAAGGATGGCGTTTTCAAGCACAATATGGAGAGTGTCGCGGTAAGTTTCGGTAGTGGTCTTGTCGCCTTGCACGTCTCCCCCTAGGTCTTGGGATTTCTGAAACGCTGTTGATGCAAGTACATTAAACGTAAGCGCCTGCAGATCTCCTTCAAGATTCGGGACTTTCCCTCGGTGTGCGGTGGTCCAGTTGAGCAGCATTGTTCTTGAACAGCAGTTAAGTTAACGACTAAGGAGGAAAGATGAATGGAAAGAGATTCTTACTGTGTCCGGCGCAGTGTTTCTTCCCATACCAATCCCATCAAGTCTTCATTGAATGGAGCCGCCACAGCTTTGCGGTGACGGGGCCAGTCACTTAGACCAACTGTAAAGACAGACGGTCCATAGAACGCAAGCATTCCTACGACATCTCGCGGGTAAGACGGCTGTGCTACCACTTGGCCTGATAGGGAGCCCACTTACCATACTTGTGGACAGGACGTATGAAGTCTTTCCATCTTGAGAATACCTCCTCGATGGCATCCGGATTGGCGAAATGAAGGCTTATACTAGAGGGCGATACGAGAGCCCAAGCAGACCCGATCTGCTCTGTAGGGCGGCTCTTTTCGAGGAAGTGCCAGTTACGGTGAGAGAAGCGAATGAAATCGGGGTACGAACTCCATGGAATAGGTAAGCAGTACTCTAAGGTCTTCCATACAAAGGGCTGGAAAATCACCCAGATATTGCTATCTACACTGAACGGGATTCGTACTACAGGCACCTGCAAAGCACGGGCTTTACGCACGTTAGACTCAATACATACAAGGTTCCATATGAGGTAGGCAATAAGCAATGAGATGATCATAGCTGAAAGCTTCTCGACTCGTTGGCCTAGAATCGGAACGATATGTTAGGGTTGGGAAGGGTTGATGATGGGGGAACACGGGACCCGGTATTATGTCGTCGACACCGATATAGAAATGTCCTCCACGTAAGAGTTGTATCGAGTTGCGTTCGCTTCTTGTTATCTCATTCTTGTCACTTCACCCGTTTCTATCTAGGACACGATCACAGTAATACAGATAAATAAGCAACTATATGATACGGGCCACTAAACTTCCGTATAGGAATCTATGTTGGGCACTGAATGAGTGGCTCTGTCGGTCAGTCCCACGAAACCCCTAGCTTTGACCTCATCTACTCACTGATGAAATGGGGGGCTCTTGTCACCCTACCATCCCTCCCAAAGATATGCGGCTTATTGATACATCTACTTCGTTAGTCGGCCAATTATCATTGCATATGACATATATTGCAATGATCTAGGCGAGATTAGACATCCGATATGAAACCCAAATGCATGCGTAGATTGTCCGCCGCCTCCCGGGTCCCTCTGCTGCGTAAATCAAGATTTCGACTACGACTCTACCCCTGATCACTGCCTTTGTGTAGGCGCACTTTAACGGGCCGTTGCCGGCTTCCGAGATAGCTAAATATTTACAAGGACGCGACATGCTGATCGAAAATCCATATGACCCTGCCCTTTTCAGGGGCTAGTTGTGGGTGTAGTGGACTTATCCATGTATCCGGTTTATACAGGCACACCCACAAGCTCATATACGTACCGGGTTACTTGGGAATCTTGAAACCTCCAGGGACCAAGTCTGTAAAAACCAGCATCGGGTCATATGCCTTCCGTATGGCTTTCATCCTGCTCATGCTCGCTTCTCCATAGCCTTGTATAGGCTGCTGCCAAGGCGCTGCGTAATTGACGTATCGGAATCGATCTAGTGCCCCCAACGCTTCAACATCCCGCTCGATGGTCGCCACCAGCGCCCTAGCCGCCTTATCAACAGCGTAATCATCTGAACTATTGTTCCATGTCATGCTGAAGTTGACGATAATCAAGGTTCTTCCCTTCCATCCCGCCAACCCGAGTGCGTTAGCGTTGGCGTGCCTCTGATACAAGAGCGGTGGTAGCGGGTCCATTCCCACCGCCCAAACAATCCCCGGGATATCGCAGATGGAAGCGATACTAGCATTCCACGCAAGAACGGTTGCATTAATGGCTGCAACGGATGAGACAATAGTAAGTGTGGCGCTGGCTTGTCTATCACCCGTAGTCCGTCCCGGCTATTAGTAGATGCTTAACAGGTAAGGTCACACGAGATCAACACTACATACATATATGTTCATTTAATCATCTATCATGCTGTACTTGCACTATGTGCGGAAAACATAGGGAGAGGGGGGGGATGTAGAAGGAAAGAGCGCACCTGAAGCCTCTTGGGTTGTTAGCGTCTGTCTCGGTAGCCAGATCGGACATGTTCGTGATCCTTTGCGTACTGGATAGCTCGGCCATATTTGCCAGAGCATGAAAGATAGGGGGATTCGCCACAGGTTTCGTGTATTCCATGTTATTTACCACGACACGTGTCTTCTGGTTGCCGGAATACGCAAACGTCGTGATTAGCGACGCGAATTCATCGTAGGTCTCTGGATCATTGAATGCCGCTAGCGCTATAATCTGTTCCTCGACCGTTTCAAACGGTCTTACGACCTGACCGCCCCAGAGGTCGCCTTGTGGAAAGGTTTGTAGATCGATGCGGGTAACGATGCCGAAGTTATTCATACCCCCACGCAGTGCCCATAGGAGGTCTGGGTTCTCATCGTCATTAGCGTTGACGATCGTCCCGTTGGCTAGAACGACTTCGAAATTCGTCACGCTGTCGCACGTCCATCCGAAGCGTGGTCCAAAGTAGCTGATGCCACCGCCGAGAGTGAGACCGCCTACTCCGACGCTACCGGCGCGGCCCCCACTTACGCCAAGGTGGAACCGGTCAAGGTGGGTATACACGGAGCCCCAAGTGGATCCCACACCAACGGATATGGTAGGTGGGGCACCGGCATGTACCGGTGTTGCACTCACGCCTCGGGGTAGTGACGACAGCGTAATGCTAGAGAGCCCGGAAAGGTCAATAGTCACACCCTCAGCTATATTGGCTGCCCCAGAGAAACTCGCATGGCCTCCTGAACGGATGGCAAATTTACAGCCGCGGGGGGAGGCCTGGGAGTCGAGATCGGAGCTGGTAGAGGTGATCGTTGTCGTGAGGAGGCTTACGGCCTTCGATACGTCCTGGGCTGTCTGTGGCGAGACGATGCAGGCCGGATGGAGGGCCGCTTCTTGCAAGGAGAAGTATGATGCGAGGGATGCCGTGTATGTAGGGCTTCCGGGGAAGGAGACCTTGCCTGTAAGTGCGAGGGATAAAACCAGGCACTGGCACCTATATCAGTTGACCCTTCCAATACAGCACGGGGGGCGGGGGCCTCACGCAGATGCCTGTAGTTCTTGTCGCATTTTCCATGCCTGAGATGGCTTCGCTGGTGATATGGATGTTGGTGTATTGAACATCTGCCGGCCTGCATACGGAAAGGAAATCAGTGGGAAAACTTGGACATATCGGACAGATTTATAGGCCGAGCTTATGTCTAGCGGGCGACGTACTTCGGGGTATCTCTGCGGCTCTTTCGGCAACCATATGAGCGGCTATGGTATGCTTGCTTGGGTAGCAGCAGTTGTATATCGCCTGTCGAAGATAATGTAAGCCATCGATAACACCCACACCTTCGGGATGTATGGGCTGCTACCCTGCAAGGTATCTTTTTCGGTGATACACGAGATTAATGACACTGGTCTGGGCGTTCTCCGTTCTAGTTGTAGTATTGTAGCATTTTATATACAATGTCGTTCTGAGCTACTCTGGGAAATTGATGAGTGAACATCGGACGCCCTTATGAATGGTATAGTGTTAGTGAGGATATTACCGCCGGGGCCGAAAGTAGAGCCTTACGACGCTATGTACCTAGTACCTATTTGATAATCTAAGCTTCATCGAGGGGGTCACACCGTGAAGAAGCCTGTCACAGGCCGGCGCTCCGTATGATACTCGTGATGATGGGATCAACCTACTTGCAAGATTGCTGGCCGGTGGCCCTAATCAGCGGTATGATTTTTGAGGTCCGTAAGAAGTACGGCCCTCGGTAGGTATTGGTGAGACAAGACTTGATAATGATATTAGGGGGATGTCCGGCGAAAGAGTTGAGTTCGCCCGTCTGTATCTAACTCACCTCTCCTGAACAAGGACTGAATACACTTCTCATGCGATCATGTCTTTCGTAGTCAACTCCGCGACTTGTGCTGGGGTAGCCCTCGTTCACGACTCCATAAGCATACTTAATCCTGTCTCGACTAGAGTGGTGGTTGGTTTGCTGTTCGTACTAGTTATATGGCGAACGTGGAGATTTACCGTATTGCCCCTTTTGCATCCCGATCACCCCAGGGAATTTCCATACTGGATCCCATGTACGTAGTGCATATTCTTCCAGAATTTGGTTCTCGAGAGCAGTGTACTGATCTTATTATCCCTAGTCATTGGTCAGTAGCTCTTAGACTAGGTATGTCTGGCCCTTGAACCTAACCAATAGTTACCATCTAGGCCATGGTCAGGCTTTTTTCTTAGATTCGAACGGGTTGCTGTCCAGAGCCAGGTAAAAAAAGCCACCAGGGAAGGATTGACGTGGTTTTAGCCCAAAGCTAATGCTAAAGTAGGAGTTACCTAGGCGAGACTAAGGATCCCTTCGCCTTAACGGCTTTTGGGATGACTTTTTACGTTGTGACGCAGGCTAAGCACTCAGCTGAAGTCTACCGCAACTCGGAGACCCTCTCGTTTGAGGACTTCGTGCAGGGTCTCATGCGAATAAATGGCAATGATGAGAACATCATTAAAACCATATACACCGCTCTGCCCACCAATAAAACTGGTTTTCCAAATCCGCAAGGCGAGTCGTTAGGTGTCCTGGCCCAGCGGATGCACGCGCACCAGTTGCACCCGGGGGAAAATCTCGTTACGCTCCAGAAGCAAGTCCAGGCCTGGATCGACCAGCACCTAAACATTGCTGGCCTCGCTGCGTTCCCGAGCGCGATATCAAAAGACCCTACAAGTGTCGAAGTCCTGTTGTACCAATGGTGTTCGGAAGCTTTTATCCAACTTGGTCAAGATGTCTACTTCGGCAAGACACTCTCGCAGGTTGATCCAGGGATGCCCGCAGCGTTCCTGGCCTTCGATGAGCTGATCTGGAAGATGCTGTACCAATACCCTAGCTTTCTATCTGCCGATATGACGACGCCGCGCGCTCAAGTCATTGCCTCGTTAGATCGATATTTCCAGGTGCCGCAGAGTCAACGGAGCGGCGGCACTGCTTGGCTCATCAACGCCATGGAAGATGAGATGCGGGCAATCGGGGTTAACGGCTACAATTTAGCTGTTGTGATGTTCCATCTCTACCTTGCGTAAGGCTTCCCTCTCTTCTCCGTTTCGTAAACAAGGTAACGTGTGAAAAAAGAGGCTAACGATGGTAATCCACCTTAGCATCAACACGAACACCCGAAAGACAGTCTTCTGGTTGCTTAGTTACCTTATTCACAACCCTTCCCTGCTAGCCACCTACCGCACCGAGACCGAGGCAGCATTCAGTCCCACGGGGGCGCTCGTTGACTCGTTCCTCATCCAAGACCCGGTGCGCTGCCCTTCCGTAGACGCAATCTGGCATGAGACATTGCGCATGACCGGGTGGGCAGCTTCGGTGCGACTGATCACGGCCGACACGGTCATCGGTGGCAAGCTCATGCGCCAGGGAAATCGAGTCATGGTGCCGCATCGGCTCCTACACTTCGACCCAGAGGTATTCGGGGAGAAGCCGGACGAATTTCGCTCCGAGCGCTGGTTGCAGAAGAATGGCGATGGCGGGACTAAGACCGGCAATCTCGCGCGCAGCCCATCGTGGCGACCGTTTGGCGCTGGACGGACCACCTGTAGTGGGCGGTTTCTAGCGCGCTTCTCAGTGACTACGTTTGTGGCGACGCTGCTGAGACGATTTGATGTGCAACTCGTCGGGAACCCGCCGTTTCCGAAGGCTGATGAAGGTAGGCCTGTGTTGGGGACTATGTCAATCAAGGAGGAATATGACTTTAAGGTGAAGATTTCTCTTCGGAAATGAGAGATGGAGGCAAAGCATGGACCATTCATATTGCAGCTACAGTTGTTTCGACACACTGTGTTACGTCCTGGAACCCACATCTTACATTCTCGTAAAGAACCTAGCTAGGAATAGCTCTTGTTTCTACTCCGATATTCTCTCTAATCATCTTTCAATGCTTAAGAAGGGGACATATTGACCTCTCTTGCAACGTCCACTCGACGCGATGCTATACACTGAAAAATGATCAATCGGTAGGTCTGTTTTAGTGCTAAAGGATCTGAGTCTATAGCGACCATAGTGCCACCCGCAGCCCTGGAAATAAACCAATAAGGTGGGATAGGCCTGGGCGCCTCAATTCGCTGTAAAAAGCACCTAGCATCTACGCGGGGTTAGCCAACAGGGGGTAAGTTAGGTGGAAAAGGGGTAGTTAGCACAAGGTGGTATTAACCCCAGCTATGTTCTCGGGTCATCTCGATGGTGTGTTATTACAATCACTCCCCGGCAAGGCCGGATACCAGCGTTATGACAGTATCACACTTGAATTCACCTATTAAAGTGATATGAAATGCTACGCTGCATAGGAGCGTGCCTTGGGATTTGGTTGACGCATGTTTTCTTGCCGCAAACGAAGAGCATGATGATACTATGTTTAATACTGCTATGGATGCATCATTATCTTCAATTATCCATGCTGCTCGTCTAACAATTTTCCCAGCCTTTCAAAATCCCTCCGTCTTACTTCGTTTACTCATATCTCTGCTCTCCGTTTCCCCTAACCTCTACCAACCCGTCCCCAATATTATCTAGAGAATAGCCCTAAGAGTAGAGTCGCAGTAACACCATAATAAGAATAAAAATGGCTGCTGTCGCTGCTAAAGGGAGCATTCTCATTACAGGGGCGAATGGCGGGCTTGGTAGCGCGATAGTGGAGCAAATCACCTCTAAACCTGAATTTTCCGCCTACCATGGCCTGTACGCCGTCCGCGACACAACGCATGTACCCGCTCTCACTTCAGCACTTTCACACAGCGCGACACATTCCCATAACGTTTTAGGTCTCGACTTGACGAAGGTCAGTGATGTTCGCGAGGTGGCGGAGAAGATAAATGTAAGTTACTGCTGATTTCCTTCCAAACTATTTCATTCTACTATTCTATGAATGTTCCGGGTATCAACATAGGCGCTCATTAGGAGCTAAAATTCTACGTTAGGCTCGCGTTTCCGCAGGCGAGATCCCACCAATCCGTGCTCTCATCCTCAACGCTGGCTACCAGGACTTTGGCAAACAGTCGTGGAGCGATGATGGTTTCGACACCACATTCGAAGCGAATTATCTCGGGCACTGGCTTCTGACCGTTCTTTTGCTAGAGAGCATGGACAAGGAGGCTGGGCGGATTGTCGTGATTGGAAGCCAAGGTCATGAGTAAGTAATGTTATATTTACCTTTTTTTCGAGCAGCATGTTGATCTCCGGTCCCATCTATGAATGGAACGAGTTTGGTCAAAAAAATGTATTGCAAACGATGGATATTAAATTAACTCGCGGCCGCTTAGCCCCATGGACCCGCGAAACGCGCGAGGCGGGGCCTTCGACGACCCGAAATACAAAACCTTCATCTCTGATGCCGCCAGCTTTGAGGCAATTGCTAAGGGTGAATGGAGCCCTGCATCGGAAGACGCATCCTTTCGAGGCGGGTTCAGACGATACGGTGCCTCTAAGCTTTTCCTGATTATGATGCAGCACGAGCTCCAGGCGCGACTGAACGCGGACCCCGCGCTGAACAAGATCTGCGTTGTTGGTGTCGACCCCGGCACCATGATCAGTGGGATGCAGCGGCTCGCGCCGTGGATAATCCGTGTGCTCATTTTCAAAGTCATCTATCCAATCGTGCTATATATAAACCCGGACGGCCCGGTGAGACCAACTAGTCGGTCGGCGGGCGATGTTTTAGAGGCGGCATTTGGTGTGGGCGAAGGGGGTGAGCCACCCAAAGACAAGTACTTCAATGGGCGGACGCCGTTTGAGACTAGCGAGGAGTCGAGGAATGTGTCAAAGAGGGAATTAGTATGGGAGGAGACAGTGAAGTTTACCGGTTTGGAGGAGGGTGAGACTATTCTTACCAATTGGCAGTAGATACTATATATCCCTAGAACATCCATGGATCGCACACTCTTGCACAGCGGTAAATGTTCATCGCAAGTTGTGTGCTACAGCTAAGTCTCCTACTAACTTCCAGATTAGGGAATTTGTTCGGAGGGAGTGGGGTTCGGTTCCGGGGTAGGTCCCGGAAGAAGGAGCGAACGTGTAGCGACTTATTGGGAGGACTTAATACTGATTACTCCCAGCTTCATCCGGTTAGCATCCAGAGGACCCATTGGTACTACTTCACGTATAATATTGCACCAATTAATCAATATATACCTTCACGAGAAAAAAAAACCGACGGCCTCAAGAACAACCTCCATACCAAGGTACCTAACAATCGTCCGGAATCTTAAATCCACCGGTCACTCTCCGCGTGAATATTCCCTCAGGATCAACCCGCTTCCTTAGCTTCTGCAGCTTTCTAATACTCTCTTCACCATACCCCTTAATGACCTCTTGCCACGGCGCGGCATAGTCGAGGTAGATATACGGGTCATACACACCTAATTTCTTCGCCGTATCCTCAATGTCGGCCATGAGCGACCTCGCGGCGCTGTACACCTGCTCGTCATCGCCAGCATCCGACCACGAAGGCGACACGAGGCATACAGCTAGCGAAAGGTTCTTTCCGCCCAACCCCAGAGCGTTAGTATCAGCACCGCCGCGCGTATAGATCTGTGGTGGCAGAGGCTCAATATTTACGGCCCACATTATCCCAGTCACATTCTGTAATAAGGGCAGCGACGCGTTGAAGGCGTCGTATGTCGCGCGGATCATAGCTTCGGTAGGGATGAAGGTTGTAGTAGCGGTCATGTAGCTAGTAATGTGGAAATGCAGGTCGTTAGCTTGGCTTGATTATTGAAAAGGGGGAATAGGGGCTAAATTTGGGCTCCACTTACCGAGCTGCTTGTGGCCGCTGAAGGGCTACCGAGTTCTGCGCCAACGTTGACATATTCGCCACAACCACCGTAGATAATGGGTTGCTGATAGCAGGCAGGTCAAGAACAGGTTTATAGAATGTGGGAGCCTCGTCCCCGACCGGCTGGGTGTAAATCAACTGGTTTAGGGTGACGCTCAGGCCCTGTTTGCTAGCAAAGGCCCAGCCCGTCAAGAAGGAAGCATTCACATCGTAGTTTTCGGCAGCCATGAGCTCTCCGTAGATCCTCGCCTGGCTATCAACTTCTGTGAGGGGATTGAGTGTCATGGTTGACCATAGAAGTCCCTGCTCAAAGGTTCTGAAGTTGATGCGGGTGACGATGCCGAAGTTATTCGACCCACCCCGGAGTCCCCACCATAAATCCGCGTTCTCCTTCTCGTTGGCTTCCACCACCGAGCCATCGGCCAGCACCACCTCAAATGATGCCGCCTGGTTGCATGTCCAACCCTCGCGCGGGCCAAAGTAGGAGATCCCACCCCCGAGGGTCAGTCCGCCGACACCGACGCCCGCGACACGGCCGCCAGCAACACTCAAGCCCAGGGGGTCGAGCTTGCCGTATACAGCATCCCAAGTAGCGCCGGCGCCAACCGACACGCTAGACTTATCAGCGCTTAGGTCGACTGAGTTTAATCCACGCAGATCGACAGTGATGCCGCCAGGAGCGCTGTTCGCATGCGCAAACCACGTATGACCACCGGATCGGACGGCGAAATCACAGGAGCCGCCATTGTCAGATGATGTCAGTGACTTGACCACAGCCGAAACATCAGTGGCAGTCTGTGGCGTCACAAAGCACACGGGATGGACGGCGGCCGCCTGTGGGCTGAAATACGAGGACAGGGACGCGTTGTATCCCGCGCTGCCCGGAAGAAGGACCTTCTCTGCGCCTAGAAGAGCAATCAAGGCTTCACACTAGAGGTGAGGTAATATGATGTCAGCGGTAGAGGAACAAGATGCAATCAACCTGTGAAATGGGTGTTCGTGGAGGAGAGGGCTCACACCTACTCGGTGAAGACTTGTACTGTCTACCATCTTCGTTTTGGTGTCTTGTAGAGTCGCATCCATGCCTAGGTACCTAGCGATCTCCAAATTCAGAGGGGTAAGCATTTATATATCTGCTTACAGCTTTCCCCCGACCAACCACCAGCTGCAGCACAGATAAGGTATGTGAGTGCTCATATTTCTCAGCTAGCCCCTTAGCTAACTTCCCTTTATGGATGCTACATGTATGCAGGCATAGCAGTGTGCTGTGAATTGCTTTCTCCTTGCCTCCCAATTACCCTGCATGAGGGCCGCGCGTTGAAAATCTCCCCTCCATCTGGTGCGTACCTAGTACCTAAAGAAACATGCACAACCTGTCATAACCATATATCAAATATTGACGCATGAAATCGCGCTTCCGATGCAGGATTCGTTGCGACAGTCCACGCTTCCAAGCCCCTTTTCATTGGCGATGCCTTCAAGGGAGCATGCATGTTACATCATAACAGTTATGAACCCCAGGGGTAAATCTGGGGTCTAGAACCTCCAGGTAATCTTCTAGTATATGAGACTTCCAGCTCAGCTGGGTACCTAAAGAATGACAGGTTTAGATCATTTCGTACCCCGTACTTCTCGGCTTATTCGTTACTTGATACGTTCTCAACCATCGACCATCAATCGACAGCACATACGCACGACTATAATAAAATAAATACAATGGTATCTCCTCCCTATACAGCCAGATCTATGCATATAATATCTAACTACATGTACATATATAAAACAATATGGAATTAATCTGAGTCTTACGGTTACCTCAGAGGCTCGCCCATTATCATCATTTTAGTTACACGGGTAGTTCGGGTTCGCCTGTTTCCCATCGCCCTTTTCCATATTATGGATACCTTCTTGGTAAGAACAAACCGGAATATGCATAACTCCACTGTTTTGGATACTGTTGGTTCCCATCTTGGCGATGTCGTCTTTGGTAGAAGGTACATAGGCTTCTCTCGTGTTCTTATCGCCGCTCAAGTGGTAGCCGGTCACCGCTCTATACATAACAGTTAGTCACTCAGTCCATAGTGCACTAGTAAGTTGTCCGGTTTCTTGACTTACGATCGAATGAGGTCATCGACTGTGAGTTCACCCCAGCGCCCGCTCTTGATAGAGTCAAGGCCTGGAGGAACAGCGATTTGGTTGCATATGTAGAAGTGAGTGTTTTTGCTGGACTGCCAGCATCGCTGGTCATCTCCGTTCGTGCTCAGGAGCTGGTACCACTTGCCGTCGATGCAGGTTCCAGCCTTCTCCCACCCACTCGGCAAGCGAAGCGGAGCGCGTTCATAAGGGTAAGTGCAGAGATGTCCGGTGTTCGCGACCCACGCATTAGTCTTAGTGCTTCGCAGCCTCCAGGCTTCGGCTATGAGGCTGGGATAGATAGCCCTCTTGATCTGCTTCTTGAGCTCCGTATTGCTCAGCTGGGGGTCGATGGATAACGCTCTACCTTCATCGATCCATACAGAGAGGCGCTCGAACGCGGCATCGTCAGTAATCCTGAAAAGGTCGGTGCTTGCGGATTCGATCGACATGGACCATAAGTCGATGGTTTCACCAAATACGCTGGAAAGTGAATTGAGGGCATTTTGAGCTGCGGATCTAGTAAAAGTTAGTAAACCGTCGGCAGTCACTTGTGTATGCATATGCAATATTATCGACATACGATAATGAACCATCCTTGATCATGGTAACAGTGCTTGAGATCATCGCGTTACTAGCATCTTTGACGGCTCCAAACTTGTCCACCCCGCCTACAGCTGGAAATTTAGGCTTGAGGACTGAAGAATACGGGATTAGTAAATAAGCTATCATGAGGATGAGGGCTACGGGATGGGATGCTGCTTACTTGTGTTCCAAACAGGAGAAAGAAAAACGGAAAGACCCATTGCCAATATGTTCGTGAGCATCTTGAGGTCCTTATTGTTGTCAGGGATCGCCGCAAAGGTTGAACTGAATACACCCATGTCCGCGTCAATGAAATCCGAGACTCCCGAGAGCGCCCCGTAGACATTCTTGAATATCTGCCCCAACTGTCGTCAGTTATATGCTTATGATTGAAGGGTGGTGGGACTAACCTGGTTGACGGCCATGAATGAGTTCAGGATAAGAATGCCTCCAGGAGCGTCATCGTCGTTACATTCCACTCTCGTGCCCTCGCAGCCAGTATCAACCGACTGATAACCGCAACTCATCCCGGGTGGGCCACCGAAGAATTTACTGCTGGCGAAGTTGGTGAAGTTCAGTCCCGAGTTTTGTCCATAATTATCTTTCTTCCACTCTTGCCTAAGGGCATTCCAGGCAGCGTCTGCGTAAAGATCCGTCCATCTCTTGCCTGGGTCGACCGATTCGTCATTGGCTAAGGGATGCGAGCAATTGAGAGCTTTCCAAGGCAACATCAACTTAAAGATGTCCTCTTGTGTCTGGGCGACGGCCTGGCTTCACATTGAGTAAGCGATAGTTTCTACCAATACGAGATAGGGTAATAGTTCAAAGGACTCGGGTTACATACTTCAGGCCTAAGGTCAACAAGACCGCACAGACAGATTTGAGATACTTCATGTCGCTCTAGGGTCCGTCTTACCAACCGTAAACGAAGGGGATGGTAGACCGGGATGTTATAGAGATGATGGAAGGGAGTCGCCTGAGGAGGCTCTAGGGTAACCATCATCGATATGGTACTGCCGGAAATCTATATAGAGATTCATGTTGACCAAGTAAACAATGCGGCTATACTCAACCATCGTTGATTACCTACTCGTGTCAGGGGTTCGAAGCAGGCAGTTGGGGGCTGTTAATCGACTATACCCGTTCGGTGCTACATTGGGTAGTATAGGAAGTTCTAGTCAGCCTAGTTTCACTTGGCAAGTATAAAAAGCTATTTACCATTGCCAAGTGATTAGTTAATGTAGCTGACTCCTTCAACACTGCCACTGAAGCGCAATTGGGACCTGAGCCTTGCGGGCATTTCCGATTATGAAAGCGCGCGCTTAGTCGTCAGGGGCTTCCGAGTGTCTCTTACCTAAGAACTTCAATCTGATTAGTTATGTGAATATTGCAAGTCACCAGTCCTTCGAGCAACGTAGTATTTAACCTCCTACGCCACATTTCGGTCCCGACGAACTGAAATACTTACCAGATCATCGTAATTCGAGACAGGGGGTTCCATTCTTTTCTTCTAGAAACATTGACGCACCTCAATAACCGCCGCGTCTGACGAGAGAAACCCATAAAAGGTTTACCGAATAGCTAAGATAATAGCAGAACCGAATATTATGTTGGGGGCTAAGGATGCTCTACATATAATCTAGCATCACCTAAATGGGTAAGCATGAGATTGAACTCCACTGCCGATGGTCAACCAAGCGGCAGTAACTAGAAGACTCAGGCTCCTCAATCATGTGTTTTGCTATAGAGGTTACATTATCTAGCATATAAGGTATCTCAGCCTCACTAAGAATAGTCCCCCTACGTCTTGGCGACCCGAGTAGGGACCCAAAAGTTGTATAGCGCCACCGACAACTTTTTGGGTCACTGCCAAGCCGTAGGGGTGTAGCATATGCCTGTGTAAGGCGCTGTATAAGGCGCTTTGTGCGGCTCACGCTAGAGATATTCTAGGGTTCACTCTTTCATTAGATATAAGACTTTGCTAAGAGGAGGCTCCTCGTGTCCCCTAGGCACCTTCAGCTGTGAGAATTGTCTGATCAGCTACACGGTCAACCATTAGTTACACTGCTTAGTTTGAGCTATACAGTATTGGCCTTCTATCGCCGGTAGAAATATTTATTATGGCATACCTTATTCGTTCTGCTGTCGCATTAGCATTATGTACCCTCGTGCTTGCTACGCCTACAGTAAGAAACCGCCTGAACCACAAGCAAGGCTTAACACTAATGTTATTCTAAAGCCTAACGAAGTAAGCATCAAGGTAGTTAGGGCACCTCTGGAGGGTTACAAAGTTGGCCGTGGCATCACCTTCACAGGCACAATAGAAGAAGGTGGCCCCGAATATACACTCCATGGCACGATCGAGGTAAGCCCCCTTCCGGAACCCGGCTCTTAGCAGCCGAGTGTTAACTATACCTGTTTCCAGGAAATCCGTGCTCAAATATTGAAGATAAAACCCGACTTCGTTCCATCGATGCCATCCGAGGAGGACCAGTTCAATTCAACGCTCGCAAAGCGTGGCGATCGGGTATGTCTGGCAGAGCTGCTCGTCGCAAACTAAAACTAACTCTTTGCAGGCCTCTATGAATTGCGGCCATGTAGGAAAGGGCTGGAATGGAGATGCAGAATCCTGGCTGGCCCGCGAAAGAGCCAACTATTTGAAGGGGCTCAACGGAATGTGTGGTGTGAATAACGGCGGAGGCGAGTGCTCTCGTATTTCCTGCGCATACAATACGGGTATCTGGATTTGCAACGACACCAAAGGCCCCCTTTCAA
Source organism: Hypomontagnella monticulosa (assembly GCA_902825475.1). Taxonomy (NCBI): domain Eukaryota; kingdom Fungi; phylum Ascomycota; class Sordariomycetes; order Xylariales; family Hypoxylaceae; genus Hypomontagnella; species Hypomontagnella monticulosa. The sequence continues at coordinate 1,272,356 of CADEBF010000008.1, forward strand.
AGCCATGCAAATATCTTGGCGAGCAGGCGGATGTTATCATCAATGAGTGCGAATATCCCAGGACAGACCCGCAGCCTGCGTATAATGAACCGTTTACTTGGCTCGTTAAGGGGCAACGCTTTGACACTGAGGGTTATAATATCATCATTAACGGTGACGCTTGTTAGTATGGTACCATCGCGAAGAGTAAGGTCAATGTATTGGCTAAGTAGATAGTGTAGTATATGTTGCCTTATTTATACATAGATGAGACCAAGTCCATCTGCAAGTACCTAGGTTTACCCATTTCCTGTGTAACCATGTAGTTGAAGGATAGCCATTCCATTGGTCCAGCGTAGTACACCGTCATGCTGTCCGGCGCGAAGAACTAGCCCCAATGTTTTAATAGATATGCACTCAAGTATGCACTCAAGTATATATGAATTATTACAAAAGCATGATCCCCTAAAGTATAGTACTAGCCTTTCTCGCATTCTACTCGATTGTAGACAGTGCCTCTTCCAGACATTGCATCTATCGTTAGCTTCCTACTATACACCCTGCTGTGCCTCCCCATGCGAGCCACTCGGCCTAATCTGCATCTCCAACACTTCTTCGGAGGGATTTCCCAAGCCAGTATTGCCCTGGGACTTAAGTAGTTCGGTATCGCTTAGCTCCAGGTAATTCTTACGGCGGGGCGACTGGTTCGCACCGAAGGTTACCAAAGTGGGCGTCTTGGGCTGGCTACCCGAGCCTCCTCCGCTGCTCTTCGACTTAGACGAGTGGCCGGGGCTACCTAGCAGTCGCGTCCGTAGTGATTTAAAGAAAGCCGATTTGGCGATCGAAACTGTTGATAGGTGTGCGAAAGCAGGCATGCAGCCAACGATTATGGCTATATTCGTCTCGATTAGACTAGGTTTATATGGAACAGAAATCGTCAGCCGCCTAGAATAGAAGAGGCTACGGGTGGATCTTGGAGAGCTACATACGAGCTCATGCTTGTTATACCTGCAAGCCAGGCGGAGTCAGGGGAAGATAAGATCTCAACTTTAAAAGCGAGCGACACTATACTAGCACCAACACCGCTTGTATGTATCAGCTTCAGCTCTCTTATTTCAGGTCTCATCGCTTACAGAAGCGCAGTAGAAAAGATGGCCACTAGTTGTAGCCGCCGCGAGACGGGCATTTGAAGACGGAAGAGGATCGGCAGGGGTAAAAAGAAGATGTAAAAATCCATAAGCGTTCCTACCGCACTCTGTATGGTCCCGCCAAGAGCAAATGGGTGAGAGTTTTCCTTAAGATCTAACAGCAATGAGTCCCATGACTGCCCCACGCGAGGCGCTGCATAAATAGCGGCTAACGGTATATTGGACAGGTAGACGAGCAGAGTGATAATCAAGCCGATGTTGATGGCGATGCGGGTGCGGTCCTCGATCGCGAATAGTTGCCGGTATAGCAGGAAGATAGCTGCCTTGGGAAAGAAGAATGCCGGTGAGAACAGTACCGTCTGGACGAACGGAAGCTTAAGCGCGTTTCCGGTGTACCAGCAGATTGGGATATCCCATGAGTGGCGATAGAAGTTGTATTCTAAATATGCAGGAGTTAGGCGCAAGGAACAGATCCGCTAGGAAAGGGGTATCTTCACGAGAACAGATAACGCCCGTGTAGGCGATGTTCGTCACGCACGCTAGAAGCGTGAAGTCTTCAATAGGCTATGTTAGCCCTTCCTAAGTTGTGGCCAGCCGTTAGCATCAACTCACAATCAGCAGAGTGCATCTTGTCCCGGTTGATGTATAAGCGCCCGGCACTAAAAGCAGTTGAAATTGTACATAGAACCACCCCGACAGAAATAACGGCTGGACCCAAAGAAGGAGGGTCGACGAAGTTATACACGCCATTCGGTGATACTCCTGCCGGAATGTTGCAAAGATCTTGCAGATCCATGGCTGTTTCAAACGTCGTCGTTCAGGTCCGGGAAATTGAAGATGGTATTTTGGTTTAGCTTAAAACATAAGGACTAAGTTGCTAGTTAGATCGACGACACCCCCATATCTACCCAGTTATCCATAGATATATAGAAGTAACAAGACCAGACGACGTTCATTACGAGCCGGTTAGGAACCCCAAAGCCACAAAACCAGTAGTGTTGTGGCCAAGACGCAGTGCATATAGTGCTTCCCAACTAGCATGCAAGTTTCTGCTATCTATGGGTGCAAGAGTGCAAGTAAAATAAAAGTACAACATAGATACTAATCTGGTTTCCTCCTAGGACGGACTGCATCTTGGGCTCGGCCGAGCTCGTATATTTTGCATACCTTGTTGTTGTCTCTGCCAACTTCTAGAATATCCAAGGTATCTAGGAGCTTTACGAAACGGTAGCATGGCAGACATTTGGAAAGCAGCTGATACTTGCCAACATTACCGCAGTGGTAGTGAAATATGAGGAGAGAGCAGAGGCGCATGCACCAAGAGTACATAGTCATCGTATCGCCTCTCCTTGTTAAGTAAGCTGTTCGACACACAACTTACACTGCTGTATAATTCATCTCTCTCTTGAGTAAACTTGTACCAGATACAACGGAGCTTAACAGCATCAACACACCACGCTGCATGAAAGTGTCATCTGAAATTCCGGGTTGTGGCTCGCGTAGGTAGGGATGGTGTGGCCCGGGTGAAACGGAACCCGTAGCCAGAACAGTCGTTCGTCGATCGATGCGGGGCTTATGGATGGCGGCAATCTTTCCGTGGGTGTGTATAAGATTAGTAGCTCTAGTGAAGCATTTTTCTTAGCCATTGTACGAACTGCCCAGATGTTATGGAAGGGGTGCCCACTGGGGAAATGGCGTCAAAAGGAGGCTGGATTTGCCGAATTCCACGGGGCAACGACAGACCGCGCTTACTCGCAGCGGCCTACAGGTAGCTGCCGGGTAGCAGTAAGAGACCAATGAGCTATGACCTGGACCGATATTGTCTCATCAGCTCGTCCCCAAAACCTGTCACTTTGTTGCATTGATGCTCTTGGCAACAGCCACCTTTAAAGTGACAAATAGCACCTCTAATGCAACAACCCTGCGATACAATGTTGAAGATCCTCGCAGGGGACCGGTGAGCATCTCGGTTCATATTTATTGACGAGACATGAGACCTTGAAGGGAAAATAGGTGAATAATTCATCAGTGACAAATTAAAGTAGGATACATCTCAAGGAGTGACATGGTGGCGTTCTAATGTAAGCCACGGCGGGACTATGAGCCGATTCGGGGGAGGAAAAGTTGGAGACGTTAAGATAAACTATCTACACGCGATCAACAACTGCAGCGAAGCAATGCTGGCTAGTGGGGGTCGCGATGGATGGTCTCCTTGGCCAAGATATGAATGTGTTTGGCTCCACTCTGCCCCGGCCCGTCCCGTTCTGTCGGTACGTGCATCGGGCATGAAGAACGGATACCACCAGGCATGAAAGATAATGCATCATTTTTTAAGTCGGAGTATAAGGGCTAACCACGTTGGGATGAATCTAACTGCGCGGGACTTTATGCGGCAGGAAGGACCGAAAAGCTAGACCTTCATCTGGAGTGATCATAGTATCCCACGACCACGGTAACCCAAAGATGGGCCCGCGTATGCGATTACTAGGAGTAAGTAAACCATAGGCGACCCCTATGTTGCTAGGCTCACCCGGTAGGGTCTATATACTAGTTACCGTTTCAACACGGGCTACAGCCGTTTCTCCTCATTTTGGGCATCTGGAACTGTACAACAGCCATTCAAGTGACACAAATGACGCCTTGAAAGTCCTCACCTTAAACATGGCTCCAAATCCATGGCTCACCATATGTTTCCACTCTGTGATCAGAGCAACACCTTGTGAGAAACGTATTAGGTATACTTGAAGGAATTATCAGTCTTATTGATGAACAAGCTATAACTCATGCTTCGGACACTAGACTCTGAAATTTTTCATATCTAGACGATTGTACTGATTCCTTTAAGAAATACTTCTATATGTTCGAAATTGCGGAGGACTATCAGCGTACATTATCCTAACTAGCGCGTAATCTTCGTCCGAAGCGACGGCGAAAGCATAATGTCACCTATCATGATAAAAGGAACCCAATAAGGATGATGTATGAAAAACGATGGTCTAGGGAGATCTCTGCTATTATGCTTATCTGCTCGATACGGCGTTTACACCCCCAGAATCACGACCATTATTGATATCCGCTGAGGATCTCATCCTCCACATTCCTGTTCTTCATGAAGTGCTCGAATTCCTTGACTAAACAACTGTTAGCTAAGACGTCTTAAAGTCAGATCAGCGAAGCGGCTCATCATCACTCACAGCTAATTTTTCCTTCGCCGTCCACGTTGTTGACAAGTTGCTCAATTTCAACGTCACTGATAGGATCCCCCAACCCCGCCATCAGTTGTCGGAGTTGACTCTGTGTGATTGAGCCCTTTAGGGATGGCTCATATTGTTTCCACGCGTTTGTATACTCCGCGTCTTCGTCTGGTGGCGGGTATGGTTGTCCAGTCATCATTGTGATGAATTCTGTTACACATTAGCCCTTGACTTCGATGTATGGGTGTACTTCCGCTAGATTACATATTCTCCACTTAAGGAAGCGAGATAACTTTAGAAGTAGAGAGATCCTACCATTGAAATTGATCGTTCCATCCCCATCAAGGTCAACCTCCTTGATTATTTGCTCTACTTCGGCTTGACTTGGAGGCTTCCCGGGGCTCTGCGACATCACCTTTGCAAACTCCTCGACACTTATGTTTCCTGCTAAGCATCAGTGATTGAATTGATTATGACAATCAGGGTCTCATTAGAAGGTAGGGGTACCAACCGCCCTTGTCCGTATCCTATAGTAATGTCAGCTTTCTATCTGAGTATTGTACAATATTTTATTCTTAATAGTACTTACGTATGAGTCAAAGAGCTCTTTGAACACTTGAATTTCCTCTGGTGATAATTTTCTAGACTAATTATCCCATTTAGCACCATCCAGAAACCAGTATACAATCGACTTACCATGATGAAGTTTCGCCCGCTCTCTTGTTATAAACAAATTCTTTGGCTGATGAAAAACGTTAAACTGATCTTAATCTACTCGGAAGTCCACAATGGCATGCCTCGAAGTTTAAATGTACTATGGGAGATGGATTTTATAGCGCTCGGATATCGATGATCTGTATGAAACAACCCCCTTGTTGCAGGAATCATTCGTCAACTGCTTGATCGACGCAGGGATATCATAACCCGCAAATTAATATCGCGATCCATGCATGTAGGTAGTTATTGCATAGGTTCCCACTAAGCTATGCCAAACATGTAATGTAAATCCATAATTATTGTGGAGTTATGATTATTATACCCCATTTTGCTAGACGTACGGAGGATAGTGAGGCAAGGGACGAACTCTCTAACTCACTAGCAATGGTTTATGATTGGAAAAACTTGTTATACGTAATAATTCGGCAAGTGGTACGTGCCGAACCTATTGATTCAGTGCTCACCAGACCGGGGTCACAACGATCTGTATCCCCTCGGGCTCTCCGGCTGCCTGCGCTGACCGCACAGTCGGCCCGCGCCCTGGTCACATGACCAGCGTAGGACAGGCCAGCCTGCCTACCTACTGTAATCATAGCTTTTCCTTCCACATCATCAAAGAAGAAAGAGTCATTAATATGTTTTATTTTACCTTGCTTTGCTGTGCAGCGTTGTTCTGTTCATAAGGCTGTACGAAGGACGCCTCCAAAAGTTCCTTCCATAGGGAGCTCTTGTCGGGCCGATCTGACAGCTGTCAGTAGGCTGTACCAGCTATCGCGCTTATCGGCTTTCAATGCCATTTCAGCTAGGGTAGGGGTGAGGCAAGCTAATACAGCGATTGGTCTCGCAGCTGGTCCAACGGCTGGCAGGTATGCGACAGCCGGAAGGCGGGTCCGGCAGGGGTATCCTGTGGAAAGAACTTTTGGTGGCGTCCTCTGTACAGCAATATGGTATAAGGCATATATGATCATATTCTCTATCTTGTCAACGGATAAAGGAAGGATACGATTAGTTAGATGGGCTACTCTGGCTGTAAGTGACTGGGGCTGCCCTGCGCTGGTTATGTGACTAGCACAAAGACTACCAGCGCCGCCAGCTAGGTAGGTCAGTTGCCCATGAATCAATAGGATCCAACAGTCCCTAGTTGGTTTGAGGTTCAACTAGCCTTCCAGTCTTAATGATGATATTACTACATATTAGGTACCTACTATATATGATCATAAGCTTCTTAAAAGGGGCGCCTATCCGTTATCAGATTACGTCCCTAGCCCGGATTAGATAGCCATGGACTCTGCCGGTTCAATACGTCTCTATAAAGCTGACAGCGATCTTCTTTTTGGGTGGTTGCTGGAACCTTCTCAGGCTGCTGTATAAGAAGCGGCGGGGATCTCACTGTCATTAGCCAATCCCCTTTTTATGAACCACTCGGTGGACTATCCAATGAATGAACCAGCCGACATATTCAGGAGAACCCGTCCCACAATTCAGCTATGGCTACGCATATACATCTGTATCTTGTCCATGTTGGCACCACGGGATTAGCCAGTGAAGAATCGCGGTTTTGAAAGGCAACCAATTAATTATACTCTAGTTGTGTAACCAATCCATCAGGTTGTCCTTCTTGTCCTCATCAGGGAATATATAAATATATGTCTCCATCTTTCGATCCTATCATATAGAGTCACAAACGGACCCCATAGTTGATCTACTCCCCTTCAAGGATCGATATGGCACACCATAATGATATTGGGTTATTGGCGCGCGACGCCCGAGCACGGCAAGGAACCGTATAAAAATTGCCCTTTGCGACTAAGACATGCTTCGTAAACTTCATTTTTGTTATATATTTTATCCAATTGAACCGCCTTGATGCTTATCCTAAAAAATCTAGGCGGAAAAGCGAACATGGTCTCCCCTCGAGATAATACTACAGTACCAGCTCTTCTAGGGGTTTGCTTTGACACTTGCAGTACGTCTCCATAGCTGAGTTAATCATGAAGCTGTGATGTAGCGCTCATACAAGGCTCGTGTAGATAATGCATTTCTCGAAGCGCAAAGAGTTGGCAAGACACCGGCTCTATGCGCCGCAGATTCAGCTTACACGGCATATTACGAGTCGTGCAAGAGTTGCGAAGCGAATGAAGGCATGAGCTGGGGGCTTGTTCAATACATCGAGTATTGTGAAACCTTAAGTACAGGTGTGGGTACCGGTACACCGAGCGTCCCGAGCGCCTCGAGCACCAGCTCCCTCCAATATAGCATCATAACGACGGTGCGCCCATGGTATGTGAGATGGCATCTACTGCGTGATCTAGGGACTATGATAGATAGGCCCTGGAGCCAGGGCTGTATCAACTCGAAAAGGTTCCTCGCTAACGCCTTGATAGTATGCTTGCTTCTCACATTCACTCTGGCTTCCTACATTAACCCAGACTCAATTTTCATCTATTCATTTAACATTAAGATTTTATTAGACACCGAAGATAATGGAGGAGTGGCAACAACCCTATCATTTACAGCCCTTATGACCTTATATTCGCCGATTCCCGCCACGAGAGTCATCCAGACTACCAGAACCGTAAACGGAGCGGAAGAGGTCCTTTCCTACACAACCACCTATGCTCAACTACCGAGTGATCTCATTGGGACTAGCGGTCTAACTAGGACCGGTGATCTCATTAAGACTAGTGGTGAATCGCTCATAATTCAGTGTATTTCGGCTTTAGAGAAGGCTAGACTTTTGCTAATGCTTCATGATAATAGCAGTCTCTCCTCAGGTCACAATGCCGCCTAGCGGCGACCTAACGGGAGATCCAGCGGGAGCTCCCCATCATGCCTGGATCGCGGGTCCTGCCGTAGGTGGTGTGGTTGCTGTGGCAATAGTTCTGCTAGGTGGCTTCATTTTATGGCGCTGTAAGTGGAAAAGAAGGACTGGCTTCGAATTGCATGGAGAAACAGCGAAGAAGCTAGAACTAGAAGCAAACTATTCCGCACAAGAATTGGAAGCACCACAACCCCTACATGAACTTGAATCAATTAGTTCAAGGCCATCGGGTATAACTGAACAACATGAGCTTCCAGCGGATAGATAAATAGCCATCCGTTCGATAGGGCAGTGGGTAACCCGGGGTCTGGATAGATATTCATGGTATGGCGCTTGTGTTTGTCGAATCTAAGGCTAATAGCCCAATACTTTGACTTTAAATGGCTTGAGGTTATAAAATATTGGTATTCAAAAAGAGAAGCTATCAAGAAACAATACAATTAGAAGTAGTAGTAGCCAAATGGGACGTAGCCGCGACTAAGATTCGTCGCCCGCGGCCGCTGGCACTTACGTAGATACGCGGCTCTTTAAACCGGCATTTCGACACGCTACGATGGAACCGGACGCGGGGATCCGAGATTGAATTGAATTTACACGCCTCGAGTCCTCTATAATGTCAGGTTACATCAGACCCTGCCACCTCTCTTGGCCGCCCCTGTATGGACACCACAATTAGCCGACTCCAAACTCCGGATCACTTAAATGGATAAGCCTAGCTTTCCACGGTCTATATAGCATCTTAGTCGGTATTCAATTTCGGCTTCGTGCCAATACCGAGGAGCCTATATATATACTAGGTACCTACCTAGTGTATATATCTCCTATGAGATTAGGATCCTAACTAAATTTGCCAAAAACACGACGATTTTTGAGAATAAGATCAGTGTTTCGGTTCATCTCAACTTAAATCATAATGCGTGGAGCTACTTTGACCGGCGTCCTCGCGGCGTTACTCTCATCTTCGACAACGTATGCGGCGTTGACACAGGTCACGGGATGGGGAGAAAACCCAACCAACTTGGAGATGGCAGTATATATGCCTTCTAAGTTGGCTGAGAAGCCCGCGATTGTTCTTGCTGTAAGGCGCCCTAGCTTTAGCTATTGGAGCCAAGGGGCTAGCTAATATGATGAGTAGCTGCACTACTGCGGTGGGACGGGGCAAGCGTACTACCAGATGGCAAACTACGATCGTTATGCCGATGCCGGGGGGTTCATCGTTGTCTACCCATCAACCAAGAAAGACAGTAACTGTTGGGTAAGTCGCGTGATATAGTTAAGTTACTGTGCCGGCTAACCAGGTGGGATTGCAGGATGTTGCTTCCAAGGCGACTCTCACCAACAACGGAGGCGGCGATAGCACCGGCCTAGTCAACATGGTCAAGTATCTGGTTCAAAAGTACAACGCGGACCCGACCAAGGTCTACGCGACGGGCTCTTCATCTGGTTGCATGATGACCAACGTGCTACTGGCGGTCTACCCGGATGTATTCGCCGCTGGATCCTGCTACTCTGGTGTCGCGGCGGGTTGCCTTGCTGGATCCCCCGGGTCGAGCCCACAGAGTGCGGACCCCCTATGCGCTAGCGGCAAGAACGTCAAGACGGGCGCGCAGTGGGCGGAGCTGGCCAAGGCCATGTACCCGGGGTTCACGGGATCGTACCCTCGCATGCAGACCTTCCACGGAACGGCCGATCACTTCGTCGATTACCTGAACCTGGCGGAGCAGCTGAAGGAGTGGTCGGCCCTGCTTGGCGTCGAGTTCACTAAGAACGTGACGAACACGCCGCAGTCGGGATACACCCAGATGGTTTATGGTGATGGCACTAAGTTGGTTGGGTATTCCGCTGCCAATGTCGGACACACTGTGCCTGTGCATCCCCAGCTTGATCTAGCTTGGTTTGGCCTTGCATGATAATATGTCAAATATTGGCACTTCGTTAGAATGTTGGAGTTGGTAGTGCGATATGAAAATCTAGATGCTACTTAGGGATATTGAAGTATTATTTGCGATGGTACCTATCGTATCTTGGAAGTTAGCCTACCTAGAATCTTAGATGCCATCTGTCAGAATTTAAAACTTCACCTCTCATAAGACCGCTCAAGTTTTCTATTGGTGGAAGTTTATATAAATCCAGGACTCTCTACCGTAAAGCGACCGCTAAAGTGACCGAACATGCTATTCGTGTCTGTGACAAATCGATTCTGCTAAAACGCATCTGAACGTACGAATCAATACGAACGCCACCGCTTAATCCTTGGCCGGATAAATAGCGAGAAATTTCCTGAAGTAGAAAATGACTTTGGCGCCTGGATAGAAGCTGAGATATCTCATTTTCCACTGTAGATAAAGGAGAGCCTCGCGCCGCCGTGGGTAATGACGGCTATAGCACGATGGTATCATAGATTAATGTTGAAAGTTCTAGGTTGTTTACAATTAAAAAGGGGCGAAGTTGGAATTGAACATGACGTAATATCTATTCTTTGTTGACATCTTACATAATCTATCATGCGGCAACATGAATATCTCGTATAATCGGATAAGTGAATGCCGCTTACAAAAAGCAGAGATAAGTGATTTAATGATTTCAAGTATCTAGGTACCTAACCACGACATCATCGATATTGCCTCGTCATTGACGCAGTTGCGCGACGGAATGTCAGGAATACGCGTCAAACCCACCGAAGAGGATATTGCAAACCCCCTGTGGATTAGTAGCGGCCGTAGATGAGAATTGTGTTGGTATTCTTGCGGCTCGGCGAGCTGTTACGGCATTACGATGCCTAGTCCGGCGAAGAAGCGGAAACTAAATGGCGGCAACACGAAATCATCGGGATTACCTTCTAGGGGCCTGGAATATTTCTTCTCTAAACAGAAACAGAGTAATGGCCCCGAAGATGCGACAGGGAATGGGCAGCAGTCTGGTACTGCTGCTCCGACGCAGGACCATGAGATGACCGATGAGGAGCTGGCACGGAAGCTTCAAGCTGAGTGGGATAAAGAGGCCGAAGCTGCGGAACGCGCTTCCAGGTCACCTTCTAAGACAATAGTCGCCGAGACACGTCAACCTGAGGATATTCCCGAAGCTGGTAGTACTTCCCGGGAATCCCCGAATCCCCCGGCGGAGGTGAATAAGGTCGAAAGTAAAGGCAAAGGCACTCTATCGTTGCAATCAGTTGCGGCGTCTATTGACACCGTTTCTGAGGAAATACCGTTTGACGAGAGCCCCCTGACTTTCGACCCTTCGAAGTATGTCCCTCAGCTTCAGGAACACTGGGCGAGCGATGGCGGCAATGCATCATATGCGCTCCTAACGCGCTGCTTCGTTCTCGTCAATGGCACATCTAGTCGGATAAAAATAGTCGATACCCTAGTTAACTGCCTCCGTGTTCTCATAGAAGGGGATCCTGAGAGCTTATTACCGGCGGTATCTTATTTTCCTATCTTACCCCACGAGGCGCTGTGCTAACTATACCACCCAGGTCTGGCTGGCTACGAACTCAATCTCACCTCCCTACATCTCCCTAGAACTCGGACTAGGCGGCTCCGCGATCTCCAAAGCGCTGAAAAACGTATGTGGTCTAGACGGGCGCTCTCTGAAGGCTATCTACGACAAGTACGGCGATGCAGGCGACGTCGCCTTCGAGGCGAAGAAAAAACAGAGCTTTACCCTGCGGAAGCCAAAACCGCTGACTATCAAGGGCGTTTATCAATCCCTTGTTAAAGTAGCTAATAGTCAGGGCCAGGGCAGTGGCGAGGTGAAACAACGTATCGTGGACCGGTTACTCCAAGATGCCCGTGGTGGCGAGGAGAGCCGCTACGTCGTCCGCACGCTGTGCCAGCACCTTCGGATTGGCGCGGTGAAGACTACTATGCTCATCGCTCTATCACGTGCTTTCCTCCTTTCAAGACCCCCTGGGGCCGAATTTCCCCCGAAGTCCGTCGATGAGCTTAAGGGATTGAAGAAGGAAGAGCTCGCAGAGGTGTGGAGTAGAGCCGAGGAGATCGTCAAAGCCTGTTTCGCAAGGCGCCCTAATTACAATGACCTCATACCTACCATGCTTGAGATAGGAGTGTGTGATGAGCTACTAGTAAGGTGTGACTTGACACTCCATATACCGCTAAGGCCTATGTTGGGGAGTATCACGCGTGATCTATCCGAGATGCTCACGAAGTTACAAGGGCGAGACTTCGCATGCGAGTTCAAGTATGACGGCCAACGAGCGCAAGTCCATTGCGATGAGAAGGGTAAAGTGTCGATATTTTCCCGTCATCTCGAGGTCATGACCGACAAGTACCCCGATCTAGTGGAATTGGTACCGAAGATTCGAGGAGAGGGCGTCAGCAGCTTCATTATGGAAGGCGAAGTGGTCGCGGTGGATCGTCAGACCGGGGAATTGAAGAATTTCCAAACACTCACAAATCGCGCCCGCAAGGACGTTGCGATCGGTAGCATTACGATTGACGTCTGTTTATTCTCATTCGATTTGATGTACCTTAACGGCCAGCCATTACTCGATCGACCATTTCGTGAGCGGAGATCACTCCTACGGTCCTTGTTCACCGAGATACCGCATCATTTTACCTGGGTCAAGAACCTCGACGCCACATCACAGGAGTCCGAGGTCGTGTTAGACTTCTTTAAGCAAGCGATTGACAGCAAATGCGAGGGAATTATGGTCAAGATTCTGGATAACCTACCTGATCTCCCAGCGCCTAGCGAAGCTACGGAGGATTCAACCCATACAGCAGTAGGGACAGAAGAAACCGAAAAACTCTCGTTGCCGACGAAATCAAAGGGCAAGAAGGGCAAAGCAAAAACAAAAGCAGCGGCGGACAGCACAAATGGAGAAGAGAAGAAGCCGTCCTCGCGACGCAAAGCACTACTTGCTACATACGAACCCGATAAGCGCCTTGACTCGTGGCTCAAGGTCAAGAAAGATTACAGCAGTTCCTTTGATACACTGGATCTCGTGCCGGTAGCGGCATGGCATGGTCAGGGACGGAAGGCCAAGTGGTGGTCGCCGATGTTGATGGCCGCGCGCAACGACGCGACGGGATCACTTGAGGTCGTTTGCAAATGCATATCTGGATTTACAGACACCTTTTATAAGGCGAATAAGAAATTTTATGACGACGGCTCTGGTGATGAACCACGAGATACTGATGTAGTAGAAGGGAATGAGGAAAGGGAAAACGACGGCGAAGAGGAAGAAAGTAACGAGACCCAGTATAAAAACGTGCGCAAGACCAAGCCTAGCTTTGTCGAATACTCCGGTCCGGAACCAGATGTCTGGTTCGAACCCCAAGAGGTGTGGGAGATGGCGTTTGCGGACATCACACTATCGCCGACGTATACAGCGGCCATTGGATTGGTGAGCCAGGAACGAGGGCTCAGTCTACGGTTTCCCCGATTCCTAAAAAAGCGTGAGGATAAGGGCATTGAAGAAGCTAGCAGTAGCGAGTTTCTGGCCGCATTGTATAGGAAGCAGGATGCTAAAGCGCCTACAAAAGAGGATGCTGAAGACGGCGATGAGGAAGATGTGTAAATGCTCATTCAATTTGAGGCTAATATTAGCAATTTATTGCACATCCGTGCCGCCCATTTCCTGATGAGCGGCCAGCTACCCAGATATGCATCTTCCTACGAAGGATAATTACTCTTTCCACGCCTTGTACACGATGCGAGCTCCAAACTTCTCACCCTTCTTGAGAAGCATCTGACTCCTCCACTCATCAACGTTGATGGCGTTTACGAACCGACTGGGCTCGACACAGAAGCCGCTGCGCGACCCGCGCGCTGGGGCTCCACCCACAGCCGGCACGTCAATCCACTTGCCGGTATAGAATTGGAAGGCAGGCTCCGTGCTCAGGACCTCCAGGTGGATCTTGCTCTCCGGGTGGTGGGCCGAAACCAATTTATTTAGAGGAAGACCTCGCGTGTCTATGGGGACAGAGCTGGGTGATGCCGAAGGATCGACGATGAAACAGTCGTCGAAGTCCGGCTCTTGAGCACCGAGAGTAAAAGGGGTAGTTGTAGGGACCTTGGTGTAGGTAGTCGGACCGGTCGTTGGGATCCCCCATTCGCCTAGAGGGAGGTATGAATCGGTCGACAATTGGACTACGGTTCCCTCGATGGTCGGCTTTCCGGACAAATTGAAGTAACTATTCAAGTTAGCAGCCTGCATCATTGGTCCAATCAGCTTGGACTATGGCGGTCGTACGAGTGGTTCGTCATGTTGATGACAGTCTCCTCCGCCCCTCCCACAAGCTCGGCTTCGTATTCTTGGCTAAGGACGGTAACCTCTTTTCCATTCTCAACGACCTTTCCCACCGTATAAAAGACCTTGGCAAGAATTTCACCGGGAAATCCTTCGTCCCCGTCTTCGCTAGTCAAGGCGAACTCGACAGTCTCTCCGCCTTGAAGCTCTCCCTCGATTCCGGGAACATTCTTCCGAACGCCCACCGGGGTCGGTCCCTTCCACACTCGCTTACCCCATCCGACGTTTCCGCCATGTAGGGTATTCGGTCCGTTGTTGGCAACAAAACTATAGGACTTGCCTCCGTTTAGCTGCACCTTGGCATCCGAAATACGGTTCGCGACACGGCCAATGGTGGCGCCGAAGTGTGGGCTGTTGTGCTCAGCGTAAAGCTCCTGGCTTGGGAAACCCTGGACGATATCGATGCCTCCGACCTTGAAGGACTGGATGATAGCGCCAAGGGGCACGAATGAGATCTCGTCGGCCATGATATTAGCTTTTATGGTTATTCGTTATTGTTTTTTAGAGGTATGGGGGGTAGCTTGAACGCTCAGACAGACAATTGCTTAGATTCAAGGCGGGATGGCAGCTAGATATGGGAGAAAAATAGGAATGCTCGGCCGCAGTTTCACGAGCATTGGTATTCAGGCTATATATAAAAGTCCACGAGACAGGTGAAAAGTGTGGAGAGAGTTCAAGCAAGCTGCCATGTTGCTAACCAGCAGTGACCTAGCTGGTTACATAAAGACATCATGAGATGGTGGGGTAGCACCTCATGGCGGGGTAATTCGGTCGTACAAACGGATTATACTCTCCGTTTGCCTCATCATTCCACCGAGACAGGGCAAGTCCATGGATACCAAGAACTTACCACTATTTTTTGACTATTCAACTCACCTAGGTGGGCTATAAAGAGAACCTTGGAGGGCATTTATGATCCATAGGATTGGTATCTGGGTACTATGTAAGCGCGTACCCTAGTAGAACCAAAAATCCAATTAAATTGGTCAGAGGCCGATAGCCAGACACTAATCTCGCCGCCTAACATACGTGGAGATGCTGGTGAAATCAATCCTTGGACAGCTGTACCTATGCGGTTGGTTTGTAATTCGTGTGAGACTATAAGGGGTGTCTACCTATAGTATATGGATTTCATAGATTCAAACAAGGGCACGATAAAGATGTGTGTAAACAAACTCCCAAGGGAAGTTTCTCTTTCAGATATATACAATAAATTTTATGTTAGATACTCGTAGTTAAATTGACAAGGGCAGCTTTGGAATGAATAACATTCGAACAGCTCCATACATGTATCCATGGATGTATGTTTGATGAACAAATTGACATTGAAAGGCGTTAATCCTGAAATTTAATGTTCGAGCTTGTTAGTACACGCAGCACCTGCCGTACAAACAGAAATAGCCCCGGACCAATTATGGTCGCAGCCCTATGATTATTTGTTTCTCATTAGGCAAGAGCCGACATACCAAGGAACACAGTCTTGAGTTTCCACACCTGCACCTGCGTGGCCATTACTTATCCACGTGGAGGTACCTGCCTATCTACGTCTGGTTGCAGGCGCCATCCCATGTTATGGAGGTTAATTAAGTTGGTATTCAAGGAACATCGAACTCGCTAATCCCTCCGACTCATAACTTGTACACACACATTCGCTTCGGATTTCACAAGAACATTAACAAAGGATTCAACTTCATCAAATAATTAGTTGACCATCTAATCATCTATAACAAAATAAACATATTGCACCCATGGATTATCAACTCTAACTCTTCCAAGCTCTCCTCTTGGGCACTGCGATTACCTAACAACTACCTAGTATTCAATTTGCATATTCAGCGACTAGAGGAGCCATGGCTGAATCATCACCGCTTAAGGCAACACCTAAACGCAAACGCGACGATGTGATCAACGAACAGCGCACCTTAGATTCTTCACCAAACAATTCCGGTCTATCCAGGGCCATATTCTCCTTTCAAGCCCCAACCTTAAACCCGGTCGATAGGCCTCGCAACGATGCTGTCGAAGACGGCAATAGTAGCCCTCGAAGCAAGGTTGCTCAGAAGTTCCAAGAGCTCGCCCTTGAAAGTGGGGGCGGGGTAACTCGCAAGGACAAGGCCGATGGTACTGTTGTTTTAGGAACGGGAGCAGGAATAGGAACAGATGAGGCTGGATCCCAGTCCACAATACAAAGATGGAGACTTTCACCCGAACTACCCATCTTTGACCTAGATGGCCTCAGTAACAACACCGGCAGCAGTAGCAAAGCTAGCAGCACGTCTGCCGATGACATGCAGGTTGACGACGATGACGATGCATCGCGCAAGCGGGTTAAATTACCCGATCTCCCCGACCACCGAGACGCCACTGAGATGGGGCTAAATGCAGAGTCGAGCATAATTAACCCCGACGCTCCCCAATCCAACGAACCTGCTCGCTTCACAGTACAGACGGCCGTAGACCCTGCCATCGTGAGAAATGCTAAGACTGGAGGTTCCGGTCACTTACAGAAATCGTATCCATCCATCAATCGATTGTCGGAATCCAAATCGCGTAGTCGAAAGCGAGCAGGCACGCCCCCTCTAACCAAGCGCAAGACGATAGAACCATCGATTGAAGAGGAACCTGTCATTATTGACCCCATCCGCGCTGCGCTTACATGGCATGAAGACGAAATCACTGTCTATGATCCCGAGGACAAGGATGACGACGGTACTGGTATCAACGGTATCGGATTCAGACCGACTCCCGCTATAGCATATGCCCGAGCGCAGAAGCGAAGACAACAGCTCGCTGAGTACAAGAAACGCGAGGAAAGTGAGGCTAGAGCAAAGAGGAACCAACGCCGCCGGCAACAACTCAACGGCCCCGGGGAATTAGAGAGAAAGCACTCCATGGTACGAGTACATTTCTCGGACGCTGAACCTACCACTGTAGTCACGACTTGAAATTACGGCATTTCCTCCCTACGTGTCTTTTATTACGACTATGCGATTCGCGGCGTTTGCGGACTGGATTCAGCTACGATGAATTGGGATGGCGCTGGGTATGGTTTTGACACGGATCACGATAGCGAAATGGTCAACAATATGGAAAAACTGGCCTTACGAATTATTTGATTTCTTTATACCTATGCTACCTAAGCTACCCAAATTAGATAGCCTCGGATTCAGTACAGCTGCCGTTTATACTCGGTTCTAATCAAAGCTGTCTAAGCTATCAATGACTATGGAATATGAGTTTCGAGTATTGGCGCCGGGTACAAATAGGATAACGTACCCTGGATTTACATAGCAAGGTAGTAAATGCTATGGATCTCGCTCGAGCGCGCGGTTTCGGGTTTATCGCCTCACCAAAATTTATACCAACTTCTTTTTGCAGCGGCTTCCTGCTTCTCCTTTTCTTGTGCTTCCTGTTTTAACCTTGCTGCTTCTTGCGCCTGCGCTTTCTTTTCAGCTTGCTTCTTATCCATGACCTCGACCGCGCGAGCCACTGCGGCACGCTCCGTTCTTCTTTGCCAATGGCAATATTCGTATTGTAATATCGAGGATAGGAAAAAGACACCAAAAGCCCAATTCGAAGCTTTGGGAATTGGCCCTGGAGGACATCGTTAGCCTGCGCGCACTCTAGGCTCTTGCATGGCATGCGCATATACTCCCGAGTATATATTTTCCTACGCCCACTGCTGCACCCGATCCAATTCCCGTCATGAGGCTCTGACGCGTACATGGCATTTCGTGTACATGAAGGAAGTCGTCCGCCTTTATCGATTTGAAAGCTTCCTCTAAAGTAGCCCCTGCAGGCTTTTTTGACTCTTCTGTAGCTCCATCTGCTTGCGATTTCGAACCGGGGAATGTCTCGTCTGTCGCTCCGGGGGGAATCCCGCGCACCTTAGGTGGCCCGTTATTGTCTTGCGCCATTGCTGGCTCGAGCTGGTTGAATATACTGGGCTGTTGGATTTCTATGGTTCGATGCTGGGAATGCGAAAATTGCGGATGGGGACCTATGACGCTTACCCCAGTTATTCCACTAGACGAGCCTAACCAATTGGATGAGATTATGCATAACTCGATGCACTTAAAAAACGCGACAAGGGTAAAAACGCGGGTAGGTGCAAGACGCGTCTCGCGTTTTAATGGACAGGGGCATTGTAGACCATTCAATTAGTACTTTCCAAGCATGGCGTCGGCCTCCCCTCTACAACCACAATACCGTATAGACAATCCTTGAGTCTTGCTATAGTAATTGCCTTTTCAGTGGTATCGGGTCTTTATTTAACTACATAGTCGGAGTTCTCACTGTGCTGATAATGCCAATCGTATTCCATACCATGACAACATATGGTTCCTAACCAATCTTCCCAATCCATCTTTTCACGAGGGAACTTCCGAGTCCACTCCTCTTAGACCGAGTTCGAAATGCCTAATACGTCCCTGCGGCGCCCCCAAAAGGGCTATGTTCGACGAGGCGGGAAACAAGCCTACCATGGCGGCAATCGGACTCGAACATTCGCGGCTTCGACTACACGTACTGAAGGAACATCGGCCGACGAGAAAGCCGAGCGAACACTCCTTGCGCAGCAGATTGACGAGTCCATGGGATTCGCCAGATATGAGTCAGGTAGACGGAAAGAAGGATGGCTCGTAAACGTCCAACCCACCACCGTAGCGCTTGACGACGACCGTTCCCCTGGCGGCAGGGCAGCCTTAGATTGCTACTTCATCGAGGAAGATGGGCAGACATTTAAGGCCACCGTCGAATACGAACCATACTTCATAATCGCTTGTCGAAAGGGAAGAGAAAGCGAAGTAGAAGAATGGGTGAAACGAGTTCCCGGTGGTGGCATCGTGCGCACTGTTAAGCGAGTTGAGAAGGAAGATTTGTCTATGCCGAATCATCTCCTCGGATACAGAAGAACCTTCCTCGAGCTGCATTTCAGAAATGTGCAAGACCTGATGACAGCGAGGAGAGATATTATGCCCATAGCGGAGAAGAATAAGAAGAGTATGGGAACCGTTGATGTTTATGCGGAGGTTGCTTCGTAGGTTTTCCCGTTCTGGAAGTAATATGTTACAACAGTGAATTCCTAACGTATTCGGCAGCGAGCAAGCAGGATTTGACCTCTTTGATGATTCACGAGACGACGATAGACGACATACTGCTTCATTTTCGGACGCTAGCGACTATATTGTCGATATTAGGGAGTACGATGTGCCGTACCATGTAAGAGTAATGATTGATATGAGTATGTATATGTTCTCGATTCCCTTGGAAACTCCGATTTAACAGTTATACTAGACATACGGGTAGGAAAGTGGTATTTCGTGGAAGTGAAACACGGAGTCACCACTATAACACTTAATGAGGAACACATCGTTCAAGCAGATCCTGTAGTAATGGCCTTCGATATCGAGACGAGCAAGGCACCCCTAAAATTCCCAGACGCCGCCATAGATCAGATTATGATGATGTCGTATATGATCGACGGACAGGGTTTCCTCATCACGAACCGGGAGATCGTCTCGGAGGACATCGCGGATTTCGAGTACACCCCGAAACCTGAATATCCCGGTCAATTTATGATTTTCAATGAGCCCAATGAGAAGGCTGTAATCGAGCGGTTCTTCTCACACGTCAAGGAAGCAAGGCCAACCGTTATTGCTACCTACAACGGAGACTTTTTCGATTGGCCCTTCGTAGAAGCCAGGGCCAGCGTCAACGGTATTGATATGTACCGCGAGATCGGATGGAAAAAAGATAGCGAGGATATCTACAAGTGCTCATACGGCGTCCATATGGATTGTTTTGCATGGGTCAATCGAGACTCCTATCTCCCCCAAGGAAGTCGAGGTTTAAAGGCCGTCACCGTAGCCAAGCTTGGCTACGACCCAGACGAACTCGATCCGGAACTCATGACGCCGTACGCCCGAGAAAGGCCTCAGACGCTAGCTGAATACTCAGTATCAGATGCTGTCGCCACCTACTATTTATACATGAAGTATATCCACCCATTCATCTTCTCACTCTGTACAATTCTTCCCCTAGGAGGCGACGACGTCTTACGAAAGGGAACCGGTACACTGTGTGAGATGTTGTTGATGGTGCAGGCATACCAACACGAAATCATCCTACCAAATAAGCACATGTCTCCAAAAGAATCGTTCTGGGATGGGCACTTGCTTGAAGCGGAGACGTATGTCGGTGGCCATGTCGAAAGTATCGAAGCGGGTGTATTCCGAGCGGATATTCCCGTGAATTTCGCCGTTGACCCCGGAGCTGTCGACGAGTTGCTAGGCGATCTAGATGCAGCCCTCAAGTTTGTGATTGAAGTTGAGGAGAAAAAGTCTCTAGATGATGTCACAAACTACAGCGAAGTCAGAGAGCAGATCGCAGCACGACTATTGCAGCTCAAAGAAACTCCCAACCGGAACGAGAGACCTCTGATTTATCATCTGGACGTTGCGTCTATGTACCCGAACATCATGACAACTAATCGATTGCAGCCAGACTCCATGATTCAAGAATCAGACTGCGCCTCATGCGATTTCAATCGTCCCGGGAAAACTTGCGACAGGAGATTGCCCTGGGCTTGGAGAGGTGAATACTTGCCCGCAAAACGAGACGAGTACAATATGATTCGGCACGCTCTTGAGAATGAAAAGTTCCCATCTAAACGACCCGGTGGCCCTATGCGAACTTTCCAGGAATTGCCGGAGGACGAGCAGGCCGGTCTCATTAGAAAGCGATTGCAGTTATACAGTCAGAAGGTTTACCACAAGATCCGTGACTCAACGACCATTGTGAGAGAAGCCATCATCTGCCAACGAGAGAATCCTTTCTATATCGATACGGTGAGAGACTTCAGAGATCGTCGGTACGACTACAAGGGAAAAGCAAAAGTCTGGAAAGGTAAGACCGAGGCTTTGAAGTCTTCCGGGGCAACTAGTGCAGAAGTCGATTCCGCTAAGAAGATGATCGTCCTTTACGACTCTCTCCAACTTGCCCATAAAGTCATCCTCAACTCATTCTATGGTTATGTCATGCGAAAAGGGTCTCGATGGTACTCCATGGAAATGGCAGGTGTGACGTGCTTAACTGGAGCAACGATCATTCAGTTAGCGAGATCGCTTGTTGAGCGCCTTGGACGACCCCTAGAGTTGGATACCGATGGTATTTGGTGTATGCTTCCCGCGACATTCCCAGAGAACTTCGCCTTTAAGCTCAAGAATGGCAAGAAGTGTACCATCTCGTACCCCTGTGTGATGTTGAACCACCTCGTCCACGCCAAGTTCACGAATCACCAATATCAGACGTTGGTTGATCCTAAAACGTTCAAGTACGAAACCCATAGCGATAACTCAATCTTCTTCGAAGTCGACGGCCCCTACAAGGCCATGGTGTTGCCGACGTCGAAGGAGGAGGACAAGAACTTGAAGAAGCGATATGCCGTCTTTAATGATGACGGCAGTTTAGCTGAACTCAAGGGATTCGAGGTCAAGCGAAGGGGTGAACTCAAGCTTATCAAGATCTTCCAGCAGCAAATCTTCAAGTTTTTCTTGGAAGGGAGCACCCTAACCGAGTGCTACGCCGCGGTAGCGAAGGTTGCAAACAGATGGCTAGACGTCCTACAGAACAAGGGCTCAACACTGGCTGATGAAGAGCTCATCGATCTCATTTGCGAAAACAGAAGCATGTCTAAAACCCTTGAAGAATATGGGAGCCAGAAGTCCACATCCATCACCACAGCGAAGCGATTAGCAGAGTTCTTAGGCGAGCAGATGGTCAAGGACAAGGGCCTCAACTGCAAGTACATCATCTGTGCTAGACCCCGTAGCGCCCCTGTTACCGAGCGTGCTGTGCCGGTTGCCATTTTCTCAGCTGCGCCGGAGATCAAGAGAACCTACTTGACAAAATGGCTCAAGGAAGAGCCTTCCGATATGGATCCGAGAGCACTTTTGGATTGGGATTACTACCTAGAACGTCTAGGCTCCGTCATCCAAAAGTTGATCACCATCCCCGCTGCACTACAGAAAGTCCGCAATCCAGTTCCTCGAGTGCCGCATCCAGACTGGCTCCAACGTCGTATCAATATCAAGGACGACAAAATGAAGCAGAAGAAGTTGACAGATCTATTCGCGAGCGCCAAGGGACCATTAGAAGATATAACGAATCTTGCTAGTCAAAGGCTCGATGATGTTGAGGATTTTGGATCGAAACTTCTCAAGCCAAAGAGCACAGCCGCGATGATTGCATCTCAACCCACACCCACATCGGCAAAGCGGAAGTCTCCCGAACCAGAGAAAGAAAACGCGGACCCCTTCGCAGCTCTTCCAAAGGAAATGCCGAACCCATCAGAAGATTACCCCGCGTTTCTAGAATATCAAAAGAAGAAATGGAAGATTCAAAAACAAGCTCGAATCCGCCGACGCCATCTTTTCGGTGATCGTCGCGGCAATGCCAGCAGCAATATCCAGCAAACGTTCCGCCAACGAGCGGAACTTGTCTTTAGGAATACGTGGCAGCTACTTCAGCTTCGGGCGACGGACAATCCTGGTGTTGTGACTGCGTTTGTCTTAATCGACGCCAAGGTGCACTCGGTCAAGATCAAGGTCCCACGACAAGTGTTCTTAAACCTCAAGGGCAAAGATTTACCCGATATCGAAGTCGAGGGCTGCGAAGTCGAGCAGGTCAGCCATACCTTACCGAATGGACACTCGTCGACACACCTTTTCAAGATCACTGTCCCGGAGGATATCTACTTCGCCGAAGCCGACAAGTTCTCATTCCTGTTCAACCATCCGAGTGTAGAGGGTGTGTACGAAAAACAAATACCATTGAATACGCGGGCAGTGCTCCAGCTTGGGAATCTATGTACCATCGACGAGAGCCAGCCCGGTGTACTGGGGAAGGGTCTAGAGCAAGGCTTCGATCTAGGGGGCCTGATGAAACCACTGAAGCCGAAGGCCTACTTGGAATCAAACCCCCTCGCGTACATTTACATATCACACATTACATCAGGAGAGAGACAGATATTCGGCCTATTCTCGTCAGCCGGTGACCAAGCCCACATAGTCATCCTCCAGAAGAGCAGAGACGCTGGTCAAGACTTACCAAATGTCACCAAGATCTATAGCGAGATGTTTGCTAGGAAAGCCCAGGAAGCGGACGGCACCAATTGGCAGCAGTGCTTCACATACCAAGAGAAACTAACCTTCAAGGTAACCCAAGTGACAACACGACGGAAGGCACATCTCGAGATAAGCGACCTGGTGAAGAAGATGAGGAAAGATCAAACGAAACCTCTCATGCTCGTCATCCAGTCATCACAACAAAACTTACTCGTCCACGATATTCCCATTCTCGCAGAGTTCCCTACCCTCCCTCTTCGATATGACCAAGCAGACAGTTCCCTACCGCCTCTTGGCTGGCAATCTGTCGTAGCCAAGCGCCTTGTTTCACATTACCTCAATCTTGGGTCGTGGATTCTGCATCTCACGGCTCTAGCGAGGTATGGTGACATACCGTTATGTAACTTGGAGCGCGACGACCCTAGATTCCTCATCGATGTTGCCTATGCTCGTCGTCTGCAGTTGAACAATGTCGTATTATGGTGGTCACCGGGTCCTAGACCAGACCATGCTGGATACGAACAAGATGATGTTACAGGCCCTCTCGATACCGTGTCAATGCCATCAGTCAATACCCCTGGGACGTACGCCTCGGTTTGTATCGACCTCGAAGTCCGCAATCTCGCCATCAACACGATCCTTACATCGTCGTTAATCAACGAACTTGAAGGTGCCGATTCGATTTCCTTCAACCCAGCCGCAGACTCCGGCCCATCGGATGGCACCGAGGTTCTTCACTCCGAGTCAGCATTCGCCAACGCTGGCATTCTCGTATTACGGGAGATGGTCAAGTCCTGGTGGGCAGAAGCATGCAAGGGCAGCCCCATGGCCGATGTTCTAGTCCAGCATCTAGTACGATGGGTTGAATGTCCCGACTCGTTCATGTATGACCGAGCACTTCATTACTACGTACAGATGATGAGTCGTAAGGCCCTGTTACAGCTTATGGCGGATTTCCGCCGGGTCGGGTCACAAGTAGTATTCGCGAATGCGAACCGACTTCTACTGCAGACCACAAAGTCGGAAGTAGGCAACGCGTATGCATACAGCCAGTACATCCTGAAGAGTATCAAAAGCAAGCCCCTATTCCACTTCATCGACCTTGAGATCAAGGAATACTGGGATTATCTCGTATGGTACGACGAATTCAACTACGGTGGAAAGGCTTGCCAGGAGGTCGTCGAAGCCGAGCAGCAAAGCCTTCAAACTATCATGAATTGGCAGATGAAGACTTTCCTACCCCTTCGACTACAAGATACATTCCAATACTGGGTCGTTGAATTCATACAACTCATGCACAAAATCAAGCACCCGCGAATGGTGAACGGTGACCCCGACGCAACGCAACGTCTCACACAGCTGCCATTACGCAACGGCTCCCAAGGCGACGACGATGATGCGCAAGTCATTCTTGGTGTGAATTTTGAAAAACGATTGAAGAAAGAGATACGGGCCCTCGTCTCAACGCAAGCCCGCGAACTCCTCCACCCCGAACTTGCGTCCGACTGGTCTTTCCCAGTTCTGCCAGGTAGTCACCTCAAGAACATGCACAATCGGAACGCGGTACTTGAACTTGTCAAGTCCCTAATGCAAGTTCTATCCCTAGATAAGAACATCACGATGGAGGCTCGTTTGCTCCGAAAGGAGCTACTCTCACTATTCGAAGTACGCGAATTCAGCAAGGAAGGCGCGTTTGCAAACCCCAGCGAGAGTCTCAAAATCGCTCAGTGGAGCTGTCCCGAATGCACCCTCTCGCGCGACTGGGATCTGTGTCGCGATGAGAGTCTACTGCCGGATATGAGTACCCTCTCCGCTGATAACGAAGCCGAGATCCGGAAGGCGGCCGCGGCTAAGGCGTGGCGATGCCCGTTCTGCGACGCGGAGCTTGAGAAGCTTAGGATTGAGGAGAAGTTGCTAGCCGATGTACAAGCGCTAGTGGTGGAATGTGCCACCCAAGATCTCAAGTGTGAGCGATGCGGCAGTGTGCAGTTGAATGATCTCATGGAACACTGCACATGCAGTGGCCCGTGGGCCGAAAGCGTCAAGAGACATGATGTGGTTAAGCGGTTGGGCGTATACCAGGGCGTAGCGAAATGGTTTGGCCTCAGAATGCTAGAGAGCTTAGTTACGGAGGTCATGGGCGGGTTGTAGTATAATACATAGCGAACGGTCTGTATATCGGGCGTGGGCTTCTTAGGACGAGGTTGGCGTTAGGTCAATGTCGGGCATATACCTCATACATCATAATCCATCCCCATATTATCTAAAGCAAGCGTCCATGAATCAAATCTTTTCATCACTGCGACCAACCGCGGATATTACCAGAGATGAATCGCTCTCGTGTTACACCCAGCAGACGGAGCTCGGAATATCAAACACCTCGTTCTCATTCGTGGCCATCATGGTGAAGATAGGCGGGGTATTCGTTGACGCCTGAAGTTCAAACTCCCAACTAGCTAAGAAGTATTTTATATACAATCTGCCTATTTCAGATTCAAGTTTGATCAATCTGAAAGCTAACTATAGAGACCAGTTCCAGAAATCTACTCCTCGCTAGCTCTAGTATGGCGACCCTCGAGGCAGCACCGGTTGCTGACCCAGATGCCTTCGCCGAAGGCCTCCGCCGACGCAATTCGTTGACCGAGAAGGCGAAGTTCATCACCGCTCATGTAGGTGCCCAACATCACAACTATTCCCATACTTTAACTACTCTATCTTTACTTATCCAGCCACCTACCCACCTACCTAGGCATACACTAACACGATGCTCCGCAGATGCAATGGGACGGCGTGCCAGGGTTCATGCAAACAGAATCGCGCAGCGGGGAAGGGTGCTCGGTATCCTCCCCCCTCTTCGACGACTGCACGGTCGTGCTTCTCTACGGGCGCATGCAGCTCGACGAGAAGGAACCCATCTACGGGGGCACGAACAGCGTCGCGCGCGTGCAAGGCGGGAAGACCCTGACTATCCTCGCCAATAGCGCCGCCGTCTGGTACCCCAGCGCTTGCTGCTGGGACGTCGATGATTGCCATCTGGCGCTTGGTGGACAGTGTAGACGCTTGGGGATCGGGGTTGTGAGGGAGCCGAATAAGAGGGAGAGGAAGGTGGCGAAGAGGGAGAAGAGGAAGGGTTGGTGGAATAAGTTCTTTGGGCGGTCTTGAGAATGAGAGTGAGGATTATGCTTACGAAAAAGGGTGGTACGAAGATCTAGACGCGACACGGTTCTGAGGTAAGCGATGCAAAAATAATAAGATACGCGATGCTACACCGGCCGCTCCTTGATAGGTCGCGTGGCTTCGCCGATGCGAGATGCGGTCTCACATAAGCTTGATCTATCCCACGTCCAGGTATCGTAATAGGCCGTGCGCAGTGGTGATATTCGCAACATACAACCACTGAATCATCAAGATAGCCTACTTACCTGAGCCCGGCGATGCATTCGGGTCGTATCAACGAATATAATTCCGGATCTTAATTCAACCGACTTGAGATTTTGAAATGAAGACCGGGTAAAAGAATTAAGAAAAAAAAAAGGAACGACACTACGAGACGAAAAGGGGTAGGGACTAAGACCCGCCGCATATGCTCAAGGTCACCAATAGAGCGCAGCATAGATCCGACGCCACCTAAAACAAGTTGATGAAGTTTTATACGCCTTATGTTTTGAACTGTGATTTGTATCTCTAATTCTAGTGGTATCCTCGTGTCTAGGTACAGATAATACAATACAAGAGCTGTTAAGGGTTTCTATCTCGTCCCTTACTCTCCAGTAGGTATCTAACAACAATAAGAAAAGGGCATAGTCCTGCCATGTATCGTTGACATATAATAGAAAAGCTGTGTGCAGGCCTCTAATATCCGAGCGCCTGGTGTCTTCCTTCGTAATAGTACAGACATAAAATGAAATTAGTTTGAATGAAGGTCGTAGGCATCACATAACGAGTCGTCAAAGAGAGAGTGCTTCATCTCGCTGGGTATCATGCCACTTATGCGGCAGCCTCTTTGCCCTCCGCGCTTCTGCTAAGGACGAGGGCGGAAAATTCCGGTAGGGGGGTATCTCGTAGAATTTCAGCGATGGACACCTTGGCTTTTGCCACGGTTCCAAGCCAATTGCGGATCTCAACGGCAGAGAGCGAGTCCACGCCGTGAGACATTATCGACGCGTCTCGATGAATACCCTCCGCATCGACATTGAGAAGTTCTGCAAGTCGCGCCGCTACGGCTTCCGTAGCCAGCTTGATTGAATCTTCAGAAGACAACTTCAGCGCCTGTTGTAGTAGGTCTGTTGGGGTAACACCCATAACACTGCCTTCAGGGGTAGTAGCTGTAGATGAGGATGTCGCACGCGGGACCGCCAACTGCAGCGTCCCGAACCGTGGGTCTGCCCTAGCGATAGTGGCGTCTGATAGCTGGTCCCACGGCTGTAGACCAACGATGACTTGTGCATCATCGGGACCGTGCTTCAAGCTGTGTGTCACGGCCGCCTCCACAAGTCTCAGTACCTTATCCATATCGAGCGAAGTCGTCATCTCATTGGTCCCAGTAGTTTCGATAGCAGATGTAATAGCAGGGAGATCCAAGCTAACTGCGGGGAGACCACGAGCAATCCGGTGGCGCGCCAGCGCATCCCGGAATGCCTGATCTGCTGCGTAAGTGGCTTGTGAGGGGTGGCCTGTTACACCAGCAATAGAAGAAAGCATGATAAAGAATGAGAGATCAGGCAGGTGCTTGTGTAGATTCCAAGTTCCTGCGGAGGATATGTGTTCGGATGCAGTAGCCTACAACATGTCTATCAGTAAAGAGCGCATTTTTTTCCATCGAATTCTCGAAACTTACATTTAGAACCAGATCCGTGTTAATAACCCCGCGAATAGGGGGCAACGAACCCGCCAACTCTTTCAGGAGCTTGACGAGGCTCTTCTCATCTGCAATATCGCAGTTTCGAATATGGATATTGCAGCCGCTTCCTGCAGCTTCTTGTTGCAGGTAAGCGGCAGATAGGCTAGATTCAGCATCGTGAGAGACCACGACAATGTTCTTAGCTTTCTTTTCAATCAACCACGAGGTAATAGCGTGGTTGACTTCGCCGGAGCTTCCGGCGACCATATATGTCTCATATTGACTATTCAAAGAAAGTAAAGATGATCGGGGGATGACCTAGATTTCGAGTTAGATCTACAATATGAACAGGGGAGTAGGGTGAGTGGGCTTACATTGACTTGATCATCCTCAGTTGGAACAATTATCGACTTGCCAAAGTGCGTTTCTTCTTTGACGTGGCCGATAGCAGCCTCAAGTTCGGAAATAGGATACGACCTAATAGGGTGAATGGTACGTCCGCTATTGGCCGTGAAGCAGATACGCAAAGTCTCTTGCAGAGCTTCTTGTACAAGACTTCGCCTAAACTCACAGAGCTGTAGGACATCCACACTAGTGTATGTGGCGGACCGCCCGAATGGTGCCATATCCAAGCGCTTCGAGTTGTTCGAATTCGTCCTACAGATATCCACAAGACGGCCGAACGACGCGATACATTCCCATGTCGCCTTCAGCAGAGACCCCGACAGCGAGTTGAGCGCCACGTCGACACCCGCACCGCCGGTCTGAGCCATGATATCTCGCGCGAAATTCGCACTCTTGCTCGATAGGACCCTTGTGGGGTCAATACCGTACTTCTCTACTAGTAGGCCCTTCTGGGCCTCTGTGCCGCACGTAACAAAGATCTTGGCTCCAATATATTGAGCAAGGGTGGTCGCTGCTTGGCCAACATCGCTTGCCGCATTGTGGATCAGGATGGATTCTCCTACTTGAAGTCTTGCGACATGAAGCAGCGAGTAATAAGCAGTAATATGGGCGGTTGGGAGAGCCGCGGCTGTCTCGAACGACATTTCGGCCGGGATCTTGGCAATGCTCGTCCATGAGGCACGGCTTACATTTGCAAGGCGACCCTTGGCAAGTCCGTAGACTCGGTCGCCGACCTTCAGCCCGCTCTGCTTAGTGTCTGGTCCCAGTCGCACAACAATACCGGAGAGATCATGTGCCGACGCGGTCTCTTCGATACCATCAACCGGGATATCTCGCGTGTTGAGACCGAAAGCTTTAGGTTCGATCTCGACCATACCAGCAGGTATATCGGATGTCAACTCCTCGTTGTCAACGAAGCAGAAGTTGTGGGGATCGTTCGTGGCCAGGGGCTTCCAAACTAAGGAACGCTCTAATTGGAAGAACGGTTGAGGCTCCGGAGGCGGATCAACGCGGTCGCTGCTGACTACGGCACTTGTCTCCAAATCCGCGTAGATGCGTGGGACGTAGAGTACCGATCCCTTCACGGAGTATTCCCAATCGATGCCGGCCGGGTTGGCGCCAAAGTCAAACACATGCTTTAGCACGTGAATGATATGGATAATGTTGTCGTTCGACCACGGGTTCTTGCCATATTCGAAGTCGAGGTGAGCGTATCTCTTGTTGGGGTTCTCAACTCTCAGCGTTCGGAGCAATCCCTGGATCTTCGAGAATGAGGGAGCCGCAGCGTCAATAACGCCGCCGCTACTCAACCATAGGACACCTCGGCTGCTGCGGAATAGGCGCCGTAGATTTTCGAATCCCTTTTCGCCCATGCTGTCAAGATACGGTCCAAGCATCTCGGCCGTAAATATGCAGATCCTGTCTTCAGGCTGCGCGTTCTCTATGCTCTCCACAACCGGAGCGAAACCGGTCTGCCCTCTTATGGCAGAAGAGAGATGCTTCAGCCATTGCTTGTCAGGCACAGCAGTGTGCACGATCGAAACAGGCTCCAGGTACAGTGACTGCAACTGTAGGCCGGTAAGGATTATACTAGTACCCTGGAATTCCGGCTGCTCGCAGTCACCGATATCAAAGTCGACGCCAGTAAAGCCGGTCTCCCTAAGGGTATCATCCCAGCCCTGGAGAGATAGAATTGGGCTCAGCTTATCCGGCTCGTCATTGACCCACCACTCAGGTGACGTTCCGAACAGGAGCTGCATGTCCAGCTTATTGCTCGTGGGCTCAATAAGGATAAGCTTTCCATCAAGCTTGAGTAA
Organism: Hypomontagnella monticulosa; assembly: GCA_902825475.1. NCBI lineage: Eukaryota > Fungi > Ascomycota > Sordariomycetes > Xylariales > Hypoxylaceae > Hypomontagnella > Hypomontagnella monticulosa. The sequence continues at coordinate 1,302,679 of CADEBF010000008.1, forward strand.
GCTCCTGATGGTATGCAGTGCGCTCTTGACGCTAGTGGTAGAGTAAAGCGCCAGGGGCACCACAATCAAATCATATTCGCCTCCCTTAAATGGCTGCTTGGCTAGGTCTTGCCCAATATCCAGCTTCTGGAACTGGACCATGTCTCCCCATGGCGCAAGTCGTTGAGTGGCTCCATGCAGGGCATCATCTTGAAGGTCAGTGTACGTGTAGCTGCCAAGAAGAGTTCCGGATCCGTTGCCCCTGGCTCCGAAAGCCTGGAGAATGACCTGCGACACCACTCCTCCGGTACCAGCTCCGATTTCGAGCACATTAGCGCCGGGACTTGCGACCGCATAGAATTCCGCAACTTTAGAAAGCTGCTTGTAGGTGCGATCTCTTAGTCTTGGTAGCTCCGCGAAGTACTGGCTGAGAAGATTGCCGTTCTTTAGTAGTTCTCGGGGCGAGACCTCCCCTCGGACGATACCAGCGAGTTGAGAACCGACGCGCACAACAGTCCGGCCAGCGACGCCAGAGGTATTGAGCTGGTCGTATACGAGCTGCTTGATGCCGCTGGTGGCATTCTCCCAGGTGCTACTAAGAGGTGCCAAGGTTCCTCGCTTGGCTTGAGCAACCACAAGTTTCATCCATTTGTGCAGTTCTTTTTGGTATGACGCAAAGCTCTCGGGGTTTTGGCCTTCGAGCTCTGCGACCGCGTCGTGGATCAAGTAGTATGAGGCTCGAACCATCTTTTTCTCAAACTCGGCATCGTCTCGTCCGAGGATAACTCGCATCGACTCTTTGACTGACGCCGGTACTCGGTAGCGAACGTCCGGCTCCCAGTGGGTCTTGTAGCAGAGAGTTTGTTCACTCTCTTCGGAGATCTCCTCGGGAATGTGAGGGATTGACTGGCAGAAGAGCCCATCGATCTGGAGGAACCCTTCATTTGCGTCGTTGTTGAGTACCGTCACACTGGAAGTGAGGCCTTTCTTGTCTGTCTTGGTCCGATTGGCGAAGGCTCTCAATTTGGCACCGCTGATTCTTCCAAGATCCCGTGAGACATACAGGTTCCGGAACGACTTAAGGGATAACGTCGTGTCTCGCTTGGCGTCATCGGGTAGGCCGCTATAGGTGGCCTGGATAATGGAATCAAGCGTCGTGGGGTGAAGCACATACTTCAACTGGTTTTTGATTTTTGGCATAGGATTCCGAATGAACATGCTCGATGCGGATTTGTTGGCAGCCGCTTGGCTTCCAATCAAGTTCTGGAAAGCTGGCCCATACTCGATTCCCATTTTCCGAAGGTCGATCTGTAGCGAGGACACAGAAACACGGCGCACTTTAGTGCCCCTCGGGAAGAAAGCCTCTTCGTTGAAGTCCGCGGCTCTGGGAGCTGCTATGGCTGCTGCTTCGCTTACTGCTGCGGAGACCATTCCCTTGCAATTGCTGACCCAGTCTCCATCGGTGTTCATTGAGGAGATATCGAAGTCATACCAACCTTCGTAATCAAGCTCCTTTTCGCTGCAGGGGGTGAGTCGCAGATGGGTCTCAACGCTACTCGGCGAATCCGGAATTACTAGGGCGTTGAGGATCTCTACGTCCCTGAGCTGGTATCCGCGGGTAGACTTCTCCGCTGGGTCAGTCAGGAGTCTGATGGCTTCCACGGCCATTGCGACATATCCAGCGCCAGGTAGAACGACGTTCGAGTCTACCTTATGGTCAGATAACCATGCAATATCGGAAAGGCGGAGCGAGTTTCTCCACTCGTGTACCAAACCACTGCTGCTGGCTAGGTGGGTGCCAAGTAGCTCATGGCGTGCGAACCTCCTCTGACGGATGGTCTTGGTGGCCTTGGACTCAGTCGTGGACGCGTGGCTCCACGGGTAAGTGGGCAGATTGGGCACGAAAGTCTGCGGTCCGTCGTTATCGCCGAGCGGGAAGTTGACCTCCTTTAGAGATACAGGGTAACCGCGGTTGAGAAGCTCGCCCGCAAGCGCCTGCATAGTGTGGACGGCATTTTCTAACCTCTTCAGGCACGACGCGTAGGGCATCACGCGAGTCTTGAGAATTTGCCGTATCGGGCCAGCCAGAGTGCTGTGAGGTCCGATCTCTACCAACATATCGACATTGGAAGCCTGAGCGGCGGAAACTTCCGTATCGAAGCACATAGCCTCGAGTGCCTGACTGAATAGAACGGGGTCGGTGAGATTTTGGACCCAGTATTCAGGGGTCAAGATATCCGGCGACTCAATAATATCGCCTGTCACCGGTGACGCGTATAGTGCTTTCGCAGGCCAGCTAGGGCGGCGAGGAAGGATCGCAGTTAAAGCGCCAGCATATTCTTGAGCCATATCCAACATGTGGTGAGAGTGATAGGCCAGAGGGACTTTGAGCTTCCTCGCAAATATCCCATCCTTCTCCAGTCGAGCGAGAACTTCGTTGATGGCTGCCAGGTCGCCTGCTAGCGTCACGCTCTCAGGGCTGTTAACACAAGCAATGACGGCGCGACCTCCCTCCGTATTGGCGAGGTACGGTTCGACCTCGTCCGGCCCTAGACCAGCCGCAAGCATACCTCCAGGTCGGGACGCGCTTTGTGACTCAAGCTTCGCTAGCAGCCCATCACGGAAGTAGACCACTCCGAGAGCCTCCTTGAAGGACAGTAGACCAGCTGCGTAGGCAGCTGCAACTTCACCACTTGAGTGGCTTGAAACAGCGTGGGGGACGATCCCCCAAGACTCTAGCAGTCGAACCAAGCAAACCTGGAGCGCCACAGTGACAGACTGTGCCAGGATTACTTGAGAAACACGGCTTGAGGACTCATCCCGTAGTAGTTCGTCTGTCGCCGGTTAGTATTTCTCCGAAGTTATGTGTAGAGCGTTTATTCTTACCATATAGGGACCATGTTGCACCGTAGCCATTTAAAACCTTGTCGGCATCCTCAATGGCACGTCTGAATACAGGATACTCGGCGATGAGCTCTCGGCCCATAGCATACCATTGCGCACCTTGGCCATTAAACACGAAGCCGATTCGAGGCTCCTTTGAGGAGTGAACTGCCTTTACCGGCTCCCCTAGGCGGGTAGCAAGCTCCGGCACGTTGCTTGCTCTCACCGTGACGGTCCATGGGAAGCGCGATCGTCGCGTCGCAAGCGTATAAGCGAGGCTACTGGATCCCGGTGCTTGGCCACTTTCCAACAGTCGGCGCAGGTGAGCACTAAGGTTCTTTGCCATCACTTCCGCCGTTGTGGAATCTCTGGCGCTAAGAACGAAAACACGGGACTTGTCCGGGGACTGTGCCGCTTTTTCTCGGAGGGAATTCCCACTTAGACGCCTAGCCACGGCGTTAGGGGCACCATCAATGATGACGTGGGCGTTGGATCCGTCGCGGCCAAATTTGTTAATAGAAGCCCGAAGTTTCCTGTCTCGTGGCCAGGGAATGAGCTTGTTCGGCACCTTGGACCTCGTTAGCAGATATTCGTTGAACCTAAGCGCGACGTAAGAGCTTACCTTCACATGCCATTGACCTGTACGGACATTGGAGTCCAGACTCGGCGCAACAAGCCCGTTCTGCATCGCTAGAGCGGCCTTGATGATAGCTGCCAAGCCACTCACGCGCTCCGTGTTGCCGATATTCTGCTTAACCGAACCTACGAAGATAGGCTCTTCCGAACCCCGGCTCTTGCCAAAGGTTCTGTCGAGTGCTTCTATCTCGGCAGCATTTGCTACTTCGCTCCCCGCCATACTGGCCTCAACATAAGCAGTGTCTGCCATGTCAAGTCCGGCGCGTCTGTAGCAGTCCTCGATAAGCTTGATTTGTGCTTCCGCGGATGGGGAGGTTCCCATGGTTTTTCCGCTTTGATTCAGACCGGTGTTGCGGATGATGGCATGGATCCGATCCTTATCCTTAAGAGCAGCATCCAGTGATTTAATAACCAACACTGCAACACCCTCACCCCGGTCACTGCCTTCGGACCCATCATCGAGGTCCTGGTTCAATAATGTACAAGCTCCTACAATAGAAACATCCGCTTCACCTAAGCGGAGAGTCTGGCAACCCTGGTGCAGGGCAGCTAGGTCTGAAGAACTTCCAGTGTCAATGGACATACTGGCACCCTGTAAGTTAAAGAAGTTTGAGACTAGGCTCGCGCCTGATGTCCTGGATTTCCCTGCAGAGTATGACGGCAACACGGCATCGGTGCTATCGTATTGCTGGTCATAGCCTCCCAGGAAGACAGCGGTATTCGAATCCGCCAGGTTCTCGATTGGTGTTCCGGCTGTCGATGGTCAGCTACTATTAGACACACATGGGATAAGATATAGACATACCATCCTCGGTAGCTTGATATACACTTTCGAGTAATAGTCTTACTTGAGGATCGGTGACCTGTGTGGAGTTAGTAGATATAAGTGACAATTTAGGGAAACGGATAAACTAACGCCAGTTTTGTCAACAGGAAGATTTGAGAAGGCAACATCAAATGAACTTGTGTTGTCCTTTAGGAAATGGCCGCTATGTGTGTGATTCTAAGACGGGACATTAGTGATGAGGATATGGCCAAGGCTTGGTGGAGAGTTAGACTCACTCTCTCCGTGCTCTCCTCTTGCCCATCTACTTGTGAGTCTACTGCCTCGGGTATCGGGGACCGGCCAACTTGGCCGTTTGCACAAAGGTCCCATAGATTTGACGGGCTCGTAGCATCACCGGCAAACCTACAGGCCATGCCGACGATAGCTACGGGCCGGGATCGGGAATAGGAAACCCCATTATTATTAGTATGTGTATAGTCTTTAGAAGGAAACGGAACTCCGTTCTTGGGCCGTGGCGTAGGCCTTGAGATGCGCGCCATGATAATCTACACTGGTTGAAAAGTACCAAAAAGCAAAACAAACCATACAAACTTCACCTTCCGCAGGCGTAAACGACCCCGTACATTACTTATATCCATTGCTCCTCCTCGTCGTTTCATTATACCCCTGGCCCCCCTCAAAATTCAGCTTCCTCTCGGCTGGGATGGAACATCCAATCGCAGAGGAATATTCCTAGGCTGCTACGGACATTGACTTCAACATAGTTGGCGTCGACCAACATAGCCCTGAGACCCACCGGTTGCCCGGACCAGCTGGTCTGGGCAGGACGGCCAGAAGGGGCAAACAATGTTATTTTTGGGAAGAATGGCCCACGGTGGAATAGCCTCGGAAAAGAAGAGATGTCCGACTGGTGGTATAAACTCGAGCTGTAAGATAAGGCAAGGCAACCATGAGCTGTAAATTGTATCGATACATGTCGTACCCTAGAGCTTAGTAGTAGTTGCTGCGGTCCAATTTGTACATATACGACAGTGTCCCTATCCACACACCCACAGTATATGGCAGCTACGTCTCAGCTGAGTGAGGGTCCACGATATAATTAGTAAGGCTTCTTGCTCTTATCATGAACTCGGACTCGTGTGCGGGACGAACGGATCAATATCCATCAAAGGCCGTCGTGGTAGTGGATTGGGTTCGCATCCAACAGATGCCCCTGCGCCGCACGCGCTTCCTATGTCCATGCCCAAAGCCTAGATGCTCGGTATGTGATTCTCGCGAGTTCATTTGCCGTACCCATCCTCCTCATTCCATCGATGGTCAACCAACAACAGGTTGATACTGGGGAAGCAAGGATTCTGAGGCAATTAGGATGGCTCCCCGCCAAGCACTGCCTGGTCTACCTATCAGCTTGGTAATACAAGATTCTAGAAACGCCACCGTGGATTCTTTAATTACTACAAAAGGAATGTGGCCGATTGTAAACTTGATACGCCACAACCGCATCTGTGGGGTGTCTGCCGTATTAAGTGTTGTGTCCACAGAGGGCGACCAAGAATAGAAGGTGAGATGGATCTCGAGTCCTGCAGGAGCCGCAAAGTACAATGCACAATGAGATGTTTCAGTGTTATTACACGTGTTTTCCTTACTACCTTGGTCCGGGCCATCGGGATCCTGACGTACATACCTGCGTATGAGCGCGTTTTTCCCATGAGTCAACGTAGCACGCGAGCTTGGCTGCGCGTGGCAGCTGAACAGGTACCTACCTATACGACAGGTAATTCCAAACGGCCTCTCCTATCGTCCAGTCGTCAGACGTAACCATCCAGTCGAGGCGTGTGGCAAATAATTAGAAATGTGTACTTACATTAAAGTAACCCCTGTCCGGGTATCGACATACCCTAAATTTTAAGTCCACGATCTGGCTTAGGTGTTATGTGCCAAGTCTAGGACGGGGGAATGTTGTTGATCCCGCGGACGCCGTATTCGATCCAGTTATTTTATTGGATCCCTGGTCTTAGTGGGAATCTTCTAGGGGCGTCTACTATGTATGGTATCGAAGGACTTAAGGTGTTTCCGAAGCTAGGAAGAATTTAAAGGTTGCCGGGGTCTCATCCGTTTATGAGGCTTATACGGAACAGTGGGGGTGACTAGCGATCCAACCAATGTCACGATGTTTTTATGTCGTGCTCGGGGAATGATTGCTGGTGATTACGTAGACGAAGCTTTTTCTAGGCTTCTACCCATGTCAAGGGTTCGGCTCAGCTCGGCCCTGCTTGGCTCAGCTCATTCCAGCCAAGTTTAGTTCAGCTTAGCCTCACTATGTATGATGCGGCAATTGGACGGTAAACATAACTACCTCCTGGGCTCCCTTGGGTCTGCATACTGAAGGCATGAAGGGATGAAGGCTTATACTTTAATAAGCAAATGGAAGAGACTTACCTGACATAATCTATTATCACATGCGACGAGATGGTAAGAACTCAAATTCTTTTTCTGCACCGGCAGAGCAGGTCGGCTAAGTTGATGGGTGACACGGACAGAGTGACACGAATAGATAAAAGGGACCTTTTCATGAGATCCATCGGCGATGCGAGCTTTTTTCGCCAATAAGAGCTCGGCGTTAGATTTCTTTCCGGCTTACTTCAGCCACCACCTCAAGTACTCTACGTAATCAAAGAGGGAGGCAGTTCACCCGAAATATTTCGGATGCGAGCCAAATTTTCGGTTGAACCGAATTAAGTCGGGAAGACACCTCTCCCACCTCATGCGATACGCCCTTGCCATGCTCGAGCTGATATTACCAGACACATGGCTCGCTGTATCTCGATGGGTAAACCGTAGGATGGGTTGCATCGCTGCAGATGTATGATACTGCACTGCAATTCCAGATTAAGCATCAATCCTATTATCACACCCTCCTGGTAGTTGTAGCCACAGATGGCTTGTAGCCTGCATAGGCAGTAGTTATCACAGCCACATCCTTCACTCTCTATGTGAGTTACCTAATTACGTGAATTCATACATACCTAGTAGTATACCAAACCAATACAGCGAATATCGCTTCATCAATTGTTGAAGCTCCTAAGGCCCGTTATGACGGTGAGAACACCAAATTCCAAAATGGGATCAACGACAGAGACAACATGCATTCCCCTCACCCCGCTAGATCACTACCCGCCGGGACATTACGCATTCTTTGGTTTCTTTTTACCTCTAAATGACGGCGTAACATTTCAAGATGCCTACAAGGTCCTTCAAAAGGGGCTACTCTTAGCCTTCTCGCAATTACCCTGGCTAGGTGGGAAGGTATATTACCAGTCCCCAGATACTCCCGGTTGGAGACCCGGGCAGTTGGAAATGCGGTATGAGCCGGTGGACCTTACCGTCCCCGGACCATACCAGCTTAAGTACCGGGAACTTGAAACAGATGTGGGCTATGAAGGACTGAAAGAGCGCGGCTTCCCGCTTGATACCTGGGCCGATTCGTCGGTGATGTGGTCCTCTGGGGTTACAGACGACGCGAAGGGAGCCGAGGTTTTCGTTGCGCAAGCAAATTTCATTCCGGGAGGATGTTTCCTAACAGCCGGTTTACACCACTGTGTAGGCGATGGAACCAGCACTTTCGACGTATTAAAGATCTGGGCAGATAACTGTCACGCCGTCCAATCTGAGAGCTGGGAACCCCAGCCAATTCCCCCTGAGAGCTCGGACCGGAACATCATGGAGCGCATATGGGAGAAGGAGAACACCGGTCATTCCTTCTCCGAAATGGCCCCTGATGCGTTTCGGTTGCTCAATCTACAACCTCCAGGGGAGGAATCGAAAGTGGAGATGAAATCCGGAAAGATCAATGTACAAGATGAAGCCATGCAAGCAGGCATCTTCTACATATCGGCCGCAAATTTCAATAAGCTCAGACAGGACTGCGCCCGGGATGCTGGGGATTCAATCTCGATTTCCGGAGTAGATGCGCTGTGCGCTCTTGTCTGGAGGACCCTGATAAAGGCGCGAAGAGCGGCAGCAGTCCAACGGGGCCAAGAAACTGACAATTTCACCTCCACAATGTTCCTGACATCCGACGGAAGGCCCAATTTCTCAAATTCTATGCCCTCGCCATATTTTGGGAACGTGGTTCTAATGCAACACAATCAACTACCCCTTCTGAAGCTCACAGGATCCGAAGCCAGCGTCGGTTCCGTCTCACGGACTATCCGGACAGTAGCTAACCGAGTAACCGCCGAGACCGTGCTAGACGCATATGCCATAGCGCGAAGCATGGATGATTACTCCAAGCTCACACTTCGGCTCTCGACTCTCCACGCTTTCGATATGCTTATGTCGGTCATGGTTATGGTCCAAGAAGATCTAGTGTGCTTCAGGGGTGGTATATTCGCCAATGGAGGCATGCCCGATACGATCCGGCCATTGATGGACGATTTGAATCGGTTTTCGCGTATCTGTTATTTGATGCCCAGGAAGAAGAGTGGTGGCGTGGAACTCGTCGTGAATCTTTTTGCCGACGAAATGGAATTCCTATTCAAGGACCCTGAGTTTGGAGGATATGCCTCCTATGTATCTTCCTAATTATGAATCATATGTAGCGTCCATGGGCATACTGGAGTTGGTGGTCTGTACACATTGGGTTGGTTGTTTGAGCGATGTTTTTGTGTTGTTATATTAGCCTAAAATAGAAGCCGATTAGAAATCGAATTCAGTATGCGTCCTTATACCACCCAAGAGTTTCAAGTACCGTAACCGTGTAAATTTGCGTTTGGTTTATATTATTTACGTGGGCGATAGTGGCATTACAAGTAGCCGTAGTTACTTGGTGTAATGAAAGAACCCAAGAAGTGTAGGAGCGACTACGTTGGTGCGCGAATAGCTTCAACTAATTACTGGCTAATACTACTTACATTACATATTAGAGAAGTTCATTTCCCTTTATGATCAACTTTACCGTTGGAATTCTGATGCAGAGTCCTCAATTACAGATATAGGAGGCTAATGGTACCAACATTTCCTACTAAAGCCACACCATCTGGTCTACCAACATGCAGCATTCTCTGGGACGGCATTCACAAGCCGTGTAACACACGACGCTGTGTCACATGTAAGACATGGAACGGCCCGAACCCTTAAGTTCGGAAGCGAAGAAAGAAGGCTGCAAAAGCTTACGCAACCCCGTGAAGGTACCAACGTGAATTTTGGGTGTCACAAGTTAGCTAATTCCTCAAGGACTTCGACAGACCCCCGAAGCAGGTATCATATAGCGATATATAGGAAAGTATCTAGCAACCGCATAAATATGAATCACCAGATTTGTTTGTATTCGTAAGGAGTGGCTCAATATGTTTTGATGTTTGTTAAGTGTCCTTGTGCCGACAATGAGACTAGGTCGCACCCAGGTCTCCCATAAGTTATTCTAATACTTACAACGGTTGGCGGATTAAAGTACTCAAATTCCGACTGGCATAGAGAATTATTCAAGACCTCAACTATTGGATCGCGATGAACTTCCAAGAGTTGAAAAATGCCAATGAGATATAGCAAATACCTGAGTAAAGGGGCAAATGCACAGGTGATATTGATGTTAAGAATACACATCCAAGTGCGTATGTATATAATACATATTTACCCATTCTTCAATGATAGAAACTACATATTTAGGCAATAATGTTTATTATTCGACATGCTAGGATGGGAAAATTCCAGAGTCACCCGAATTCTGATATTTATGTCTCGGTATGATATATCTCATTATAGACATATATGTAGATGTATGTCGAATTATAATAAGAGACTAATAAAATAACTACTCAGTATTATCATGAGATTAAGTTAAGTATGTAGATGGCTACTTGATAGCATGCTATAGGTTTCCTTTCTGTATGAGGATGCTTTTTAAATTCGGTGCAATGGTCCGAGTTACTCTAATTATCCGCTGTTTAGGATACCACCACTGCGGCTTAGTCTCAAACCCCTAGTCTTTCTCTTCATGAATGATGCGTCTCTAGGATGTCCTTCGAAATGTTGTAGATAGTGAAAAAGCAGAAATACTATTAAGGTACGCCATGCAAGACTCGCCGCCAGGATAGATTAGAAGAGATAACACAAACCCGAACAGGCTTCACAGTATTAAGAAGGATAAGACAACTATGAATCCAAGCAAGAGAGCAACTTAGCGTGGATATCGACGTGAAACTAAGCTCATGTCTATCAGGATACGACGCATTCGTATCCGCTATGGAAAAGGAGTACGTATGAATAAGCATTGTTTCGGAAAAAGCTGAATGGATATTCATTATCGTGTCCTGCTACCATAGATGTTTACATTTCTCCAATTAACTATCCATAATGTAGGGTTACGAGATATAAAAATGATGTGTAGAGTAAAGGGGCATTTTTGCTTGACGTTGTTTGCTCGGCTAAATGCACCGGAAAATTACACAAATCGACTAATATCTTCGGTCAGGATTTAAGAAATTATTTTTACACTTTCAAGTTATCATTGATAGAATTGGATGCTATGCTCCGTACTTATTTAAAGAACTTCCATTTTATTTATCACGTTCACGAAAACTTCGCTACTTCAACGCCATCACCATCTCTACCCCCTAAACGCCCTGTAACACGCAACATAGCCTAGCGTGATGCTAACATATTTGCAGTTTCCCTCGGATTTATGAACAAAGAGGGTATCCAACACTATAAAACCATATCTACCTAAATGCGTGCCCCACCTCATGCTTGAGGCATATCCTGTAGGTGCTCATACGATAATCGCCCTCACACCCTTGCTGCTAGCTTTGGGAATGGGGTTGAACATGTCGTGGTCATACGCCACATCCTCCTCTGTGGTCTCGTAGAGCTTCATGCGAGGATAGACTCGGACTGTCATGGCCGCGAGTGAGAGGTACAGCTCACAGAATGCCAGGCTGAGGACATGTTAGCTATATGCCGTCGCGAAGAAGAGCAAGTAACTTACTTCATGCCGAGGCAAGATCGGCTTCCCTTGGAAAACGAGATCATACTACGTTCCAAATCCTTCCTTCGCTGCATCTTCTCATCCAACCACCGCTCGGGAATGAAGGAGTGAGAATCCGGGTAAATTCTCTCATCGTGGTGCGTGACGTATGAGGACATGCCAATAGGGAAGCCTCGCGGGATCACATAGTCGACTGTGACTGGCATCTTGCTACCCTTGGGAGTCCATTCGCCGTGGTACACCAAATCCTCATCGGGCGCGATACGGGCGGTTCGGCTACCAACGCCGTACGCTAATCGCAGACCTTCGAAAATAACAGCACCCATGTATGGCAGCTTCTCGAGTGTCGACCACTGCGGCAGCTGTCCCGAACTGTCAACAGCCTGGTTGACTTCATCCGTCAATTTTTTCAGTAGTTCGGGCTTCGTGAGGAGATGGTAGGATATGACGGTCATCGTCCAGCTGATGGTCTCCGTGGCGGCGGAGAGCAGCGCGGTGGCTTCGTCTGTTAGTCTCTCGACCGATTTCTCCTCGATAGGCAAGTCCGACTCGAGAAGGGATCCAAAAACGGTCTGCTGCTTGCCTGTGATACCCGCATCGAGGTCGTTCTTCGTTTTTACGATTTGGTTGGGCATATCAACCTATGGAGTTCGTAGTTAGTTTTTCGTTTCATCATTGGCATGTTGAATTGCCACAATAACTTACGGTGAGAGTTTTGATCAGCAGTGCCATATCATCCGACATGTGCTTGGTGAAACTTAGGCGCCGTTAGTTTGCCACAATTTGACACAATATCACTGCGCAGAGAATACTTACACACTAGCTGCAAGACCAACATATCTCAGGAATGGGAAAAAGCGGAAAAGGAAGATAGGCTTCAGAAGCGCGTATAGAGGTCCGCGGAAGTTGGGCTCCCAGGACTCCTGCGTGAGGAAGCCGAAGCTATCACCGAAACAGTAGTCCGTAATGACATCTGTGCTGAAGCAACTGTATGCGGATGTAATATCGAACGGGGCCTTCTCTCCGGCTCGCAAGATCTTGTCACAGAGACGGTGCACAAGCGTCTGGATCTTGGGTTCTAGCTTCGAGACTTGACTACGGGCAAAGAATTTCGCGAGCGCACCACGTCGCATTCGGTGGATATCGTGGTCGGTTGTTGAGAAGATCGCGTGGGCTACCCTGTTTAATTGACAGATATTAGCTCTAACTCTTTGGCGGGTTTACAGCACTACTGGGGAATTGTATTCATCAACTAGAGAAATGGGGTTCTTACGAGCCGCTGCCTCTGACCTGGTGGGCTGGCTTGTCACGCTTTCTGTTACCAAAAGCGTAGATTTCATCGATAAAACGCGTATCATTGCAGTGTACTTCATTCGGGCTAATACGGACAATTGGTCCTGGGTAAGAAAACGCGTGTTAGCGCCATTCGGAGCTCTTTACGTTGTCAGGCTTGGCAGCCTTAAACGGCTACTAGAGAGGCGTATTTACCGTAAATTTCATGTAATTCTTGAATCCGTCTGGTGTAACGACCGAACAATACAGCGTCATAGTAGAACTCAGGAATATACGTCGCAGCAGCTAACTTAGGTCCGGGGATGTGACTTAGGGGATGGAATGGAGAGATATTCCATATCGCTAAAATGAGGTGATAGGCGAGGAATACGCTGCCAGCAACCACGAGGTACCAGACTGGCTGGAACGACGATAAGTTGCTGGGGATGATGGGTACGACTAGAATGGGGTCCTGAACTGTCATGATGGCGGAATCATCAAATGCAAGTGCAAGCATGCACTACGATCGTCTAGTGATGAACGAGGAGCCAAGATAGCACATGCATTTTCGTCCACGGGCGCAGGCGCCCTTCGTCTTCTATTATCTTCTTCCCTCGTCATTGCGTCGACCTAAACTTGTTGGTTCCTGCTGCCCCGAATGGATCAGGCGGTCGGCGCTAAAGGATCCTGTCAGCGGCTAGGGGCCGGGGCGGCGGTTTAGAAAATGCCATGGAACGTCGAAGATGACTAAAGAGGCAGAGTAGACCGCAATAAGGACAATCCGCCAAAACGGCTTCTAGAAAGCGGTCTTCGTCGACCGAAATTTTTCGGCCGTCTTACGAGATACGGCGCAGCCCATGCTCGACGTAGATCTGGCTATGCTTACGGGGGTTAACCAACTATCTATCGGATCTAGGCTATTCCTAGTAGGCGGTTCCTTTGAATACGGGCCACCCGGGTGGAGGCATACACCGAAGTGGTTCTGACCCATGCATATTACGTGAGAGGCGTTCGGGTTTCGAATCGTCTAGAGTCCACCACTCGCTTTATGAGGAATTCTTATATCCACATATCGTTATAAATGAGTTTCGTGTAACTTATACATGACCAGGTCTACCCCCAATTGAGTTAAGGTCGACGGATACTTAGTACGCACTCTAATTTAGACTATAGCCTTATTACAGTGGAGCCAAAACCGAGCCGAATCAGCATTCCGTAATAAATTAACTTTATTTTAACGAGCTTGGCTTGACTAATAATCCATCCATGCTCGGTTGCGTTATCGCTTGTTTCATGTTTTCGAGGAGGAGTAGCTAATGCCGAGGGTATCGTCACAAAATGTCGGAACCGAAACTATAGTAAAGTTGCACGAGAGCGTAACAGCGCGTCAGCTCACGAAATGAATGAATACAACTTCACTCTTGCAAAGCTGCATACCCTATCTCCGACATATTGACGAAAAAGCATCTTTGCTGCGATACCGTTATGTTGTATTATGTAGCCATGCTTAATGCAGCGAAGATATGCCGTGTTTCGGTATTGGCTATTGGTGTGACGCGACTTGATGCGTGGCGCGATTGAGAGGCCTTGGAGCTTTGTGACGTAAGAACTAAAATCCTTCATTCAATATTTCAAGGCTTACAGACGAGGTTACACAAGACAATTCGAGTTACACAAACGCCGCACCTTAAATCGAGTTCGACTAGAATTGCCGTATCTTCGGGGTATTACTTACATCCATGGATATACATGTATGTATCTCATACGGCGACGTATGTGTATGACACCGTATGTATGAGTGTTGTCAGCGTTAATAAACTCCGCAGAAACGTTCGGCGATTTTTAGCTATAGAGAAAGAGTATCGTATGCGGTGGTCTACTTACACACATATGTACATAAGCTAAACATTGTCCTTTGATATAATAGATATCCATCATGTTGTGTCAATTCCATCCATCTATGTAGAAGCATCGCCAATGCCTCACTATCTCCACTATTTCCACATGGCAGCTTGAAACTACCCACTTGTAAATCCCCACAGCGTTGATGATTATCGTTACATGGCAATCGTCATAACTACCGGTATTACGGCGATCAATCTCCACTACGTTCACTTTGAGGCTTAGCTTAGTCAAAGTAATCAGGATTTTTAGGGCCAACAGCAAGTCTAGGATGTTTTGGTCTCGAGGCTCTGGCCCCCTGAAGAATTCATTGACCAACTATGAGTTTACCTAATTATAACACACTTGTAGTTACTCCCCACAAGCAATAGCCCACAAACTAGCTAATTGTTTCTCGACACGGCTAGTCGATTAGGCTCGCTTCAGGTAAACCTCCAGGAGCCCAAGGGGTCCGTTATCATGCACCTTGCGGATCTCGTATCTGGGGTCCGCCTCTTTCAGCAGCGCATCGAACTCGGCCTTGGTGCGCTGCTTAGCACCGCAGTTCACCAACATGACCATGTCGACCTGTCTGACCACCCGCTCTTGGTGGGCGGGCCAAACCCCGGGTTCGGGGATGATAATGTCGTTGATGAGAAGCGGGGTTTCCGGGCTAGAACCCTCGAGGCCTGGCACGAATCCCTTGAAGATGCGCACAACGTCCTTGTCCGCCCAGTTGTGCGTGCACTGCCGGATAAGGAATGCTGACACGTCCTTGCAGGGCTGCGGGTCGAAGAAGCTGTGCTGGAGGTAGCTTACACGGTCTCGGATGTCATCCGTAAGCTGCTCCTTGCCTTCCGCAAGCATATCGGCATTGGAGTCTTGAACAACGAAGTTCAGGTCGGGGAATTGCTATTTTGCGGATTAGCTTAGGCAGCAAAACCGGGCGCTCGGTAGGAAGGCTTACTTTGGCTAAAGACCTGGAGATGTGGCCGTTTCCACCACCACAGTCCACTACCGTTCCCTTGAGGCCTGCCCAATCGAAGCCATCCTTGAGCAGATAATCCAAGTGGTAGTCCACTGATTTTCTATGTTAGCATTGCTATTGAAGTGTACGTGGATCTGAGATTGCAATTGGCGGGAATACTCACTTTGCCGTAAGCCAGCCATTGCCTTCGCAAAACGGCGGGCCTTGGCCGGATCTTTGGCGTAGAATTCGAAGATGCCCACGCCATGACGTGTCACAAACGGGTTGTGGTTCTGGTCAGCTTCGTAAGGGTTTGCCTTGAGACTGATGTTTGAGTCTGCGGCCGCCTTCAACATCTCATCTAGTCTGTTGCCAAGATTAGAATCCCAAAGGAGAATAGCGCAGAGCGATCGAAGCTTACGAGTAGTGTACAACGGATCGCAGGTTCTCATCTTCTCGCATAACGAGCGATGTAGAGCTGTGAGTGATGAATCCAGGGGTGTGCTCGTGGAAGAATTTGTACGTCATTAATTGACGGACAACGCGACTAGTACGGTCGAGATCAAGCCCGGCCTTCTCGGCCAGCTCTTTGAGAGTAAGACCGCCATCCGCTGGAATGAGGGTGAAGAATTCAAAATCGAGCGCGATCTGAAGCGCTCCTAGATCGTAACCTGAGCAGCAGAATTCTCGCAGCCATTTTCGGGGACCATCGATGAGTCGCGATAGATCCTCTAAATTTGTTTTTAGGCTGGCGTGAATCTTCCGGTACTCCGGGGTGTTGGGTGGGTCGCCGGCATCGAGCGCAAATGTAGGTGCTGCGATTCCGTTCACCTGGAGATATTTGGTCATATCTTGCGTGAGCTCGAGGATATTCTGAGCCAGGGCAAGTATAGACGGGCCCTGAACCGTCGTGGTGTTTTGGCCGGACATGATGTTCGAAGCAAGACTCCTTTAACGGTATAGCGCTAGAGATAGACAACTTGTGATAAGAATCCCAGCACGTCAAGTGAGATGTCTTAGGTATATGATCTATCCCGCAGAGATACCGAGACACTTTGTATCAACTTTCCACCACCCTTTTCATCACCACTTCTCTGATATCGATTTTATGCCGGTTGAAATGCTCGATCAACCGATAAAGTTGGCCCGAAAATTTTCGGCCGACTGACACCCTGAAAGTCGGCCGTATGCATGCATGTCTATGAGTGGACACGCATTGCATGGTGTTGCAGCCAAGATCGTCAGATTACAACCGATGAGCAGGCCGAATACTCGACCGTGTCTATCGTCGTGCAAGTCCAGAAGCCAGATAAAGAACCATATGAATCTCGTTACATTCCATTATGTATCGAAATGCTACGCATCTTATCCAAGCTTTGTGAAATTGATGCCATAGTAAACCATGGCGCCTCGAGACGAACATGAACCCGTTGCCATTGTGGGCATGGGTAAGATCCCCAACTTCTCTAAGTTCAACCTTAGAAGTTCAAGATGCTAATAATGTTGTTATAGGATGCCGATGGCCTGGCGGCGTCCGTAATGCCCCTGAGCTATGGGAGTTCTTACGGGATAGGACTGATGGCTGGCGGGAGTTTGATGACCCGCGCTTCTCAGCGAAGGGTTTCCATCATCCCAACTCCAATCGCCCGGGAACCATGGCGATGCGCGGCGCATTTCTCGCAGATGGAGACGCGAGGCTTTTCGATCATGCCTTCTTTGGTATGACGGGCCTTGAGGTGGAAACATTAGATCCGTCACAACGGAAGTTACTTGAGGTGACGTACGAGGCCTTGGAGAATGCTGGAGAGACATGGGACAGTGTCTCCGGGTCTCGTACCGGTGTGTTCGTTGGAAACTTTTGTCTGGATCACTGGATGATACAATCCCGAGACTGGGATAACCCAAGGCCGTATGCCTTCACAGGTGCTGGTACCAGTATTCTGGCCAACCGAATAAGCTACATATTCAACCTTCAAGGGCCGAGGTATGTACCCCTATCTGTCTTATGTGGTCTACTTCCATACTAAGTGACTTTCTAGTCTTACGGTCGACACAGCTTGCTCGTCATCTATGTATGCCCTGCATTTAGCTATGAACTCCATCCGCGCTGGAGACTGTGACTCGGCGATTGTAGCGTCCTCTAACTGGATCGCGGACCCCGGTGTCACGATTGCGCTCGACAAGCTCGGAGCGTTATCTGCATCGGCTAGATGTCACACCTTCGATGCGAGGGCAGAAGGTTACGCTCGTGGCGAAGGATTTGCGGCGATCTACCTCAAGAGACCCTCACTGGCTATTGCCACCGGATCACCTATCCGAGCGATGATCAGGGGTACAGCCATCAACGCTAACGGCCGGACCGGAGGCATTACGCGGCCCAGCGCCGCCGGGCAGGAAGCCGTCATCCGCGAGGCTTACCGAAACGCTGGAAATCTTCCATTCTCAGACACTAATTATTTTGAATGTCACGGTACCGGCACGTATGTCGGAGATCCGATTGAAGTAGCAGCCGTCGGGAGGGTCTTCGCGCCTGAGAGATCCTCCGAGGACCCCATGCTTGTGGGGTCCGTCAAGAGTAACGTAGGGCACTCTGAAGGTGCGAGTGCCCTCGCCTCCATCATGAAAGTCGTTTTATCACTCGAGAACGGAGCTATTCCCCCTCTGTTCAACCTCCAAACACTAAATCCTAACATCGACTTCGACGGCGCTAAGGTCAAGCCTGTGACGGAACTGACCCCATGGCCGAAGGGCAGGCTATGGCGAGCAAGTATCAACTCATTCGGTTATGGTGGTGCCAATGGTCACTGCATTCTTGACCACGTCAACAATGTGCTTCCCGACTATATCAAGCCTGGTATCTACCGAAGCTTAACAAATGGCTCCACAAACGGCACAAACGGCACGAATGGGGATTCAAAGACACACCGCGTTATTGTGGAATCCCCGAAACTGAAGAGCATAGAGAATGCGACCACGCGCAAACTCGTCTTATTACCTCTTTCCGCTCACAACGAGCCGTCACTCAAGCTAAATGTTGAAGCCTTATCCCAAGCTATCAACAAATTCCCGCTAGCAGATGTTGCCTATACTCTGTCAGCTAGGCGCTCCAGATTACCGCAACGACATTTCTGCATCGTCGACAAAGACAACGTTGTCGAAGGCCTTACCGTTGAAAAGAAGCCCGTCAGGGCCCCGTTAAATTCCAGCAACCTCGGTTTCGTCTTTACGGGACAGGGAGCCCAGTGGCATGCAATGGGTGCTGAACTGTTCGAGTATCGCGTATTCCAGACCGCCATCGACCACCTAGACCACGTCCTCAGCTCACTTCCCACACCTCCCTCTTGGACACTGCGCGACATTCTATCCGGAAACTGCGATGCCGACCTTATCCAGACTGCCGAGGTCTCCCAAACAGCATGCACGGCAGTGCAGGTTGGTCTTGTCGACCTTCTCGCTTCATGGTCTGTTCGACCTTCTGGTGTAGCTGGACACTCTTCGGGTGAGATGGCGGCGGCGTATGCCTCGGGCCGTATCACGGCTGCCGAAGCTATTGTCGCGGCCTATTTCCGTGGCCAAGCAGTGTCGAAGAATGAGCAGACTGGAGCCATGTTGGCTGTCGGTCTAGGCCCAGAGCAGGTATCCAAGTACCTAGAAGGCCTAGAAGACCAAGTCAAGCTAGCAGCCATTAACTCTCAGGGCAGTGTTACGCTCTCTGGAGAAGTTCCGGCCATCGACAAGCTCTCGGAAGCCATGAATGCGGACAGCGTATTCAACCGGAAACTGAAGACCGGAGGCAACGCCTACCACTCTCACCACATGCTTCCGCTCGGTCGCAATTACATCGATATTCTCACCAACGGACTCGAGCACATCCAAAAACAGGGACTCCTCGACAAGTCGCAGCGATATGCCCTTGTACCATGGGCTTCGTCCGTCACGCCTGACAAGACGATTGGAGAGCTCGAGAACCACGCTGCGTACTGGAGATCTAACCTCGAATCTCCCGTGCGATTCTCTGAGGCGATTACGAACCTGGTTAACCTGGAGGAGACCACGATTAATGCGCTTGTCGAAATCGGACCCCACCCCGCTCTAAAGAGCCCCATCGACCAAATTGTTAAGGCTGCGGGCAAGACCGTCGCGTATGCTTCGACATTAAAGCGACAAGAGGATGCTCGAGTTTCGCTGTTGACGCTTGCCGGAACTTTATTCGGTGTTAACTCGGAAATCGACCTGGTTGCCGTCAACGCCGTTGACGGTGCCCATGGCAGCCTGGAACATGGTTGCACTAGCATCGACCTTCCTCCCTACCAGTACACGTACGGAGCACTGAACTACCATGAGAGCCGGGCAAGCAAAGAATACCGATACCGAAAGATTGCGCGACACGATCTTTTGGGCTCCAAGGTAGTCGGCAACGCGAAACTACGCCCTCAATGGCGCAACATTCTTCGCATGAAGGACGTGCCGTGGCTCGGCGACCATCGATTGATTCCGGATGCCGTTCTCCCAGCTGCCGGATACCTGGCCATGGCAGTTGAGGCTGCTGGACGTATCTACAACGAATTCCCTGAGCCGGCGAAGATCACGGGCTTTTCGCTCCGCGACGTGTCGATCAAGACAAGCTTGCCAATCCCCGAGGATGATTATGGCGTCGAGGTTCTGACGAGCATGGAACTTGTGGATACAGCCACCGCCAAGTCGCCCGCATGGGCCACATTTTCTATTAGCTCAGTCGACCGCGAATCCAACGAGTGGTCCGAGCACTGCACGGGCCTTGTCAAGGTCGAAATCTCGGAGTCCGAGGACTCGGAGAAGATTGCCTTCGCCGAAGATAGCTCCCGCGCCACTGATTCGAAGGCTTGGTACAAGAAATTCGCTGCCATCGGTTTGGGCTATGGAGCGACTTTCCAGCCTCTGTCCGAAATTCGCGCTGATGCCGATAAGAACCTGGCCTCGGCCAAAGTAGCGCTGAATACGACGGCCGATCTCATCAAGGGCGGCGAATCCTCCTACCCCTTGCACCCCGCTTCTCTCGACGGTGCTATCCAGCTCGGTCTTATTGCTAGTCATGGCGGCCGCATCGAAGAGGCCCACACGGCATTCGTTCCGGTACAAGTGGGACAACTATACCTCAAGAACGGAATTGAGGGAGACTCATGCACCGCCGTTGTCCGCGGCGAGCGCCGTGGCATTCGTGCCGCCTGGTTAGATCTCCAAATGCTGGGTCCGAACGGCGAAGTGCTTCTGAACGTCGACAACCTCCGCTGCATCAGCTACTCTAGCGAGTCCAAGTCCTCAGACCATGCTTTCAGCAGTCCTTTCACGCGTCTCGTCTGGAAGCCCGATATCCGCAGCCTCAGCAACCGCCAATGCCGTGCCATGTTCCCTCCGCCGAAGGAGAACGTCGAGAAGTCCCCGTTATGGGGTGTCATGAACAAGCTGGCCTTCATGGTTGTATACGCCGTCTATGACAAATTTGGCAGGACCGATGATGGACCAAAGCCAACGGCTGACGTGGGTCACTTTTTCGAATGGACTAAGAGGCGCTCTCAACTGGACATGTCCCCAGAGATGGAGGAAGCCAGGTCGCTGTCAACCGCGGAGCGTGAGGCGAAGATCAATGAGCTGGTTAGCCAGGCACCCGATGTCATGGAAGTCAAGATTGCCAAGCTTCTTCACGACAACATGGCCGATATCCTCTATCAGCGCAGAACCGGTGTTGATGTCATCATCGCGGAGGGCCTCCTGACCCCTCTTTACCAGACTGGTCTGCTCATGACTGGTGTATACCCTCAGCTCTACAACGTCTTGGACAGTCTCAGTCACGCAAACCCCAATCTTCGTATCCTAGAAGTTGGTGGTGGAACTGGTGGTGCTACCCGCATTGCTATGAAGGCGTTCAGAGGCCCTAACGGTATTAAGAGGTACCGTGAATACACATTCACCGATATTTCAGCGGGTTTCCTGGGCGGAGCTCGTGAGTCTCTATCAGAATTCAAGGACATGAACTTCTCCGTGTTTGATGCCGAGGTCGACCCCATTGAGCAAGGATACGAGCCTGTGTACGACCTCGTCATTGCCTGCCAGGTCCTACACGCTACATCCAGCATGAAGAACACTCTCACAAATGTCCGAAAGCTTCTAAAGCCTGGCGGACAGCTGCTCTTAGTCGAGACCAACAAGAACTTCATGGTGCCCGGTGTCGTTGTAGGTACCTTCACGGGATACTGGGCTGGTATCCCTGATGGCCGAGTCGATGCTCCTTTCCAGAGCCTAGAGGCCTGGGACAAGGCTCTACAGAACGTTGGCTTCTCGGGACTGGATATTGTCTTGGATGATTTCCCCGAGCCGCATAATACCACTTCCGTTATCCTGTCTACATACAAGGGAGAACCTGCTGCTAAGAAGACCGCCAGCATCATTCTGCTCCACAGTGCCGAAACTGCTCCCGCTCTTCTGGACCAGCTCGCTAAGGAGCTGGAAGGACGTGGAGTGTCAACTAAGGTGGGCCCTCTCAATGAGGCGCCAACTAGCGTGTCGCAAAATTCGCGCGTCGTGGTTTTCCTGGATGACAAGCACTTGCTCCAAGATGCCACTGAACAGGACATCACCACTTTCCAGCACCTTGCGCGAAGCACTTCAAGCTTGGTAGTCATTACAAGCTGTGGTACGGCCAAGGGCCGCAACCCTGACGGCGCTCTCATTCCTGGTCTTCTCCGAGTCCTGAGCACAGAGAACCCCGCCGGCCAGTACGTGTCTATCGACATCGACGCTGACAACTTTGCTGTCAGCGCCGATAATGCTAAGGACCTTGTACGCTCTATCGTCGACAAGGAATTTGAACTCCACCAACCCCCATCCACTGACGAGGAGGAGAGCAACCCTAAGGACCGCGAATTCGTCTGGCAAGATGGTAGCCTGTGTGTGAGCCGACTTGTACCCGATGGCGGTTTCCACTCACAACACGGTATCGATAGCCAGAGCGTCAAGACTGAGCAGCTACCCCTTGATAGCCAGGGTGCTGTCCGCGCCGCTTTCGAAACCCCTGGTGTACTCAGTTCGCTGTACTTCAAGGCATACCAGGAGCTGTGGCAACCCCTGCCGGCAGACTACATCGACGTGAAGGTTGCGGCCGTAGGCTTGAACTCGAAAGACATCGAACACTGGTCCGGTCGTTCTGATGCCAACAACCTTTCTTCCGAGTACACTGGTACTATCACCGCTGTGGGCTCTGCTGTAACCGATTTGAAAGTCGGTGACCGCGTCTACGGCCTTGGAAAGGGCCAATTTGGAAACTTTACACGCGTTCCAGCTTCCCTTGCTCAGAAGCTACAGCCGGATGACGATCTAGTGCAAATGGCCACCCTGCCTCTCGTGTACGTAACCGCCATCTACGCCTTCGAACACGCCGCGCACCTGAGGAAGGGCCAGAACGTGCTAGTACAGGCCGCCACTAGCGACCTTGGACTCGCAGCGCTTCGCTTCGCACAGGCTAAGGGCGCTAATGTCTTCGCTCTTGTCGATACCCCTGAGAAGGCTCGCTTCCTCTCTGACGAACTGAGCGTACCTACCGCCCACGTCGTCCTGTCGAGCGACCCGTCAAACCTCCGCCGTGCTGCGGGTAAGACACGCAAGGGTGGATTTGATGTGATCATCAACACAGCTCAGAGCGAGAACTTGCATGCCTCTCTTCAGGCCCTGGCACCCTTGGGCCACTTCATCGACGTCGGCCAGGTAGATGCACAAAGCGCCAAGGCAATTGGCTCTGAGCTGTTCCAGAAGAACGCTAACTTCTCGTCTATTGACCCCTTCGTTCTCCTCGACTCCGACCCTGAGCTTGGTGAAGAGCTTATCCAGGCTGTTGACAAGTACTACCGCCAAGGTCTCATCCAGCCTATCCGCCCTGTTACTGCCACCGATGTTTCTCAACTGTCTCAAGTTCTGATGGATTTCTCCAAGGGTAACCTCATTGGAAAGCTTGTTGCAACTTTCAACCCTGAGAGCGTAGTCAGAATGGTTCCACCTTCTCCCACAGCTCGTTTCGACTCCGAGGCTGCTTATGTGGTTACCGGTGGTTTGGGTGGTCTAGGTCTATCTTTAGTCCGATGGATGGCTGATCACGGAGCAAGGCACCTAGCGGTCCTATCTAGGCGTTCCGTTGATACTGTCCCTGAGGCCAAGAAACTCGTCGAAACACTAGCCTCCCGTGGTGTTCAAGTCGAGCCGGTCGTCTGCGATGTCAGCAATAAGGATCAAGTTACAAGCGTGATCCAAAAGATTGCCTCCGCTCGCCCAATTAAGGGTATCGTCCACGCCGCCGTCTCATACCTCGATCTCTCCTTCGACAAACTCGAGGTCGACCGATGGCGCCAGAGCTTATCCGCCAAGGTGCAGGGAACCAAGAACCTGCACGAGGCAACTCTTAAAATGCCGCTTGACTTCTTTGTCATGACGACATCTCTCCTGTCTGTATATGCTCTTGCGACGCAAGGCGCATACACGGCCGGAAACAACTTCCAAGATCTCTTTGCGAGATACCGTCGAAACTTGGGCTTGCCCGCTTCGACAGCCTCGTTCAGTTTGATCAGTGACGCCGGAAGTCCTTACATGGACCCGATCACTGTCGACACATTCGAGCGTAACAAGACGTTGACGCTGAGCGAGCACCAATTCCTCACCCTCCTCGAGCCTGCCTTCCTGAACAACACTACCTCGGTCGAAACCAAGCCAGACCAATGGTTCGGCCAGCAGGATGACCCGCTCTCCGTCGCCAACTTACTCACCTGCTTGGACCCAGCTGGAATGCTGGCCAAGAAGCGCGACGAGATCGAGGCCGGAGTCACTTCTACAGCTGCTCTGCCTCGATGGTACACCGATGGCCGTGTCTCCCTAATTATGCGTGCCTTCTCCGACGCGCAACGACACGCCTTTGACGGCTCGCAGGACGCAGCCGAGGGTTCCAAATCCACGGTTGCACGACTACGCCGTGAATTTGACGCGGCGATCCAGGCCGGAGCCGGGGAGCGCGCCAACACAATCACATTTGTGCAAAACGCCATCACAAACACAGTAGCAGAGATGCTTTTCGTGGACGCGGAGGCCGTTGACCCGGCCAAGTCGGTAGCGGATCACGGTGTTGACAGTCTGATTGCAGCCGAACTGCGAAATTGGTTCCACCAGGCCCTCGGAACCAACATTAGCATGTTAGACCTGCTAGACCCCAGCATGAAGATCAGTGCGTTGTCTGAGAAGATTACGGACGATTCGTTGAACCCTCCAGCTGAGAGTTCTTGAATCGGTTTCTCCTAGTTTGGGGAGTGTATGATGTTTATGAAGTCTTATGTATTTCATATTATATATATAGGTAGATCTGTGAGCAAGTTAGCATTTTTGATTTAATGAAACAAATTATCATTTTTAAGGGTTCCAAGAACTAATCAACAGTCAATATCATATAATGAGAACCTGATTATCCGTATATGACTACATATGTAGGTATAGATACTGAAAATCTTCTACTAATATTGATTATATCATGGAATGAGGATACACATTTCATCATCGTGATTTCTTGTAATCTCATTATTGGAACATTTGTAGAACAGCGAGTTTGGGAACATACAAGGTTGTTTGTTCAATATTATTTCTATGGCGGCCTCTAGATGATGTCTATATGGAAATAACACCTTTATCTCCTTTATGAAGCTCAACCGGGCACCATAAACCGTACCCATTCCAACCATCAGTCCCCATTCCCATTCCCCGTTCCCCACTGGTATACTCTTATCCTACTTAGTGACTGAAATCCGGTATGATCGTATCCCAGTTTGGGTGTAAGTCTTGGGACATGGTACTAGAGAGAAATTCATTCAATGAATTTGGATCCGTTGGCTCCAGGCAAAGCCAGTTAGTCACCTCGCTCACCTGGCTTACTGGACTGTTGTAAGCCTGCTGGATATTTGCTATCTCCACCGCCTCCTTATTTACCTCCACCTTATTCAAATATTCCAATAGTCGTGTTATCGTGTTTGCCCCTCCTTCAGCTGTGTGGCTAACCTCTGCTAGCATGCGAAGGCGGCTTAGAGCATCATGTACCCCCTGTATGCAATCGGTGCGTGTCAAACTGGCCATGCCAGTCCGGAGGGGATCTGTTTTAGATTTTATTAAAGTCCCATCGTTGCCGTCCCCCGGAAAGCGCGGGTCCATACATAGGTACGCTAAAAGTACCGCCGCTTCGAAAGTTGAGAATACAAGCCCGGGGAATCGAGTATGGCAACCCCCAAGCATCGCGTGTAAAGTGGTGACGTTATCGAGGACGCGGAGAGCGGCCACTGCCAGTGCCTTTTTCTGTGTTGATAGAAGCACTCGCTTGTATGCGGGTAAGCTCTGGATATCATTAGGCCCGCGTAGTAGCATTGGCCGGAAATTCCAACACAGTGAGTCAAAGATAGCTATATGTAGGAGTTGCCTTTGTAGCGGCAGCTTATGAAGACGCTTGTCCCATGCTGTATTCGGCTGCAGGGCGAATGCAGACGGTAATGTCGCCAAAAACTCGCTACAGAATTTTTCATATCGTACCTCCGCCACGGTCATATCGTACTCGACTCCTGGCGGCGGGTTTGTACTGCTCCAGAATTCAGATAGGCGGGCTTGCAGTATACGTTCGGTAAACCCTTCGACGGCTTCCGACTCAGTCTCATCACCCACACCAGATATAAGGCGCATCTGGGGCCAATTCGCGGGGCTCAAGCCACCGGGTAGAAAAGGGATGCGGTCCAACTGTCTAGAGAGAAGACTATCCCAGACGTAGAGGTTACAAAATGCCCTACGTCGCATTTCCTTGTCTAATTCGTCCAGGCCATGCCTCGACGTCGCCGAGCCACTATGGAGGCCCGCACTTTGTGCTACTCGGATGGCACGGCCAAGTGCTTCCCAAAAGTCGTTGATCCTCCCTTCACAGCGAGTCTTTAATCCAAAGAATGATAGGTGTAACACACGAACCAAAGAGCCCCGGGCGTCAATGCGGCTACAAATTCCTGATAGGGTCTCCGCAACATCATCACATGTGCTTCGTATATCGGCCAGCAACACGCCGCGTATTCTGTCAAGGGTATAGGACGGCGATGGAAGGAACAGACAAGCGTATGAACAGATCCTTAGGATGAGCACCGCAAAGTCCACCTCCGATACTCGCGTTGGTCGTCCTATAGTCCACCACCGCTGGTACTGCGATAGGAACCACTGCAGTATCTTATGTTAGTGACAAGTCATTACGGGATAACCCAGCGGCACTTAGGCAGTTGCAAATATTTTGTTAGGAGGATGAGCTCCCAATTACATATAGCAGGGCTCTTTGAGCTCGCCGCCGGGTTGAAGAAATGATTCGAGATACTACATACTGGCAGGTGTACTGCTTGGTCCATCCTATACCGGGAATAAAAATATTAGCGAATAGCCGACGACACATGAGTATAGGTAGGCAAACTCAAACATACCAGTTTACTTCCGACACGAAGTATCGTATTAAGAAATCTAAGATCTGACGATCTGGCATCCGCTCAATATTGCGCTGGACCTCATCGGCGGCATCTGGTGGTAATGGGAGACCATTGCCATGATGGTTATCTTCCTCGTCCAATCCCAACTATGACCTGTCAGTTTTCGGTATTTTCTTTGCGACCTTTGTCTTTATAATTTGCGATGCAATAAATTGCCCCATGGAAATTATTTACCTTTCGGACGAGAGCTAACGTATTGGAATCGCTATCCTCCAGATAGCCGAACAGGTCGACCAGCGACGTCTTAGATGTGCAACCTGGATACGCATTCCAGTCGGGCGCGGAACCCGAAGATCGACGACTCGTTATATTCTCATTGTCGCTGCGAATATCTTCTTTTCGAGACTCGGGCGAGTTGGCAGAATGTGATGATGCCGGCGAGGGGTAGTAGGCGCATTCCTCGGGTCGTCGACGTCGCGCGCAATGACTGCAAGGGTATTCGCGGTTGCACTGTGGCGGACGAGGCGTTTCGTTAGCGGGCAAGCTCGTAAATTACGACCAAATTCGTCCAACTAGAATACGCCATGCACCTACTTTTTGCTTCCGCGTATAACACGGTATACAGGACGATATGAGTCGCTTTCGGCCAGTAGGTTGCATCTTAAAGTTGGAAGTCTACTACATCTACACATCGTTACCGGCATAGGAAGAGTGTGTGGTATGATAACGGCAGCCTTTCTATATTGATGCAGCCGCAATCCTATCTGGCCGTGTTGGTAGAACGTGAATTATCCCGGTATAGGAATCGTCTCGAACAAGTGACACAGCCACTACTTGCTGCCATGTATATGAGTGACCCGAAAGGGTTTAAAGTGGTTAGAGCATGCGAGCTACGCCGTCTTACTACGTTACAAAAAGCTTATACACCGACTTTCTATAGCAGGAGCCGCAAGCGGCAACACCACCATCTCAATCCGGGCTCTTGAACTTCCTTCGAACATTGCCCCGGCTTATTATGGAGCTGACGTGGGCCTATAGGTGTGGACTCGAACATCGACGCTTTCACCTTCGTGGTTCGCCGCTGTGCTAGAGCCGTTTAAGTCGACTGGAGATGTGGGTAACACGGGGCCGTATTCTGGTCCAATTGCGCCCTATAGTGGACCATCTTGAAAAGCATAGTCGAAAGCAACGAGCAAATGCCGTCTCACTATGCTAGGACCAGACTAGGCACAGATGCCGATCCTCCCACTTTCCTCCCTGCTACGCCGTCTCACTACATATTCCAAGCATCCTGTACACCGATACTTCTGCTTTGTACCACCCCGGAACGAAGCTCCCTACCTAATCACGTCTAGCCATACCTGGTATCCAACCTCGGTACGCTGCATCTATCGATAATTGGCATATATGATGTATCATTGTCGACCCTGGTCAACCCCAGACGAAATAGCCTTCCGCGCTTCCTGCAGCAAACTGTCAGAATTAGATAAGGGGTCCTGCTTCCGCGCGGCTAGTCGATACTATGGCGATAACATCGTCGTAATTTAGGCACGCATCTCGTACATAGTATGTGAGGGGAGGGATAGTTGTCAGCCAGTCATTTGCCGGTTGAATTTGCCGGCAAATCCCTAAAGCCTATCTGGATTATGTACATAACCTAGCATACTATGGTAAAGGGGGCCCCTGCTTAGCGTCAAGTGATGGGAATGTACGTATGTATTATATAGATTTGATCAAGCTATAATCAGCCTAAAGGATTTCAGCTGCCCAGAAGCCCACCTACCAAAGGATCGGATAATTAATGCCTCCGCATTAAAGTCCAACCACCTACGTATGTGTATGTACAATTTTTCTGGTTAGCTAATCTTAGAATGTTTCATCTCGCGCTAGGCATGGGGACCAGGTCGTCTGCTTAGTACACACGGTAGATCCGGGCTTTGAGCCGCAACAATACATATGCGTATACAGGGGAAAATTACCTTAAATTGTGAACACGATTAAGTTTAGATAGGATCCGAGGATCTAACAGTTGTAGTAACCACCGAAAGGGAGATTAGGAACTTCTGCCTCCTATAAACTGCTTGAATGCTGATCCTTCTTCCCTCCTGACTTAACCACGATCTCGATGGTAGGATGGGTGTATGCATTTAGTGAGCTATACGGCGTAAGAGGATAATCCTTGGCAAGTCACTAGTACATCTGGGACGAATTCGTCATCCACTGCCGGCGAACGGGATGTGGGGGTCATTTGAGTAGTAAATGACCGGGCTCAGGTAGATTGTTAACCGTTATTGGCAATTAATAAAGTCCGATGATCACACTTTAAGGTCCGAAGGATCTATCTTGCAATTATGTAGTTATCAAGTACTTTTAACTTGCTCTCACTCTCTTGTTATGCTACATAGATATGTATTTACATATGAGCGAGTATTAACGTAAGCAAAGCCGGAATTCGGCAAACACTCTTACGCTCGTACGATATAAGTTACCCGAGTCGTATTTCTCGCATATTAAATAATAAGAAGGCAAGTCGTATACCTTAGGTAATAATTAATAGGATTACTATGTCAGCCAGGGGCTTATTTTCGCCCGCATACTTTGTCATCCTTCGGCGACAACGATTGCATAGTACTTGAAGTTAGCCTTTACGACTCTCATCCAATCGCAATACGTGGCACTTGTTTGCTATCAACAATCCATCATTGGACCCTTCGAATCTTCCATGAAGCCCGAGGACCCGTAATCAGGTGATATGTACAGTATGTTACTATGACGAGAACCTAGCACCAACTCCTTCGTATTTTCTATAGTGTTTAAGGGGTAGCTTGAGGGACCCGTTCATGCTTCCAAGGTCATCCAGGTTCTTGCATCCTCGGACAATTGGCGCGTTATTCTATACCGAGCCGAGCCGGCCAATTACATGTATACATGTTTACTATTTCCTATAATGTTGGCTTAATGTTGCATTGCGTCATGATTCCTTAAGCTCCTATTGCGGGACCGAGCCGAACTGGTATTAACCAACGAGCGAAACCAGCAGACAGGCTCGCATGTACCCCACGAAGTTACGCGAGGATTGGGATTGCATATGCAAGGCGCCCAGGCTTTTCAGCTAAGCCCTACCAGGTATCTCGTCCTTCCAGCGCCTACCCGTTCTTATTACGGACAAAAGGATTTCCCGCATCTACCCAAAATGAACATTCCAGCAGGCACTCGACCCCTAAAATGAAGCCTGGTTGATCCTTGTCATCTGGCGTGGTGGATCTTGGTCCGGGGGAGAGCCAAGCCCGCCTTGAAGGGAAGGTAAAGAAGGTTATGGTTATATAGATCAATGCCAAGAGCATGTGGTGAACTAGGATCTAGCACATTCTGATCTGGATGAGCAGATTGCATATGTTCTAGAAGCCACCATGCACTCAGGAACAGGTTTGGATCTGCTGGCGTATACAGTACTACAATAACGATGACACTGGTCCTCCCGTGCGGGAAGCGCCACCATGATGACTCAGGAACCGTTTGGATCTAAACGCCCTTCCCGTTCTTCCGTACTGGAGACGCCACGGCGACGACCGGCACTAGGAAAAATTAGGACTGGACATAGCCCCCAAATCAGGTAGACTCTGGGACCGACTAAAGTAAGATGCAGTGGTCTTCTCAAAGACCGGAGGCGACTAAGGCGAGCAGAAGGGCCAAGATTACGTGTGCTACCAACAATAACGTGGTTTAATCTCCGGGGGTGGGCGAGATTACCTCGTGCTGGTAACAAATGAAACACGGCAGTCAAGCATGAACAACCTTCCGGCTCCTAAAAAGCTACGAACTAAATGTCTACGATCCCACGGCTTCCTACCAATTTGTGGAACCTCGTGAGCTGCGCCACTAAGACGACTCATTGGAGCTGCATGGTTAGCTGATGACTAGGCTGCCCCAGCTGACCCAGTTCCTGAGCTGAGGCTGAGGGTTCAGGGCTGAATATTACTATGGGCCAAATGTACCTATTTTTGTTTCAGACCCAAGGCGTGCCTGGCAGCTTCGGGTCATCCTCAGTGGGCTGTTCTGAATAGTGCACACAGACTCCCAAGATGGAGCTCCTTTACCCACGAGAGGAGCGAAGACGAGGCCTGAAATCCGTTGATTTTCGGTCGAGATTGGCGGCGCAGCTAAGCTATAAGATAGCTTCATTCTCGCGCCTCTTGAGAACTAAGGAATCACCACCACCACCATCGTGATCAACACTCTCAAGACAGTCGATCAGCAATCGCCACACCGGGACTCCTCGCCAATATGAAGTTCTCTGCTCAGCAAGCCGTCCTTGGCTTCTCATTCCTCCAGACCCTCGTGGCTGGTAGCGCTATTCCTCGTGCTCCTGGCACGCCTCAATACTTCCGACCCCACGGCTTCACCCGTCGCGACTTGTCTGTTACACAAGTTCAGCAGGAACTTGGTCCCCAGCTGTCTAACGGTTCGCTCCTCTTTGGACCTTCAGACCCTCGCTGGTACGCCGCCATCGAGCGATACAGCACGCACGCTATCCCCGATGTCGAGATCGTCGTGCAGCCCGCCACCGAGAAGGATGTTTCAACTATTGTATGTTTCATCTACAGCCTTACATCTTTACAAAGCTTAGCTAATTACCTAATTAGGTCAAATACTGCAATGACAACAGCATTGAGTTCCTTGCTGTCAACCGTGGCCACTCTAGGTCTTACAGCGTAGCAGCCTTCAAGGGTATGCAAATCGACATGGCCGGCCTATTGGACATTACCATCCAGCCCGATGGAAAGTCTGCATGGTTCCAGGGCGGTACCTATGACGGCCAAGTTATGGAGTACCTCTGGGAGCGCGGCTACGTCGCGACCACTGGCAGCTGCAGCTGTGTCGGTATGATGGGACCTGGTCTTGGCGGCGGTCACGGACGCCAAGAAGGTTTCTATGGCATGATCAGCGATAACCTGCGCAACCTGAACGTTGTCTTGGCTGATGGCACCGCCGTCCGAGTCAACTCAACCAGCCACGCCGATTTACTGTGGGGCATGAAGGGCGCTGGCCACAACTTCGGTATCGTCACCAGCTTTGAGTTGAACATCTACCCCCGTGAGGTCGACTCATGGCACTACCACACCTACACTTGGAAGGGTGACAAGCTCGACACTGTCATCAACGCTCTTAACAAGCTTCACGGCAATGGAACCACCCCTGTTAACATGGCTGTTAACTTCGGCTCATTCCTTCTCAACACCAGCGTCTCCACGACTGAGGCCAGTCTGTGGTGGACTTTCGGTTACAAGGGAACTGCTGAAGAGGCTAACAAGGTCCTGAAGCCCTTCAACGACATTGGTGCCGAGTATGAAGAGTTCGGCGATGTCCCCTACCCCCAAATCTCTGATATGCAGGGAACTGGTATTGGTGGCCCGCTTTGCGCCAAGAACGCTAGCCACACTACCTCCACTGTCAACCTGCTTACCTACAACCTGACTGCTGAGCGCCAAATCTACAACCGCTTCAGCGACTGGATTAAGGAATACCCCGAGCTGGGACCCACCGCTCAGATTGTCCACGAGGGTTACTCTACTGAGGCCGTCGACAAGTTCCCCGCTGACGACTCTGCCTTCCCCTTCCGTGCGGACCGTCATCTCATGTAAGTACCTACATTCTGCAGCAACATTCAAGTCCTAGCCAAGCTAACATACATGAACCAGGCTCTTCGATGTCCAGATCCCCACTGAGAACCCTCGGGGAATTAACTTCACTACTGTTGCCCGAGAGTGGGCCCAGGAAGTCCAGACCATGTGGAACGAAGGCCAGCCCACTCGCATCCCTGGTGCTTATGTCAACTACGCCAACGGTCTCGAGGGACCCAAGATGTGGTACGGTCACGAGCAGTGGCGCCAGGACCGTCTTCTCGCTCTCAAGAAGAAGTACGACCCCCAGAACCGCTTCCGCTTCTACAACCCCATCGTCTCGGAAGCTACCACCGCGTAATCCGAGTAATCATTATCTTTATTATAAGTTTTAACTACTACTACGGAGTAACGGTGCATGCATATTTAGCGGGCTGGCGAAGGGTCGGTATGGTGGAAGTTGGAAAAACGAAAGACTTATCTTTTTCTGTTAGACTGTATAATCTTAACGATATAGAAAACCACTGTGGACTAGACATATACCTCTCATAGAATCTTGTATAATATTCCCATAGAATATTATTCGATCACCCAACCTGCTTTATAGTTACTATACGCTTTTTCCTATTGGTGACTCATTAGTGACATGGTTCAATTTGACTAAGCGATGAGTAACATCGCAACTTGATCCTGATTCATTCAAGTGGTCCGCTTCGAACCTCGTAAAGGGGGTATTGGAAGTGGGTGGGAATACAATTAGATAAGCACTTAAGTCAGCCTATACTTAGACAATGCGGATTGTTGTATTATCTAATTTCGTCTATGCCAGAATCTGACAACAATGTTCTTAGTCTACAACTCTAAACTCTAAAAGTTATGCATAACATCATCCATCATATCACCCTGGCCGCATCAACGAACGCAACATGGGTTACAAACGCATCCTCAAGATTAGCTTAAATCTTTATCTCGTGGATAATGTTGCAATTGTATAGTCGGTATGCAACCTAATAAAATTCACCGAAGCAAATGGCGGAGATTGAAGTCGACTATAGCCCCGCATACACTGGGGATCTTTGCGTTGCAAGGGGTTGATATCCCGCCTTTTTCAGATATAGTCTTATTATGGCGTCATCTTTACAAATAGTTAGTTCCTGGTTGTTGGAACCTTTTAGAGTTTCTCTTCTGGAAGATATTGGAGCAAGGGTCTATCCTAATTAGCTCGCCTAGGTACCCCGGTTTCACAGGGAACTACACAGGGCTTAGGGGAAAAGCGAGCAAGGAGACCCATGCCGGTAGCGATAACGAAAATCGAAGGCTAATTTCTTTAACGTGCGTAAGCGGACCCGCCCTGCTTAAGCGACCCTCTTGCCTCACTGGGTAATCCTTACGAGCGAACTCGAAAAGTACCTATATACTTGTTCATTCTTCAATCAAGGAATGAGTGCACAGACTTTACGTAGGTCCCAAATGCATATATTCAACTATCGAATGATAACTCCAACAAT
Source organism: Hypomontagnella monticulosa (assembly GCA_902825475.1). Classification (NCBI taxonomy): domain Eukaryota; kingdom Fungi; phylum Ascomycota; class Sordariomycetes; order Xylariales; family Hypoxylaceae; genus Hypomontagnella; species Hypomontagnella monticulosa. The sequence goes on from CADEBF010000008.1 coordinate 1,336,699, forward strand.
TGTGATAGCATTTGCATACTTATATGTAGGTAGAGATATAGCTCGAAAAGGCGACAATGAAAAGCAACTATTATCGTCTCGGGCATAGCAGCGCTGATCAGGAAGTGGGCCTTACCTTTATAGTATATGAAGAACGGTGTATCAGATTTGCTTGTGCTTCTTCGCCGAGATCTTTCGGCCGACCAAATTCGGTCGAAGGTTTCTATTTAGGTGTGTCTTTTCGTGGCCCGAGTGTTCTTCGGCCGACTTCCGCGGTAAAAGCCTCTAAACTCTTCGACCGGATGTAAGCAGAAGGATCATGAGGGTAACTGAATGCTGACGACCGAACGCCCGCCAGCCGTTTTCTATCAACCAACGTTGACGATAATCCCGCTCCCAATGGATCCGACACTAGGGACAAGGCTAATGTCTCACCAAGTTAGCAGAATACGTCTGTGGCGTGGTAATACGGTGGGCTATGACGGATATCCCTCCACGGAATACAGATATGCAGACAGATATCTACATATGTAGACATCTAGTGACATCTAGTGTAACTGGACTAGCCAGTCTGCTTAATTTAATAACGTCCTCGTACTTCTCGTTCTTTAGAAGTCTTGATGTGTGTTTGTCAAGAGAATCTGACTTGAGTCTTCGTCATGTCAGTAAACGTACACGAAGTTCCCTTACCACAGGCCATTGGCCTTGTGTCACCACGTGTGTTTGGCATCTTCAGCATAGTTGCTGTCTGTCTTTATGGCCTGTATCGATGGCTCCTCCCCAAGCCCATCCCGGGTATCCCATACAACCAGAAAGCTACGACGATGTTATTCGGAGACGCCCCCGATATGGTCCGTGAAGTGAGCGTTACGGGAGAGCTCCGAGTGTGGTGTGCCAAGCAGGTGAAGAAGTTGAACTCGCCCATCTGCCAAGTGTTCATCGTCCCTTTTTCGAAACCGTGGATTTTAATCGCCGATTTCCGTGAGGCCCGAGATATCCTGACACGACGAAAGGAATTCGACAAATCCTCTTTCCTCATAAACGGCATGGCTCCTATGGGAGACTTCCACGGCATCTACAAGACGGGCGAGGCATTCAAGGCCAATAGGCAACTCATCCAGGACCTCATGACCTCTACGTTCCTCAACAATCTCGTCGGTCCCGCTGCTCATGCCAAGGGGCTAGAGCTTATCAAGCTTTTCGAGACTAAGATGAGGTTAGCCAAGGGCCGGCCATTCAGCGTCAAGAGTGACTTTGAATATGCATCACTCGACGTAATGTTAAGTTTTGCTTTTAGCAATAACTGGGTAAAGACAGCTATTGGACCTCAGCAGGAACTCTTAAGCCGGATGAACCCTTCTGAGATTCCAGACGCAAGCCCCGATGAGCCGTTGACCCTCCCTAAGGCCCCCGTCGACGACTTCCTCATGGCGATCTATGAGGCGCCCGAGGTGGTGGAGAAGCTGATCAATGCCCCCGCGCCGAAAGTTACGCTGTGGTGGTGGAAAAAGCAAGCCTGGTACAAGAAGATCTTCGACGTAAAGGATCGTGTCCTCCGGGAACAAGTCGCCATCGCGATCGAGAATTATCGTGGGGGACGGGTGGAATCGGGTATCGAACACATGCTGATGCGCGAGGAGGCGAGAGCGGAAAAGCAAGGCCGATTACCCAACTTCCAAAGCAATGTTCTAGTCGATGAGGTGAGTTTCCATCCCACCATTTCAGACCGGCGAAGGAAGAAAATATGACTGATTCATTTTGCCTCTTAGATCTTCGGCGATATCATTGGCGGTCACCACACCACTAGCGGCGCTATGATGTGGCTCGTAAAATATCTCACTGATCACCCGGCCGTGCAGACTAAGCTAAGAGCCAAGTTGCACGAAGCACTGCCCACAGCGCTCGAAGAGAATAGGCTTCCGACTTTCGAAGAACTCCGATGGGCTAAGATCCCCTATATGGAGGCTATTATCGAGGAGATGTTACGACTGAATGCAGTCACCGTGACACGGGAGGCACTTTGCGACACCCAAATCCTCGGCCACCACATCCCGAAGGGGACACAAGTGTTCCTCGTGTCCAACGGCCCGGGATTCCTGTCGCCATCGATGCCAATCGACGACTCATTGCGCAGCGAGACGTCGCGCGCAGCCAAGATCCGCGCCACGTGGGATGAGACGCAGGACCTGACGGTCTTCGACCCCGAGCGCTGGCTCGTCTACAAGACGGACGAGAACGGGGTGGAGACCGTAGAATTCGACGGCGCGGCAGGTCCGCAACTCGTGTTCGGATTGGGTCCTCGCGCGTGCTGGGGCAGGAGGCTAGCGCACATGGAGATGAGGACTATAATATCCATGCTAGTGTGGCACTTCGAGCTGCTACCGACGCCACAATCGCTATCCAGCTACTCCGGTCTCGAGGGAATTGCGCGCGTACCGCAGATGTGCTATATAAGGCCGAGGAAGCTGTAAGCGCATGCATATATATATCTCATTTTGCTTTTCGTCATCGGTAGTTGAAATTTTTCGCGGGAATAAGGGTCCGGAGTCAATGGAAATTGAGACTGTTTAGTCAGTCATACTGGGATCAATTGATCAATTGGGGCGGCTGAAAACCCACTAGAAACGGCCCCATACTATTAACCTTAGAAGGCTTAAAAGGCTTAGAGCACACTGAGTTAAGGTTGGTCGCTCACTCGGGCGGGGCGGGGCGCCGAGGGCCGGTACGGGCCTAAGTGGATTTATCGTCTAGTTAAAATTCTAAACCTTAAATCTCTAAATCAACATCAATAAATAAAGCGCTTTAAAGAAGGATATAAATATGTATGTATCAATTGATTTATACGAGACTACCAACGAGCCTCGACGCCTCTGAATCCTTCCTGGGATCTATGGAAGAATGAGTTGGTGTTACAACTACTGTTACCCCTCGAACATGGCGCATGTGGTGCAACCAACAGTCAATTTGGGGAATGCAAATGCGACTGCTACCCCGCCATAGACACCTAACGTGGTGGGTATCACTGCAGATTCCAGGTGCTCATATGTTGCTATGGCTATGATATTTACATATGCACATGCAAATTACAAGTCAATACCTGTAATTCTTTTTATCGTCGCGATTAATTGCCTGCATTTTTGAGGTCAAGTCTTCATGCTGTTCTCAATCGTGATTTATTTTCACTTATATATATGAGGTCTATCTAGAACTTTTGTAGGTACTTGAACGAACAGTGCAACGCCTGTCTTTAGATAATCCTATGTATTCATTTCCACCCAAATCGGAAGCCAGCGAAACCCAACCCGAACTTTAAATAGTCATGCCGATAGACTCGTAGACCTTCTCGAAGGCGCCTCTCCAGGTACCAACACCGAGCTCGCCGAAGCCGACGGCAATCTCCTTCTTGATGGAGCCGTCGGGACCGACGTCCTCGATGCCGGCGAACACGGCGTCGAGGAACTCCTTCAGCGGCGTGGGCGGGAACGCCTTGTCCTTTCCACCCTGCGCGGCGATCGTGTAGTCACGGTGCGCCGCGTCCAGACCGGTGTCTACGTAGGGAGGGACGATCTCAACTACGTTCATGTTCTGAGCACCCTCGCCGGCGAACGCCAATTGCTGTCGGAAGATCTTGCAGAATGCCTGCAGACCGGCTTTCGTGGCGCAGTATGTCGGGTAGAAGCTGAAGGGGATGTAGGCGAGGGAGGAGGTGGTGATGAAGATGGTGGTCTTGGTGCCGGACTTGGCGAGGTTGAGGAGGTGGGGGGCGAAGAGGTTGGCGAGTAGGTTAGGAGCAGTCAGGTTGATGGCAACCTCGCTTGCGACCTTCTCGTTGGTGATAGACGAGTTGTCAAAGATGTTGTAGCATTGCTGGATACCGGCATTGACATAGACGGTGTCTAGCTTAGGGTAGTCCTTGAGGATAGCGGATACGTGACCCGGAAGAGCGGCAATGTCGCCGATGTCGAACTGTTACAACGTGACATTAGCCAAAAGCATAAGATTGGATTTCGCCTCATAAAAGTCCTACCTGCCGGGTTTCAACACCCTTCAGTTCAGCGGCCAAGGCATCCAGCCTGTCCTGCCTTCGTCCTGTGATGATGACCTTCTTGCCAAGGGCGTGGAAACGACGGGCGAGGCCCTCGCCAATGCCGGTGGTGGCGCCAATAATCAGAATGGTGTTGATTCTCGAAGCCATGGTTGTTGCACTGTTCGTCCGAGTCTTACAGGGTTTAATTGGGAGGTGAGATAGAACTTGAGATAGGTAGGTAGATAAGTTGGACTAGGTTGGATTTCGGAGGCACTAACTCAGATAAGTGTGGTGGATTCATACATATACTTACATTTCCAGACAGGCGAGGCTAAGAAAGGCTAGGTCACTGGAAGCATGATTACAAATGAAGCTGCTGAATAATTTAATAATTGGCTACGAATATTCTACAAGTTTCATTGTTTCAGGTTTGGGGGCCATTTTAGAGTGATTTGTGGTTGTTGGGTGTACAAAGGATGTGGCAGTGTGTCAACTTGGGATTTTCGACCGACATATCGCGGTTGTACAAACCGACTCAGCTGAGTTGAAAAAAACGCTTCATGATACCCGCTCGGGTAGGCATCCATCTCCTTGGCACACCCCGGAACCGACTAAAAACCAACTAAGCAAGTTTACGAGGGGCCGTCGTACTAGAGAGGGGCTGAAAACGGAGGAACGGCACGGATCGCAATTGGGTTTATCTAATATGGTCCTGAAGTCCTAAATGTGTCCCTAATGTGGCCCTAATGTGGCACAGGCGGCTATCAAGGAATCCGTATGGTGGGAGCACTCTTGAGACTGTGGGACTTTGATGCTGACATCATCTAAAATCTGACATGCCAAGACATAATGCCAAGAAATGGCGGATTAGACTCTTTAGACTCTTGCATATTTGGAGACCAATGCATGCAGCTGTTACCCGCAGAGAAGATCTTATCCACTTCACCCACTTAGCGGGCCTTTGTCCTTTAACACGAATCATCGAATCATCGGCGCTACTGCATGGGATCATGGATCACATATTGATCCCCCCGCTTATCACATGCTATTGAATATGCTATTGATTTTGCGTTTTCGTCACAGCTGTGGCTTACATGTACTCTGAACCCCTAGTTTAAGCATCACATTCTTCAATTCTCCTCTAACTGCATAGCATTGATCTCCAAATACTGCCTTATCTCCTGTAGCACAACGTAGTACAAATGAAGCCCACGCGGTGATTGCAAACAACCGGACCGAAATGCTTATGGACCATACAAACATGAGGGGTAAATAGTGTTAGTATCGGTACAAATAAGTGTACTGATGGAGTATGCATCTTAAGACTTCTATCCTTTTGGTCTTTGACGCGCGTCATTGGGTCTCTTGAGCTTTTAGTATTTCTACGTGGGGAGCAGTGTAAGTGTGGCAATATCATTCACTGCCGATACGAACAGAGGAGGTAGGTGGTGTAGAATATTAGAAGTAAGAATCAATAAGAAGTAGGTAAAAGATTAACATGATATACCTAGGACTGTAACTTGTAAGACCAACTCACTTCTTACCAAAACCACTTAACTCCTTGTGAACAGAGTTATCTCCTTTAAGTGATGAATATAACGGAGTTTAGCAATAACATGTTACCCACTCAGATACCACTGCCTCCGAAGGAATCGATGAATGTATAAGTCCTACTTAGGTGAGGCCAAATAACATCAAACGATCATTCATGCTATCCGGATCAGAGTGTTGACGTGTATTTCTTACCCCTTTCTTTGGCTATTTGTCGACCACGTACATCACACCATCATGCGCTACGGAAGCATAAGGAGGCAGTTCATTGATGACCCGACGAACCCGCAGAGTCGTGCAGCTTATGGAGTTACATAATGCTAAAGCAGAATTCCTCCGTTAACGGGCTAATCGGGCAGTCTTCAATATGTATTAATGCCCCAACATTACCTAATGTAGATGTAAACGTGGATTTTGTATGTTACCTTCTTAGTTAAGGGGGCTGGCGTGGAGAGAAGTGTTATGTAACCATGAGGCTCTGTGATAATAGCTTTGCCCAATATTAGTACCAGTCTTTATTCCGATTGGACAGGTTTCATCGTGGTAATAACCATGCGTGTTGCTGTTGTATCAGCCTCGTGGCTTTCCTCCTGAGACTAGACATGATAATAGTCTGGTAAAAAGAGAGCCAAGATTAGAGAAGTGGGCTCAATGCATAGCTTCCTCTTCTCTGCTATACGCCGTATCAGTAGAGCATGAAGACAGTTGTAAGCCAGCCAGGGCCAGCGATTCGAAGATTCCAGACTTGCTTCGTGAACCACCCCTAAACAGCACCCTAGTAATGTGCTCTCATTATATCAATTGATCAAATGATATCTGCCGTGCTTGTTTGCATGTTGTACCGTAAGCGGCTATTTCATCGGTTATTCCGGTGCCTCCTATCGTCAAATCTCTTGGCATGGTCGCCGACCTGAGCAAATATAGTTGCACATGGGTCTCTCTTCAGTAAATGAGGGGCGTGTAATCTGGGACTACATAGATGGGACCATGCAGGTGGGTAAGGGATATTAGGAGCCAGTGCAGTAAAGGTATATGTACCCCTTTCTAGGACGTTCCGTGAACTTCGAGTGTAGCATGGCCAGGGACCTTGTTCTGTGCCTCTTCACGGGAAGTCATGTGATGGTACTGAGGACTATCGGTGAATATACCATTCTTAGAAAATCCAAGCTAATATCGCCTTGCTCGATCTCCGTCGATCTCCGTCTAATCAGCTGACGATGCACGATTTGAATTCTGACGATCACCGCGATCATCACGATCTGTTCGATCCGGCCTCACGATAACCTTGCACTGCAGCTGAAAACAGGCAGGGGAGCACATTATCACCCATATACATGCAAACCATCCAAGAATGCAGGTCTGTGGCAAAGCAAGCATGGGGACTGAATTCATATCCCCACAGGGGTCTAAACTAGTGAATCCTCGCAGGACCCTTGAGTACAAGGTGCAGAGTTCAAGACTTGGGTAGGAATTGCATTAATGTGTGAAGAATACTAAATAGTGCATGGAATGGTTTAGAAGCATTGTCTGACTACACCTTTCCATCAGAATTTGGAAGTTGCGTAAATAGGACACATGGGTGCGGCATGTGATCGTGACTTAGTTCTATGAGAAGTAATGCGCCCAGAATTGATGGCATGATTCTGCTGAGTTCCTTTCCTGGTAACGTATTGATAGCGTATTCCAGTTGCTTGTGGATTTCTGGTAGTTAAGGGGCAGGGTTTTACTTAGACGATATGTAGTCTCGCAGCCGGTTTCCCTGTTTCGGATAGGCAGTCGTGGGTTGTCGTAGAACTCCGTAGGAGTCCGCAGGACAATAAAATTTAGCAGATCAAGATGATGTATTGCGAAATAGGTATTAGCTACTAGACACATAGCTACTAGGTAGGTTGGCAGGTTGTAAAGCCAGTGTTGTCGCCAGAGATAAATAGAAAAATTGGTAGCCGTCTTAATAGGATACGTGCTAGATCGAAGATAGAGTAATATAGATTCATATGTAGTACTTATTTGTAAATCAACCCGTTGTTGAATCGTTTCATCGTTCAATGTGAATAAAGATACCACTGGACGGCAATGTAAAACTGACCAGAATCCCACCATAAGCGGCTGGGAAAGCAATATTCTTGGTGTATGTTATACTACGCGGCGATATTGAAGATAGTATAGTTCAGGCAGTTCTTCCAATAAATACAGATATCTCGAGTATGTCAATCCCAATTTGTAAACGCCTAACACAGCACCTATCCCCTCCGGGCGTTGTTTGTCTCTTATGGACACCCCTATTCCGAGGGAGACCCCTCCCATACAGACTTAAGAGGCTAACTCCTATGTATCAGGGACGACTATCTCTTTAGAGGACACTATGATAGCCTTATGACACAATATACTGAGAAAAATGCATCCTTGATGAATACAGATTCCTCGTAAATATCCTGCGCAACGTGCTTCTTGGCCAGCCATGAGGTTGTGGATCATACAGTCTCGACCTCTCGCCATTAATCCGTTAAAACGTAGCATTAAAATTGAATAATTGTATTTTCCTTGGTGGAGATATCCTGCTAGTTGTGCTGGGCACTCATATATGGCGATGAGGACCGACTTCATGTCACCGATTCAGAGGCTAAGAAACAAATAGGTGCAAAACACATAAAGCCACAGTCTACCCCTGATGCTTGATCTACCTATGGGAAATAAAATCAAGTTTATAGTATGTTGGAGGTTTGGAAAACCGTCCCATAATAGTTGGTTCCTGAGGTATTAAGCAGGATAGAAAGGTTGAATAGGATATGAGATGTGGTATAGTAGGCAAGTATCTAGAGCTGTATTAATAATTGAGGGAGAAGGAGAACGACTTTATATCCTACCTCCATATTAAAAAGTGACGAAGAGCCGACTTTTCTGAGGGATAGGGATTCATAACTGCTCTTTCAATAGATATGAATACGGGCAGTTTTCGGTCGTATCATATCTATCGGCATAGGTGGTGAATCCAGGACAACACGCTAGTTGGGTGTCTAGCGCTAGGTCACCGAAATCTACCACATTAAGGGAGCTGTAATCAGGTTTCCCATCCACATAATGGATACCGTCGCCACCGCTGCTATCGGTGGAACCACATATCCATATGATTAGAAAAGGGAGAGAGAGGAGACTATATCACTTTCTAACACAACACCATCTGAAGCCAAGTGGCGGTAAACTAGGCTGATACGCCCATCCGTATCTACTACTTATCCTGGTGGCCAGGGGCTCGTATGTGTATCTCTAGACGTCGGTGATACTTACAGCAGAGAGTCTCGCTCGGGGCGCAAATAGATTAGCAGCGCTAGGGCCAAATGTATCCAAGTAAGATTCTCTTTGAATAGGGGGGCGCTCTTCCCCTCATCATGGGCCTATTCGCCATGACTGCTCTGGCGACCTTACTTGTTGGAGTTGGGGAGTTATGTTTAGGCTGTGGATGAAGATGAATAGTTACGAACTCTTAGATATGTACGCGATGAGACTCAGTAGATGCGACAGGGGCTCACGAGTATTCCCTAGTCGAAAAAGGTTATAATCATACAATGAACTTTTGATATGAGTTAGCACTTACAGCTATCTCATGTTATAGTAAATTCTATTCTAAACATATGATTGCTCCTTGAGAGGACCTGCTTTGACACGGATAGGATAGTACTATCGTTGACCTGTGGGAGTTACACAAGGCGGGTAGCCACCCCGAAGTGCCGGCCGACGATCTCGACAGACAGAATATGAGCTTTACACATACGCAGTTTTGGGGTTGTGGCTATAACTATATCGACCGCATGGTTACATGTATGTATACACGTATAGTTATAATTTGGATACTTACCTAGTAATATTACGAGGCGTTCCTTATATCACTGTTTGCTTGACGATATGTCCTAGCACACCCTCCATATCTAACACAGCGAGTATCACACGTTAATCGATAGGTACCTATGGACACTGTATGAGTCCTAATTCCAATCTATCGGGTCGGGTCGGTACATACACTGGGTGATGCCTTGCTCGAAACTGTGGTTTGCTCATTCGTACGAAGTGTTTGTGTATATGAAACAGATTCAATATTCCAAATTATAGACACTTGACATCAAATGACTATCCCTGGGTGGTATTTACTACGAGATTCGTTGATGAAGTCGTGCGCAAATATGCTAGTTAGATCTCAGGTTGGGGCTTGGTCTCATCATGTCGACGAACCGCCGCTCGCGAAAACTAGTCGCCTATGCGTTGGTTTCTATTCTCGCTCTATGCCCTCTGCTCTTGCACAGAGCCTATTATGAGCAGTCTGAAACCAATATTCTTAGACCTGATGTCTCTACCGAGGACACCCCAATGCGCGATAGCAAGACGCAAATCGTGGTAGCAAGCACAAGAAGCGAAGAAACATCATGGGTATATTGGTACTTCCAACACTGGGACCCTCAAGTCTATATAACCGATGACCAATCGGCCCATCTGACCGTACCGAGAAACAAGGGCCATGAAGCTATGGTATATCTAACCTATATCATCGACCGCTACGACAGCCTGCCCGAAACCATCGTATTCGTTCACGCATCTCGCTTCCAATGGCACAACGACGACCCAGACTATGACATCCTGCCGACTCTATATAACCTACGCCTCTCCTATGTGCGTGAAGTCGGGTACGTCAACCTTCGTTGCGTCTGGAGTATTGGATGCCCAGCTGAAATCCGACCCTTCGAAGATGAGGAGGATGATACCGATGAAGAGCATGAAGCAGTCAAGAAGAAGCCCGTATCTGCGAAGCCTATATTCCGAAAAGCCTTCCAAGAACTGCTACCAGAGATCCCTGTGCCGCCTCTCGTATCGGTAAGCTGCTGTTCGCAGTTCGCAGTTTCGCGCGGGACCGTTCAACGCCATACGAAGGAGAGATATCTGCGTCTTCGCGACTGGTTGTTGAATACACTCCTGGAAGACTCGCTAAGCGGGCGCGTCTTCGAGTTCTCGTGGCATAGTAAGTCTTCCACCATCCAACCCTGCGTTATTCCTCTATACCATATTCTTACTGGCTTTCGTCAACAGTTATCTTCGGAAAGGAGGCCTACCACTGTCCATCTGCGAAGGAGTGTTATTGCAATGTGTTCGGGTTATGCGACCTCTCATGTTCCGAATCATCTTGTGACGGCAGATATGTTCTACCCCCGTATTCGACTCTCCCCGAGGGATGGCCGCTGATAGGCTGGGACCATGAATACCGAGTATATACAGAACCTGGCATAAGAAACCAGGGAAAGTAAGGGACAAGCAAGGGGTTTGATTCATTAGAAAACTATTCTATAATACAGCCAAACTCCCTGTATACCTCAAGGATATGTAGTACAATGCGATACATTTCGGGTGATTTTCATGGTACTGGCCGCTCCGACTGTTGTGACCAAAAAAGAATAGTATCGACTGCTTTTGGTGTAAGTAAAGATCCCTAGTGTGAGTCTTCTGGAGGATATTCCCACCTTAATCTCATCAAGTCTATCTTGTTATACCTGAGAATGCTGTCGGAAGGCCATCCTAGTGGCCTGTGCGTAAGGGGTTGTCCCGGGTAGCCCTAGCCCTAGATAGTAATGCTCTTCTCCCTGGATAGGGGGGCCTACTAGAGACAAGTAGCCGCCTGGATATATAGACCTGTACTTCCAGCTAGGTAGGGGTTGAGGCTCCTCGCGCTACAATAGTTATTTCTTAGGCTTCTTGGCCCACTTCATGACGAATGTTTCGCGATAAGTAGCTAAACCACATGCCCATTCTCTCTTAGAAAGAGGTAGAAAAGGTGGCGGTGGACCGACCCAGGCAGCGCTGATAGGAATCGAACGTGAACCACCACATAAGCTATCTGGTGTATAGTAGTGGTATCTAGGCGCTCGTGATCTCCAATTTTGGTCACCAGTAGGCTCTTAATCGATACAATACTCCATACGGCTGCGGCCCGTTGGCGCTCGGACTTGGATTGGATCGATCGAGGCTGGGGTGGATATGCAGACCTTCCACGGATGCTCGGCCAGCACGACATAGGTACCGATTGACCTCGCATTCGCATTCTGCGTGGTATGAATGCCGTTGCGAACGTTCTAAGCTAGGGGTCTGAGCAGGTATGCCATAGGCCCATGCGCCACACTTATCGCTAGGGTTGTTTAGCTTCCAGAGCCACGATATGAGTAAAATCTCATGTTGTCTCGATTCTAGCCTATCCCTCTTCGTCGAATCGGTAGCCAATTGACCTATACGTAAGACACTAGCGCTTTGCGACGGTATTAGATGTCTCCGTGCAGCTGATACATCGAAAGAGGCCCTAATCGTAATGTGAAGCCAATCAACAGTTTCCTATAACTCAGCTAAGTTGCAGAGTCCTTCAGAGGAATGAAACCGCCACCCGGAGAGTCCGGTACCTTGAAAGGACTACCAATAGCATGTCGCGTACTCGAGGCCTGGAAATTGTAATTCTGTGGCGCGTTGGTTGCTGGGATCGAATTGGGCCTGAATAACTTCTTAGCCGATTCGGGAAAGAGGCAGGACAGCACAGGTCGAGAAGTAGCTAGACAGCAGCATACGACGCCAATGTCTAACTCAATCGCGGTCCAGAGTTCACCACCCACGTAAGACCCTAAGGAATACACACGTCAGTAAGCGCATAGTTCTTTGTGCTGCGCCGAGGAAAGAAACGCACAGGTGAGGTCATTTGAACCCAAGGTCAGCATGAAATGGATGCGCAGCCCACTAGCCACGATGACGAAGCTACCCAGGGCGAAGAGAATGCTGACTGCAACCTTGGAGTGACGGTCCAATCGGACGCGCCATATGTCACGCATAGGCAAACATAGCAAAGCAGCGTCGGTGAGGATATTGGGAATCCCATTGCCGATATAGAACCACTGGAAGTTGATACACGTCGAGGGGAAACTATGATCCCAGAAGCCGCTAATGGGATTGCAACCGAAGATGCTGACGAGCACGAGCGCGATTCCCCACATTGTCACCAGGACGGCTAGGATTGTCGTGCTGGTGAGCATGAGACGCGTAGGGAATAGCTGTCGATAGAGCGCGATAATCGAAAGTTTCACCATTGTGAAGCCGATAGAATATGTTATTTCCCCGGCGAAGGTAGCCAGAAGAATCTGAGTGAGATCGGAGGATGGCACAAACTCGTTGTGTAAACCTAGCCCATGTCGTGCCTCTGTGCGATTCAACGTAAGCCGCGTGAGCGCAGACTTAACTGAGTAAAGAGCGTGTACCCTGGATATGAACTCACCATATACAACCATTATAGACGTAACGCATGCGCAGACCGTGCCGGCGATGGCGAAGTAGTCGGATAGCATCAAACTTAACTTCTTGATGCGCCGGGAGATGAGGCGCATTATTAATGCCACTATCGCAAGTACCATACAGACAACGACGGACGCGATGGTCTGACCGCGGATATCTTCAGCGGGGCTGACGTCTGTAGGGAGTTGCTCTGGCGCTGGCGGGGCCATTGCTGTTTGTCGAGGTCAAAGCAGAAGGGAGGAGATTGAACTGAGCTCAAAACTGACGAACAATGTCAAAATGCGAAAACCGCAATGCGGAGACCAGTCGCATTAATAGAGATCTTCCAGAAAGCCTCGTGCGATCAACTTCTCGAATCAACTTCTCGAACCAACGTCTCAGTCGCAACCAACCGCAGTCGACCCCCTGAAATGATGTTGGCCCCCGTTTGGGGTGCTTACTGATTGACAGCGGGAGTCTTACATCCATATTAGGGGAGAGAAAAATGCTGCGCATACTCCACGTAGTTCAACCAATATATTTCAAGATATTTAGATCTAGAAAAAGCGACTCCGCAGGCCATATTTTGGCCATCTTGGGGTCCTAGATAGAGATGATAGAGATCAAACTCGGCGTCTCGTTTCGCTGCATACATGGACGGATAGAAGATGTTTCTTGAAAAATGATCGACCCCACGGGCAGAAATGCGACGTTCTTTTTAGGGGTCCGCTACGCACGGGCGCGCTCTTCAGCAGCCCGGCGTACTTCTCCCAGTGTAATTACGGGACCGAACAGCGATACCAGGAGCGAAAATAGGCACTCAGAAGCAGCTGTCCGTTCCTGTCATCCCGCGATTTCCCACGATGGTGGCACAGCCAGCGGCTCAGCATCACGACGGAGTTCAGCCCTAAGTCTATACGCAAAATTCAGTAGATAATTGGACTCTGTCTTTGGCAGGATTTGGTTGGTTAGTGGTTCGTTCCGACGGGGGATCAAGGGACTTACGTCAGGCACTGCTAGGTGAGTCAGCTATAAATCTACAGCGCGATCAGCCGAGCGGTGGGGGCTGTTGGTAGGGCTGTTGGCCGCGTTTATGGTGAGGCTCAGAGACAAAGGAACGATGCGTCGCGTCTATACCATTGCAGAGGTATAGTATTCATAATCCTAAATCTCTCGGATTCGGACATATCTAACAAGAGGGATGATGGTGCTTTAGAAGAGGTGCTAGGAATGTAGGTATGCACTCCTTCGGATAGAACTCCTGGTAATTGTTAGCGCCAACACCGCGCCTAAATAGGGGAAAATAGGTAGCAATTGAACGGCCGACGTACAATCAAGTTTCACATTTGGTTGAGAATTTGAGCTGTATCGAATATTCGTCGTGGTCATCTACGTTCAGCGCCATATTGCTCCTCCAACGACTTCTAATCTTGAATGCTACTCTGGCTACGAGTAGTTCGATAATCTAGCAACAGCCTGCAACAGGAGTTGAAATTATGGCTGAAACGAAGGCGCCAGTTAGGGTTCCCGGGCATAATAATGCTACCTATGGTCCGGTACCAAAAGCAGATCAGCTGTTCGATATCGAGTTGCTCGACATCGCCCCGTCTCCTATCCCTATGTACGACGCGGCACCTTATATCTTCCCAGCCACATATCTTGCCCATACTGTTATGATAACGATACGCACATGTGATAATCAACATAAACCCCCGCTAGCACATTCATCAGCGATAGGATGTTCTTCGTCTTCCTCCGTGGCGAGATTTCTTCATCTAGGAAAGGGGATATCAAAGACCTTGACCTCACTACCGCACCCCTCAGTGTGACTTTCTCCGTCGTCCGCGGGGAGGCCAAGGTTGAAGGCCCTAAAACATATACCATACCTCTCTGCATCACTGCGTTTGGCGACAAAGCTCGTATATCAATCCGAGATGCCAAGGGCGCTTATATGGATTGTCTATCTAGTAGTGGTTGCAGCGATATTGTAACCGACTACTCGATTCCAGGCATGTTCGTCCACACGGGAACGTGGACTTTTGAGATCATAGCGAATCTCATGGATGGGACCTGCTTATTTACTATATCGTTGACGCAATGGTTGAAGGGCCGTAATTGACTCCAGGGTTGGTTCAAACCGTGGCCCTACAGGTATAGCGATAATCTCCACACGTACGACACGATCTAGCTGAGTGCAGCGCAACGCCACGCCACCTAGCTTCTGTCGCTAGAGGAAGTGAGCGTATCTCCTATCATTCTTAGCGCAGCCATACCTCGATAAGATAGTCCTACGCTTGCATGATTTCAACTCGACTGAGATGTTTCTATCCATGGGCTCTATGTGTAGCCCTCTCTGAGCTGTACCGTTGATGATAAGTTGAAGCCGGTAAAAGCTATGATAAGACGGAAAGCCCTTTCCCTATAAGAAAAGAGGCTACTCGACTTTGCGAGTATCGCCACTAGTACATATAAGTTTTTAAATATGGAAGGTTTCATCCGGCCCCGGTGGCATAGCGGCCGGAGGGGGTTCCGCCGAAAGATCTCTTGAATGCCCCGGGTAAACTGCAAAGCCCAATCAAAGTAAAACTTTTTGGGTGATCAATGGCTCTTTTTGCCGGCGCGATCTGAACAGTTGTCTGTTACATTATGAAATGTTATTATTTTGAAAATTCGAAAATTTGACAAAATGGTCACCATGTATCCCAGATTTCTTTAGTTATTAATCAATCGCACAAATATCAATATGCGCATCACACTCCTTTTCAGCTACCTTGCATTGCTTGGAGCAGTATCAGGGGCAGCTGATATCTGTCCGTGGAGCCCATTGCAGGAGGTTGAGCCCCAGACATGTCCCAAGGCGTATCTGATTGGAGATCCTCTAGCAGCGACATGGAAAAGACTTCATGATCCTATACAATTGGCATGGAAGGGCCCAGAGAACTGCGTCAACGACACATGCATCTTCTACAACAAACGTATGGGAGATGGCATCGTGTTGCTCACGACGGAAAGAAATGCGGAAATCATAAGCAGCTTTCCGGTCAAGGCGAACTCCGGAGAGACTGCCCGATTCCGCGTGACCGAGGTGCCGGGGAAGGGGATTGGAGTCGTCGCAACTAGAAAGATTAAGAAAGGCGAGACTATTTTAGTCCGATCGCCGACGATGATGGGCCAGACTGCTGCGTATATAGGAATGGAAAAGGGGACCAGAGAGGTTCTTTACGATATTGCTATTGGAAAACTTCCCAGCAAAGGGCGAGAGCTTTTCATGGGACAGATGGGGAAAGATGTCCATGAGAAGATAAACACGAATTGCTTCCAACTATACGTCGATGGGGCCGATGAATCCGGCAGCCACTTGGGCTGCTACCCGGAAATTTCTCGATTCAATCACGACTGTAGGCCGAAGTAAGTCCAAGCACATTACGATCTTCCGACTTGGGTATTTCATTAACAGCGCTAGTGTCCATTACCGTATAAATGACATAACTCACACGTCTGTCGCGGCGCGGGATATCGCACCCGGTGAGGAATTAAGTATCAGCTACATTGAATTGATGCTCCCACGTGAAGAGCGTCTCGAACGCTTGCGTAAATGGGGATTCGAGTGTGGTTGCTCCCACTGCACCATGAGCGACGAAAAAGCGGCCGAGTCAGACGCAAGGCTCAAAAGGATCGAGGAATTAGAGACAGCGCTGGAGAATTTCAACGAGACTATCGTGACTGCCGACACCGGCGCACAGGTTGCGGAGCTCTATGAACAGGAAAAACTTGACATCTACCTCGGACAAGTCTACACACGGGCAGCACTAAACTACGCACTGTTTGGCGAGGAGGAAAAAGCGCGGAAGTATGCCAAGGCTGCGGTGGAAGCTGTCGAGAGAGAATCTGGTCCGGACGCGGGTGATGCGAGGGCTATGAGAATCTTAGCTGAGAATCCGAAGAAGCATTGGACCTGGGGGAAGAGGAGAAAAGGCGAGCCCGGCTCTGAAACTTCTGATAAGGAGCAGTGATCGATATTCCTATGTAAATACCGGTATATTATGCACCGGACCTGGGCAAGTTGGTTAGAGATGAACTGCGCTTTTACCTTCATCGGTCCTTGGATGCATGGATGAAATGTTGATAGGGTCAATGGTCGAAATATCTCCAGTGTCGCTAACGCTAACAATTATTAGCGCCGTAAGCAAACAGCTCATTTTGTCCTCCAAGCCACTTACGCCAAACATGAAGCGGCTTATGGGAATATCTTAGACTTCGTTGCTCATGATCCGGCCTACGTATTCCGTACGTAGCGACACGGATTAAGGAACATAGAGATTATTATTCCGATTCTCCGATTCCTTCCAGAGCTATTCCCCAACAGTAAGTTTAAAAGGACGTACGAATTTTGCTAAACTGACGGACGATCCACTTTTTTGTGGCTTAACGCCATGTCCAGCCTCCCACCTAATTTGTATGGGACTAGCGACATTTTACTAACACACCTGAAATTTCCACTCCATACACCTATTCAATTGAAATTGTCGATTTCAATTTCAACTCAATTGAAGCTATTCGAAGTCTCCACTTTTTCTCGGCTGCGACCAATTATATGACCACTTTGAAGTCAGGGTTAGGGTTACTGATGCTCAGGGTTAGGGTTATTTAGGGTTAGTCAGGGTTAGGGTTATGGATCGTGAAATCAAGTCAGTAAGGTTGATTCTAGTACGGCGGCTACAGTGGATAAGCAGTAGCCTTAGTAGCTAGCTTTAGTAAAGTCCACAGCAGTAGCTAGTATGCTGAAGCAGTGGTGATAGCTTAAGAAATTGAAAATAGCTTCAATTGAAAGTCAATTGAATAAGTGCCTAGGCGTACGAAGTTGAAATTCGAGGTGTGGTAGTAAATTGTCGCTAGTCCCATAGAAATTGGGTGGTGGGGTGGACGTGGCACTAAGCCACAAAGAAGTGGATCGTCCGTCAGTTTAGCAAAATTCGTACGTCCTTTTAAACTTACTGATTCCCCAACACTTCGACACATATTTATGTTGGGGGAGCTGAAGTCTTATTTTAATAGGCATCAACTCCACTTACCTCGGCTGTTTGAGCCCTGCTATATACGCGAACCCTGTCGCGTTTTTCTTCACGTGTATTTCTCTCGGTAACCAATCAACCCTTATTCCCCTATTGAACTAATGCAGCGTTGCCGGTTTATTAATCATTGTTAGCGGCTCAACATCGATATTTCACTATTTATCGCAGGGTTCGCTGTCGTATAAGTTTATTCCATTGCTCCTCTGTTTGTGTAATATATTCATGTTCATATTTTGAAAGAGTACTTACCGCTGAAATCCCTTATAATATCCAGTCCTGTGTAGCAGTCATGGGCGCTAAGGCACCTCCTGGATTTACGGCAATCTCCGATCGGATCTTCATCCGCAATCCAGACCCTAATTTGACACAAGGCTCTGAAAAATTACCGACTGACCAACCCACAACGATAATCGTCTACGGCTGGGGCGATGGCCACCCGAAGCATGTGGTCAAATATGTTGACGGCTACCATAAGCTGTTCCCAACGGCCCGGATTCTAATGGTGATTTCATCAACTCTCGGGGCTGTGTATCAGTCGCTCGAACAACGAACCACGGCTATGCTTCCGCTTGTCGATACCATTTTCCCTAATCCGGATGATGACTCGGAGAGGGTTATTCTACATATGATGTCCAACACGGGCGGCATCTACGGAGCTGCAACGCTGAACGCTTTCCAGCAGCGCCACGGGAAGGACAAGGCGCTTCCACACCATTTATGCATCTGCGATTCCACTCCCGGCAGTCTGAACTTCTCTACCGAGATCGGTCGCTGGTCTCGAGCGGTTGCTTTGGGGACGGCCAAATGGTTCCCATGGCCATTCATAGTGACACACAAGATATGGTGGGCAGTTTTGTATACAATACATATACTTGAGAAGGTGATAGGAAGAGAACATTCTGGAGTCTACAGTGCCAGGGTATTCTTGGACCACTCGATGGCGACGCCGAAGGCTCCTCGGGCATACATGTATTCCAAGGCGGACGACCTGATCGGGTGGAAGGACGTGGAGGCGCAGGCAGCCATAGCGAAGAGCCGAGGTTACACAACAGCATTGCAGATGTTTGAAGACTCACCTCATGTTGGCCATATGAGACTTCATCCCGAGAAGTACTGGAAGTCGATAGAGGGGTACTGGAAGACTGCCATCGCATTAGAAGAAAGCGAGCACGCGAAATAAGGATGCTCCGTGATAGTACGACATATGAGCTTGCGTATGGCATCCCGCTTAGCCACGTGGGCGATGGGAGGGCCTGTGTTATATACATGCCCATGCCAAGAACCCTTGCATTGCTTTTCGCAGCATTCCCCCGTGCCCGACACATTTCAGTACCGATACACGAGGGGAAAGTCTATTGATCGGAAGACTCAATGTCCCGACTCAGCTTAGGCTCGACTAGACAGGATAAAAATAGACGGTTACCGAGACGTGCTTCTTCTGATTTGGCACTCATTTAGACTCGTGAAACGCGGATTGGCCTCGCACCCGACGGGAATGAGGATATACGTCAACAGATCGGTGACGTCAGAAGGAGATGGCATCGACTCGAATTCTGTCTCATTGATATTGGCGTTGACTTCTCTTCTAGACTAGATGAAGCATAGGGACATAAGGTCCCTGGATCACTAATACTCAGGTGCAATACTTAGGTAGGGAGGCATGAGAGGTATCAGCCGAGAAATCCGAATGTCCGACCCACGTCAAGCCTCATACAATGCCACATTTAATTTCAAACGTGACCCCCACGCGCCCATCTTACTGTAAGCCACAAATACAGTAAACTTTTGTTATAACGATTTGGCGCTGTAGCGATATTCGCGGAATAACGATGAAAAATCCGGTACACGCACTTATTTGTATGGTTAGAGCGATATCTTGCGATTGTGCAATATATCGGTAAAATATATGCGCTTCACCAGAAATATCGTTACCTCGAGAGCAATTTCGTGGAAATTATGGGGCTAATGAGGTAAATGTGGAGCATATTTTACGATATTCTCTTACATAAGACAATTCAACTAAAGATACTCAAAATCGTACCCACATATTACCAGATATAGTAAAATATGGGGCTTTCGTAATAGCTATTATCTCAACATAACGATACTGAAGCGGTGCCCGCGCCACATCGTTATAACAGAAGTTTACTGTAATGGGTGAAATTCGGTTGAGACCCCTGTCCTTTAGATCGATAAGACGCGGGAGCGGCGGGACTCGATGCGAATAACGTCATAGCAATTAGCAGTAAATTTTCTAAAGGATTCTGATTCCGAGAACGCTACGATCGTGTTTAAATCCACTAATATGCTTGGCTACGATTTTTGGGATTATACGAATCAAGTACCGCAATTTTGAATGCTTACACATCGTAGGTCTAAAAGCTTGTATCAATGCTTAGCCCAACTGCGAGTTATGAATGCTAGCTAAGTGCTAGGGATATATGGACAAGATCTTTAAGTTCATCTATCTATAAGCGCCTAGTGGTTATGTAATGAAGCACCGTATTTTAGGGGTTTACTAAGTACGCTTGGAGTTCATGAAATAGTTAACTTTATTAGGTTCCTAAGCAGCAATGCGTGAGAATGGAAGACATTCGGAATCCAGAATAGGCAGGTCCTTGGAGAGAGCCGCGATGGAATTAGAACACTGGTGTAGTAGCCAATTGTTCCTTGCATGTTCGATGATATTCTAGGGCACTCCCAGTAGGTTGGCTAGTAGCCCCCTTGGCAATGTTTCCATATAGTTCAAATGGAGAAGAGTAGCAGCACTGAGTGATATCCATGCTATCCCTAGACGCGCGGATAGTCGGACTCATACGTATGTCTCGACTATGTATTTACTGCTGCCTGGCAATAGGAGGCCATCCAGGGTCTTTGAGGTCCGATCTTAACTACAATAGTCCGAGTACGGTTCAATCCGGCTTCTATCCGTGCGCATAACTTCGGATTGAGGCTGAAGGATTATCGGGAAAAGAGAGTCGGCATCCTAAAAGTATGATAGACAGGACCATGAACCCGAAAGGGTTTATCAAGAGAACAAGCAATTTGAATGCGAGTAAGCCGACAACGGCCCTGATCGCCCTGAATGGAGTTAGGATATCCAGTGTCTATTATTGGACCGCACGTGTAGCAACTGCCGCACTATGATAGGGTTAGGCAGTTTATTGGCTGAAGGATTAAGCGTAGCCTGCATATGCCGGTGCACTCAGGCAAGGGGCTCCGGTACCCTATCTCGTTAAGAGGAGGCACAATCAATAACGTAGAACGTCATTTGAATATTCTGCAGCGAAACGAGTCCGAATACTCTGCTGAATATCTATCCGCTGGACGATATTTTCAATATGCAATGACTAGTTGTCAAAATTATGACGATCTTTGATAACCTTGGATCCTTCGTCTCTCTCGAAGACGCCCCTATTTTGACTTATCGGTGCCTATCACTGTAATCTATGGCAGCGCGTATATAGTGGGAAAAGAGTCGGCGAAGAGAAAGTTGCGTCCAATTTTAGAAGGAATCTCAGCCCCACGAGATCTACAATCGCAGGAACGGCTATGCCTACGAGGCTTCGGTGAAGATCAAAGTGAGAGTTGACGGCGACACGATGAAGTCGTATAGGTAGAATTATGACGTGTTGGAATAGTGACGACTTCATACGTAGAGTTATCAATGAGTAAGACATAGATGCTCTAGAAGATATAAATGTGCCTTCGTCTTCTGAGAAGAAAATGTTTTATTCACTATCAGCTCACAAACATCTTCAACACCAACTAGCAACCTCTCTACCGTATTCAACTCCTCCAAAATCCCCAAGAATATTACAATGATCTTTAAAACATCCATCGTTTTGGCCTACCTGTCTTTGGCACAGGCAGTGCCTACGTTAGTAACTGAGGAGACAATCACAGACCTCATCTCTCGTCAATCCGCGGACAGCTTTCGAGACAAGCTCCCAGGCTGCGGAGACGATCCAAGCTACGCTAAGAAGTCTAGCTACAAGAAGGATCAGGGTCAGAAAGTCCCCAAGCAGGGCAAAGATGATGCCTGTACCACTGGGCACAACAGCGACCATTGCTGGTATTGCTTGATACCCTAAACCCATGAATTCCACTGGCCTAACTAACTTCTTAGGACTGAATATTACATTGTTGAAAGCGAAATCGAGTATAACGACTGGGTGAACTCTGGTACGACCTTTCCACAATTAGCTCTAAAATAAGGGGAAATATGCTGACAACAAAATAGGGGCGGCAATCGATTGCAACTCCACCAGCTCTTGCAGCTCGACGGACATCGACCTCGGACAGACATGCGAATCTCACACCGTCTCCCACTCCGATGGTGGAGAGTGGAAGATTTTAGACATGGCTATCGATGGCAAGATCTGGGATGGTTGGGGCCTTAAGGCTGGTGGCAGTGTCAGCTATAAGTGGGATAACACTCAGTCTGATAGGAAGACTGTCTGTACCAGTCAATCGGCAAGGAAGTATGTAACCAAGTCCTTTGCATTTTATCCTATCTCTGAACTATGCGATTAACATGTATATCCAGCACATGCAACTGGAAAGACCACAACTGCCACCAAATCTGGTACGCCCAGCGAGATGCACGCATGTATGGGTACGCCATGCGCGTCTGCAACGGAGGCACGAAGAGCAAGAGTAAGTACCGTATCATCCACGATCATAACTCTTAGGCGAGTGGCACTAATTGGCCTTCAATTCAATAGACGTACAGATGAATGAGAAGAGGGGAGATGGCAAGTGGATCCGCGGCATGGAGGATTTCTCCATCAAGCTGCCGATTAACAAGCTCGTCGGCTGCAATGCCAAGTGCGAGGACCCTCACTACAATGAGCCGAAGCCCTCGGAGCCTGGTCGTCATCCCTTCCACGCTGATTGGTGATTTCCTCGGAAACTTGTTGAGCACCGGATGAGAATTAAGAGATATATGATGGGGTTTTCCTATGTTGTTTGATTTTTGATTTAAAGTTTGTGGCTTTTATTCGTTTACCATTCCTTAGTTTGTATTTAAGTTACTTACGTTCTATAACTTGTATATATTATCACTTTATATGATCAATTATCTTGAACTGACGGGGCAAGTCCCGCGTCCGTGGAACCGATCGCGTTATGGCTACGCGTCCGAGGCGCTCGCGTACTTTACTCGGTGCGGGGTGTAATTTATTTAAGATCCATGTAAGGGCTGATGAATATCGCAGTGAACTCAGTTACACAAACAAACATGGTCTGAGCTCGCTGAGATTAAGCCGATCTTAGACTAGTTGTGTGATATATTATATATCATACTGATCATGAATATGATTGCGGTTGGTATTGTTCTTGACCATAGCCTCTGGCCACCCTCAAACCTGTCCTCTGTTCGTCTCCTGGCTGTTGCTTCGGAATCTTTGTTGATGCCCGTTCACTCACCCCTTCAAAACAATCGGGATTAGGGCGCTTGCCATGCCTTCCATATTCATCCTCATAGTAGGCCTGGCTGCAGCCACCTACATTTTTCTTCTTTCTCTCCTCCGCATCACGCAGGATGCGAGGGAACCGCCGTCAATCGGGAACACTATTCCCTTCGTCACACCAATATGGAATATGATATCAAAAGGCGTGCATTTTCATCGTCTGATGAGGTTAGTCATTTACAGCCTGCCTTTGACGCAATTGGGGCCGTTTATAATGACACAATTTTCAATCATAGAGACGGATACAACCTACCAATATACACGCTCCGAATGCCCGGATCGCGCATCTATGTCATCAATTCGACTCCCCTTATCACGTCGGTTCAGAGTCAATTTCGAACGCTTTCCTTCACTGCTATAGAAGCAAGCATAGCCGCGAATGTCATTGGCGTTAGCAAGGCTACAAATGAGATTATAGGCCGTGACGTGAACCGCGACGGAAGCTACCTAATGAGCTTCCCTAAGTATGTTCACTCCGCCTTAAGCGCCGGTCCTGCTTTAGATGCCATGAACAGAAGGTCAATCCAAGTGATCACAAAATCTCTAGACAATTGGGCAAAAGAAGGAGCCACAACCATTAAGCTATTCGAATGGGTTCGCCACGAGCTTCTTTTGGCGTCCACTGAGGGTGTCTATGGGCACAAGAATCCATTCCGTGATACTGCCATGGAAAAGGCTTGGTAGTGAGTCTTCATTATTAATCATGATTCAATTCTTTTCCTGCTGCGATGCTGATTGACCACCGCTATAACAGTACCTTTGAGCCGAGCATCATGATGTTTGTTCTCAAACTCATGCCTCAGGTGCTAGCTCGGGAGGGTTATGTAGCGCGCGAGTACATGGTAAAAGTATGGGAACAGTACTTTGAACAAGCATCTCACGAGCAAGGTTCTGAGCTCATCAAGACTCGCGTCAAGATCAATGATGATTTTGGGATTCCCTTGAAAGAAACGGCAAGGATCGAGCTCGGAGGTAGCCAGGCCATCCTCAGCAATACCCTTCCGGGCACCTTTTGGATGATATACCACATCTTTTCCAACCCAGCCGTCCTCAAGGACGTGAAGGCCGAACTGTATAGAGGCGTGCGTGAGGAAGGAGACGTTTGCACGATCGACCTGAGCGCTTTATTGTTGGTTATCATGCTTACTGGAAGTCTAAATTTAACTGTAAATGTAGAGGCACAAAGAGCTGTTTGATTTATATTACCTTTGTTCCCTATTTTTATAATATTTTTTATAGGATCTATAGCAGAAACTAACAGACCACCTTTTGATTTAGCTGAAGCTGAATCAGATAATTGTAATGGGCTCCTTAAAATAATCATCGATCGATGATTATCTTTAGAGGCAAATGGGGAAAATTACAAGAACATTTAATAAATTACCCTGGTCATATGTTATTAAACATATTGGCGGGTTTTACATACAATATTATGACAAGCGAGCTACATCAAAAGCTCCTGCCCCATCCTACTCTCGACATTTAAAGAAATGATGCGCGTCAATTCTACCGGTTCTGCTACACGCATAGTCATGGAAGACCATCTCCTGGATGGCAAATATCTCCTTAAAAAAGGGAGCACCATTATGATGCCGGCAATGGTGCAACATACTGACCGTTCTATCTGGGGGGACAACGCTCAAGAATTCAACCACATGCGATTTGTACGCCAGCCTGGTGGCAAACGTACCAATCCGGTCGCATTTCGTGGGTTTGGTGGTGGAACGACTTTATGTCCTGGTCGACATTTCGCATCAACCGAGATCCTGATGTTTTCTGCCCTTGTCGTGCTACGATTTGAGCTTCACCCTGTAGACGGCAAATGGACTAAACCACGAACGGCCAAGTCGCCACTAGTAAATGCTCTGCCAGTACCGGATGATGATATAAGCACAGTGATGCGTTCCACGAGCGACAAGACATGGAATGTTTCCTTCTCTGAGTATGATCGGGGGATGGAGATTGTAGCTGAGGACATCGAGAGGGGTCAAGGACATTGAGTACCTACCTGCCTACGGTACCTTGGTTAATTAATGGATTTCATTCATGTCCATGTTAGTACCAAGATAGGATGTTAAAAAACACCATCAGATATCTAGGGATCCATGCCCGGTCGGGGATCCCTAAGCCGGATTGAGATTAGATCCCCGAGAACTTGGCACCGATTTCTCGGCACAGACCGTTGATCACGCAATTTTGCGAAGGAATGACTTAAATCGGCCGCCGCCAAATCTTCTGAACTCTTTTAAAAAAACAAACTATTTTTCTCTGCGAAAGTCCGCCTGCTACTGTGATGCTCGCCGCTCATAGATTTTTGGTTCTGACGGATAGTTGATATATGTTGGCTTCCCCTTAATAATTCTATCGGTCATTATTTTTGGAATTAGCGACATCAATAGCGGGCGCCAATTGCTTGGAATTGTTTGTTTGCAATCGGGCGCGTTCGGACCGCTATGTACAGTCCTGGACGCAAGGACTCGGACCCGCCAATGGCGGCCCTGCCCGACGATACCGACCAGGATGACTTCCGCTCAATCGACCCGGAGTCGGGAGTTAAGCGCGGACTGAAGACGCGACACTTAAGCATGATGGCACTCGCTGGAATCATCGGTCCGGGGCTTCTGGTCGGTAGCGGAGGCGCCTTGTCGAGCGGCGGTCCGGCGTCGCTGCTGATTGGCTTTGGGGTTATCGGCATAATTGCTTTTAGGTAACAACCCCGTAACCCCGTAACGGGACCTGCATAGGCCCCTTCATATGAATGATGGCTGACTTATGAATACATACGTCAGCATTATGCAGAGTCTAGGTGAACTGACTACGCTTTACCCATCTGGCGGCGCCTTCACTCAGCTTGCATCGCGCATGGTGGATCCCGCGTTTGGCGTCGCGGTCGGATGGAATTACTTCATTATCTGGGTCGCCGTTCTTGCGAACGAATATAATGCGACAACTAGCATTCTCGTCTTTTGGAGCGACAAGGTACCCGTCTGGGGGTACTTCTTACTGTTATGGGTCAGCACCATGCTATTCTTCTACCGTGGCGCCACACTGACATTCCATTAGACCGCCTTTTTACTGTTCCAACTCTGTGGCGTTAGCACATTCGGAGAAGCCGAGTTTTGGCTAGCTCTTCTTAAGCTTGTCGGATTGGTTGCATTCTACATATTCGCCATTGTGTGAGTTTCGATGCTTGTACCTAGATCGACCCCTCCCTATCCGTGTTCTGACCGATTGTAGATATGTATCAGGCGGTGTCAGTGGGGCCGATGCTATCGGTTTCCGATATTGGCATGATCCGGGACCGTTCGTCGAGGGCTTTCGCGGCGTCGCCAAGGTCTTCGTCTTCTGCTCAACGTTTTACGCAGGCTGCGAATCGGTCGCTGTGGCTGCTACGGAAACCAAGAACCCCCGAGTCGCTGTCCCGCTTGCCATCCGCCAGGTATTCTGGCGCATTATCTTCATCTACATGGGTGCTGCTTTCTTCTTCGGCCTGACCTGTCCCTCAAATGCCGACCAACTCGTCAATGGATCAAGTCGCGCCCTCTTAAGCCCCATGACCGTTGCACTTCAAAATGCGGGGTGGCAGGGTGGCGTGCATCTCATTAACGCCTTTATCCTCGTAACATGCATCTCTGCTATTAACAGTTCAATCTACATTGCCTCAAGAACGGTTCTATTTATGGCCCAGCAGAGAATGGCTCCGTCTTTTCTTGGGTGGACCGACAACAGAGGAGTACCTATCCCCGCTATCATTTTTGCAAATGCATTCGGCGCCTTGGCCATGATGAATGTCTCAACTGGCGCCGCTAAGGCTTATAGTTACATCGTCAACTTGAGTGGCGTGTCTACTTTCTTAGTCTGGGGGTCGATCTCTCTCACCCACATCCGATTCCGCGAGGCGTGGGCAGCCCAGGGGTATCACGTGCAGGATCTGCCATTTGTCTCTCTTTGGTATCCCTGGAACGCGTACTTTGGGCTAGGGGCGAACGTATTCCTAGCTCTCGTGCAGGGCTGGTCTACCTTCTCGCCTTGGGACGCTGGTGCTTTTGTTGATGCTTACGTACTGTTACCATTATTTTTCGTGATCTTCATCGGATATAAACTCGTTTTCAAGACACGGCTTTGGCGAAAAGACGAAATTGATCTACAATCAGGAAGACGGCGCGATTTAGAGGAAGCTAAGGAGGCGGCGACAAGTTCACGTTTCAA
The DNA here is from genome assembly GCA_902825475.1 of Hypomontagnella monticulosa. Classification (NCBI taxonomy): domain Eukaryota; kingdom Fungi; phylum Ascomycota; class Sordariomycetes; order Xylariales; family Hypoxylaceae; genus Hypomontagnella; species Hypomontagnella monticulosa. The sequence continues at coordinate 1,364,295 of CADEBF010000008.1, forward strand.
CTGGAACCTGATCTAAGAAATTACCATCAATTATTGTTAATAATTATATCCACTCTACCTTAAACCCCCTGTCATATTGCTATTCTACCTTAAGTCGGGGGTAAACCAGCAGTACATTTCTAATCCGAAGACTCCGTCTTGCGTACGTAATAGTCATGAGTGTATTTGTGTATATATATCTACCTCAACAAGATTACCGTCGCCTCTAGCGCGGATCTCACGTCTCCGAATCAGTTCTCGCGCGTATACCCTCGCACGCTAGATATCAAAGAGCTATATTAAATGAATCTGATTTAATAAGAGTTGCATATACATGTATGTAATCACGATTTGCCGTTTTGGAAAATACGGACCTATTCATGATGGCTGTCACGTTGATGGGGCAAGAGATGGCCTTGCTGGTACCCGGATCACTCTAGGCCGTGGCGAAGATCCCGCTTTTCACCCCAAATCATATCAGGATATCATATGAATTTAGATGAGTTTCTAAATTGCTGTCTTTGATTTTCAAGAATCGATTCGGACAAGATTCCTCAATATAACTCAGAGATACACTGTGCCGTCCGCCTCACACTGCAGACGGCTCGCATACAGATGATTCCAAAGTTGTGTAACCCTAAACTAATCAGAAACTTCCATGCTGACCTCCGCTTCCAGAATATTCTGAATGCTGGCTAGTTGGCCTAGGCCAGATGTTGTTGCTCCTCGTGGTAGTGAGCCGGTCCAGCCCTCATCAATTAGAAAGGGGCGTTGGTCGGTTTCATCGAAAAGAGGGGATATGGGAATGAAGTTGCGACGACAATATAAGACGGAAACATATCATTTGGGAAATAGGCACGTCAATATGCTGTATGCTACTATCTACGATATTCACTTTGCGTTCGATGATGCTAACGCGTTTGGTTGTATAATATCACTTTTCCTGCTTTCCTCAAATTTGGGTAACACGAATCTTACCATGACGGCGGCTGCGAAGGGTACTAGGTATCAGTCCGGGCTGGACAGTCGAAGTCTAGTTCCAAAGCCTACTGGACGTTGAGCCTCTGTGGCGTAAGCCTTGGACTAGGTACCTATGTGTTTAAGGAGGTACTATATATATACTTCAAATGTTTCTACTAGGGATGGCGCATGCGCACTTGTTCCCCTGAACCAGAGAAATGGCAAAGTGTATAGCTAGTTAGAAAATTACCGGCATGGTGCGTGGTTAATAATAATATGGTGTAGGCGATGACCTAGGTATGGAATCAAAACATGCAGCATCCATGTCTGTTTAAATATCTCCTGTGACTACGCCAGCACAGCTAACCCCGTCATGTAATTATTCTGACAGTTCTGACAGATCTTTCTCGCCGGATTAGGAAACTGCAAAGATTCCAAAGTGCTGAGCTCAGATCTGAGGTGTAACTTGTAGCGTTCGGGTATTGTTGCTTCATAGATGGATCCTTCGCAGGGTCTCGCAGGGTCTCGCAGGGGCTCGAAATAAAGTTCGAAACCTCCTAGTTCTTCTATTGGTCGTCGCCCTAACAAATCATCCCATCTTCATCTGGTTTCATATCGCACTAATTCCTCATTTGGCCTAATGCGAGCTGAAACCAACCCCCTTTAATCCATCACTGGGGGTCCGGGGGGATTTGCTGGGGACTGTTGCAATTTATAGCCCCGGATATTTCAATGACCATTTCCCAAAGAGGAAATGCAGATTACAACTTTCAATACACGGAGCTGAGATGCCAAGCCGCAGGATAGGCTGGATAGCGGCGGAGGCTATGGTGATGATTCTGAATAGGACGAAAGAATATCTATATAACCAACAATGTTGGTTCTTCGTCTTCTGGGAATATCATCAGTTCCATCACGAGCAAGTCTCTCAACGGATAATCATCACTCCTTTTAATAATAATAATTCCTCCCGCAGGTCCCGGGCAAAATCTCAAAATCCCACCATCCAAATCACCATCTCTCTAAGTTCATTTCCACTAGTATATCACCATGAAGGCAAACATCTTCGCACTTTTGATGCTGGCCGAAGGCATTGCAGGCCATGCTATCCAACGAACCGCCGGTACCCAGGGTGCTCAGAACGGTCAAAACGGTCAGGACCAGCAAGTGTCCGATCCTGAGAGCTGCAAGCCCACCGGAAAGGCTGTGTACCTAATTACGAACGATGCACAGAACGCAGTTGTCGCCTTACCCATTAGCGCTGACGGAACGCTCGAGAAGGGCACCATCACTCCCTCTGGCGGCAAAGGATCCATCGCTTTAGACGCTAAGGGCCAGCCCGCTACCCCGGATGCTCTCGTCAGCCAGAGCGCTCTTACTATTGCCGGAGGCGTAAGTTCGCTATTCTTACAACATATTTTGCCAGTCTCAAACTCACAATGAATAGTTCCTGTTCACCGTTAACGCCGGAAGCAACTCCGTAAGCATGCTATCCATCGACAAGCGAGACCCGACCAAGTTGGCAGTCGTCGGCAAGCCGGCGGCGGTTCCGGGCGAGTTCCCGAGCACGGTGGCTGCATCGGCCAAGAACAAGCTTACATGTGTGGCTACCACTGGTGCGAAGGCTGGTATTTCCTGCGCTTCGTTCTCGAAGAACGGTATCGGATCTATGGACGGTCTGCGAGCCATCGACCTCGGACAGACGACGCCGCCGGTCGGCCCCACCAACACGGTGTCGCACACCTTCTTCTCCGAAGACGAGTCGACTCTCTTCACCATGGTCAAGGGCGACCCGGGTGCCAACAAGACCGGCTTCCTGTCTTCGCTCCCGATTGAGCAGAAGAAGTCGTGCAGCGGTGCCAATGCTGCGGCCGCGGCCCAGAAGGACTCTCGCGTCTCGCCCCCTGGCACTGCCGTCCTGTTCGGATCGCAGGTCATCCCCGGAACCAACACTATCTTCGCTACTGACGCTTCTTTCGGTGCTACCGTACTCTCCGTCGACGAGAAGAGCGGACAAGCCCAGGTTGTCCGCCGACAGACCATCGATGGCCAGAAGGCTACTTGCTGGGCCGCATTCTCCAAGGCTACCGGCAGCGTTTTCGTGACGGACGTCGCCTTCCCCCGCATCATCGAGATGAGCGCCAAGGACGCCAGCATCATCTCCACGATCGACCTGTCTGCTGCCGGTGACCCGGGCTTCATTGACCTACAAGCCGCCGGTGACTTCCTGTACGCTCTCTCCCCCGGAAACGGAACCACCGACGCTGCTATCGCTGTGGTGGATCTCTCTGGTGGTCAGGGCAAGGCGAAGGCGATCCAGAGGTTCAGCCTGAAGGGGATTTCGGGAAAGAACTCCCAAGGAATCGCTGTCCTTAACTAAGCATAGCATGGAAGCATGTTTTCTTTTTGTGTCTCTTCACTTCATCTTACCATCTTTTGGAGTTAATTAGATTGAGTTGACTGATAAAAATTGGACTTGTATATACAGTCGCGCATTGATGTACATAGCATGAAGCATTACATGGTAGTATGGGATTGTTAAAAATTATCAACTGTCTTAAAAGATCATATTCATCATCTTCGCGTCCCGATAAGATACTAAGTAGTTACTGAGCACTCAGCGTTTTGACTTCTTATCTTGAGCCGATTCATACTTATCCATGGATGTAAGCTGGAAGCACGTAAGTCTCTGAGTTGTCGAGGTAACTATAACATAGACGCAATCCATAGCAAACAGGGGATCAACAGTCTGTATTACAACCTGGCTGTCATTAACTACCACCATGCCAGCGTCAAATGATACACAATACATGAGAATAAATAGTGTATTTATCCCAACCGGGCTACCTAGACACCCCTTCACCTTTTACCCATCTCCCAGGATCCCACCACCCATAATCGCGGGTTATCCCTTTAAGACCCAAGCTGCTTTCGCCCTTTCTTAGCCTCCTCTTCTGCCTTTCTCTGTTTCTCGGCGCATTTACCGCACGTACTGAATTCCTCCTTTGTATCTGGATTGACTCTCATGCACTGCCCCGTCAAGACATAGTCGCACATCTCGAAGTTGGTTTCGACCTTGCCCATCCCCCTACCGCAAATTCGGCATATGGTTGAGAGGTAGTACTGAGTGCACATCTTGTTTGCTGGTGGTGTCTTTTCTCGATAAATCCTTGGTTGCTAAGGTGGTTGATTAGTTTCTCTATCGGAATCACAATAGGGTCAATGTTGTTCGGTTGCTCTGTTTGCAGCTGATCGTCCTTGTCGGTACCAATGTTGTAGTTTGAATTGTGGTATGGTTGGAACGAACAAACCTGAGGACGGTAATAGGGAGTCGATGGTATAAATAGGAAAGGAGACCGGCTCTAGAGGTACGAAGCCACGTCACTATCGTGAGTTTTCGTCTGCGGTACTGACACGACAGCCAGGCGCAACACATGTTAGAGTCCTTCACATCACCTATATGGCGGGGACCCCCTTGGCAAGGCATCAAAAGGCTTTCAAGCCGGCATGGCCGAAGAATACATGTTAGTCATATTGACTACTCAAATCTCTTACAAGGAAACGATTAGGGTTGATGTTCTCGTGCCGTTCATTCGGGTCTATTTTCACAGTAAGCCGGGAGTAATCCCATCGTGTACCTCGCCTCCGATTAGGTCTGAGCGAAAACCGGTCACGATCGTGTTCAAATTTCTTGGCTGACTGTCCGGACGAGCATTAAATATAAGCAAAAGAACGCCAAAAGTGTACTTTATTAATAATTCTACCTAATTTTCGTGTGATTATTTACACATGTAGAATTCGGGTATTTTAACAGTCGCAAGTGACCCGATGCCCTGAGCGCACCGTTGCCCCTATTTTCTCCAATAGCGATATCCGATGCCACATCATGTCCTCCCTAGCTAAATGTCTTCTTGGCCTCTAGGTATGTGCTTCCTAGATGCGTAAGTCCTTGAATCAACGATGTAAGAAAGGACCTATGTATGCACACTATATATGATAAGCTAGCTTTTGATCAATAGTGAATCAGGCACGAAATCCTATTAGATAGTTGCTTAGTAGGCTGTATTCATCATATTCGTGCCTTCATAACTAATAGAAGACGTGGTTCTTGACCTTTTACCTTCAGTGAACCCATATATAAGTTGCACGTAGATCTCCGAGCTGTCTTGGTGGCACTACGACATAGAGGTGACCCTTAGCAAACGGGAGTAACGGTATGTTTTATACATTCTATAATGAGTTGTCAGGTAACTGTTTTCGGCTACAGCCCGTGGAAACCTGGCTAGAACATGTATATAAGATAGACATCCTCTCTACGGTCAAGTTAATGTACGTAACATCAGCTTATATACCACATCTTCTAGCAATTAACTACCACTTTTCCGGAGCCTAATAATACACAAGACATGGGAATAAACAAGGGCCTCTATACCGACCGGGCTACCTAGCCATCATTCAAGCCACCATTCTAGCCACCATTGTACCCTCTACCTATTCCTCGGAATCCCATAACTCGTACTTTTGGGATTTCTTCCTGAAAACTAGGAACGGGATATGGTATAGTTTACGAACGGCGGAGTCCTACGAATGATTTGTGGCACTGCTCCTCAGCCTTCTTTCTCTCCTCCTCAGCGCAATCATTGCATAACCCCAACACCCCCGTCGTCTTTTCGACGATGCCCCCGCAATGTCCTTTTTTAACATCGTCACAGATGTCGAATCCGGCGTCGACCTTGGTTATCTCCCTGTGGCAGATCCTGCATTTGGTGGAAGTGTAATGTTGGGTGCACATTGTGGCTAGCGATATCGCCGCTATTGGAAAGTTATTCTGGCCCTGTGGTGGTTAAGAAAAGGTCTGTTGCGATTACAACAGGTAATTTGATCAGATGTTATTAGAATTACTGCGCTGCGTTTTGGTTTGGATTCGTTGCTGTTGTTATTGTAACATACATGTATTATGCTTCAAACTGTGGTGCGATTTACACAAGAAGACTACGGAGCAGTCATGGAGGAACAGCATTTATAGATAGTAGAGAAGACCAACTCTCCATGTACAAAGCTACGTAATGATCAAAAGTTAACATTTTTGGTACTGACACAACAACAGGACGCAACCTACGTTGGAGTCCTTCGCATCACATACGACACGAGCTTCCTTGGCAATACGATAAGGGAATGCCAAGGTAGTAACTATGTGAAGATGACATGCTAGCTATCTCTATCGCATAAAATCTCTCCTGCTTGATTGCTAACACCTCTCGGCCGAGACCAGCTGGAATTTGGCTTCCTCGCATTGGAGAGATTGGATTTCCAGTCGATTTCATAATAAACTAGGAACAAATTTATGAAGACCTCCTAACGTAATAAAGTGTCATCGGGGCATCCAAGATCCGCCTGGTATGGGGGTAGGTCGTGAGTTGGTTATGATTGTGTTCCCAAATCGAAAGTCGAAATCCATGGTCAGCGATCCGGACCAGCGTCAGAACCAAGCACAAAGACGAAAATCACAGATTATTGGCACTTCCATACACTACATAAGCACGTATACTTTGAGTATTCTTGTACTGGCTCGTTATTTCCTCAGTTACCACTTCTCGAGTAGTACCCTCATCAGACCTGGTTTCTCGTATGTCTGTCTGCCACGTAGACGATTCTATTCTGGCAGCTTGGCATTCACTACATGCGTGGAAATCGGTGGAAAATATGACAATAGACCACGGCATTCAACCATTGTATCCATTCGGGAAGCTTCAAGAATACGTTTAGTTGCTCTGAATCAACCTCCAACTTGACAGTGGTAGCATGACATCACCATAGATTTCTAATGGAAATACACTATTAATTACCTAGTACTAGTGGCTTACATTCAAAGGGGCTTATGATATCATCCCGTCTAAATGTCTTTTCTTACGCTCTTAGTCTTATATTTAGGCCACATGGCGCAGTGGTTTAGCGCCTGGCTTCACTCTGCTTTAGGGCAAGCAGTTGTGCGTAGGTTCGAATCCTACTGTGGCCGAAGAAACCGTCCCTAGGGTCCACCTATTCAGGGTTTTTCATCCCGCCGATATCGCAGTAGTTGCCGCTGCTGTGGGTACTGCGCCAACAGTACCGCTGGTAGGGTTTTTCCCCTAATGGATAGACGAGGTGACCTGGCTAGCCCGGCGGCTAGTGTAATGTTATAGACCTGGAGACTACGTACGGATCAGGCTGGGGAGGTCCCGTAGACCGGCCAGGCTATAGACAGGTGGGGGGGTATGCACCGGCAGGATCGGAGGATTTCCTAGAGTCAGACGAAACTCTAGCTCTGGCCCTCGAAGGCTACTCTAGACGTCTCATGCGTCACAGTTACGCGCTGGGCTAAGAGAGGAGGACGTTGTATAATATACCATACATGCTGTAGATACTCTGACGCCCCCAAAGACGTAAATAAATTCATCATCATTAGTCTTATATTTAAAAGGAACTCTAAGTAAGCTATTGTTTACTTTAGTCACATTTCTAAAGCCTATTGTGATATGACAAAGACATCCATCAAGATTCTATCCCAAGCCATCAGCTCCCTTGTAGCGATATCCTTGGTTTATAAAACGTGACGTGGCATCCATCTGATGAAATTTTGCGATATCTACGCCGGGGCAATATATGCTCCAAATAGTGTTTTGTGGCATCTCAAACGGTTTGGACATACACTCGCTTCTTGTTTTTCTGTGTGGAATATAACACCTGGCTTATATCTTAAACAAAGCTAGGCTGTAGGCACATATAGGCGTTGCATGATTAGTGATTTCAAACGGGGATTGAAAAACAGTTAATCTTGGCAGCTTTAGCTCGTCTATCCCTTATACGACATATGGACGAAAGATCAGTTTACCCGAACATAGGCAAGATTATAAGGCATGACAGTCGAAGAAAGAAACCTAGCGACGAAACCGACGGGGATAATGTGTGGCTACTGCGCGAGTTAAAAGACGAGAGTCAAGATCCGGGTTGGAGGAATCAGTTGGATGATACACCTTATCTGGAAGAGCTGGTTTTGTACGAAGCAATCCTAGATGTCAATCTAGCAAGACTGAATATCGACACCCCGAAGAGTGAAATATATCAAAGGCTGGGATGGAATCAAGGTCAGTCCAAAGCTCTAACAGGACAGCGTTTTGCCCGATACGCTTATATCAGGGAGCTCAATTTTCAGTTCTACCGAGATAAAGACTTCTTCCGCTGCCTGGTATCTTCTTTCTGGGGTGACAGCGTTGCGTCTGTCTTCCAGACGATAGAAGCCAGCGGTCCTTTCATCCAAATTGCCTTTAAAAATGGCCGGGAATACACCACCGGGCTGGATAAGTATAAAGAAACAGTTGAAATGTTCGCTCATATAATGGCGCGTATATCATTCGTTAAGGGGATGCCGGGAACTATAACGGACATCTTTGGGTTCAAACTCGTTAAGTACTGTGGCTCGGTCGTCTCGAGTATCGAGCATGCGGGACGAGCATTGAAGAATGATTATCTCGATGGGGCTAAATACCTTGTTATCCAACACGTGTGGGCTCCCTCGGAGACTACAGTCATCAATATTTGGGACTAACGAGAGACTGCTTTGCTGGATCACAGATTTGGCTATATTTTGTTTTATATTTGTATAAATAGTGGTTAGCGAATATCCGGTAACTTACCATGTCAGGGCGGATACCCCCTATTTTTGCACCAAAACTTACCATCTTTATGCCTCATCAAAAATCGGAAATAAAATAGCAAAAACAATATTTCATATACTGTTATATACAGAATTGACGAAATTTTCAATCCATGTATTGAGGTAGAAAGGAATAGCTGTAACTTTGGGTTCTGTCCTTAATATTACCTTAGAAAATATATCCTTTACTAAAATATTCGTCTTACTCTTAGGAGTTGTACTTTTCGTAACTTTACCTAAGGTCCACTCAATCAAAATAATGAAAAATATTTTCGAACTAGCTACATCACTAAAGCAAGTCCTAATTCTGTAAGATATATAAGAGCTTAGAATTTTACCATTTCATTCCCAATTTTGAATGGGGCGTGAAGATGGTGGGTTTTGGTGTAAAAATGGGGGGTGTCCGCACTGACTGAGACACATCAATAGGTATTTTCTGGTACGCACATAACCGGAATGGGATGATTCTAGATTGAAGTATGCAGAGATATCCTATTGATTATGGGCTATGACGAGCTATCTAGCTGTACGACGTATTCTGCTCCAAAGCTGCTTCATCCTAGGGCTGAGCCTAGGATCTTCTTATCATACAACACGGTCTCGTCTTCCCATACTTCAAGGAATTCGTGCCCGGGTTTAGACACAAGATGTTCATAGTGCTCGATGTACCAGAATACATGGCGACAGGTCTTGGCCCCGCTAAAGGTCCCCTTCTTGTATTTGTGCTTGTTAAGACGTGCTATGTGTTGAATCTTAGGAGCAGGCCTGCCGACCTCTAAATACCGCTGGTAGTGTATTCTTACGATCTCCACTAAGAAGCTTGAGGTCAGTAGGGGTTGTTGAGTCGGACTAGGTAAATGGTAAGGTTACGAAACCCTCAAGACCGACTCACTAATGTTCTTGAAGGACTTGTAATCCGTTGGGACCAAGGGTTCTGTCTTGTAATAGGCGCTGGCCTTGTATTGAGGTAAGTGTGCTCGCTGAAGCAGGGTGTTTTCGAAGTAACTGAGGCCTGTAACAACGAAAATATCACGATCGAAATTGATATAGAGGAAACCTTGGTGCAAATCGGCAGTAACTTCGTTGTCGGCCTCTGAATCGGAACAAAATTTCTCTTCTCCATCGGTATCGAGGCCATCATCGCTGTCGTCATCGTTGTGTAAGAATTTCGCCTGTCTGAAAGTTCGGAAGACGGATAACTGAACCGGGTAGAGCTTCATGAATACCTCGCGGCTTGAGCGATTGACACATTGGCTGGGCGAAGTCAAGAAACGAGTGGGAATGATATGTTTCTCTTCGCTGAGTAGTACCATGCGATTTCGGTTCGCGTTGAGGATAAAGTGCTCCCAGACTCGCTTCTGTACTTCGCCTGGGAAACTGGAGAATGCGTGGAAATTGATTAATGACTGCATTGTAAACCGATCCGTACATGTAGTAGACGATACCTTTAATCGGAATAGAGAAAATGGAGCGGAAACCAGGTAGAACAGGAGATAGAAGGCCAGGGCGCCAGGGTATGGGGAGTTAACATTCGCCTTCAACTCGCCATCAATGATCCTAGAACTCATGCACTTTCCTCTCGTTTAAAATTAGGGGCTGTTGGAAGGTGAACGTTGAAAGATAGAAACCTCTTCAGCACCTACGCCTAGGTAGGTTGATGGTAACCGCTACCTTTTGATCTGTCGTATCATAACATTAAATGTCTATGTTGCTCCTGACAGATATAAATCTACTTGATTCGTCATAAGACTTTCGAAGAAAAGAAAGAACTACAACATCATTCGCAAAATATTGACTTCAATAGATGATGGATGATAGATGTGGATTTCGAACCAGGATTTCCAAGGACTGCCTTGCTGAGCACGTAAAACATTGAAGAACGCCACGGTAAATGCTCTTTCATGTCGAATGAAATATGACATAGGCTAATGTGTGTAATAATTACTTCCCTGGGTAGGTACGTAAGGAGTACTGAAGTGTTCAGGATATTGGCAGGATATTATGACCTGGTGTAAATTGAGGAAAGGGTCTAAAGAACATTTGAAACAACTCTTGCTGAAACTCCACGAAAATAATTGAATGCTTAGGTGATTACTAATGCGGGGCTGATAGTACATATGTATTTGTATCAAATCAAATATGGGGAAGCTGGAGCCTTTGGTGTAAAAAGGTCTGTGCTTTGTGGACCCACTCTGCGGTTGCGAGGCTGCAATAATATTTTTTTGAAAGCTTCCAAAGCTCTCCCACCTTACAGAATATCAAGGTCCAAGTACGGCGATTTCTCAAGTGGGCCACTAAACACTCACTCTTTTTGATTTCCCCACGGGAGTCTCACTGCACTCACCTTCCTTATACCGTCTTTGTATCTATACAAACATACCGTCAAAATGTCGTTCGGAGGCCAGACCCCCACCATCATCGTTCTGAAAGAAGGTAAGGAGCCAAAACTACCCCTCGATCCGAGTGAGCGGAACTTTTTAGACTGACTCTGGTCATAGGGACCGATACTTCGCAAGGGAAGGGCCAGATAATATCAAATATAAATGCCTGTCTAGCTGTCCAAGCTACCATCAAGTCCACTCTAGGTCCCTACGGTGGTGATTTATTAATGGTGGATGAGAATGGCAGGCAGACCATAACCAATGATGGCGCGACAGTAATGAAGGTCAGACACACAACTATATACTATACCTGCCCTTGTCAATACGACTCTAAGACTAATATCCCCGCAGCTTCTCGATATTGTACATCCTGCCGCCCGAATCCTCGTCGACATCGCCAGATCACAAGATGCTGAAGTTGGAGACGGAACTACGTCGGTCGTCGTACTAGCCGGTGAAATACTCAAGGAGATCCGGGAACATGTCGAACAAGGCGTCAGCTCTCAGATTATCATCAAGGGTCTACGGAAAGCTTCAACCATGGCGGTCAATAAGATCAAGGAAATTGCTGTGAGAACAGACGAAGCCAACAGGCGCGAAACCCTAGGGAAGCTAGCGGGTACGGCTATGACGAGCAAGCTGATTAAGAGGGATACGCCCTTTTTTACGAAGAGTACGTGAAATTCGCCGGACGTATCGCATATTTTACTGGGGCTAACTATCTGTAGTGGTTGTGGATGCTGTTCTGTCCTTAGATCAAGAGGACTTAAACGAAAAACTCATTGGTATCAAGAAAATCCCCGGCGGTTCCCTCACCGACTCTCTATTCGTAAACGGTGTAGCCTTCAAGAAGACATTCTCGTACGCCGGCTTCGAACAACAACCTAAGTCTTTCAAGAAACCCAAGATCGTGTGCTTAAACGTCGAGCTAGAGTTGAAGGCCGAGAAGGATAACGCCGAAGTTCGAGTCGAGCAGGTTTCCGAGTACCAGGCTATTGTCGACGCAGAGTGGCAGATTATATATAAGAAGCTGGAAGCGGCTTACAAGACAGGCGCTAAGGTAGTCCTCTCTAAGCTACCTATCGGAGATCTGGCAACCCAGTACTTCGCCGACCGTGACGTCTTCTGTGCCGGTCGCGTCTCGTCCGAAGACATGGAACGAGTGGTCCAAGCAACCGGCGCCACCATACAGTCCACATGTTCCGATATCCAACCTCACCACCTAGGTACTTGTGGCTCTTTCGAGGAGCGCCAGATTGGTGGCGAGCGCTTCAACTTCTTCGAAGACTGCCCGGAAGCAAAGACATGCACGTTAGTTCTACGCGGTGGTGCCGAGCAATTCATCGCCGAGGTCGAGCGATCTCTACACGACGCCATCATGATCGTCAAGCGCGCTATTAAGAACCACATGATTGTGGGTGGTGGCGGAGCTTGCGAGATGGAAGTCTCGGCATACCTACATCGATTCGCTGATACATCCATCTTACACAAGCAGCAAGGTGTCATCAAGTCATTCGCCAAAGCCCTGGAAGTAATCCCCCGTCAACTATGCGACAACGCCGGCTTCGACGCTACCGATATCCTGAACAGGCTGCGTGTAGAACACCGCAGAGGCCGCGTCTGGGCCGGTGTCGACTTCATCAATGAGGGTGTCGCCGATATGATGGAGCGCTTCGTCTGGGAGCCCGCTCTAGTTAAGATTAACGCTATACAGGCAGCCACCGAAGCCAGCTGCTTAATTCTAGGTGTTGATGAGACAATTCGCAACGAGGAGAGCGCAGCGCCGCAAGCGCCGGGTCAACCGCTTCCGCCCGGAGCGGCGCAGAGAGCATTGAGAGGCCGAGGAAGGGGCATGCCGCGTAGGTGAACATAGATACTACCTATGGAGTTGCCTACGTTGAATTGAGTGAGGCGCACGGCGATGTACCTATGATACCTTAAAGGCCATATATGGCTACTATAGTTTAGGTATACTGCGCCGGATATAGGCGTCGTCGCAAGTAGAAAAAAGGGACGTTTAATACCAAAACTACTGGGTATGCTAGGCGATATCTCGACTTCGCCACGTTTTTCGCGGAGTCATAAAGTATTCGTGGTACCCCTATCTTCTTTCTTTGCTACCTTGCTAAAAGTATTTATCGTATCTAGCTCAGAGATCCTACATACGCATATTGTTACCAGTAAGTGCCTCCAAGAAGTGTTAAATACATATGTATATATACACTCGTAAGGTAGTATGGCTGCATTGCCTGCGGTTGAGGACCCCAGAGCACAACCCCCGATCAGCATCTTTCCTTCATTATGCCTAGGACTGATCTAAATCCACATCACTCACAGCAATCTCAAGGTTTGATGCAAAGGCCTCGATCAAACGTTTATAACTTTCAGCGAGTATTTCTGCCTCGGCTTCGCTAAAGAGGTCGTCACGCAAGAACAGGTGATGCATACACTCACCATCCGGCTCATCGATCGTGTCAATATATACGTCATATGGCACGTTAAGATCGAAGCCCATCATTCGCAACTCGTTATCCTCCCCGAATGGGACACTTAAGCGTTGTCCCATCCGATAGTCGGCGAAGACTTGGAAGAATGGGAAATACTTCGCATTGCGCTGAAGACCTAGCCTGTGGCATGATTTAGCTTCAAAATACCCTGCGATATAACCCTTAAAGTGTATGAAGATGTAGACTTACTCTTTCACGAGTACTGGATAGGGTAATCTTGAGTTTGCAAGACCCGCGTATGTTTTGTCGCGCACAGTCTCCAAGAGATCTCCGAATTTGATGGATGGGTACCCCAAAAGACGGATAAGCACAAGGTTGTATAAAGGGCCTATGACACTCATGTCCTCGCCATTAAAGCCTCTGCCGCTCTCGGCCACAGCAATTGTGACGTCTTCGCCGCCAACTGTGTATCTCAACAACAGTGCTCGCAGGGCGGCGAGATAGAAGTGAAAAGGAGTGGCTCGATGTTGCCGGCATGCCTGGAGGACTTTCCTCGTTGTCTCTACTCCAACTATGCAAACAGCCCTGGAATTTCCATATGATTTCAAGACTGGCCTTTCATCTACCTTTGCTAATGTCAAGAGAGGCAATGGGGTAGGAGGAATGGCAAATTCCTTTCGCCAGTACTGCAGTTCTGCCTCGAATCTTCCTGAGGCATAATCTGCATGTTGGCGTTCGGAAACATCTACGAATTGCCTGACAGCGCGGTTTGCAAGTGGATATGTATAATGAAATGCAAGCCACCTCAGCATGGTCTGGAAGGACGTCGCATCCAGAACAAGGGGGTGCAATCCTATGACAAGGTAGTTTTCGTTGGTTGTGCGAGTGAGGAGTATTATACGCAGTGTTTTTCCAGATGCCAAGTCGTATATGTGTTGGTTCTGGATCGACATGGCAATCTCTTCTACCTCAGCTTCGTCTTTGATATGCCGCTGCTCCAGTTGCAAATGGCCCAGTTCAAGGATGTGCTGCATCTGCCTACCATCTTGGTCGAAGAAACCAGTTCTTAGAATTTCATGATGCTGCACTAGGACACGTACAGCTTGTCTCAGTTTCTCGGGGTATACCCTTCCTTTTATATGAGCCCAGACAACATGGTTCAGACCGGTTTTATCTTCCAGGAATATCCCAGACGGATAAAATCTTCCTTGTGTGAATGAGACTGGTGCCGATTTGAGGATAATAGGTACGGTGTTCACACTTGTCGAGGAAACGTGGTCGAGACCGCAAGCCGGCACTTCATAACCTTCTGGGGTATGTTTCGGAGGACGGTTTATTTCAGCGTCCAGACTGCTTCCTAGCTCGACGCTACTATTGATCATGACTGAATCATCGTTCTCCATCGGCTGCCCGCCTAATTTAGGTACGAGCTGATGAGGAATCGTTTCGACCCCAGTAGCGACAAGATCACCGATTGATCCACCGTTCAGTATCTTGAGAACCGGGATATTGACCCTTAGGTTGTTTAAAAACCACCCACGGATTTCTACGGCGGTGAGAGAATCGACCCCTATTTGGTCAAACCGCGTTGCGTGCAACTCGGCCTTGCTAGCATGGCCGACGTCGAGTTGGTAGTGCAGATCAAGCTCCCGAATGAAAGCTTCCCAAATGATCTTGTAGACTTGATCCCAGCTTTTGGCCTCCTCGAGCCGTGTCTTCAAGGGAACGCTACCGCTTTCGGTCTTCAGTGTTAATAGACCCTCGTTACTACTATCGTTTACCTTGAAATGACTCATGAACGGCCACGCTTCCCATACAGGTTTATGTTCTTCCTGATGGTTGATCTTTCTTATACCGGACACAAGTTCTATGCTGGAATTGGAACCTGGTCGGCCTGCGATCAATGCTTCGCCAAAAAGTTGATGAAAATCACGTTCGCATGTACGTGAAAATCCCGCACGTTGCATAGTGATATTCCCCATGACTGAGCCTTCCTCGACTCGGGAAATATAGCCCACGCCAAAGATGGGGCCTATATCTATAACCGATGCTGCCAGACCCCGTCGCCTGCGTTGCTCTGCAAGGCTGACCATAGACATGTTGGCTGCCGCATAATTTGCCTGTCCGTGGTTGCCCACCACAGCCGATGCCGAGGAGAAAAATACGAAGAAGTCCAGCGTGTTCTCCTGGAACAGATCATTCAAGTAGATACTACCTTCAACCTTCGGATTCGTAACATTTTGCAGTTGTTCTAGTGTCATGTTCTGAATGGCCGTATCCTGAAGGACCATGGCGCCCTGTGCGACTCCTGCGATTGGTGGCATGCTTGAGCACACTTCGTCGTGAAGTGCGACTAGCTGGCCCCTATTGGTTATATCACTAGATAGGTAAGTTAGCTTAGTTATGCAAGGACCTCGGTATTGTTTAGGAAGGCTACTTACCATGCTCTGATCTCCACGCGGACTCCCTTGGAGCGCATTTCGTCCAACCAGGCTGTATCGACCATAGGAGTCCGACTTGTGATGACAAAATTTCGGGCTCCATTCTGTACCATCCATTCACATAATGATAGGCCAAGCCTACCAGTAAGTCCAACAAGCCAGTAAGTCCTATTGCTATGAAGCATTACTAGTGACTCAATGGGTCGCACATTGATAGAAACCTCAGAGCTTGTAGTCCATCGGATAACCGTATCACGGGAAGCTTCACCGCCAAGCTTTGGAACAGAGTCGATGGGAGTGGTGGGAATAGTGGGAATGCGGCCCCAAATCCAATCAGTAGACTCTTTTAAAGTGGTACAGGCCCAGGTGACAGCTGTGTCAAGGCGCGTATGAATCTCTTCCAAGTGAGACAACTTGGGTTCCCATGGCGCATCACCAAATAGAGACTCCAGAGTGTCTTTCCTGCAATTATGAGGAAGTTCAGAAGTGACACGATCCCGAGTAGAATCAACCTTCGCACGGGGCATCATATCAACGAACGCAGAAAACCTGGTTTTGGCAAGGCGCTCTATCGTTCGTTCCGGAGTAGCAGGGTCAATAATTAGATGTTTGTGGTTTCGTATCTTCATTTCTCTACTATCAGTGGTCGCGAATGTGATCTGGATATCGAGAAGTGTCGCTATCTTCGCCATGATCGAAGCGAATTGGCAACCAGGCTCATAGACTAGTATCTCGTCGTCCTTGGAAAGCCCCCGCAGAATGATAGACCCAAGTAGGTGATTGCCTACTAGCCACAATAGCTGATCCTTGGACTCAATGGACGATTGGAGGGGAATCGAGAGCTCTGTCTGTGGATGTAGGACAGAATGGTTTTTGGGCGATAGTGCTACTATTTCTCTATCGGAAGCATCATATCTCCCAAGCACCACAAACATGCAACCAAACTCAGACACGCGTATTGGAGAAATGATCGAGTGAGTAGTATGCAACATGCCATCATAGCGTAGAGTTGGGCAGAGCTCAATATCCCACCCCAGTTTAGACGCTGATATGCCTAGATTATGCAGGCTTGGCTGAACGTCGCTGCGGATGGCTCGATAATTAGAATTGTAGCGGCAGTTCATCTGCTCGTTCATTATAAGACGGGGAATCGAGAAATGGCCATCTTTATCAACTACAAGCTCCCTCTCAACCGTGAAGTGTATATCATCATTCTGCAATATGGACGCAGCTTTATATCGCAGTAGAGTTCCTGCGATAATGCGATGGTCCAACGTACAGTTGTCTTCGAAGTCCAACAGCAAGTAGTCCAGGGCCGGATTATCGCGAGCGGAGCCGCGAACCAGGCCGAGAATCATATTTGCTCTCGGATCACTAGCTACCCGGCCTCGAGTAATCCATACAAGGGTACCCGTATGGAGAAGCATTTTCTTCAAAGCCTCCCATGCGATGTTATCAAGACGCTCGAACACGGAATGGTCCAAATCCGCTAGGCATACAATGGTAGTATCCGGCAAAATTTCTACAGAGTGGAAATCTTGCAACGAGCGAGCGTGTCGGAGTCCGCTACAGTACGGCTTAAGGACAACCGAAAGTTGATTTATAAGCCTAATAGTGTTCGAAGTACTTCCGCCTATGAGTACTATATCATGTACTAGCTTCTCTGGGGGGTTTATGGGGGCTGAATGTAAGAGAGGATCACGTAGGAAGGTGATTCTGTCGTCGATAGCTTGAGAAACAAAGACGAAGAAAGGCAGTGCTCCATCTTTCTCCGAGGCGTTTGTGTCGATCCCTGAGAAGCCTGTACTTCGTAAGAGACTGTCCCACTGGCCTGGATTCATGGCCAGTGGTCCTGTCACTTCTTCACCGTCTAATTTTCTATCAACAACGCTGAAGAATGCGCTGTCGGAAGGAAGAATGTCAAGTGCAAGGAGATAGCCACCAGGCTTAAGTAGGCGGCGTATATCATGCAAATTTTGAGCGGAGTCAGACCCCATACGCAGAGAGAAAGTCATAACTACCAAGTCGTATGAAGCGGTGGAGAGCTCTTTCTCGTGTAGATTTTTCCAACTATCAAAATGCTTTAGTAGTACCTTGTTATTGTATTTTCCGAACCAGGACTGAACTTGGTCCAAAATGGCGCGATCGGGGGCGGCAATGGTATAAGAAGAGAATTTAGAACCGATTTCGCGTAGTATTGCTTGTATCGCGTTACCCATTTCGGTGCTGATTTCGAGGATGTGCATAAGAGGATATCGATGGGCGATCTGCCCTAGTACCCGAGCCAAAAGTGCCGTAAACCTTGTCACGATGAATTCAGCGCCATACCAGTTGTTTATAGCCTTCCCATGACAAGTGGCGCCAATGCTATGGGCACCGGGCTTTGCGACCATGCTGAAGCTCTCACCGAACCTTGAAAGGGCCTCTACATCAACTACTTGCGTAAATGATGCGGATTCCGTGGCAAGTATTTCCTGGGTGTCCTTCTCCCACTGAGGTTGCCAGAATGGTAACCTTCCGACTTCTGATAGGGAAAGAGTCCGTGAGGCAAGTTGGTATAAACCCTTGTAACCATCCATAAGCCTTGTTGGGTGGTCGGAAGGGGTCTGCAGCTCCAAATTTCGTAAATGGAAGTTGGCAATCCGCTCAAGGAGAGTCACTAATCCGATCTCGTCGGACGACAGGGGGCTGTCGTATGCGACCTTCTGCGCATCGGGGTCCGCGAAGTTCCATACGACGTTAGCAAATGTTTCAATGTCATCCTTAGGAGTTTGTTCAGACAATTGCACACACTCGAGTTCTTGAACTCGAATCATAGCATACTCGACGTCATCTGAATATATATCTATGTTGCAAACCATGTCGGAACATGCAATTCCGTGTGGTAGGATAGTGTCGAATGCAAGGGGTGACCCTTTATCTCTCTGAAGGGCACAAAGCTCAGGGTTCAGAGCAATACTGCGAATTCTTCTTGGGATAGACATTGCTCTCTGCCCTCCGTCGTCTGGGTCTGAATAGGCTAAGAATGTAGATTGCTATCGTATCTGTTAGTAGAACACCATGCACTAAAGATACCTAGTAAACTAAGACCTACAAACGCTGCGTCGAGTGCTGCCGGATGGATAACTAAGCTTGATGGCTCTAGAATGGATATGAATCCAGTTGCAACGCCAAGCTTGCGTTCCAGCCTTTCCAAAGATTCGAATTGCCCATCGTACTGGTACTCCAACTTTGATAGTGTTTCGTAGAATTTACTTTCGCGAATAGGGGTAAGGTTCGGGCGGCGTGGTGGTCGAATAGGAAGCGCCGTATGACATGATTGGCCTAGAATGATTCGAATGTTTCCAGTAGCTTTGAGCTCGAGTGGATCAGCGTCCCTGCCTGCGGTTGCATAGTACTTGAATTCCGCCTCGATTGTTTGTTTGCTCCAAGTGATGTTCGAGAAAGAAAGAAGAATTTCTATGCTGAGGCTCTCACTCTGAAACACCATAGCAGAGAGAATATCAATATTTCGAACTTCAATGAGCGTAGGGGAAAGGCCTTTGCATAGTATCAGGCTAGCTTCCAGTACGCTGACTATATAGCCAGTGGCCGGGAAAATCACCACATTCTGTAGCTTATGGCCCGCTAGCCAGCGGATTTCAGAGAGGCGCAAAATATGGCGCCAACGCATGTCTTGGTCGGTACTATCCGGAGTCAAGTGGCCCAGAAGCTCGTGTACTGGATCTGGCCGCATACGAACGGCTTTGGCGTACCTAGATTCGTGCCAATACTCTTTCTCATGGTCCCACGCGTAGGTGGGAAGACCCTGAGCTAACTGGTTGTTCGGGTTGCCAGATACAAAGAGATCGTAACTCTGCAAGTCGACTAGTCCTCTTCCTAAGTGAGTCCAGGCGTAGCCAAGACCCTCAGCGACGGACTTCACGGCTAAGGTGCCTCGGTTGAACATTCCAGTATATGGAACAGTGTTTCCCGTGCGACCTTGTATGTTCTGAAGTGTCGGACCTCGTAATGCTGGATGGGGGCCCAGCTCAATGACCAAGTCGGGTGTTCCCATGAAAGTACATGCGCTATCCATAGCTCGCATGAATAGGACAGGGTCTAACATATTTCTATCCCAGTAGGGCCCATTTAGAGTGTCATATACATCCATCTTAGACCCGTGAACGCTCGAGAACAAACTAGCCTGACCACCGCTGCCGAGTCGTATGTCCAGCGCCGCGAGGGACCGGAGATAGCTTCCGGAGCATGATTCCATATGGTGAGAGTGATAGGCTTTGTCTACGTTTAGAACTCTAGTAAACTTCTGCTCGTCTTGAAAAACGATATTTAACTCCTTGATTGCGTCTTCATTGCCAGAAAGTGTCACGCTAGTTCCAGAGTTGATGGCTGCTATGCTTGCTCGGCCCCGGAACTCGGCGAAATCGAGGAGATTCTGGACATCGTCAGCGGAGGCTCCTACCGCCATCATAGCCCCCTTCTCTCCATTATAGCCTCGTGAGTGCCTGGAGTGTACTCCGCGATAGTAAGCAATACATATAGCATCTTCGGCCGAGACTAGGCCTGCTGCGTAAGCGGCCGCGATTTCGCCTGATGAATGGCCTACAACCGCTGCAAATTCGATCTTGGCCGCATATAAGAGGTCTACCTGAATAATTTGAATCGCAGTGCAGAGGGGTTGAGAAATAGCTGCCTCCATTATGCGCGAGGACGACGAGTCTTTCTGCAATTCTTCTAGAAGTGACCAACTGGGCGGATCTGGAAGTTGGTCAAGTCGGCTTTGAAGGCGCTCGATGATAGATCTAGACGCGGTAGATGCTGCTACCAAGTCTGAGCCCATTCGAGCCCACTGGGCTCCTTGCCCTGTGAACACACCAAGTACCTTGGCCTTCTTTGAGCCTCTAGGAGCGGGCAATACTTTAACGCCAATTCGACGTTCAGGGTCAGTCATTGTCTCATCGACCTTCCTCCGAAGTATTTTACGAAGCTCGCCCCTGGTTGACGCTCCGACGGCAACTGCTACTGGAAGATGACTACGACGAGCGAGTAATGTGTACGCTACAGATCGGAGGTCATAATTAACCTCCTCTCTAAGTAAATAATTGCAGAACTCGGTCAGGTAGGCTCTCAGAGATATTTCTGAAGCTGCTGAGAATACGAATGGAGCAAATACAGTTGTTGTCGTTTCAGTCGGCTGATCGGCTCGTGTATAGCTCTCAAGGATGGCGTGGGCGTTGGTACCCCCAAACCCAAAACTGGCATCAACCCAATCAGCTAATGGGAACACCGTATATAAATTAGATGATGTCAACTCACCTGTTTACACTCACTCGGCGAGGACTGCCCACCACCACGGCTGGCCAGGGAGTGCGCGATGTCGGTATGGCCAAATTGCCATAGAAGCGCTCAATGCGAGGATTCAGGAAATTGAAATGGAGATTCGCTGGTACTATGGCATTCTGAAGAGAGAGAGATGCCTTAAGAAGTCCTGCGAGGCCGGCTGTAGCCTCAGAGTGCCCTACAATAGTCTTGATGCTACCTACTAAGAGAGGTTGGACGGGCGTATTGTTTAGCTCCGCACTCGATTGTGTCGGAAAGAAAACCGAGTTTATGGCTTCGGCTTCTATTGGATCACCAGTAGGAGTTCCCGTGCCATGGGCTTCGAAGTATTGAGGCCGATGTGCGGGATTATTCAAATCCAACCCAGCACGGGCGTAGCAGTCGCGAATCAGCTTTTCCTGGGCAGATGCGCTTGGCCTGCAGAAGAGGTAGATGTCAATGATTAGTAATGAAATCCAGGCGTTGGCATGGATCCTTACATGGTTTGGCCAAGTGTCTTGCCGTCTTGATTCACAGCTGTCTCGCGGATGATACATTCGATATGGTCTCCATCAGCTTCGGCTGCTTCACGTGTTTTGAGCACAATCGCGGCGACACCCTCTGCTCTAGCATATCCATTCGCATTAGCATCCCACATACGAGAACGACCGTCAGGAGAAAGCATCTGTAAGTTGGCCTCAGCGATAAAATCGCTAGCATCAAAAAGGAGGTTGGAGCCGGCGACGACGGCAACATGCGAATGGCCTAAGCGTAGTTGCTGGACGGCATGATGCAGAGCTACGAGAGTGGAACTGCATGCCGTATCAACTATAGTGTTACAAGTTAGCAAGGACTTTTTCGAGTTGAGGTGGAGTGAAGTAATTAGGGATATTTGGTGCATCTTAGCAGGGGGGATAGGGGGCCTAGTGAATCATTATTGAATACTAACTAGTCAACGACGGCCCATGCCAATCAAAGAAATAAGATATTCGGTTAGATAGCATGACTCTCGATGTGCCGGTGGCATGATATGTTCCCAGGTTTTCAAGATCCCGATACATAAGTAGCTGATAATCATGTGAACTCTGACCAGCATACACAGCCGTATCGGATCCCCTAAGCGCTTCAAGGGTCTGCCCGCCAGATTCGAGTGCCTCGTAGACTGTCTCTAGAAGCAGACGAATTTGGGGGTCCAATGTACTGGCTTCAATTGGATTGATATTGAAGAAAGCAGCGTCAAAGTGCGAACTAGCGCCATCCCCTTCTAGAAGATATGCCTCTTTGACGTTGGTGTGACCATGGTAGTTTGGAAGGTGAGGTTGCATCGCCCGCAAATCGACAGCCAGAGCCGACGATAGCAATTTCAGAGCCGCCAGATGTCATCTTGGAAACGTTACTATTGCTGAGTACGGAGTCAAAGAATATACAAGAGTGGCGTTGTCTAGTGCATCGGGCTGGTGGGAGCAAGGTGTCGGGTTGGTAGAAATCATAAGAATTTTCATGAGAGTCCTTGGAAGGCTAAGTAGTCGAAGTGGGCGACGCATATGACTCGGAAATATCATACTTTGAGGCAAATCCTCGCGCCTAGCTATGTACGCTACACCAAGAGTCCTACGATCAACCAACTTCCTGAATGATTGGCCCCCATTCCTTTGATTGTGAGGAGAGACATGAAGTAGCTAAGTATGCATACCACTCGAAAATCACGTATGTCTCCTTAACCGGCGTAAATATGCGAATAACGTCGACGATAGATGCTGTGCGCCGTAAACAGTCCTATGTAACCCAATTAATATATAATCTTACTTACTATAAGCAAGTGTGTACAACACAGGTGCTTCATAGTGGCACTCGAGGGCGAACGCCATGTTTCGTGACTATTGGACGCCAGCCGTTAATATGTGACCCCCACCCTTCGCATTACACAACTTCAACGACTCTCACTGTAGATCCGTTTACAATTAATAGTACCTACCTATATAGTATTTTAAATAAGAACATAACCAATGATAGGAATCAGAAAGCTTGTGCATGGTGTGTCATGTCTACATGGGCCCTGCCACAGAATCCAACATGTCCGCAGGATTGCGTAGGTCCGACTCAAGCGACGCCACGTATTGTTATGACTGTTAGTAGGGGAGAATTGAGTACCTTCTAGGTAGGTAGGCAAAACCACCTCGTATACGTACCATACAGGCATAACCAACTAATAGGTACGTTGGGTGATGTACCTTCACCGCCCTACTTGTGTCAATTGCTACGATAAATGATGTAGGCTTGACTCATATTGAGTTGCGTACCAACTAGGTAGCATTTGATATAGACGATAATGACGTTGAAGCTCCTTCTCATCTGAAATATCTTTCGGAAGACACTTATTATCAGCCGATTAAAAACAAAACCAATCTTCACCTTATGAACATTCGTTAATACGTCGAAAAGTCGGCCAAGATGGCGTTCCAACTGTGGAATAATTCGACCCAAATGGCGCAGTTTATTGTGTTAATAATATTCACGCCTTTGGGGATTGCAGTGACGATTTTGCGCTTCGTCGCAGCGCGCTGTAGCTCGCGGAAATATAGCGTCGAAGACTGGTTAGCAGTATTAGCTACCATCTTTTTCATTCTTACTAACCTCAGTGGGCTGATGGGTCAGTATCTGTTTTCAGTATTGCTAATTAGACTCAAGAACTCTAACGTATACTATCGCGTCTATAGCCATCAGTATTCTCAACGGGCGAGAGATTACTCAGGAAATTGCTGAGAGTCCCTTAGACTATAGGCACATGCGTCAGGTACGTTCCCCTTTATTCCCTCTCCCACGATCCGCGCTTCAATACGATACTTACGATGTATATAGTGGGATATGACAGCCCTTTATTCTTACCTTGGGCATATTCTGTTCGTGAAACTCAGTGTCCTAGCCCTCTATGACCGTATATTCGGAGTCAATTTCACCTACAAGATCTGGATATACTTATTGGGAGGGCTTCAGACATTATTGACCATACTGCTTTGCATCTTCGAAGCCCTGCAATGTAGCCCATTCGATCGATACTTTGACCGCTCTGTGCCAGGAACTTGCAAAGAGGATGCATTAATTATACTAGGGGGTGAGACGCCCAACTCACTCATCGATTTTGCTATGGTTGTGCTCGCGATACTCATGATCCGGCCGCTCCAGCTACCCTCTACTGTTAAATGGAGGCTTAGGTTCTTGTTTGGGCTGGGATTACTGTGAGTGAATGTGGTCCGTGATACTCTTTGGGTCTTTATTGTTCTGACACGTCTAAGTGTAGGAATAATAGGGTTTGTTAAGATTGCTATCACTTACTCGGCTGCTCAGATTTGTAAGATTGAAAACCCCGTCGAAACTGTCTTTTTATTTCTACCACTAATTCCCGATGTGCTAGACGCCTGGAGCATGGTCTCCCTTTGGACTGGTGTGCAGATGTTCGTGTCTCTACTCTGTTGCTGCCTTCCCGTTGTCCACCCTATCCTACCCTCTGCGGCTTTCTGGAAAAGAGTCTCTTCGCGAATAACCACCTTCGGGCGGTCTTCGGGAATCGCCACTACGACAGAGTCGACTAGGGGCCCTAGTAAGAGCGTCAAGCTGAGGTCACAGAATAAGACCCACCAGGGCTGGAAGCATATAGACGAAGGAAACAGTACCAAAGGTCTTGCTTGGCCTGAGGCGACACATCAGGCTGAGACTGTTGCTCTAAGCGATCTTCCTTCTCAAGGTGAGCACTCGGAATCTACGGGAATACACGTACAGAGACAGTTCGAAGTTGTGTAGTGGCGTTAGCCAATCCGGATTTGATGGTTTATGCGAGAATGGGGTGGAAAGGAGGGTGCGTATTTGTTGAACCTATTAGTATGTGATGATGCGGCGTCGTCGTTGTTGTTACCCAGCAGGACTGCCCGTGCAACCGATAATGCGTTATATCCATATGGATGGCTTATGTATTATGTAGTCGCTAAGATAAGAGTTAGCCGGCACGTAGATCGAGATCGGTATCTCAGCCACGAATGGTTCGATTAATGATATAGACAAGGGTTCTCTGATAAGAATAGCTATTGTTAGACACATACACACGCTAAGGCTGTCGCGGATTGCGGCTATGTGACAAACCCTGACTTACATTAGTGCCCGCTACCCGCTCTCGCCTCATAACGTTTCAACATCCACTTCTTATGTAAATACATATGTAGGTAATTTTAATTCGATGCCACTCTATTCCAACATTCAATGTTCCACAGTAGGATCGCCATCGAGTTTACTTAAAGCGTACCTCGGTACGCTACTAGGTAGGAAGGTGGTGCGTATGCGAGCACGATATTGAAGCAGGCTGCTGTTTAGTATGGACGGTCTGCGGTATGTTGATTCGAGATGCGCATTTCCGTGTTTAAATTGTCCCAACTGCAGATGGTTTGGAGCATCAATTGATGTTTACCTACTACCAACATGGATAGTTGATCTGCAGGTATGACCGTGCTTGAAGTATCTATACATCCATGAATGCCAACGTAAATGAGAGATACCCGACTTCGTTACCAAACAAGTACTACCTAGGGTACATACCTACATGTATCTCAGTTCTAAATACGCCGAAGCGGCATGCTATCCACACGCATTACGTCTCCCCTTTTCGTGTTGCTGGCACAAATCGGAGACGGACCTCGGGCTTTTGGTACATGCCCCAACCCCTCAAGTCTCTATCGACATCGAGTTGCTGCCCAGGCACCAGTTCAAGATCAAATGTCCACAAAACTTTAGCTAAAAACAATCTACTCTGCCACCAAGCAATTTCCCTCCCAGCACATATTCGAGGGCCTTGGCTAAAGGGCTGAAGACCCTTTCGATTATCGCTGGCGAATTGTGGATCATGTAGTGGGTGACCTTCTGGCAACCAGCGCTCCGGTCGGAAGGCTAGAGGATTGCGGAAGTTGCGAGGACTACGTCCTAACGCAAAGGTGCTGGACTGGCATACAACCTGATAGTCTTGGTTAATTAGGTCCCTCACAGCCTTCTTAGAGTACACCGAACCTCACAGAAAAGGGGGAAAAGATGCGGGGTACGCGGCTTCATATTATGCAGCCACCCAGAAGACCCGCCGCTCTCAAGTTACACACGTTGGGGGTCATAAACATTACCTTGGAACGTTCTCGGAACTACCGAGGTAGCCAATCAAAAATCAAGTTTACCGCCCTAGCTTCTAAAAAGTAGCAGAAAGAGGGGGAGGAAGGAAACGCGCAATAAGCTTACCCCCTTTGGAATAAAAGTACCATCAACCATGGCGCCGGGACTCACAACCGGCATCCCTGTCAGAAGACCCGGCATCATTCGAAGGGATTCCTTGAGATGTGCTGTCAAGCATTGCAATTCGGCAGCGGCGCTAGGCGTGATGTCGTCATAACTGTCAAAGGCGCCCCTGATTTCTTCGGTCAAAGTCTTCAAGGCCTTGGGTTCTTTGAGGAGGTAGTAAATCGAATAATACAACCACATTGATGGCGGTTCGTATCCCGCCACTAGTAATTGGCCGGCAACTTGTTCCAAGTGTCTCATTTCTCGTCTATCCTTGGGGGGCTCGCGGTTTTCCGGTATAATCTGCTCAAAGAAGTCAAGGTGCTCTACTGCACCTCTGCGTCGGATACGTCGCTCCAATTGCTGGCGACTATGATCCCTTATGTAGGAGTGAGATTTCATAGCAGTTAGTGCTAAGAAAATGTATTTTAGGGGGCTGAGGAGAGGAAAGCGCCACGACGCCTGAATGACGACGATAGCCTTGTTGAAACCATTGAGAATGGAAAGATACGGTGGCTCTTTCACTGTCATGGCCTTAGTACCCTTGGAACACGGAAATGCAAGTCATGAGCAAAACTAACTATCTTTCAAGGAGTTCATTTCCCGATTGTAGGCCATTTCTGCCGAGATATCCACACATGTCCAATTAACCCATGTGGGTAAACTGACGCCGTGTGCTTCGTCGCCTACGATTTTCATGCGCTCAACGAACAGGTTAACGTATTTGTGTAGGGCTGGCTCTTTGGCCTTCAGAGCTCGTCCACTGAAAGCTGGGGATAGTTGCTTGGCGATCTGACGATGTCGCACAGGGTCCCACTCCCATATGATGCCGCCATGTTCGTCATTTCCGTGGTTATTAATCTGAGTTTTTGTGAAATGTTCTAAGTTCTTAGTATGAGATCCGTATATATCTAGGCATGTTTTACTAGATAAGTCGCCGCTCCATAGTATTAGTTTACTGTTCATGAAAACGTACCGGCTAGAGCCTTTGGTGTGACAAAAACCAATTCATTCGGTGCAATGCGGACTACATCCCCTAGATTGATTCTAGTTAACGGCGTGTAAAAGTGGTTCATCCGTGTTGTTTCACTTACCATACTTCTTCAATGCATCTTCAATGGCCCAGGGCAACCGCCCAGATAATCTAGGACTTTGGTGAGTCATTTTACATGTTGCAGACTTGGGGTTACTCACGAATGGTATGCATACCATACATCCGATATTGCTGCAAGCCTTGGACCTGGATACTTGGCAAGGGGGTGAAAGTATAGGCGCCATATGGATCTAACGGAGAGATATAGAAGGGCCTAAATAGGTAAAGAAGTGTTCAACATGGAAGCCACTTCGGAAGGGGTTTCGTTTTGGATATACTTACGCTAGAAAAGGTGAATGCAAGAAGCTCGCGTGTCGCATCCGGAACAGACGGATATACCGAGGGGGCAAACATGACTACTATTCTAGCAATGGATAAGGAGGGGGAAAGATGGCAATTGGTGTTGTCGTAAGAAACAAGTGGCAAGCATCTTACTTTATACAGAGATGTTATAAATTAAAGGCAGGAATGGTCAAAGAGGTGTACTAAGGTGAACCAACACATAAGCAGATAGTGTATACCTACCTTAAGTACTAGGTAGGTAAGGGGTGTGTTTTAAATGCATCACCATTAGGTACCCCAAGGACTAGGTACATAGTGGTGCTGCCTGCATATGTACCTACGTAGTAAGTACATGTACCAAAGTAGATACCTTCATACCGAATGCATGTGCAACCAACCTATCGGGCTGTCAGTTGACCGGTCGAAGAAGAGAGTCCAATACCTATCTGAAGCTGATTGGTCAAATTACTATACGAGGCTGTGATCTTTAGCAAAAGAAAGGGGTCTGGGCGATGATTCAAACTTAGATTGGCGGCGAACGATAGTTACCAAATTGTAGGAATGTGTCACTCCACACCTAGAGTTATCAGCGGCACATGAGGGTCATTCCCGGAACCAAGCAAGTGACGACGGACATAAAGTACCTGGGTAGGTAGCCATCTAGGCAGCTGAGAGTTCTATGCTTAAATCATTCGATCCTCAACGCCAAAGTGACCATGATGCAATCAGAGATACCAGCTTTCCAACAAGCCATCCAGCAAGACCACCACCATCATCCTTGCCTTGTCAGTGAAGCAGGAATTCCATCGTTACCGACTGGCTACGTACTCATCAAGACGTCCGCCGTGGCTCTGAACCCTTCAGATTGGAAGATCTTGAAAAACTTTCCTATCACGGGGGCCTACATTGGCACCGACTTTGCGGGAACAATAGTCCAGGTAGCTGACGATACCAATAATCATATGATTGGTACTGTGGTTAGTGGTGCTACATTTTGTTTCGCGCCTATCCATCGAAAGACAAACGGCGCCTTTGCCGAATATGTTCGTGCACGAGCCGACTTACTTCTGCGCATCAATCCTTCCACCATGGACGGGAAAACTCTGAGC
Source organism: Hypomontagnella monticulosa (assembly GCA_902825475.1). Classification (NCBI taxonomy): domain Eukaryota; kingdom Fungi; phylum Ascomycota; class Sordariomycetes; order Xylariales; family Hypoxylaceae; genus Hypomontagnella; species Hypomontagnella monticulosa. The sequence goes on from CADEBF010000008.1 coordinate 1,393,306, forward strand.
CCAGTCGAGGCCGCCACGTTAGGCACCGCGGTCTCTACATGTCTTTTAGCATTCTGGTCTCCGGATACTCTAAATCTCACAGGAACCCCCGATGCGCCTAGCCTTTCTGAACGGCGCGAACCTGTGCTTGTGTATGGGGGCAGCACAGCCACGGGAACGATCGCCATACAGCTACTTAAGCTCTCCGGGTACGACCCTATCACAACATGTTCGCCCCAGAACTTTGATTTAGTTCGTGCAAGAGGCGCTTCCGCTGTGTTCGACTATTCTACCCCGAACGTTGCGGCTGAAATCAAGTCGCAGACAGGGGGGTTGCTTAAATATGCCTTGGACTGCATCAGCAGTCCGGAGAGTGCCAACATATGCTATGATGCAATCCAGAGAGCGGGGGGTCGATACGCGTCCCTGGAGCCTATCTCAAAAGAGTTGGTAGCCAAGCGCCGGGCTGTACGACCCTCATTTGTCTTGGCTTCAGAAGTGTACAATGAGGAGATAAGGCTGGGGCACGATGCGTATGACCGGCCTGCCAATAGAGAGAAATATGAACTGGCCCTACAATACATTGAGGTAATACAGCGATTGTTGGATTGGGGGATATTGATAACGCATCCTACAGAGGTGTTGGAAGGAGGCTTGCAGGGTGTCACAAAGGGGTTGGATATCTTGGCTGGTGGGGGTGTCTCTGGTAGGAAATTGGTTGCAATCGTAGCACAATAAATTTCGCAGGTATTGAGGTTGCATCCATATATGCATTAATTACATAACTCGCTTACTGTATTAAGTCCTACTGGGTCATCCAGTGGTTAGTCTAGCAGCCAGCCAGTACTACAACTTTGAAACCATTTCGATAGCTAATCCAGCTGCCAGCTCAATTGCAGTTGAATGCCTAAGTATCTACTAGGTACCTATATACATCCATATGTGTATAACTTGAAGTACCTAGGTGGACCAGATCAATCTAATTGATAGGTGAAATATGGCTGGACTAATCAAATAAAGAAGACTCAGAAATAAGTACATGTATACATACATATGTAGGTATCATCCCTTCCTAGGCACCAGCCTTGTTTGCACCCAGTAGGTTTTCATTTCCGACGTTATTTCGAGAAAGGACTCCTATTCTCCTCTTCTCGCGCTTCAAACACGAAGATAAATACCTAAACTATGCTAGACGAACATGAACTCCAGCCCGCCAACCCGGAAACCTCTCGCGACGCTGCCGGTAAGAACCCATCGCAAGATGTCGCGCCAGGAGAGATTAGTTCAGGTTGCGAGATGGAACCCCCTCCAGCTTTCAAGCTTAGTATCTGGGTATATGCAATTGTCGTCGGCTTAGGCATTACCAACCTGCTAGCTTCCTTGGAGAATACGGTGGTATCAGTTGCGGCCCCTGTCATTCTCACGGAATTGCGTCTCGGCGATGATTATATCTGGATCACAAACGCCTTTTTCCTTTGTAGGTAAGTAGCTTTACCTATCATAATTTCTCAAGTCGATTTAGTGTCTGACTCTTCGATCATCCAACTAGCACTGCAATACAACCACTTTTTGGCCAGTTCTGCAATATCCTTGGTCGAAGACATGTCATGCTCGTCGTTGTCGCTATATTTATGCTCGGAAGCGGCGTTTGCGGTGGAGCTACGACGAGCGGAATGTTAATCGCGGGGCGAGCCGTGCAAGGTGTTGGCTCGGGCGGTATCATCATGGTTTCGAGCATCATTATAAGCGATCTCGTACCGCTCCGCCAGCGGGGCAACATCTCCGCCATTCTCATGTCTATCTTTGGCGTTGGCTCCGCCCTCGGGCCATTCATTGGCGGCGCTATCGTTTCGTCGACAACGTGGCGTTGGGTCTTCTACATGAACCTGCCAATTGGAGGTGCTGCCTTGTGTATCCTCTTCGCCGTTCTCCGCGTGGGTTATAACAAAGAAATGACGCTTTGGCAAAAATTGAAGAGAATGGATCTCATTGGCAATGGTATCCTCGTTGCCAGCACGGTGTCTGTTCTCTACGCCCTGAGCTATGCTGGTACTCGATATACTTGGCAGTCATGGCATACGCTTGTGCCGCTTCTACTAGGGTTCTTCGGTCTCTTCGTCTTCGCCCTATTCCAGGCATATGGCTTCTCAGCCGAACCTCTTATGCCACCCCGTTTTTTCCAGAATCGCACCTCCACGATTTTGGCTATCAACACCTTTCTATTTGCCTCGTTATTATATTGGTGCATATTCTTCCTACCCGTGTACTTTCAAACCGTCAAGCTCTATTCACCAACGAGAGCTGGTGTTGCTTTACTTCCTATTTCGCTACTCGGCATCCCTGGTTCTATGCTTGGTGCTATTGCACTCACTCGCTGGGGCCGGTATAAACCAATCCACATAATTGCCTTCGCCGTTCAAACGCTTGGCCTTGGACTTCTTACAATGCAAGACGAAAACACGACCGTTGCCCAGTGGGCTGTTTTCCAGTGTATTGTTGCTTTGGGTCTGGGCATGGTTTTCTCAACGATGCTTCCAGCGTTCCAGGCCTTTGTTCACGAACGAGATTTAGCGGCTTGCACGGCAGCTTGGTACTTTATCCGTCTATTCGGCCACGTATGGGGTGTAGCCATACCAGCTGCAGTTTTCAATGACCGTATTGACAGACTATTAGCCCAAGGAGCCATCTCAGATCCTCAAGTAGCCAGCAGCATGGCGGCGGGCGGCGCGTACCAATCCGCATCGGTTGCGTTTGTAGAGCAATTCCCGGATAATTTACAAACTGAAGTACGTGCAGTATACAGGCAAGCCACGCAGCGTGTCTTTCAAGTTGCTATTGCATTCTCTGGAATAGCGTTCTTGTTAAGTCTATTGGAAAGAGAGATTGAGTTGCGAAAGACCCTGGAGACTGAGTTCGGACTGGAAAAAAAGGAAGTCGCAGAGACAGCTGGTAATGAAACCGAAGGTCCCAGAGTTTAGGACCACTCCGAAGGCCCTCTCTCGTATATAGCAATTTCTTGTATACGAAGCTCAGACGCACCGTTTGGAACTTGCACACTCTTCAAGGCCAAACACTCTATTCTATTAACACCTACTTCCACCACAAGTACCATCCTTCAGCTACGAGGTTCTCCAAAGCCCTTCCTGTAGGTACCTAAGTAACCGAGAAATGAGACGTATGGGTGTGCCGAGGCTCAAGGTTCTAGTGTTGTTGACTTCTAAGATGGCTAAACCCCTGAATATGCATAGCAGTAGCTTAGACGTGTGTAACTTAAACTAAAGGGTTGGCTATCGGCAAGGTAGTCCCACTTTGGCTTTGATGTTATCTCATTACCAACCAATTGGATAATATAGTTGAAGCCATATTACAAAAGGTGGCTGAGACATAACGTCAAAGAAGATTCGAGTGACCTCGGATATACGGAGAATAGTTACTTAGCCCTCGTTTTCCACAGGGAGCATTATAAAGGATAAAAGTAGGTGATCTTGCTAGTTACCTTCGGGTTGCCTTAAATCCGAGATACTACGTTTAATTGTTGTAAACACCTACCTACTTACCACATAATAAGTACATATGTAGGTATTATTAATGTGTACATGATACCATGTAAGTAGCCTTAAAAGTACAACGTACTTAGATCTCGATGTTGTGTAACGCAACCTGCTTAATCATAAGTGGCGTATAAATCATTTTATGTCGTTGTAATACCGCATCTACTAAGAAAACTCGCGGTTTAAAGCACGGACCACTCAACGTTAATTAACACCACTGGTTTAAACTATCATATTTAATATTACAGTTTTTACAATTAAATATAAAAAAATTTATATAAAATATAATAAAATAAAATAAATTTAAATAAAATCGTAAAAATAATTTAATATAAATGTTATTTTTAAAATTTTAATTTTATTATAACATGAAAAAAAACGTAAATTAATCGATTAAGCCGATTATGTTTTATTTAAGCTAGTCCTACGATTACAACGTACTTATTTTAAATATCGAAAATTCGAAATAATTTTATTTTTTAAAAACTATTATATACTATTAAAAATAAATAAAATTAATAAATATATACATTTAAAACGATAATTTTACGATAATTTAATAAAAAAAGGTTTTAAATAATTTTATATTAAAAAAGCACGCGAATACTTTTAAATAACGAACGAGAGTATTATTTAAAAATAATAAAATTAACGATATAAACTATTCGGTGAAAATAATTTATAAAAAAAAAATTATCCATTACGTTAACTTAAATTAAAAAACCATTTATAAGTGTAGTTTATTATTATTTATAAGGTTTATAAAATAATTACTTAACATTAATTTTATAAAAAATTTTTATTATTTTTTTAACAGTTTTATTTTATTTATACTACGATTTTTATTTTTTTAAATGGTTGGTTTTAAGTATTTTTATAAAAATATTAAATTATATGATATTATATAACACATGTAGTTTTTAAACTATTAAATAAAATAATATAATATATAAATAATTTCTTTTAATATATTCGTAAAGTTTTTTATAAAAAAGATTTTATTAATACTACTTTTTTAAATGATATTACCGAGGACTTTATTTTTTACTGCTTTTTATTTAATTTAATTATTAATATAAATAAGATCTTTTTATCTTTTAAATTTTTAAAAGGATATATGTATAAATTAAAAAAAACGAAATTAATAATAAGAAAAATAAAACGAAATAAATAAAATAAACGATAAGTTATTTTAATTATTTATATCGTTATTAATAAGTTTATTTTTATATTATTTAAACTTATATTTTATAATAAAAGTATAATAAAAAAAAAAATAATGTTATTATTACTTAAAAGTTATTATTAAATTTAATAAAATAACGTATAATAATAAAAGTTTATTTAAAAAATAAATAAATAAAAAGTTCTTTTTTATTATTTATATAAAAAAAAAATGTTTTAATATAATAAAAAACTTTATTAATTATAAATGTAATTTTATTTTATAAAACTTTTAATATTAAACATATCTTAAAAAAAAATGAGATTATTATAATTATAATATTATTAAGTTTAACATTATTTTTTTAACTATTAAATATAACATTTAATAAACTTTTAAAAAAAATACTTTAAAAAGAAATAAATTTATATTTAAAAAAATTAAAAAAAATTAATTAAAAACGCGAAAAGTAAATTATTAAAAATAAAAAAATAATAATTATCTACATCGTTAATAAAATATTTATTAAGTTATAATCTTATTATTATTAAAAGTTAATTTAAAATTCTTTTATTTATATAAAGATATTTATTTATTTTTTTAAAAAATAAAATAACTTAATTTATATTAAAAGTATAAATTTATATTTATTATAATTTAACGATTAACAACTATTATATTTTTTATTTAACGAATTATATTATAAAATCATATTAATAATATTTAATAATATCGATTTATTAATTATTATTAAAAAAAAATTAAACTTATTACGTAACTTATATCGTATGTTAAAAAAAATAAAATTAATAAATTTATATAAATAATATAATTTAAAAGTTAATGATAATAAAAGTAATTTAATAAAATGATTAAAATAATAAAATAAAAAAAATGTGTTATTTAATAAAATTTAAATTAATTAAAAAATAAAACTAGTTAATTTTAATTTAAATGAAAACATTATTTAATTATTTAATAAAATGAATATATTAAATAATTTAAAATATAAAGCTTTATTTTTATTAACGTTTAAGTTGTTAAAAAATAACGTGGTTTTTTAATATAAGTTTTTTTTAATAATAATAATAATAAAATTAAAATTAAAAGATTATATTTTATAAACATAATGTATTAAAATAAATTAATTAACGCGAATTTAATGTTTTTATTATGTTTTAATATTCGTAACGAATTAAACTTTTTAAATGTTATTTTAATATTTAAATCGTGTATTTAATAAGTTATAATCCGATAATTTTTTAAATACTCTCATATATTTACATTATACTTTTAAATTATCGTATTATATAATATATTAAATTAATTATATAATGTAATTTATTAAAAGTAGCCGGTAAAAAGATAAAAATCATATATTTTATTTAATCGAAAAAAATAACTGTTAATAAATGAAAATAAATCTTTTAAAACTTAAAAATACGTTAATTTTTTTTAATAAATAATAAAGTTTATAATAAATTATACGTGTAACAATTAATTAAAATAAACCCATTTAAAATTTTTTATTATCGATGTTAATTTAACGGTTAAATAATAAATGAAATATAATTATAAACGTAACAATTAATTTAATTTAATATAAAACTTATTTTATAAAAGTTTTTAATAAATTTTTATATTATAATAAAATAATTATAATAATATTCTTAAGTTACTTTATTTAATAATGTTAAAACTATATAATTAAATTTTAATGGCGTTTATCAATTAACTGATTGGTCCGTGCCTTAGACCGCGAGTTTTCTTAGTAGATGCGGTACTTAAAGCGGTAATTGTTTATGGCTTAATGAGTACCAGGTAGCATTAACCGAGGGTGTTTCACTTACATGTACTTAACAGCTTTCTGATTCCGAGGCCCTTTTCTTTCCACATGTCTTTTTAGCCTTGCCCTTACGTCAATTGGTTGTGACTTTCATTTTATATCTATCGCGCCTAGATTTTTCTGCGACCGTTACTAACCATTTAGGAGTTCAACCCTTCGCTAAATCAAATCAACAATTTTGTCAATATCGCAATGGCTTCAAACGGAGCAAAAAAAGCCCATATCCCATTTTCTGAGGCCACGAAGGTTGAAAAATTAGATTCACATACCTATAGGGTTAACCTTGTTGATGCCTATTGCATTGGGGCTGGTAAGAGGGTTTTATTCTGTTCGTTGAACGGGCCGTATTAACACCAGCCCATTTAGTACCGAACGGCGGCTATGCCGGCTCGTGCATGCTCGCCGCCGCAAGTGCGCACCTTTCCGGGCGCGACCAGCGCGACATGCTCACCGTACACTTCGAATATCCGGACCAGGCAGCTGCTGGCCCCGCAATCGTGAAGATTGAGGATGTGAAGCTCAGCCGACGCTTCTCCACGCTCCACCTGAGTCTTTGGCAAGGCGGACTTATTTCACAAGCCCCATGGATTACGCCCGCGGTTTCTCACCGCGCCGTAATTGCTTTCGCAAACTTCACAAATCTCCAGACTATGTCAGGCATGTCATCGCAGACAGGCTACGAAGTGACCCCGGCCGCAGCGCTCCCTGAACCACTGCCGGACTTCGATATACTTAAGGCCAAGGGTCTCGATGATACCTGGGAACTATCAAAGGTCCCTCAGACATCGTCCTCGTCCCTCTGGCGTTCGCTGCATAATTGGTGCTTCTATATGCCACGAGGCGAGCCGGTGGTACCCGGGATGGTAGACATGTGGGTGCGCATGGCGAGCGGGGAGCGTATCAAACAGGGTGTCCTGGCGTACTTAGTAGACTCATTCCCGTGGAACCTGCACACCTTCCTACCATCACCAGAGATGCGCAAGCTCATGGCAGCGGCGTCGCAGCCGCAAGGCAAAGCGCAAGCCACCGGAGAAGCACCTAAGCAAGAAGACGAGCGTGCGGACTTGTGGTTTCCGACCGTGGTACTAAATATGGAAGCAAAGATGGCGCTGCCTGAGGAGGGCGTTGAATGGCTGGCCGTGCGGATAGCGTCAAAACAGATCAAGGATGGGAGGTTCGACCTCGACATGCAGGTAAGGAATGTGGATGGGGAGCTGGTGGTGTTGAGCCATCATGTAGCTATGATCGTGAGCATCGTGAGGAATACGGGAAAGAAAAGTGCCTCGGCCAAGGCTGCATTGTAATGCTAGGTATTTATATTTGGAATCTGCTGTACTACTACATTGTCGTCCCGATAATGCTTTTATCTCAGAAATAATTTCCTACTCATGAGCATGCTATTCACGCGATGCCATTCACACCATCCACCCTATTCCCAAACCACCCTACAGATCAACTCGTAGTGCGTCTAGGTACAACGTACTTAGCCGTAACCTTTATTTGCTATAAGTCTATAACGACTATCAAGAACTGGAATTTCACACTCGGCCAAGTTCGAATTCCATCTCATCCCACATATATCTACTAGTCATCTCGCCTCAATGTAGTTAAACGTTGTAGAAGGTGCAATCGATGATTCGTGTCTTGAAACTAACGGCTAGAACCACTAGAAGAGGCCACTGCCTTGTAATAGCACTGTAAACGGATCAACTGCGATAATTCGTTAGAGTGGGTGACATACATACTAGGTAGGTAGGGATTATTATTTCAACACGTGCCCGACTGACCGATGGACAAAGTGATTGATCGCATATCTAACCCTGCTTTGAATTGTCATCTAGTCAAATTCGCGTACAGAGGTCCTAGCCGTTGGAAGTTTGACGCGATGAGACAGCAGATATGTAGTCGGGATGACTACGGGGTAGATGCATGGATGTACAGTATACTTTCAGACGCCGAATGTAACCATGCTGAATATCTTGGGGCATTGCATACGGCGTCTATAAACACTGTCCTGAAGAAACGCATAGGCTATTAGAATCTCGGAAATTTTATATGCTCAGCGACGTCTAGTATCTAGAAAGAGCATCCAGTTTCCGAATTTCCGAGACTGCGTGTCTTACGTACTTCAGAATACTACTAATAAGCCAGCACAAATAGTTCCATTATCATGCAATGGCTTTCGTAATACAGCATACGTATCATATATCATATATCATACTTCCTGTAGCTGACAGCACGGGGGTTGAATATCGCGCAACTTGTCTTCATTCCGTTATACAGTTAAAATATGCTCTTCGCTACGAATATTCAATAAAGCGATGACTCCCGGACTCCCATCAACTATGCTCCGATAGACGGGAGCCCGGGGGTAGGTGCATGCATAAACTCTAGGAATCATTATCTGTAAGCCTGGGAAGCCAGGCATATAACCCAACGGCCTCGATGATCCCCCGTAGGTTTAAGTCCTAGTAGTCGAAATTCATGAGAAATCAACATGGATTTTCTTGCGTGCTTTGTTCTCGCTTTGGTTGAAACTACTTTGATTTCTATCTTAACACCCACCCATGACTTAATTTACGACCTCAGAACGGATGGTATTCGTGTCCTTGTAGTGCTTGGTGTTTTACAATGGGGAGCACTCAAGGCCTACCGTATCTTCCTCTACCCTACGTTCTTTTCCCCTTTGAGGAACATTCCGGGACCCAAGGTACTAATTCTATATGTACCGGGGAGCCATAACTAATGACACTTTAGGATAACCACTTCTTTCTCGGCCAGCTTGTTCATCTATACAGAGCCTCCACTCCTATTGACCACTACGTGCGGTGGTCGTCTCGATGGCCAGACTCACCATTCATCCGTTATCTCACCCTTGCTAATAAAGAAATCCTCTTAATAAACACCGTCGAAGCTCACAGACAAGTGCTGCAGACCAAATGTTACGACTTCATCAAACCGCAAGTCATGGAAAGATTGGCCGGGGCACTTGCCGGGAAAGGTCTCCTGTTTGCCAAGAACCATGAACACAAGAAGCAACGGAGAATGATTCTAAGTATGTGAATATCGGTATGACTTCTAGTAACGACTTTTACTAACTGATTTGCAAGACATTTTCTCTGCCCCAAATATAAAGAAGCTCATTCCGACTTTTCAATGTGCGGCCGAGGAGATGACAATTATTATCCAGGAAAAGTTAAAAGAAGATCATACAGGCGATATTGAATGTTGGTATCAGATATAGCTTTTAAGGGGTAATAATTAATGACTAATCCCTTGAATAGTCCAAGAACTCTTCGGCAACATTACGTTGAATGCCATTGGGGCTACAGCCTTGGGGACCGAGCTGGAAGGCATCCAGTCGGCGGAGTCCGGAATGAGCTTTGTGCAATGTTACTATCGCATGCTTTCTCAACCGCCCCTAAGCGCGTTAATAAGCTTCATCCACGTTTACATACCGATACGCAAGTTCATTCCCCTCGAAGCAAACTTGGGATACATACGAGCTATGAAAGGGGTCCATAGCATCATCGAGAAGTGTATAGAAGAACGAATCAGAGATCTCAAATCGACCGATCGAGAAAAAGCCGGCGAGTCTGAATCTCGGGATTTGTTAACGTATATGATCGAAGAACAGGAATCCCATGATATAAGACTCAGCGTCGAAGATATCCGCGGCCATGTGAGTTCTAAATGATCACTAGCAGACCTAACGTAAGCGGCGCTAACGTTTATATAGCTTCAAAATTTCCTCGCTGGAGGTAAGTCCCGAAACATCTGGCGTAGGGCAACACTAACCGAGTCGCTAGGTCACGAAACAGCTACTACTGCTTTGTCATGGGCTACTTATATCTTAGCCACGAGACCAGATGTCCAAGATAAGCTGAGGGCTGAAGTGATAGACAACCTAGGGGTAGCAGGGATGCCCAGCTATGTTGCTATCGAGCAGCTCCATTACTTGAACAACTTCTTCGAAGAAGTAACACGCTTATACGCTCCAGGTAAGCTCTTGCTTAGCCCTTTCGCCTCATCGCGTAAATTTGGTCGTCGATTTCATGTTAACACGCCATCATAGCACCCATCACGTTGCGAGAAGCCGCCACTGACGTCGCGATCTGCGGCCAACTCCTGCCTAAAGGCACGCTCCTTGTGCTGAGTGCTCCGGTCACGAACCGATCAACCCGGATATGGGGCGCTGACGCACTCGAGTTCAGATCCGAGAGGTGGGATTCGCTGACCGGGGATGCGGCGACACCGTACGGCACGCAGACGTTTGCGAACGGGCCGCGCATGTGCATTGGCAGGAGTTACGCGGTGCTGATCTTCAAGGTCATGATGATCGAGCTACTGCGGAACTTCCGCTTCTCGCGTAGCGCGGAATTGATCGCGCTTGGGGATCGCGAGCCACCCGTTCATAACCCATCTGTGACGTGGCGACTTAAGCATGGGATGACGGTTCATGTTGAGGAGATTGTGTGAAATTGATTAGACGTATGGCTCCTAGAGGGTGGGGGTGGGAATAGTTTCGTGTTACCCCCGAATCAATTTCACCTAGTGATAATTGAGTGTATCTCGAGCATGGGAATGGCTTGGCAAGGTTGAATCAACTCTGAATTTGGCATACAAGAGACTCTGATAAGCTTGGCGTTACGGACAAGGGGAATGGTGAGACGAAGCTGGGAATGCCGGAGATATCTCGCGTATGCATGAAAGATATACAACTACCAACAGGCAACGCTAGCAAGCCGAAGCCGTATCGCGCGATATGTCCCGTAACCTTAAGTTAACGACGGTCCAACGATTAGTCGGGTCGTGATAACTCTGGGGCTGTTGTCAATTGACACTTGAGCCCCTATTTTTGCGCGAAGGGTTATTTGTAGGGATCTGCTTGATCTCATAAACCTTGAACCGAAGTCGTTCGTACCCAGGCAGGATTTGACACTTATTGTTGATTGGATATAGAATATTAAGAATACCTTACTTCTAATGAAGGTAGGTATTACTATCGTCTTCTGAAGTGTCGAAAAGTTGCCCTTGGAGATAGAAAATCGTCAGATATACCGCTACACCAAAAAGATATCTTAAGTCGAGATTAATGTCGTTTATTTGAGTGCCCTAAAGGATATCTTAAGTCATCTCATAAGTCATGTCTTCCACAACAAACTGTTCAAGTCTAATCGAATATTTATTCGCAAGGCAGATAACTCCATTCTAGTCTTCCACGACAAACTATTCATGTCGGCCGAACGCTTCGCATAGAATGGAGTTATCTGCTTTGCGAATAAATGTTCGATCGGACTTGAACAGTTTGTTGTGGAAGACATGACTTATGAGATGACTCAAGACATCGTTTTGGTGTAGCGGTATATTTGACAATTAAGAGTCTCATATGCTCTATGCACGGTTCCGCTTGGGCGGGCTAAACCGTTTATGCTGTTACACCAAAGGAAAAAGAATCAAAAGTCAATATCCCCATGGTTCGAATGGCCTCGGAGCACAGAACATAGCATGCCAATTTCCGCCTGTCACGGGCGTAACCAGAGGTGATGTCAGAAAAAAAATAACAATGGCTTATATAATCACGCCGGGTTATAATTTTCCAGAGTTTATCCGTACTATGATTTTCTCGCGGCGTTCTAAAATATTCACATCTACGAATTTCCCCTCCCGATGCACAGTTCATCATCGCAACCAATACCTCATACCCCCTTGGATCCCCCCAATCAGCATCGAAGGATCGCTGAATTAGCAGTTGTACCTAGGTAGCGACGGTAACACAGCATTGAGCTGCCGTTGCTCCACAAGCCAGCTAATTATCCAATTTGAGTCCTGGTAAGCTTGTCGTTGCCAGTTCGATGCTGTTGCAGTTTTAGAGAGAGAAGAACATAGAATCTACCGTAGGTACACACTGTTGATAGGCAACATGTCTAGCTTAGGTTTTACTATTTCTAAGGCCCGTAACCCGGTCACGGACTCCGGGCCAAGATGCCGGCGATCATGGATGACCCGTCCAGCCCGACCATTTATCGGGTTGTCGGACAGCCCCCTTTTCCGGACCCCAGCAAGCCGGAGCTGCCCCCGAATGTTCTACCTCGCCAAGTAACCTTACGGGATCGCCAGACCATCGCCACCGTCGTCCCCTTTGCTTCTCGTGACCAGGTCCCTGCTTCGCTGCTTGCTTACCTTTCAGATCAGTTCGCGAAGGAGATCGAGGGCGGCGACACTTATCCGATGATAGAGCCCATGCCCCTGGAAAAATTCTCTGCTTACTGGTTCCAAAATTTTGGTGGGATTATGCTTCTTGGCCAGATTGAGAGCGCAGCAGACGTCGTTGAGGGTAAGGATTGGTCGAGGGAGTGTCTTGGTAGCTTCTACATCAAGCCCAATTACCCCGGCAGGAGCAGTCATGTCTGCAACGGCGGGTTTCTTGTTACGGACGCCTCCCGTAACCGTGGTGTCGGTCGACTCATGGGTGAGAGCTACCTCGACTGGGCCCCAAAGCTTGGCTATACTTACTCCGTCTTTAACCTTGTATATGAGACGAATGTTGCCTCATGCAAGATCTGGGACGCCCTCGGTTTTAAGCGAATTGGACGGGTTAAGGGTTGCGGCAACCTCAAGTCATACCCCGATCGGCTTATTGACGCCATTATATATGGGCGGGACCTAGGACCCGGCGCCGGAGAGGGTAACGGCGAACCCCTTCTCGTGAGTGAAGAGCGTTTCGACAAGATCAAATTCTACCTGAAATATGGGCGCTACCCGAATGGATCTGACCGCGCCGAGAAAAGCAGACTCCGGAGCGCGGCGACGCACTATAAGCTTCTCGACAATGACGTGTTGATGCTCAAGGACAAGGAGGTGATTAGCGACCCGGTTCGCCAGATGGATATCTCGCGCCGCCTTCACGAGATCGGCGGCCACGCAGGCATCAACAAGACCACGGCTACAATTGCTGAGAAGTACCACTGGAGCCGTATCAAAGAAACGGTCTCGGATGTAATTAGGACGTGTATCGAATGCAAGGATGCAAACAAAACGCCTCTTGCTCAGAATCCCATTCCCCCTAGACGGCTCAACGTGAATCCTGACCCTGCCGCTGCCGATATGAATGCTATACCAGCGAGACTGCCCACTTTCGCAGCTCCCGGACCCGGAAACGTCGATACGACCGGCAGGGTCCTCGAGTTACACGAGCAGACACATGGTGACCTTGCGCCTCTAATCGGCCCGTCGAACCCATATGCTCATCCCAGTGATATTACGTCTTTGCTGAATCCGCCTATGCAACCTCCTATGCAGACAGCCGCGGATGCCGACCTGCCGCCTCATCATCCCTTGCTACAAAGTCAACTACATCATGATTCTGCCGCAACCCTTGCTTCATTACATGAAGCTGTGGATATGTACCATCCTATTGATCCACAGATTATATCACAATCTGCGCATCATCAGCCTCACCACCCCCATCCGTTCAACACATTTCATCCCAGCGACGTAGTAGTACACTCCAGCCCCCACTCCTCTCACACATCATTGCCCGGACATGAGCCTTATACTCCCCACGATGCACATCCCGCGTCTCTCCATACTTCCTCGCCCTTCCAAGCACACGCGCACGCGCCTCATAGCCACCATCCAGTGCCTTCCCACCACGACCCTGACTCATTCCAGGCGCTCTTGCACGGCACGGGCGGTATTGACGACGGTCACCACCACGAAGATCCGCCTGACCACGACCAAGACGCCGTCGATCGTGATATGGACATGCTTATCGAACATGGCGACGACGACTCGGAGATGGATCTTGACGATATAGTTAACAACGACGAAATAGGTGCTGATACGAGGCACGGAGACGAAGGGGCCGAGGTCGATGATAAGCAACCTACTGATACAGCGGTGGGGAGTATGCAGGGAGGGAATTCGAGTAGCAGTGGTGCGGCGAAGCGCAGCAGTATCTATAATGTGGTCTATAAGATACCGCCGGGATAACCGCTGCGCAGCCCACCGTCACCATTCTAAGTCATCTTATTTCTTGTTTCGAATATTGGATACCCGAGCGACTTTTTATATACCTTTACATAAATTTAACGAGATACGGTGTTTGGATCAAGCAGGACGCTTGAGGAGAACCGGGCGAGCAGTAAATATCACCTACGTTAATAGCGAAGAGCAATCTTATTTTGATGCATCGTTCCAGTTTACGTATTTATACATGTGTATATTCATTTTACACAGCAGTTAATACAGACGGTAGTCATATCGACCTGCCCTGGCGGCCACTTGCGTCTATTCTAACTGCAGATCTTCATTCCAGCCGTCTATTTGGCCATCTTGGAACCCCGTATCGGGGCTAATTGCCTCGATTTCCCCATCCTCGTACGCGTAAGCTTCTTTCTGCCGGTCCGTTTGCTCCATAGCAGATTTCTCGGCTCGCTCACGCTCTAGTTTTATGAAGTTGGCGACGTCGAGCGGCGTCTGCCAAGCTACGATGCCCTTCTTCGCGTCGTCGATGCGTCGCTGGTGGCCCGTCTCGCCTGCTCGGCCCAGCACGCTGCCGATGACGGCTAGACACCGTAGACTATGAGAATAGTTAGCCTGGCCCGTTATACAAAGATACCAATACCGGAACACCAGGGTCGTCTTACCTGTCATCATTCGCCGGGATACCATACGTAACCCACGTAGGCTCCGTATTCGTATCAATAACCCCAATAGTCGGCACATTAACAAGCGCACACTCATGGAGCAGGACATAATTCTCCAGCGGGTTCAAACAAACAACCAAATCCGGGATCAGCGGTCTACGCTCCATCAAATGGCGTTCAAACCCCATAACCGGCTCGTCATTCTCATCCAGCATCTGCATCTCCATACCCGCGAGTATAACCTCGCTGTTCGTAATCGACCCCGGCGTCCACTTCGTGAACAAATGACACGCGCGCGCCAGCCGCGCGGCCTGCGTCACGATGGGTGTGTGCCCCGGCCGCGTGCCTACGAACAGGATCAGGCCCCCGCGGTACGCGACTTCTTCCACCACGCGCGCGGCGCGCCGTAGGTGCGCTGCTGTCTGCTCCAGCGAGATGATGTGGATCCCCTGCCGGATCCCGTAGATGTACCGCGCGTTGGCCGGGTTCCAAAGGGACGCGTGGTGGCCCATGTGGGCCTGCGACGCCATGAGCAGTTCGAGTGTGATGTCCTCTGGGCCTGGGGGGTCGCGGAAGACGTCGGAGGGTCTGTAGACGTGAGAGACTTCGGTGCCTAGGCGGCCGATTTGGTCTTTGAGTGCTAGCGCCTTGTGGTAGTCCTCCACGGTGGTGTCCGGGGCAACGGGCTGCTTCCGACGGACGGGGGCGCGCGCATTTCTGGTAAAGATGGAGGGGGGTTGCGGTTGTGTGTTGGGGCTGGGTGAGGTGAGGTCGGCTACGGCTGTGGGTGTCGGCGGCGTGGATGTGGATAGGCTGCGAAGACAGGCCTGGCGGAGAGGTGCTGCCAATGCCCTCCGGGCTGAAATTATGATATTAGCTACTAATGCTTATGTGTGATTAGAATAAAAGCTTACCATGGCGAACACCAAGGTCTCTTATAATCATGGCTGTGACAATTGCTGCCGTCTTGTGTGGTTTGACGGAGCTTTATCACGACTTTTTTCTCAATTGATAGATTCAAGATTCGGACAGGGATCTTAGCGGGGACAACGTATTCCCGCGCCGCCCCACTAGCTTAATTTTGGCTCGATATTGCATACGCTGTACCTACCCACATACCCGGTAAGTTCCATTAATTGAGACTTGCATGTGGTTCTGTGCATAGAACTTAGCTATCACTACCGTCGATGTTTGAGTCGACTGGTAACAATACGATTATAAACATAATGGAGATATGAAGGCTTATAGGAAGAATCATAATCATTCAAGCGTCAAAGTCATAATATGTAAATAGACACAAGTCGTGATTAGTCTATGTATCATGAACAGGAATCAGAAGTATCTATATCTGCATCTGGAATTGAATTCCACCAAGACTCTTTCTGCCATCGTTAAAAAAACTCCTAAGGCAATGCTTCCATCAATCATCATAAGCTTCTTATCGGCTAGTAGCCCTCGAGATGGTGAAGACGCCCACGATGACGATCGCGAGAGTAACGATAGCACCGGGGAGCAATAGCTCGTTAGGCACGCCCGCAATCACCTGTTCCTGCTCTACGAAATTGCTGGCCTTCCTACGGTGCCTAACGGTGGCGAAGTCCTCGTCGCTATCCTCCTCTTCCTCGGAATCATCCACAGTTCGTCTACGGCGCACCTGCGAGGGAGCTGAGCTGGCAGCGGGCGTGGCGGTAGGGATCTCGGGTTGAGGAGCAGCGACAGTGACAGGCGGCTTCTCGGGGTCGTGGACGAAAAGATCGACCTTCTCACGGTGGTTATGTCGTGCCAGTAGGATCGCCTCGAGGAGGTCCTGGTCGGTTGTGATACTGACCGTGTCACCTTCATCGTCTAGGTAGCTCATGGCGAAACCGCCGGAGCTCAAGTGGCCATCCTCTGCCTGAGGTATACCACCTATGGCCTCCACCTCACCACCTAGCTTAGCCGCCACGTTCTCGACGAACTGGGCAATGCCTTCACTCGCAACAACCTGCAATCGATGGACACGACCGCTTGGCGCCTTGAACTTGAATGCAAAGGGGACATCTGCCGGCTGCTGATGAGCCACCGTGGAGTGGATGGGCGACGATTCTACGCCTACATGTGAGGCGCTGTCTCCAGGCGCTACGGAATCGGTGATGCGCTCACGGGTAGCATCGGGAGACATCATGGACCGCGACGCCATAGTTCCATGATGATGGCTACCATCGCCGGAAACCATGGACTCGGTCTCGTTGTCGAGTGAAAGCCAGAACTTGTTCCAAGCAGGACCCTCGCTATCGCCTCCGGTCGACATGGTGTTGATCTGCTCGAGTGTCGCATACGTTAGCTTGAGCACATCGACCATGCCCACAATCTCGCCCTGGTCGTTCATGACCGGGAGATTGAGATAGTGACCGTCTATATACTGGATTAGCTAAACCCCTCTCGGAAATATTCAATAGGTTGGGAACCGACCGTGCATCTTTCGAAGAGCGGCCTGGATGCTCATGTCCATGGGAGCAAAATCGGGATGCGGCGTCATGACGCGGACAACACTGCAGGTGGCAGGATCCAAGCCGGGAGCGATGACTCGCAGGACCACATCCTTGCTCGTGAAGATACCCGTAATCTGACCTTGGTCCTGAACTAGCACGGCGGTGGTGTGGTTCTCCTTCATCATCATCGCGGCCTCCTTCACGGTTGTCCTCACACTGACAGTCGTAGGCGGCATGCCGTTCAGCACGCTCTCGAGGGTCGGGCCGGACATCTTGGAGCGAAGAGCTTCGACATACTGGATGATCTGCTGCGGTTGGCTGGTTCCGAGCTCCGACTGCACACCTTCCAAAGCGGCATAGAGCTTTGTCGAAGACGCATAGGCTCGTTCCAGCTTCTCCATAGCATCGTAAAAGCACTTCGTAATATCGAGGATACCCGAGATGTCCTGGTTCTCGTCCATGACCGGAAGATGTCTGAAACCTTTGCGAACCATAAGATCCAGAGCTTCGGTGGCGCTGGTGTCGGTGCGGGCGCACAGCGGGTTCTTGGTCATGATATCGGCGATCGTGACATTGGTGGCCTTCTGGCCCGTACCGACGACTCGGAAAGCCAAATCCTTGGCGGTAAAGATACCAGCGATTCGATCGTCATCGTCCGTCACCAATACGCAGTCCTCTCTCTTGGCGGCCATCAGCTGGGCAGCTTCAGCGACGGTGGTGCCCGGCTTGATCTGAAGGGCAGGGCTCGGCTTGAGGGCGAGGACGGTACCCGGAGGGGCTTTGCGCGAGTGGCGGGCGCGGCCGGTGAGGTGCTTCTTCTTGGAGAGATCGCTCTCCAGCTTCCGTCGGATAGCCTAGCACCAAAGATTAGTGCCCATAGCACCCTAATAGTAGAGGCAGCCTCGTACCTCATCTCGCTTGCTCTGCTTCTGTCTACTTGCACTGATACCGGAAGCGGCATCGCTCGGTGCGGGTTGGTGCGAGTGACTATGGTTCTCGAGGACCGGTCTGGGGATGTTGGAATTGGCAGCGGGACTTGCAGGGCCGCCGAAGGGGATAGCCCCACGGTTCCCGCTGCGACTGGGTGTACCTCTCATGGTACCGGACATTGTGGGCGGTATTTCAAGAATTCGTGCGAGGATTGAGGGTTATGTTGATAATTGTTGATGATGCCGAAAGTGTGCACCAATGGCAGGGGGCGGTGAGTCGGTAGTACTCAAAAAAATTCAGCGACGAATGAGGGGATAAGCCGAGGGTCCGATCGTGCGCAATAATCGTACTAGCAACAGCAAAATAGCAACAGCTAATCGAATGATGTAGGATTACCACCTGATGCTAGTAAAGATAGCACTGAGTACATATCTAGGTAGAGATACAGAATGGGGAGAGATAAAAAAGTATCGGTCAGAATATTGGCGCCGCCTTCGGGAAAAGTTGTGGGGCATTTTTGAGTTGACTCGGTGACCTGAGGGGCACCTGCCCCGGCTAAGACAGTGCTGGAGAAGCAACACAAGCCACATTCCGAGTCATTAGCAACTAGCCACAACGACATCAGCGACCAGAGAGTGAGGCTTGTAGCACTTGATATTGAAGTTTCCCACTACATCAATTGGTCGGAATCGATCGATAAGCTTGATTCAGAGTCGGCTCAATGTTGTTTATTATAGGAGATATAAAGGGAGATCACATATGGAAATCTCCATATTTGAAGTCGGTTATCGAATATCAACGGGCCGCCATCATCATATTCTCATCAGAAGGTGGACGCTCACCTGACACCACTTTCGAAGATAAACCATCGTCACAAGGGGTAAATAGGGAGGGGAAGGATTCAAGTCAAAATGTCAAAATGAGTAGAGTGGTGCACTATCAATGCTTCTACCTGGGGCAGTAACGTTGTAATCTATTCCTTCTGACAACGACCCAGCACAAGAACCCGTAAAGTTATGGATAGACAATTGTTGATGACCATCGATCCAAGATTCGACGATGATTCCTAGCCATATCTCGGAATCCGGCTCCATCGACAAAGCCTGCGATTGTGTTCTCGTACAGGTGGCTATATTGCCTATTGTCTTAGGCAGACTGGTGAACTTTCCACACGGCGTCTCTCGAGTTTCAACGCTAGCGACCACGATAAGTAGCAACATAAACGCCGCTATGAAGAGGGTATAGATCTTATACCATGTTGAAGAGATACAGGGGATGATTGTCGACGTGATTCCGCCGAATGAGTAGAACCCGTATAAAATGATAGACGCGGCGAAAAATACTATATTCAAGATACCAACAAGCACAGATGTTGTCGTGTACATGGCAGCCTTCGATCGCGGTACAAGAATCAGTGCACATAGGACCGCGAGGCCTATGATAATGAGGAGGTATACCAAACGAAATAATCGACTAGGCCAGAAATTCAACGGTCGGAATTGTATATCGGGCCCGGTTACCGTGGCGTACTCTGATTCAAGGAGACTATCGTATGAGATACGCTGCCGAGATCTTCGCTCAATGGTGACCATAGGAGCCTGTGATGAACATACAGTGTCGCATCGATTAAGGGGAGTCGTCGTATATACGAAGTCATCCGTAAGCCAAAGTGCTGCACATATTCTTAGAAGCCCCAAAAGAGCAAGAGATGGGAAAATACCGTCTATGGCCATGGTCGGATTCGCATCCGCATCCGCTATCAGAATACTAATGAGGCCATAAAGGGGCTGGGTGCCTTGTAAAGTAAGGATGATTGTTTTGCCCATCTCCCACGAAAAGAACTTCACCCTAGAATGTTCCGGCAGATGCGTACAATAAGCAGCCCCAAGAGATACTATATTCTCCGAACCATCCCAACCATGTTCTGTCCAGAGAAGCGCATTGGTAGCCGCCATTAGGTACGGATCCCAGTGTAAGGCTCGGATACGTCTATCTGTGATCGCCGCGTATCTAATAAGGATGGATTACATTAGCATCGGACAAAAGATCGGGATACCACTGCCTCACCGAAAAAGGATGGAGGTGGGATTAAAGTGACATAAACAGTCATGCCATCGAGGCCTACTGTTTGAGATATATGACGGCCTTGGTGCGCCGGAAGCAAGATGAACCATAAGTGGCGCGAGGCATAGTGTGAGTAGGGATATCCATTGCACGAAAGAAATCCCATGACTTTGATATGTCAGAGGATAGAAGTGAGCACTCCCCCAATACATGGAATGGCCATCAGCCATGATGAGAGTTAGTGCCAATTAATGAAGGAATAGTATATTGTGTGACTTTATCATAGGGCTGTATACTAGTGTAGCGTTGGTCCCCGGATATTGGGGGTATCTGGCAATTTAAAAATAAGAGCATGGTATAGTGGTCTGTACTTCATAGTCGTTTAGAAGCGGTAAGGATATGAAGACGATCATACTGGTATACGAAATAAATATATCGTATGCATTGTATTTAGGGCTGACAAGGAGCAGAATGTTCCTTTTGAATCATACCCGAAGAGGATGTCTCGTGTCGTCCTAACACAGATAGCTAGTCTAGTATGAGAGCAGTAAGCTTGCTGACAGGTACGGGGTTTAAAGCACGAGATTTGTTTCATTCTTAACATACCGAAAAATACAATTATCTATGTATAGTTATCCGGTGAGGCTCTGCGGGTAGCACGTAGCAACTATTGCCGAGACAGTGTTGATATATCGTATATGTATATGTATGTTATGAGCGGGTGTTATTGCCTGTCTTAATATCTAGACTCCCCTGATCAACATTGGCACAGCGCCACTGCTGCCTATATCGGGTCTTACACGACGCTCTAACACATAGGCCTAACCCAGTAGAGTTTGCCGAAGTAAACGCCATGTCTCTGCCACTGTCTTCCACAGGAATAAGAAGCTAGCTCCGTGATGTAACAACGCAGATCGTTGTTGAGGCTCATACCTCATGTCTCATAGTGGCAGTGCTAAGGTACCCGCGCTATTCGCCGATTCATATTTTAAATATACTTATACGAAAGATTTAAACTCAACTCCGTCGGAGTCTTAGAGTTTTGAACCCAAATTCGTTTTCCTTTTCTTTCTGGAGGTGTAGCTACTTCCATCAGCCCAAAATCATAGACGGCCCACCCCTTACTGATAACAGCATCATAGAAAATTTTGTGGTTTCGGAACAGAAATGGTGTAGGGCATGAGCTGATTCGGGCGAGACGCTGGTAGATCTCTTCACAGACAATGCTATCCTAATACCAAATGGATCTCGTCCGATGCGTCGCGGTTCCAAGGGGAAGCAAGGACTCTACCAAGACCTCTACGATACGCAAACCCTTCCATCCATTCTATCCATAAAACATAGATGATATGGATAGGTCCCAAATTTTCCGCATAATGCAAGGTATCTATAGACGCTTCAAAAAGACCCCATTCCGATATCCAGCCCGAATTACTGATCTCTCCTCCCGCGATCTCGACAAGCTCAAATATACGACCAGTATCCAAGCCTTGGCTAAATAATGACGAAGAGTTGAGTCTTAACGTACCCATTTTAGCCCCCTTTTTATCGAGAAGGAATACCTCATCACACCAAGTATTTTTCGAAGGCCGATTATAAAGGTCAGCCTGGAAGAAACCACGTTTTGTTACACAGTATAATAACGAAGCCGAGACAAGGGCTCCAGGAGGACTTAAAAGAGGTATTGGGTAAGCGGCTCTAGCCTCTTTTAAATCAGCAAACTCGTAAAGTGGCAGAGCCCGATTAAGTAACCGCCAACCCAACGGTGGGGGACCGCTGTCTCTAGTTTGAGGCCTGTATGTTAAAGAAGACGCATTTATTGGGAGGAACCCTTCATTGTTATCGTAGAAAAACCACTTTACTGTCGGGATAACTTGGTACGAGTATATATTCCCCGTAGGGTGGTAAAATCCCGTATGGCTAAAATGCGCTGCCCAGCTTTTGATGTCGATAGCACCCTCCCAACCAACCCACGACCAACTCGGTAGAGGTGATGTGCGGCTTGAATCATTGGTCGAGATGCGCCGCCTCAGTGGTTCCTCCGGCTGCCATAGCAAAGCCTCGTGAAAGAACATTTGAGGCAATCCCGTAATGAAGCCGCCATCGAAAGCGTGTCCCCAGACAGAGAGTAAACTTGAGATAGCGTTCAAAGCATCTTGTGGGAAGGTAAATTGCCGCGTATTATAACTTCTGACAGCGTTCAGATAGTCTTTTATATCTGGCCACACCGAGAGCTCAACTTGTACGGGCCAACGTGGGATCTTGAATACGCTATTGAGCCGACACTCATTCCATGCCGCGCGGGTGCAGTCCCATAGCGCAACACCATTGTGGAACATGATTTTGCGCCTGGAGAAGGATAGCTCCTGGAACGTCCAGCCTCTAGTATACCATATTGGAGGCCGGTTTTTAAGCGAGTGATTAATCGCTGAGACAGTGTTGCTTTTGAGGTGTCTAGGTCCAGTGACTCCTTCGATACCCCATAGCCCGTGATCAGCATCACATCCGTCCGCGGCTATTATTGTAACGTATGCGTTCGCATAGATCCACGCCATTGCGTGAATCTGCTTCCTTCTAATTTCGTCGTCATCCTGGACGATGCATAAAGCATCTAACCAAAGGTATGGTATGTCTAAATGTTTGAGCAATCCCATCGTATGCTTAATCGTCTGTGGTAATCTGACTTTGGGGAAAAGAAGGGCTCCTGGCTGGCAGAGGCGGGAAATATTCGATGTTGTAGCAGACGTCGTAATAGCACCACCCCAGACATAGCTCAGGGCCGCATATCGATCACCATCTTTGGCCGGCGTCAAGCAATTATTTTGAACGTCTATGAGCCATTGTGGTTGCGTTTCAACGGTTTGGATTGGTGCTAGCAACGGTTGACAGTGGGGGCCATGATTTCTGTCGCATGTTTGAAGCCAGAGGCGAAGACTTTCAAGATCAATCCAGTCAGGATGCAATTCCTCGAATGCTTCCTCGGTTGCTCTGAGGTGTTCTGCAGATTGCATGTGAATGCGACAGCGTCCGGAGAATCTGTTCAAGGTCCATTGGAATCCAGCAAAGCAATAAGCGATAATTACATTCTATCTACCTGCCTCGAACAAGTTTATATCTATATATATAACAAGCATATCGTTTCTGCTGGCTACTTCACAAGGCTGAGGAATGCGTAAGCATACGGTGACGTACGTGATGTTAATTCTGCCCGGCCGCGTGGATTTTGGATGTTGCGCATGTAGAGGATTACGACGCAAGAGGCGAAGCTGTACATGATAGGCCTACGAACCCTGCACGTACGGAGCGGCCGTCAAGCGCAGCAAGATTGTTAACTTCTAATTTTCCGTTATACCTACGCAGGTATATATATGTGCTTCAACTGAGATTCGAATTGCGGCAAATTATCGAATCTTCGTTCAGCCTTTTCAGTTCCAAAGCTCGAATTGGATGGTGTCCCAAGGTTGGGTGGGGATATTGAAAAGGGGCTAAGTACCTAGTACGTAATAGGCCGATCATGAACAACCATCGTAATCACCGAATAACTTCATCGAAGATACTCAGTATTATAGAATATCATTCTTCGTATGATTCTCCGCCGTTCATACTTCCTATTAGAGTAAATACTAACTATCACAAGCGCTAGCTAGTGTATCGCTACCTCCAAGGCTATTATCCGACCTCAGTTATACCAGGTACTCAGTACCTACGAGGCCCCTATGTGCGTAAATGCAGTGCTTAACGTGGTGCTGAAATCCGTCGCGCTCAATTGATCCAGCTTCATCAATTGACTCACTCGAGACTCATTTCATCATGAAACATAAATCAACACCTCACCTTAGGGTTCCAACCGGCCTGATGTACCCTCACGAGAGCAAAACATATGAATCCAATAAAAGTCATACTCGCCGCCCAAGCCTGGGCGCCTGTGAACTTACCACCGTTGGCCGCCTGAATTGCCCCGCCAATTGGTGGCCCGGTTAAGGAAGCAAACGATGCAATGCTAAACGCCATTCCGAGCCGCGTGCCAACAGTGTCGAGTCTCTTCGTAATGCTCGCTGGACATCGACAAGAGTTAGTAAAGAGCCTAGACTATATAGGAAGCGATGATTGAGAAAACTGATGGCACGAACCAACGGTAGTTGCCGTGAGGCACTGAAAGCTCCCGGAACATATGCCATAGAAGCACGTAAAGACATACAAGCCCGGCACGTTATCCACGGCAAGCCAACAGAACGCCACAATCGCCCATGCAAGTGTGACGGGGAACATCACGTTAATCGGGCCAATCCGGTCCGCGATTATCGGCGGTATAACTCGAAAGACAATTCCGGCTCCGTTGATTAGGATAACCATAATTGAAGCGGCCGAGTACGAGAGACCCAGTGTCTCCCTCCCAAATGATGCGATCTGTGTTACGTAGCATGTCAGCACCAACACAACGCATGATCACTCCAACAGCACTCACATAATAGAAGGAGAAATAGTTAGCCATAGATGTCGTGAATATTCCGGCTACAACACCGTCATACGCCAATTCGCGAAACGACGCGAAATCGATTATGGGCCCAGACCGCCTAGGGGGCAGACGCGGGCGCATGAAAGCGAACACGACAGAAAGACAAGCGAGGTTGATAAAAGCTAGTACTCTTGCTGTCCATGCGAACCCCAATGTGGGGAGTAATTGCCTAACAACTACTGGGTAGACGATACCGCCGGCCGAATTCCCTGTGGTGGCAAGCCCAATAGCTAAGCCGCGCCTCTTGTTAAAGTACGTAGCTACCAGAGCAAGCGAAGGCGTGAAGAAGATGCCAGCACCGATACCCGTAAGCACGCCTTGGGTTAACATCAATGACCAGTACTCAGTCGAGATACTTATCAAGAATATGCCGAGTACTTGGATGATGGCGCCGACTAGAAATGTTGGCAGAAATAGACCCGCATCCAGCAGGCGGCCGGAGAAGACGCTGATGACCAAGCAGAACCATATCTGTACGGATCCAATCCATGATATCGTCGACGGGGACTGTGGTAATGTCGATGTGTAGTAAGTTTGAAAGGCTCCAAATGAATTCACCCATCCCCAAGTCGTGAAAATGACAAGCCAGCCCACTGTTTCTGTTAGCTAAAACTCTCACGGTAAACCCCTATTTACCTAGTTATAATACGATTCATAAAAGATAGCCGGTGGCCTGCTTACTTGCAACTTGTGTCCAGGCATGGATACCCCCATCCGGCGGGGGTGGTGGCTCCGGCCATGTCCTGGTAGTGATGCGTGAGGCGACCTGTGAGAGCACATTGCTCGTGGTTCTCCTTAGATCCGCGGAGACTTTTGCGCACTTTTCTCTTGTTTCGATTCTATGCGCATTCTCTGGTTTGCTCCCATGGTTATTTGGTCGGATGGCATCAATATTGTCATAAGAGGATGAGTTGGATCCACTCTCGTCGTGGGACCCGGCTAACGCCGAATGGTGTTTCTCTCCAACATGCTCGTTAAGGTCTTGGCTCGCCATTTTTGCAGCTAATAATCACCAACAATTAATTCAAACAGAAAGACATTGGGGGATTGCTTGCCACGATGGTTCCAAAGCAAGATTCAAATAGGAAATCGTACAAAAACGTAGAGGCACATGTTACTGTTTCGTTCGGCGTTACGCTCCGTCTTCGGCCCTGATTAACAGGTTATTAGCAAAAGGTCTTAATAATATAGCCTATAGGGACTCCATCGGATCGAAACTAACCCACCAACGCGCCCCGAGTGCCGCTCCGAATGTCCCCATTGTGGAGTCATCGCAGCGATCCGGGGACGACAAAGCACCGGAGCGGCTCCAGGCGATCGTCCTAGGAGAGAACCCACAAAGCCGTGACATTCTATTGGATAAAAATCGTCAATCGGCTGGTTTCCATCTAAATTACCAAGCTTTTTTAATATCCCTTACCACTCGTCGCGAAAATCTCTGACACCTTCATTCCCACGTTGGTTATCGGCCAATCGCACGCCCTTTCTCTCATCACGATGCTCTTCATGCGCATTTTCAAGTCAACAGGGCTCACCGACTTGACAGTCTGGTTTCTTTCCGTCCGGCATCGCAGGTGAACTACATACCGAGTTTGTCGGCGTGATAAGTGTTGGTTGAAGCGTTGAGTCTCGATGGTTCTCTGCGGATAACTTCGGCACTTGGTTGCATGCCAAGCAACCTCATCAAAATCCACTTCTCTGATAGGACTATAACCATTTTCTACGGCGAATCGTGTAACAATTATATATTTAAACCTGTAGGTTACCCTTTAAGATTCAATAAGTCGTATTCTATACAGTGGGATGCAATCGCGGCGCATATTGACATATGAAAACTGAGTTATGAGTTGAGGTACGGTATGGCACCGGGCCATTGATGAGATATGATCGTATTGACTGCAACGAAGACAGGCTGAATTAATCGCTTCGTAGTATGTTATTAGAATCTAAAGAGATATCTAGGCGCGTATTTCTTTCTCGCATCCTATGAATTTACGTATCCTAGTCTCTGGTGGACTTAGATGTATGGTGAGTATAGTAACCGAACTTAGTGAAGTGATAACATGACCGCGAATGTGGAATAAGAGTAGGATTGAATGGCATAATACTGAGTACTTGTAGAAATATAGACTATAGACAGTGTTATAGTCGAACTTATATCTTATTCTTCGTCTGCTCTAATAACTCACACTAATACTAGGTATAGACGACGAAGCGTATATAAAAACATACCACTACTCGCATCCATGGTAGTCGATCTTATAATTAGAACGACTTTCTTTGTAATACACTAGAGGAAAATAAACCCCTTGCTATAATCTTGATAATCACGCAGTTGACCGACGATGCTGGCATAGCCGCACCTAGTACGACTTAGCGTTAGCCCTTCAGCGCAACTTCTATCCTCGTGAGCTATAGCATATGGATTGCTTAAGTTTGATTCCGGGGATGTGAATAACCTTCCCCTTTGAGAACTTGACGAAAAATCTTCAGGTACTCATGCCTACTTACAAAGCTTTGTGCATGGCTCGACGAGCAGTCATATCACGAAAATTATGAGGCTGAAGCTAACCACCAGAAACTATACCCAACACTACTTTTTAGACCCATCGTAAGGCTTGGGTAAAATCCTCCCGTTTAAGGGTAGTTTGGGCCGCCGCGGACAACCTTCCTAAATTAGTCGGCCCGTCCGCGCCTAACGAACAACACATTCATCCTTCCGTTGCTGCTTAATTGGGGCGAGGCATACTGTAGTCAAAATAGAAAAGCTTGAGGACGATGACTAAGGATTAAGTGCATTTCATAATCAGCTAGGTAGGTGACCAAAGTGTGGTTTTTTAGAGACGTGATACTTCAATGCTGGGGACTCGGGAATAATCCCGAAGTGTAGATGGGAGTTGATCTTAGACCAATGACGCGTCGCCGCCGCCAAGCTTAGAATAGAACATAGTCTCACAAGTGAGCCCCAAGGCTTTCCTTGTGCAATATCCGGTAGATCTTTACACCAATTCTCTATATCTCAGACCGTTCCCGCAGGTTTCGGTTATTCGTACTTCAAGAAAGATGTCACAGCTTTGAGGCTATCACTATTTCTATCAAGGCCCCACGTCATCCTGCGACCTTAGGTAACAGCGTAGTATTAGATCTCCGAATGGAGTTAAGTGTTACCCATGGATGCATGTCAGCTTCGCTTAGTTATCTACCTAGAACAACACTTCCCCAATATTTCTTTTAATAACCTGCAGCTGAAGTAAGCATTTTATAAGGCCGGAATCCACCGAATCAAAAGTAATATTAGGTTTCACATATGCAAGCCGAAAAGCCAACGTCCCCCTTTACATATCCAATGCCGGAGGAGGAGGCTGGCTGTATCTGCGAAGCACGCACACAGTGCTACCCAGCGTGAGATGACAGACATATACAAGTGCACCACATCGTCTTGATTTAATATATGATGAAGTTGATGTTAGCTGAAAGGTCGGAAGCGGACGTTGGTATGAACATCCCTGATGAACGGTTTCGACGAGTTTCACCCACTTATTTCCGGCAATCCATGTGCTCTCCACGCAAGGCTATGGGAATCGTTTCCTTGCTCCAGCCCCCAACTACGCACAGATTTTCCAATATGTGACTCAAATCGGGACTCCGCCACGTCCACCGAGATGCAGGGAGCCTCGACAGGGACGGGGGTGCTTCCTATTTGGGGCTTATCGACAAAACTTCTCAACGGCTCCAGCGAGGGGGATTGAAGACCCTGAATTAGATATGAAGAGAGCAGTTCGCGGATGCGTATGCACGGGGGGATTCCATTTGGTCATGTCTTAACTTCATAGTCACTTGCATACTCGGGTCTATCTATTGGTATTCCAACCCAGCTCAAAATGCTGCTTGCAAGATCCTTCCTAGTTGGCTGCGCTGTAGCTTTCAGCTCTGTCTCAGCAACTATTTCGTCGCCGGATGTTGTAGTAAACGGCGCATCATCTGCGGATACCCTCCACGCCCTCCGACGGGCCCTCATCGATTATCAATCTCAGAAAAGGGATGAGATCGCAAAGAATAGTACGAGTTTAGAAAAGAATTGGGATGGCGCGAAGCTTCTTAGCATGTAAGCGATGTTTCATATTGTTCTGCTTCCTGATTCCTCCAATCCGTAGTCTAACTGATGGTCTAGTGCGGCTCAAACCCAAACTGAGAAAAATGTCAGCTTAAACGCTGGTGTCGACATCACCTGTACAACATGTTATATCAAAGGTGTTGCTACGACAGAGTTCACTGTCGACGGTAACTTTAACGCCACTCAAATAATTGAGAATTATACGACCGAAGTTAAGGATGAAATCCTGAACACCACTGACCAAGTCATTGATTCTATCGACAACTACTTCTCTGGAGTATATGCCAATTTGAAAGATGGCATAGATCTAAGTGACTTCGATATCCCTCCGGTCAATATTTCTTTCAATGTCGACGTCCCTGACCTACCTGAGTGCCATCTTCGGTTTGGATTTGATGGTCTAGAGCTTTATATGCTTGTTGACACTGTACTATCAGCTGGGGCAACCTACGACCTGAACCTCTACTCCTCAAAGACACCCATTGGCATCTCTGCAAGCAAGGATTTGTTTATAGGTGTCGTCTTTACCGTTGACCTCATACTCAGTGTAGAAGCACAGATCGACATCAGCAGTGGAATACATATCAAGCTAGAGGATGGTGTTGGACTTGATATGGTATTGTTCGGACAGGACGTCTCAAGCATCACTTTGTGAGTGCACCTAACTCTTACTACTCTGCCTTGTTACAGTCGCGCTAATTCCTCCTGAATATGAAGTAACGGAGCCGATTTTGAATTCCTCCCGGTAACCGTTGAAAGCGCTGGCGGTATTCTTAGCGCGATACTCCGTGTTGGAGTGAAGGCGGGGATCAACCTTGCCACCCCAGACACGAAGTTTCTAGAGACTGCCAGCGCCGGCGTAGGAGTCAGCGTCTGGGCAGATATTGCGGAGTTTACGACAAATGTCACCGCGGTCCCTGAAGGCGACGATGAAGACTGCGTCTTAAGGGTTGAACAGACATATCAGTTCGGACTCGGTGCTGCTGCCGGAGCTACGCTTGCTATCGGACCAGAGACATGGGGTCCAGCCCCTTCGGTAAGTTGATCACTGGGTGTGCCCTTCTTAACTTAAGCCTTGGTTACTAACTTGTATATGACTTACTAGACTAATATACCTATTTTCTACACCACTCTCGCCGACGTATGTGCTACTCAACGACCCCCACAAACCACCAGCGCACCCACTGCGTCGATCTCAGCTAGGGCCGAAGGGGATCTCGTCACAACAACCACTGTCAAGGAGCTTACGTTCACCGGCACAGGCTGCCTAAGCACCGGTTTGGTGAACTGCCCCGCCTCCTTACAAACCACTACCAAGGTCACGAGCACCACGACACTTACTGCCACCGTAACCTCAGGCTCAGAGGCTACATTTCCGGATACGACCGGAACCGGTGTCGCTACTCCGGTTCCTTTCGGCGCTAATGTGAAGACTATCGAAGCTACAACGGGAACCCCTGCGTCCTATGTGCCACCCCCACCCACCTCGTCGGGGGATACACCGGGAGGAGCCGGCCCATCCAGCGAGCACCCCATAGGTGAAGTCAATGGCGTTGATACGAGAGTGATCGTTGGTGTCAGTGTTGGCCTCGGTGTTCCTGTGCTTGCTGGAATCATTATTGGTATCTAGTAAGTCGCCATTCAAACCCATCCCAAGTCCTTGACTCTCGATCGATATGATAACTAACATGCATGAACAGCTTTTGGCAGAGACGTAGAAAGTATGCTGCGGTGGCTAGGAATGACCCCGTCTACGTCGGTGCCTCCTCACCGAATGATACAGCTGAGACCAGCCAAGGCGTTAAGACTAAAGTGACGACGGTATCGACGACTGGTCATAACTGACTGCCTTAAGCTAACAGTGTTTTGTTTTATTGATTTATGAATGACAATGGCGTTTGGATATGCTTTGCGACGACGTATGAGATATCAACCATCACCAATTAGGCTTATAGATTCGGTTATCGTTCTAATTCTTATACTCTTTCTATATATGTTCTACGCTATGTTAGATAGTGTAGTAAAGACATGATAGCGCTCTAAAATCAACGATCCTCCATCAGATAACCTCTCGATCAACTTTTTACATGAAAATTCTCAAATCGTATACTTTACAAAGTGATGGCCTCGGTGTACTTGGCCAGAACAGGGTCGCTCAAGAGCCTCGGTAGATACTTCGAGCTAAGGCCGATTAACATCTCCATCCCGCCATTAGGCAAAACACCGAAGACAGTCGAGCCACCATTGATGACGCCGATATCTGGGACGCGGGTGGCCAGGATATGATTACCAAGCGCCTTGCCCCAGTCTAAGCGGCCAAAGTCGAGATCAACGAAAGCGGTCTCAAAACAATTGACTCCAGGTGTATCCAAGAAGCCCTTCAGTAGTATTCGGTTGACATTCCCGACCTTTTCGAACATGGCGCTGAGATCATCGGCATACTGTTCGTTGGGTATCAACATGATTTTGTGGACCACGGCCGCTATATCGGCCAGACTGGCCGTCGTCAACATCTTGCGCATCGGCATCTGGTCGCAGACCACTCCCAGCCAATTTCCGAGGACCATCGGATGTACCGGTGGGTCGCTGTACATACGGGCGTCGAGTGCGACGCTGAAAATCGATGACAAATCGTCGTCGATTTCCCCTTCAGGTGCCTGAGCTGCCGTGATAGAGCGCCATATCAGTGCTGAAATGGCTTCATTTGTCGTTATGGATGTCACATCCGTAGGCTCCGTCGCGTTCGCCGGAGACGCATCGGCTGTGAGCTTCTTGAGGTTCTCCGGGGAGAAGTAGAACATCTGTCCCGAGTGGTCTCGGAAGAACATCTTGAGTGGTGCTCTGTCCGGATCATACGTTCGTTCCACAATGCCGGGGTGGTTCTCCGGCAGGCCAGGGTTGCGGCCGGAGCTCTTCATGTGCTTCTCCCTATCTGTGAACCAGACATCCGGGATTTCATTGCGTTCTATGGTTGGGTCTTGGACCCGACGACACTCCTCGGCCCATGTTTGGAGGAAAATATAATATGTCTTGACGTCCGCGAAGACGTGGAAGAAGCAAGCATTCAAGACTATGGCGATAGGTATTAGTATTTACTTTATTAGAGGAGAGCCGCTGAAGGTGGGGTAATATTTGGGATGCCATAGGGGTTGAGTGAAAGGGGTAAGGAAAAGCTCTGTATGTTACATACGAAGACCGCCCTTTATGAAGTTGGCCTGTACATCAACGACGGGGAGACGATCACCGGGCAAGGGCCAAGTGTATCGACGACATATATAATCGCCAGGGAAGGCGGAAACAGGGAACCTCTTGGCCTTGAGCTCCTCGAATGTGTGAGGGAAAGAGGCCCGGAGGTCTTTGTATATGATTGACTCATAGTCTTCAAGCTTTTTAAGCTTCAAGACGCCAACCTGTTTAGTATCGGTGTCGAATACTCCTTCACACGCAAGAGTAGGAATCCGCTCTTTGGCGGCCTCCAAACCAGTTCGAAGAATATAGAGGATCTGGGATATTTCGTAGTCTTCAGGTAGTTCCAGAGGAAGGATATAGCGAGCGTATAACTTAGGCCCAGCCTTCTCCAAGGGAATCAAGGTAGGGATCTTCTGTGCGTATTCCGAGGCCATGGCTTCACTTGGCGCCCTTCCTCTTTAGTAAAGTTGAACTGAGATGATGCCTACGTATATCTCAGGCGGAAATAATGAGAATGATGATACCTCGACCCGGGCTTAAATAAGCAAGAGGAGCGGACGACCGGGCCCGCGCGAGGTTGACTCGTCGGGCGCGATGATGCGTCCATACTGATCGTAATGTAACGGTATGATTAAACTCCAAGTACCCAAGGCGTCTGAACGGTTGCCAATGTATCCTGTCCGTCCGAAGGATGACATCTAGTAGATGTCGCACTGCAGCTGCCCCGTTATAACAATTGGATCAAAAAGGTAATCATGGAATGCCTACGTACTTACTTACATGTAAGTTACTAGGTAAGCATAAGTGGCTAGGCATAGATCTCCTTCGCTACCGGGCTTTAACTAACGACACGCAGGGAGGTAACCGATTCGTCATTCTCATTCGTTTGCGCTATACCTTCAGGTCCGCTTTAGGAAGACTACCACATAGGGAACAGCTGCCCAGCGGAGCTCGATAACATCGGGGTGGTATGGAGCAAGGAGATATCCTATTGGCTTGAAGGAGGTGCAGTCACTTGAACGATGAGCCGCTTCACCACCAAACATGGGAAGTTAGACCTTAGAATACGTCCTAGATGAGCATAAGGAAGTCCATTAATACCCTATTGCAGAGTATGGGCCTTAGGATTCAAGAGAATCATTGGTTGAAATTGACTACATATGTACGGATATCAATGTACGTTCCAAGCTGACCCCTTGCCACAATGTCACTGGAGTTGGGTCTTGGCTACATACTGGGCAGTGTGAAGAGATACAGTAAGACTAAGATCACCATTTGGTAGTTACCTACGTCTAGACGTCTTAATAAGGTAATACGTATGGTGCATAGGGGTGTTTTTATTGGTTCACTGTTACACCGTAATTCGTCCGGTTTTGCCGTACTTCCCTTTTTGATACCCAGAGATACCCTTTAATCTTAGTCATGCAACCCTTATGTCAATCGCCTGCAGGAAGGCGGCCATGCCGCGGCTCAGACCAAATCTCCATAATTTATATTATATTCCGTACGAGCGGGATCCTACTACTTCCTCAACATCGTCGACGACACCAGGATCGCATACTAGTGATACTAGTCGCAGTCTTGGAATGCTCTGCCAATATTGCTGCGACCAGGTCGGGACCGAATAGTAACGGAGCAAACGACAAGAGAAGACTAGTCTTACATAAAGGCAATATAATCCATGCAATGATTATCTAAAATATTCCGAGAATGCATTTATACGTTTAAAGATAAACCAGATAGAGGAATCCTTCGTTCTTTAGGTGAAATTTAGGTTAGCCAAGATTTTCCTGCAAAAGGGGGACGCCAAGAGGTAGCTTTGCGGCTGATGATCGTTAGTATCAAATAGGGGTTATGTGTTAATACATTAATGTAACATTAGATAATGCGGTATTTTAGGAGGGACAGAGCAGATCACTTACATGCATAAGCCGTGCCTACATGAGCATATATACATATGTATGTAAGTAGCCAGTAGCCTACTCGCATATATCATCCGCCTACTCAAGTAGGCTTTTAATTGTATACCAGGCTTATTAGCCGCTTGGTAGATGGGTCCGGGAAACGTTTTAACAGATTATGCATCGAACAAATCGACCCGAGTTAGAAATGCCATATAAAAATCTACATGCGAAGCAACATTCCGCATCGGAATTGAATACCCAACTTGGGTCCTTGTCCACCAGTAAAAACGAAAAGAATTCCAACGACACATTAAACGATAGGTCCATACATATGTAGGTATGTGGCCATGCAGGCCTACAGAGTCCTTGGCGGAAATAATACCGGGTCGCATTGCGAAAGTCCTAGTTCTGTTGCTATAATTACGTACGTACGTATTCAACTATATTGTCTTTGGAATCATGAACTACCCATTAATCTATAACCTAGGAGTTTCCACATGAGCTGTCTCTTATTCTCTCAGCGGCCAGGCAGTTGGACGAGAAGCCAGCTGAAACCCGAAGAAAAAAAAAGCAATCACATGCGTGGGATAAATGTTTGCTCAACGAGTAGATGATGATACCTGGTAAAATGTGCAGAAAGTCCCGCGGAACGATGTAGGTAGCTGAAGAACCGGATACTTGGATTCTAATGTAGATCTATGCGATGAACCAAAAGAAAACCGATCCGGCCTTTTTAGTCATTATTGCTATTCAACTTCCACGTCCATCGTATCCAAACCACCCGGTTATCATAGGTCCAATGTGTTGATCGAATATCTCGATTGAGATTGTATCTCCAACATCTTATGGCACATATGATATCCATGGATGCAACCCAGTCTCCAAAAGTAACAGGAAGCGGGGGAGTGTGGATGTGATATCCGACAAACCAACTACAGCAGAGGTTTTTAAAGAAGAGGTGTCGTTACTTTCCCTCCACGGACTCCGAGGAATCTGATTAGTTGAATATCGCTGTTCGTGTAACACTACACGATGCAATGATTTCAATATTATTGTCATGGCCTGGTCCAAATGTGCATCTCCTAGAATGGCCCTGGCCCGGGGACCAGCGGGCGATATGAATATTGACCCATTTGTTTGCCCATCAGAGGGCCTTGTCTCACATCTCCGCATCGTACTAAGAAATATATCACCGACGACCCTACAACGCATAGGTTGATATAACCCCGCCTAGATCTCTGATATCAATTTCAACTGCTAGACTTCACAGCTACTTCGAATAGGCTCCAGCAAGTTAATATGGGCTTATCTAAAAAGTTGGCTACCGATGTCGAAGAGGTGGACATCATCATTGCTGGAGGTAAGTCTTATCCAGTCGTACCAACGAGCACTGCTGATGAATTATCGCTCGAAAGGCGGAACGGCGGGATGTATTATAGCTGGGCGCCTAGCCGAGGCGGATCCAGGACTTTCCATCCTGGTTGTCGAAGGGGGGCCGGACAACTACGACAATGAAAGAGTCGTAACACCGGGTCTTTACTTATCGCACCTCGTACCGGAATCGGACACAACGATTTTCTATAAGTCGGCAGGGTCGAGGCATATCGCTAATAGGGAGCGCATCGTACCATCGGGTGGCACACTTGGAGGCGGCTCATCTATTAATTTCATGATGTAAGAAAATCTGACTCAATAGCGGATATGGCAGCGATACTTACTAGAGAAATTGTATGTCAGGTATACCCGGGCTCAGCGTGACGACTATGACTCGTGGAAGACTCCAGGTTGGTCGACTGATGAATTATGGCCATACCTCAAGAAGGTAATAAGGTGCGGTCCCCAAGACTACAATAGTGCAACTAATACATATATTGCATAGCTCGAGACTTACCATGCGCCGGGGAACCCGGAACACCATGGCTTCAGTGGACCGATTCAAGTATCCAATGGTCCATATCGCAGTCGGCGGGTGGAAGAGGACTGGTTGCGTGCCGCGGGGGAGGTAGGATATCCAACAATAACCGACCTACAAACTCTGGATGCGAACAACGGTTTCGAGCGCTGGCTCCGATCTGTAACGCCTGAAGGCAGGCGCTCAGATGCCGCACACGAGTATCTCCACCCCCGGCTTCGCGATGGCAAACATCCCAACCTGCACGTCTTAGTGGAGTCGAAAGTCGTGCGCGTCTTGTTCGATGACAATAAGCGAGCCTGTGGAGTAGAGGTTACGCCTAACCCGCAGTTCCAAATCCAGTTAGGTTTTACGACACCGCATCCAAAGCAAACCATTCGAGCTCGCAAACTCGTCGTAGTGTCCTGCGGTTCATGTGGCACACCATCTGTATTGGAGCGTTCTGGAATTGGGAGCAAAGATGTCTTAGATCGAGCCGGCGTCCCTCTCGTCCAGGAACTTCCTGGTGTAGGACACGACTATCAAGACCATCAATTAGTGGTGTGTGTATACCGAACGTCTCTGGAACCTCACGAGACGGCGGATGCCCTAATGACTGGGCGGCTATCTCTAGAAGACGCGAAAGCCCAGAATCACCCACATCTCAAGTGGAACTTCATTGACATTTCCGCTAAACTTCGGCCTACAGATGCCGAAGCTGCGGCTTTGGGACCCGAGTTCCAGGAAATGTGGGATCGCGACTTCAAGGATCGCCCTAATAGACCAATCACGCTGATGGCCGTCGTTAGTGGGTAGGTAAACCCCCTTTAAATGAAATATTCCGAAGGCTTCTAGAAGCATGCGAAAGCGTCGTATGTCACTAACGGGTGTTTATAGAGGTCTTGGTGAAACGTCCGATATGGCCCCTGGTCAGTATGTATCTGTTGGACCATACACCGCATACCCCTATTCGCGTGGGCATCTCCACATCACGGGTCCCGACGTGTCCGATCCCGTGGACTTCGATGTGGGCTATTTCAACGATACGAACGAAATAGATATGAAGAAGCATGTCTGGGCGTACAAGAAAGGCCGCGAGATCATGCGCCGAACATCCATGTATCGCGGCGAGTGCGTGGCGCGACACCCACGCTTCCCAGAAGGATCCGAGGCGGCCTGTGTCGAGGAGCGGGAGAAGCCAGCCGAAGGGAGCGAAACCCGCGACCTGGAGTATACACCAGAGGATGACGTGGCGAT
The DNA here is from genome assembly GCA_902825475.1 of Hypomontagnella monticulosa. Classification (NCBI taxonomy): domain Eukaryota; kingdom Fungi; phylum Ascomycota; class Sordariomycetes; order Xylariales; family Hypoxylaceae; genus Hypomontagnella; species Hypomontagnella monticulosa. Next base: position 1,430,834 of record CADEBF010000008.1, read on the forward strand.
CGAGCAATTCCTTCGCGAGAACGTCCAGACTGCGTGGCACTCGCTGGGCACAGCCAAAATGGCACCGCGGGCCGAGATGGGGGTTGTGGATAAGGATCTTAACGTACATGGAGTTCAGGGGCTGAAAGTTGCGGATCTGAGTATCGCGCCAGAGAACGTCGGAGCGAATACTTGCAACACAGCCATGATGATCGGGGAGAAGGCGGCGGACATCATTGCCAAGGAGCTCGGCTTGACTATCAACTAAGGAGAATACGAGGCGCACTCCTAGTTGCGGGGAGCCGTATAGTCGTATCGTAACTAGAATACTGTGAGTGAATCCTTTCTGAAGTCCATATCTTTGAACAATTAGGTAATGCGATGGAAGCCTGTTTTCCTTCTATTTTGGCGGCTAGAAACTGATAATAATGTCCCCACATCTTGAATTAAGCTTATTACGTACTTCTCTCTCCCTGCCAGCCTACACGTAGGGCTGGCCGGATCTGATAGGATCCGGCGACATGTCGAATCTGAAATGTAACTGATTGGTCGAGCATTACGACATATACCCAAGTACTTGGCACCTAGTATGTAGTCAATAAATATTGGTCGACGCCATGATATTACTACCTACAAGTTAGGAACATCGGTGAACAAGTAGGAAATCGCAGTTACTAGTCGAGCGTGTCCACGCAAATCTGGAAAACGGTTTAATCCAGGGTTACTTCCACAATCTTTTCGTGTTAGTAAGTCGGATACTAGGGTATCATTGGAATCATTTGGACCCGGTCATTGGTCTACGGCACAGCAGCCTTAGGGCGGGATATATATGGGGATGTGAGCAGCCTGCATGCATAGCGGGAGGTGAGCGACCCGCAGGACCTAGAACAACAACATGGATAGAACTCAGGATTTTCCACGGACATAGCTTCTGGTAGTTTCAGAATATGCATGTACTTAGACGTCACGGCAAGTTCCTCGCCTCGCCATATGCATCTAGCGAGACCCACATGTCGAAGACATCAACCTCCAAGAGGATGGAATGGTCTCTTGTGATAACGATCCTTTAGCAAGTCCCGATGACGAACACGAACATCTAAACGAATCCGAATAACAGTCCTCCCCGGTAGAATCACGTACGCAACTCAACCCCCCCCCCCCGAGTCAGTCTTTTCCAGTCTCCCGATTCTGGGACCTCGCCGGCTCCCCTCATCTGAGAGTCTCTTCTATCTTTTCCACTCTGTCTTCTGTTCCCAGATATTAGCTCCATCTCATACCGGCACGGCCATCCTCTCAACGACTCAATACAGCGCCCACTAAACCCATTCATTTTTCCACACCTAAGAAACTACCCACAAACCTACTAATACAACTTATAAGCTCATAGTATTTAAAAATAAAGGAGTAAGTTCGAGTTATCATGCCCTATTCTCGGCGATGGGGTACCTATCAGAGTTGCTATGAGGTAACTAATAAGCACGTAGTTTTTATACCAGTCCTATTTCATAGACACCATAGCCTAACTTTAGATTGGCAATAACCAAGTTGAACTTACGATAGCCTAGTATGGCCTCAAGGCCGTATGATCGGCGTTGGTCTAATCCGGGACCTCATGAACGCGTCTTCCGCATCCCTCCTCGATTGCCTCGCGCATCCCTAACGTTCTCCTGTGGAGATGATGTATACCTAACTACATCAAGAAATTGACATTAAATGTAAGACGCGAAGTGTTGAATTAATAGCAAGATGTCGTTATACGCATAGTACCTTAAGTCCTCTTCAACGATGTAATCAACGTGGAACCAATTGACAATTGTCGCTGCTGTGTCGGCCTAGGTACTAGTTATCGATTCGACTGTTGTCAGCGGAGGGAGGGTGTCTTCCAAATCCCGTATCCGCGACTGCATTAGTAGGCGCTTATTAGAGATGTCTCTACATCGATCGTTGCTAACGAAGCGTTGCTGACGAGGTTACTACAGATCGCAGTCTTATCCCAACTGTCGCTCCTAATGTGACTAAATCGATTCAGAATTGGCCGTAGCCGCCCTGATTACGCCGTACGGTTGGACAATATGCGGCCCTGCGGGTAAAGGCGGACGCCACGGAAATAAGCTTCGGAAAGGGTAGTCGAGCACAAATCGTCAAACTATCGACGCCGACGATGTCATACCTAATCGAAAGAGTCATCGGGAAGGAACTATTAGTTTACCCCCGACGCCTATAACTCGCCATCGCAAACGCGAAGAAAACGAGCAACACTTATATGCATGGCGTTAGTCAGTGCAGCGGACAAGCACTTCTGGGTGGTTCATTTTGGTGATCATTTACTTGCGTTCTCCACCGTCGAACTCTTAGTTTCGTTCAAAAAGAAAAAGCAAGAGAGAACCCATTATATCACGGGGTTTAACATCTCTCAAGAGTCTAGTACACGAGCCGAGACAATACTGACGCGCCAGTATAGGTACATACGTGTATGTAGATCCATACACATGTAGACCTTAAGTTTATCGCCGATGTCGATGAGTCACGCCCGCATTGAGGCTCTGTGTCGAGGTGAGCGGGGCTAGGCGTCTCGTGCAATCACATTCCAGCTTGTAAGTCCTATGACTGATTTATTTTCTCGTCGACGGAAATAATCTATCCGGTCCATCGCTTCTGAACTAAGTAGTTGCGCAAGACACAAGATATGAAAATAAGTCTCGGAGATAATAAATATTGCAGAAAGTCAAGCGGAATTGACGGAGGCGGCAGAGGCGACCTCCGTGGGCTACGGAGGTAATCGGGGAAGTGGCGACAAATACCCTCAAAGCTAAGCATCATTCTCGTCGAGTCTCCTGATTCCTCTTCTCATCGGTGCTCTCTTCCGGCTTTCTTCCGTTCTTAGCGATTCTTCATATGACGCACACGACGAGACTAGGCTAAGACATACAGGCCTACAACGGCTTGTTGCATAGCTCTTGTGGACAAGCACATGGAGCAACCTACCTATACGCACAGCCAATGCCGGACGAGAAGACCCCGAAGCCGGCCTAGACGACCACAATAGGACCTTACTACTCCCGAGGAGACGCGGCGATGAGTTTCGGTCTGGTGGGGCGGGCCATATACAGAATCTGCAAGACGACCCCTCTCTTGCTACCCCTATTATGGCGGCTCTTCTAGAAGGGAAGGTTATAAGTCCTTACCTGGGGTTCTACCTAAAAGAATTGTGTACGGACGATACTCTGACAGCGAAATTTTCTCGTCAGCTACCTCATCAAGGCTGCCAATTTGTTGTCTGCTCGGAGATGCGAGTTCGTTGGTTATGTCGCACGACATGGACCGGGAAACGTGCGGCCACTTTCAACCCCTAGCTAATGTCAAGGACCCATATCACGCACCTAAAAATCTTCCATCTTAGGACTAAAAGGGCGACGCTCACCTCAAGACGTCATTCCCGAGGTTCCCGCTACCCAGAGCACAAGGTCAACCCGCCAATACCTTGGTTGTCCTCGCGTGGCTGGCTGGACTCTTGCATGAGAGTCAATAGTCCGGTTCCATGCATATTGTGGACGGATTCATACAGCGGAATCAGCAATCTGTATCATAATATCCACGGAACGGGCTAATTGGAAAGTTGCGGTTATGTTTCCGCATTCTAACTGATTGCTGTCAAAGCAAGCCGACGAAGGAGGTCCTCACCATCGCATCCATAATTGACGGAATCCATCCATACAGTTTTGGCTGTTGGGTGCGTTGGTCAAAGTTAATATCATGCATGAAAATGCGGCGTAGAATTGACGTTTCTAAAATTAATACATCAGCGGCTTGAGCTTTAGTGGGATCGACAAGCTGAATACGATTTTTTTTTTCTCGAACACGGCAGCTTTCCGCAGGGGTCCTGCCCTGGTCCCGTCGCTATGGCTGCATGGCTCGTGTCAAACAAGGATTCTCCCACCCAGACACGGCAGTTAATTTAATTCGCCGTGTCATCCTGAAATACCGGGTTTTTGAGATGACATCGACGGCAAGGAATTGTAATAGCCTATGAGCTCAGAATGATAAATTCTTTCGCTCTCCCCGGCATCATGGCATTGCAAAATGACTCCCCTTCCCCTTCTTCTTCCATCCGCAGGCTTTGTGTTGAGCTGAGGTCGCGCCAAGATGAAGTCATTCCTCGCCCTAAGTGTCGTCGCCAGCTTCCTTAGTCAACCCGCACTCGGCGCACCCCCGATCAAGAGATGGCAGAATTCAACTGATTGGGCATCCCAAGAATGGGATGCGATTGTTATTGGTGCCGGAACCGCCGGAATCATCGTCGCCGATAGGCTAAGCGAGGCCGGGAAGAAGACACTTCTCGTAGAGCTCGGTGGTCCTTCGTACGGAGTTACCGGAGGCACAGAAAGGCCGGCATGGCTTGATGGGACGGACATGAGCCGGGTAGATGTACCCGGACTATGTAAGCAGAAGCATCTACTATCTTGTGGGCGAGCTAACGAGTTGGAAAGACAAGAGCATCTTCGGTGGGAGCGCCAGCCTGTTATGTCCTTCCGACGTAGTAAGCGCGTTTTCAGCATGCACTATCGGCGGAAATAGTGCAATCAATGCTGGCCTGTACTTCCAACCCCCGGCTTCCGACTGGGATGATTACCACCCGGAAGGATGGAAGAGTGCCGACGTCCAGGATGCGACGCAAAGGCTTCTAGACATGCAAGATTCGATAACTAGCTGCTCTATGGACGGCAAGTTCTACTTGGAGTCTGGCTATGAGGAAGCGAAGAAATGGATCGTCGATGGGGCCGGGTTCTCTAACGTGACATTCAACGACGACCCTGATAATAAGGACAGGGTCTTCGGACGCACGTCTTACGATTATATTGACGGCCAGCGAGGCGGCCCAGCGAGAACCTACCTACAAGACGCCCTCAAGAGAAGCAACTTCCACCTCCAGACCGGTGTCCGCGTAAGACAGGTCAACCACGTTAGCGGCATAGCCTCTGGCATTACGGCCGAAGTTAACGGCACGTTAGTGACAGTTTCCCTTTCCCCTCGTGGCAGGATCGTCCTGAGCGCTGGTGCTATTGCTTCGCCTGGTCTCCTCATGCATTCTGGCATTGGACCGATCGAGACAATCACCAGTCTGTCCGCAGCTGGATTGTATAACTCCAGCTGGGTTATTAACCCCTCAGTTGGTGAGGGTCTCTTCGATAACCCTAATACCTTCATCGAGCTGTCTGCGCCAACAATTGAGTCGTATGTTCACGACTACGACAACCCTATTCCTGCTGATAGAGATCTGTATCTGTCTTCTCGCAGTGGTCCTTATGCCTTCGCGTCAGAGACGGCCGCTTTCTGGGGCTATGTCAATAACTCTGACGGCACTAGGACCGGGGTCCAAGGTACTTTTGATTCTGCAGGGTACGCAGACTACAACGACAATAATACCATTACACTTAACATATATGGTACTTCCGGCTTAGGGTCAGCTGGCCGTGTCATCCTATCGGAGGACGGAAAATTCACACCAAGTCCCAGCTCCGGCATCTACTACAACGACCCTCAAGACGCCGAGAGCATTGCGAAATTCATCTACGAAGTCTTCCAAGCCCTTCCCCCTTCAACGCCCGAATCACCAGCAACTGAAGGCCTCACCCCGCTCAACATTGCGCGGGATTCGACCCTGGAGGAAATCCAGGCTTACATCACTACGCCCTCTAAATATGCTGTCGGTTCCGTCCAGCATTGGTCGAGCTCGTGTAGGATAGGAAAGTGTGTAGATGCCGATACGAAGGTCATCGGCACCGGGAACATCCATGTGGTGGACGCGTCCATCGTCTCTCCCCTGACAGTAAACCCACAGTTCGGTGTGATGGTTGCGGCAGAGAAAGGCGCGGAAAGGATATTAGAAAATTGGTATTAATTATATTGTAAGTAGATTTGACTTTGGTTTATACACTTTAATGTTTAATATCATACCACGTAAAAAAGAACTTCTTAGCGCACATAGGTAGCATACAAGCTGTGTGACAAGTTCAATCTCCCCCACCACCGCCACCATCTCCACCACCACCCCCGTCTCCACCATCACCGCCTCCCCCATCGCCATCAAAAGTGAAGTCAACCTTTATCAAAATTAGCAACAGTTTCCATGAAGAAACTAGTATCCCCTCTTCAACAACTTTGGGAAATTAGGGATTAGCCGTTCTCACCTCCCATTCAGTCTCCGCCCTCCTCTTATCCCTGGACCTAGCGCGCTCAAACAAGCTAACAAAGCCCAGCAGCACGTAAACGCCGAGCATGCCACTATCGCCCTGGAGCCCACCGCCCCGCATCAGCCGCACCACATCATTACTCTTCATCATCTCGCCCAGCAGCTCCACGCTCGCGCCTCGCCCGTCGACCAGCACGCACCGCAGCTTCGGCATCATCTTCTCGGCGCGCGTCTTGTACTTCTTCGCTACATCCGGGTCCTCCTTCGGCCCCGCCGCCTCCCACCGCAGCACCGTGCCGTCGGGCAGCTCGCCCACGTAGCACCCGCGCGAGCCGTCGAGGATGCGCTTGCGCCAGCGGCTGCGCTTGGGCTTGGCGTTTTCGGTCGAGCGCCCGCGCGCGTCCACCAACACAAACGAGTGTGTCAATGTGGTGCGGTGACTCGCGATCTTCATATACATCTTCGCGCTGCTGGTCGGGAATTTGACCGCGGCGATGTCGATCCCGGCGAGTTTCTGCCGCCGGAGAGTCAGGCGGCCCTGGTGCACGTTGGAGTATAGAATTGGGGCGGATGCTGGTGGTGGCGTGGTTGTCGCGTCCGAGAATGCGATCGGTCGGATGGCGAGCTCGTCCGCTTTGAAGGTGTGCCGGTGCGTGTCTAGATAGTATGTGTAAGACATCGTGGTAATAGTAGTGTCATTCACGATTATCGTAATGAAGTGCGAACCATTCGTTCGCAAATGATAGTTTAAGATAATCCAGATCTCCTGGGTTGGAGTGGTGCTGGCATTATGTATATCATATTTCATACCACGTCGCAACATTCACATTACGTAGATTCCAAGTCACCGCCACGATGGATGGCATTAGTGGCGAGCGCTGAAATGGAGGGCGGAGGCGCAGCGACCTCATTAGTGCAGCGGGAGATCGACAGATGGAGATCACCCCATGTAACTTCACACGTGGGTGTTCGGTTCGGTATCAGAAGTGGTGTTATGCGACGGTTAAGCTGACTCTAGGTATTACGCCCAGCCAAATATGAGCTAATATTCTGTAGAAATATCGCACCTATTGCTACGCCAAGATGGAGCAGCTAGAGATATCATTTCATGTGGGACTTGGGGTAGCAGGTGAGCTCCAGTGCCAAGCTCATAAGTACAGCGTAAACTACACAGAACAAGCAGCGCGAAGCTAATCATCGCGTATTATACTAATATTAAAAGTTCAATTGATTACGGTATTATTTTATATTATATATGATACGACCGCCGTATATTAAACCTCTAGTCATCGCGTCGGGTAATAACCTAGTACTAGTTAGCAACATGTTCTGTGACAGATCTGCCAAGGAATAGGGGCTAAGATAACTAAGTTACTAGGTAGCCATCAAGAATCACCAAAGCTGATCGTGACTACGGCTGATATCATGCTATTTAAAATATCTTAAATATCATTAGATCACATTAAAGACCTAGAAGTTAAGGTCCCAGCGACTTATTATAAGACCAACCTCAACATATTGCACATACCCTTGGTCATGCCACCAGAAAGAGGGTAGGGGGAACTAAGGCCCCCCTCAAACAGCCATATAGGGGGGAATAGACGGGAACAAGGAATTCCGCCTGATTGACCAACTAACGTCTGGCCGATTGGAATGCAATGGGGTCTAAATGCCGGACGCTAATCGGTATCCCGAAGAGTCCATAGCGGCCAGTAAATACCGACATAAAAACGCGGAAGCTCGCTTTCCCTAAGTACCTAGCAGAGAAATTCTAGCAACGTAGAAGATATGATTCAGCTAAAGGATTTATATTGCCTTTAAATTATGCATACCCAGAAGCCATCAAGGCCTTCGTTATATAATATTGCACTTTCTTCCGCGTCTACCATCTAATAGTTTCGATCCAAGCCTTTCCACGTCCCCCGACAACGACCAGGCTACCTCTTCATCTAGACATCTGGAGGCGATTGATAGCTGTGTAATTGTCATAGTCACATAGATGTCTAGCAGCTCTAGGCAGTTGACCCCTCAAGTATAACCATCAGCACCACTCTCAACCCAGCTACATAGTCGTGATCGGCGAAGGTTTATCCACATATATATGTCAGATGGCATTACCACGTCAAACCAAAACACTGAAGGTCCCCAGTTCGAGTCTAGAGTCATTCACTGATTAGTGATCTTGCGAGGGTTTATTCTAGAGAGTCTAATCGAAGTATTATGGTTGCCGTTATTCAAAGTCGGTGAGCATTTATAGCTTGTCTAAGCCTAGCATAAGTATGGCACATGCACCACCCCCGAAATTGCTTCCTGGTCATATAGGCTGAATCAAAAGAATTCCCACTGATGTTTTCATCCTAAGTCATATTTTATGACCAAAGACTCAATTATCAATTCATGATGATCATTAATATAAATTACAGCAAAAACCTTTAGCATAACCCATACTACCCCTTATTACTAGCTCCTGCTTCTTGGTTTGTCGCTCTCAATCACCTCTTATAATAACAATCTCCCTTTTACGTATGTGTAAGCCTATTATTGATATCGTTAGATATGTCATTGATTCCGTGTAACAGATAGCTAGCTCGGTTCGACGACAAGTGGATAACTTGGAAGAGCTGCTGTTAAGACCGAATTTTACGCACCTATCCGTATATGAGGGTTGTCCATGGGTGTCGGGCATATATATGGTCTAATTGGAGATATTTGATGATGCATCTTCCCATATAGATTCTTATCTTCCTATCAAGATTTGTCTGTCTCTCGTCGGCGCCTTCACAAAGTCCTTATTCACCATGTGCCATGTCGACTACCAATGCCGGTGCTTCTATGGTTCCTGAACTAGCAATCACCCTGTCGTTACATAATTATATGTCATGGGACATGTAGGCGGGTCCATTATACGACTTTGAAGATGAGGCAGGCGCTTAAGGGGTATGTAGGTAAGGTCACTAGGCATTCTTCAGATACCCGCTTCCTTTAATAACATGAACCTTCCGGATCTTTCCATTCTTAGGTTTGTCCTAGCACATGTGCTTCTGCAGAGTGGCCAGCTGTTTCTTTTCTAAATTATTCACACTCTATTTGATTCTTTAAACCCATTCCTGGCCACCACTCCTAGCTCCCATCTTCCCCTAGAACCTCTAAGCAAATATTCTGGCCATACAACAACTACTCTAATCACCAATATCCCAAAGGTTCGAGTCATATATACTGCCATATCACTATTCTGTACTTTGTATATGGTAACCACCACTATCCAGCCTAGCACGGCTCTAGGTCTATAGGGTCTTATTAGTCAAAGGGTTAGGGTTACCTAGTCTGTCTGGTTCATCCTGACGTCCCCCTACTCATGGATATCGCCAGCAAAGTTCTAGAGTGTCCCAATAGCCTCCGCCTTGCCTTCATTCGAGGTATCTCCGACATGGCCCTTGGCCCTCAGCAAACCCCACTGGGGAATGATTCAACGTGCATACATCGCGTACGTCCAATGGGTGCTCCATGGTCGGATCGAAAGTGACTTGGCTAATGCGACTGGCGCCGACTCCCCTGGTGATTATCGCCGACGCCCTAGGGAGATCAGACCAACCAATTCGCCCTCGATCATAGGCGGCTGGCCTGTTGGACCCATGCTAGCTACAAAGTATCCGGTTTACTGATCCACCAGACTTTACATACATCTACCCAGGTATGTCAACGAAACGCTCTTAGGATACACTTGCCCGATATGACTACCCCTACTCTATGGTAATTACTACATTCCAAGCACAGGTTAACTTTGGAGTAAGGACACTAACTTACCTCCAGCTGATCGGATTCATGGACCAACTGAACGAGCAGCGCTCCTGCCTCGTCCGTTACACTTACAGAATATATCATAATACTCGTATAATCATATCCACAATATCATAACAGCACTCTACAACTTCCACAATACTCTAACAAAATAACCTCCGACATCCTCTTCTATTCCAGCATACAAGCTATGGGCTTAGCGGGTAGAGGATAACTTCTATCCAACGCTCGACCCCTAACCTATTAATATTATGATTACACGGCGCATCATACTCCTGACCAACTACCGAGGTTAGTGAATACATTTCCCTCCCTCTCTACCTCTATCTTCCTATGATCACTTCTAAAAGAAATCCCCTTAGATCATACAATTTATAATCCACAATACTGTATTCAACCTTTTCGAACATCAACAGTCTATGAAAGAAGTGGAGGGGCTGGTCAGAAGCAGTATTCAGCCAACTGTCGGCAACCTCTAAAGCTAATTAACAATAATCTCCCCGTCGACCCCTTACAATCACTTGTTAGACTACCTAGCAAGTGTTGCTTATCTCTGGGTATGCCACTCCATCATCAACCCCTTAACTAAGCTAACTTATTATATTAGGTCAACACAACTAAAGACCTGTCACACCCAATACGGTTAATCCGACCTCGCTGTGAAGCTATACTCTATACCATACACCAACTCTATTAGGTGTCTCAACAAAAGATGGCCCCTAACGAGCTACGTGGTTGGCTCTCGGCCTAAATCCAAAACGTAAATCCAACCACGTCTTCCTCTATCCTATATTCTCGGCCTTGTTCTCTACAATCGAGGATAATAAGATGGAGATACACACAAGCTATACACAAAAGCTCTATATACACTATAGAGGATCATCTCGCTTGAACACCTATGTGGCTCCTCTAAAGAAGAAGCCACGAAACACGTTTTCTAGTTCCTCGTGCACGTCACGGATGGTGCTGGTCTTCTACAGGAACTGGCTCATAGCTTCGAACGGCTCCGTGCGGTTAAGCAGAGCAGAATTCGCCCCGTTACCTTGAACGAAGATACACGTTAGGCCCCCTCCAAAGATACCGGCGGCATAGTGGCAGTACTCCTGGTATTCAGTGACTGTCCTTTCGCCGGACTGATCCCTCGCCTCAAACACGGTGTGCAAGCGTGAGGCCGGGGTTCACAAGATGGTCGAACTATAGGGAAGCCCTTTAAGGCAAAGGCGCCTCCCAAAAGCCCGCCGCAAAGGCCAGACCGCGTCGGCACTTGGGTCCGCGCCTATTTCCCCTAACCCCGATCGTATATTCGAATTGCGAAGACGTTGAGGCATTCGTAGATTTCAGCAGTCTGCTAACAAAGAATATTTCTGTCAAATACAACTGCTATCACTATACTCTATAACTGAAACACAACACCTACTCTGGCAACACTTTTGGTGTCCCCCCACGGCCTATCTAATGGGGGGACACATTAACCTAGCGGTCTCATATCGCTGGCGACTTGGGCACGACCTATTCCTTTCCCAGCTTCCAACGGTCGCAAACATGTCGCAGTACACCAATCTGCTTCCTTTCGTCAGAAAGGACGACCGCGCCGCACACCAAGACGAGAAGCAGCAGGTCGACACGTTCGAGAATGCCCCCATGTACACTGCTGCTGTACATTAGTTCGTGCGATCGATCCATGGTTCGTCAAAGTTTTCCGTCTCATCTCCTTATGTCCTTCATCTCCCTATGTTGTTCATCCAACGGCTGCTGATTGATTTGGAAGACATGGGAAACGCAGAAGATATAAAGGGCAACGAAATAACTTTCCGATGGGCTCACATCCATGGAATGTTATTACCATTATAAGGGTTATAGCCCCTATCTTAGACGAAACTCTATATGCCTAGAGGGCCACACAGTACCCTACCAAACAGGATAATGTTGTCACCCAACGTATGGATTCTCATGATAAGGCAATCAAACCTATCCAAGATCAGATCACTGCATTGACAGCTACAGTCGAGAGTAGTTTGGACCAGAAAAAGACGAACCGCAACAAGAATCCCAAGCCCAAGCCCGAGCCCGAGCCCCGGCCTCGGTCCTATGTTGGAGCTCCACGCCAACGCTTCCAGCATACACCAGCAAAATGTGTCTTTGGCACAATTTCGGGTATATCCACGTCGATGAGATCGCAAATGAAGCCCTAGGACTACCTTCTCAGAAGCAGTTGTACAGAGACTCACAACACAATACTCTAAAATGGAGCAACTGGAGCTCCCTATCCCCCGTTAGGTGAGATGGATAGCAATTGCTTTACCGTCGATCCCATGAGGGTGTCTAGCCTAACAAGTAATGGCGATCGGCCTATCGGAACACCTTTTTATCATATTAGCGCCACTATCACCGCCACCAGGATGGCGGAAGACCAAACGGATCCTATGGCCTAGTGTATCAGCAGACATACACAAGGCCTTCACTTGGTTGATGAGGGGAGATTCCCATTACCGCCATATTTAAATCAGATTATACAAAGATGGTTGGCGACGACCATTTTCCCTATCCAATAATCGGCCTCGTCCTTGTTCGACGATGAACAACACGGGGGGGGACTAATTCTAGGATCGAGATACGCTGTGTTGCGCTCCTCTAACGTTTGCGGCTGGAAACATGACCGCATATCTTCCTATTCTACAATGAATACCGGCTCCATAGCCAAGTTATATACTTCGGGACCAAACCAAAGCATGATCCGTCGTTTCCACCAAAGAAGGTTGGACTGGAAGATATCATGGCGTTGATGCTCGGATCGACATAGAGTTTCGTAATCACTGCCATTTGATGCAGTGTGTAGAGATGTTTCTCCCAATACATGAAGCCATCCGTCGTAGAGACCATGGCCTTCTAGCTGACATAATTCCCCAGCCTCCTATCACGTTCTGGGACGCGGGGGGCGGAGAGTATGGTCATCCAATTATGGCCTTGAGAAGCTATACTTCTCATGGATCCTGCATCCCGATGTCCGCCTTGACAACCTTCTCCGTGCCTGACCACTCTCTAATACGACCAAGCAAAATTCATTAAGCACCGGCGACCAGATACATTGCAGAAAGACTGTATAGAACATGACACCACGTAGCTACCGACAAGCGTAGCATCAGCTTACTACTCAACAACATACAACACTGTCGTCTCCTCAATGACACATGCAGTAACTTAAAGTAGAAGATTGTACTTCCATCAATACGCTCGATACACTACTCTAAGCATCAAAATATCCTTCGAAGATTCCATCCGTTCCTCTATTAAGAAATGTTAGTAAAAAAAGCATCACGTTCGGCAAAGGCCGGCGGAGCCGAGCCTTCGCTTAAGACTATAGATGTTAGTCCTAATAACCCAGCCGAAACTCTATAATGAACATCAAGGGGTGCTGGCGTCCCCCACGTTTGATCGGAGATTCACGTACGACTTGGACTGATATTCAACCGAACAATAAATTTATTTCAATTTATTCATAAGCCAGAAATGCTTCGGCAACTGGCATATGAGCTAGGTCAATGAGGAATGAGATCCTCAGCCTTCCGAGGAGATCAATCCCGATCATCTATCACACTCCCCGGCGTACTGCGGGACGTGATCGACTAGGGTGATTTGTGAACAGGGCTGCCAGGTAAAAGCCGACTCTAATACTACAACAACCGCAACACGATATTGCAGTGCGAGTTGGGGACGGCTAGACTTCCCCTATCACGAGCCAGCTTGCTCGCAACAGAGCAAATTTATTCGAAGCGTGTATTTCATAGCTTGCCCTCCTTAGCTGTTATAGCATTCGCCCCTATATGGACTATAAGGAATTGTTTCGAGTCTCGATCCGTTGTTCGCCAGCCCAACACCGATATAAGAGGGTACCTTCAACCTCAATCCGGCTGTAAGGATGGAGCACTACATTAACAACACTCTACATGAACCCCGAGTGGGAGCGATGTGTCAGCGAGTCAGACCTTTCTCCCCAATGGTGGTCTCTTGGTAGTCACCTTGATGCTGGCTCGCTAGGGTGGGGTCAACAGATACCTCGTAAGTTTATTTACTATCCTGCCGATATGGCGTTTTGATTCTGACTCCTTTTCTAGGTCGAGTGCAAGAAGCGACACCAGAAGAAGTGAGCTCGCGTATTCCCTACGTTGGCAACTTCGAAGTCATCGGGAGCCCATGGTAGTGGATACGTATATACTAGGATGGACGCATCCAACGGAGTTATAGGTGCCACATCCTAGTCTGCGCTCTCTAAAAAGAAGAAATGTTGTCGCCGACCCCAATGGAAAGACGACTGAGAAATAGCCACCAAGTGCTATACTCTACCATATCGATACCAGATATGCCGCGACGAATGATTAGTAGAGAGGTCTAGAAGAGATAAATATCAATTATCCCAACACTCGGGCCATACCGCGTCCAGGCGGCTCAACCCCAAGCCGGCAGACGCCGCCTAATTACGCACCGACTCCGCATCCAAAATCCGGGGCGATACGACTCTTAGCTGGCCTATAAGCGGTAATATGGCCGGTGGGTGGGTGGCCTACGTACGAGAGAACACTTTACATAACTTCAAATCTCTATATGGCCTGTCGGCATACGTCATGGCTGACAGTGACTCAGCCGTCTGGCGTGGAGGGGCGAGGATATAATCTTCTATCACCCTACACTATTCCGGTGTTATGGCAACTCCGGTTCTAACGGACGAGGTTTCAGAGGACCGAAGAGTACGAGGTACCGCCCAAATAAACATGCTAGATTTGGCAGGGTCTGTGTGCTCAACGAGTTGCAGGGAACGGGGATATCCCACGGAAGCTATCACCGAGGAAACGATATACCTCAAAAAAGAGGTTTCCTCCCTACGAAGATACGAGATAGTCTCTCCCCTTCCACTCTTTCGTACGGGAAAGATACCTAGACCAATCAGATCGAATATTTTACCAAACCATGATCCTCGGGATCACGCACCAATAGTGCCAGGAGAGTAAGGGGTCATCGTGGTCACCTAGCCAGATGAATTCTACCTAGTCGATTTATATCATATGGCAAGAGAAGAACGACTTTGTGAAGCAAAACTCTAGTTCTGTCCTCATACAGGGACACCTATGGCCGAAGAGGCTTCCAACGAACCCGAAACTCAGATTAGATGTCCCTATATGGTATAAATAGGTGCTAAGTCTAGGAGACAGGGTCATCTATGAGAAGATATCCTCACAATAGGATACGGTTAGGCAAAGCCAGTCACCCTAGGAAAAAAAATAATTCTAGAAATTTTCATCCTTATTATCAGTTGCAACCATGATAGATTTCCCTATGGCTCTCCCTAGAGATCTAGTAGCTGCCAATCAGCTGTATAAACTAGACACCAAGGAAATCGCCACATGGCTAGCAGAGAACTCTGCTAAACGCGGTTATCAAGCAACCCCGTCAACGTCACCACTTTCATCTCGGCCATCAACGCCAGACTCTCCTCCGGCGGGGGACAAACACCTAGATAGAATCCCTACCGACACGGAAACAGATGCGCATGCGCCTAAGTTAACCCAATATATGGCGATATTTAACACTGCTATTAATAATAAGTGTAATATCTGCTCGCTCGTGGTTTCACTCATGGACTCCAATTCTACTACTCAGAATATATGAACCGCAACCGTTGGTAGTGTTATATAACTGCCTTGAAGGATCCAACGACGACTTTGGGAGCAATGCATAACGGGACCGGGTAGTATCAAACTGGTAGTAGGTAGTCCTTCCGGACCAGGCACCAATAAAGGTCTGCAATGAAGAATTTCTCACAGTTGCGTAGCTGGATAAGAATAAGGGTGCCTAATCGATCTCTATCGCATTATTCGAGGAAACAATGGCATGGCGTACTTATATACGTGGCGGTTGTACATATGTACGCAACTATCATCAGCCCCTGAGATCTCGGAGCTAACTATCGCATGGAATGTGGGGCTCGGACCGAGGGATCGGTTGCCCTTGGCAGGTACGACACTAGCGACCCTTCGATTGAAGAATCAATCAGCTTTGCTTTTTTCCTAGCTTTCCCCGCGTTGCTCTGACAAGATCGAGGGAAATGTAACAATAGCTATAGATGTCTTACATATATGCGTGCCTAGCTACTAGTCAGATAGTGTAACGGGGTACCTAGTCGTAATCTGGAAGACGCGATGACGAAATCGTTCTAGGCGGCGCCTCGCGGTGTACGGAGCAAATGCAATACCGGATCGGTGCTTCGTGATGGATTTGTCAGCTAATGTGCGGCGACTTTTGCTACCTCGATGTGCTCGGTGGTCCGACCCGAGTTGGATTGGGACGTATATCTAGCGATCCCTCTCTATGGTATCACTACATGCATGCATCTAGAACTTACACATGTACTTAATCGATTATCTGCTATTGACTAGCTACGCGCCACTGAGAACTTCAACTTCGAGCTAAGGAATCAAATAGTGGTACACGATGACCAATATCAACATCAAGATAGTATCGGACACCGTCTGTCCATGGGTACGTTTGTTACAGGTCAACTATGTACACAGGTAGCTCAAGGCTAATATAATTCGGCGTATAGTGCTACATAGGCAAGAAGCGACTAGACAAAGCCATCGATCTATATCGCAAGGTGTACCCCGACGGCAAAGATGACACCTTCACCGTGACCTGGGCGCCTTTCTACCTCGACCCGACCTCGCCCAAAGTCGGCATTCCCTTAACAGAGCGCATGATACAGCGTTTCGGAGCAGAGCGCCTAGCGGCAATGCAACAGCGACTGACACTGATGGGGCGCGAGGAGGGTATCAACTTCGGGTTCGGGGGCAAGATCGGCAATACGCGGGACTCGCACCGGCTGATCCAGCTCGGGAAGACGAAGGGGAACGATGTTGAGAATCGCGTCGTGCTGGAGCTGTTCAAGAGCTACTTCGAGAACGACGGCGATATTACCTCCCACGACACATTGATCGCGGCGGCTGAGAAGGCTGGCGTGGATCGGGCTGAGGCGAAGGACTGGCTCGAGACGGGTAAGGGCGGGAAGGAGGTTGATGAGGAGGTCGAGGAGGCGTATGCGAAAGATATTCACGGCGTGCCGCACTTCACAATACAGGGTAAATACGATGTCGGTGGCGCGCAGGATCCCTCGGCCTTCTTAGAGGCGTTCGCTAGCGCTAAGGAAGGCAAATGAGGAGATGCGGTACGGGTTCGTCCGAGTTCATGGTATTGGATTCGGCCGATGGCGTTTAACCATCATGGGTGGGGGGTATCATAGTTTAGTTAGAGGGCGTGGCGTATATCCTACAAGTTCATCAGACCATCGATATCTGCGCCTATTGCTTTCAGTCTATCTTGCAGCTCTCTCTTTTTCCTCTCGAGCTCCTTGATCTGTTCCTCCTCTCTCTTTAGATCCTCTTCCGTCACGATTTCCTCATTCTCCTGCGCGGCATCTTCCTCGTCGTCTTCCTCTTCATCGTCCATCCAATGGTCCTTATTCATCCTGCCTAGAGCTTCAGCTTGTTCGGCTACTTTGGCTTCGTAGTATGCGAGCGTGTTCCGACTATGTGCGTATTTCGAACGGAGAGCTGCAATTCGTTCCAGCGCGCCCGGTAGAGGGTAAACACCACATAGCTTCTCTGCACCTTTTAGCAGGATCTCGACATCGACTTCGTCTTTTCCGCTGCGTCGCTCGCTGCGCCGGATCTGCTCGTGTAAGTCCCCACCCAGCACTGCCGCTACCGCCGTGTGTCGTCGTGGCGGACCCGTAGTCCTTCCTGTATTGCTGCCCGACGTGGTAACCTCTCCCGACGCGACATTGAATACGGTCTGTCGGCGCCCTGAGGGTTTCGGTGGATCGGGGTTCTGGGAGGAGGAAGGCGGGGGAGGCGGAGGGACTGAGAAGAGCGCTCGTTCGTGAGCCTCGGTGTCGCGGATTAGGGAGGTGATGTCGTTGTTGTTGAGGAGGGCATTGGTGAATATTTTCGAGGGCGGGAAGCTATGTTACAATTGATTTAGTTCTCAATCCATGTATCGCTATGGGACAATGATATCGAACATATAATACATACGGAAGACTGTCAATCCCTTGGCAAGATATGGCGATCTGCTCGAAATGCGCCGAGAGAAGCGACATGATGGGACGGACGCGTTTACAGACGAAGCCAAATGATAACGAGTGTAGAACCAGAAGCTTGGAAGTCTAGGGCTAGTCCGGAGTTAGTGGCATTGATTATTACTACCCAAATCGCCTCAGGGAAGAATTGGAGTTGTAGTAGTTGAGAAAACACGCGACATTGACGTTGACGTTGACGTAGCTACTACAGATTCTATAATTGAATTCGAGCTGAACGCGATATCGTCAACCAGTACCCACGCTTAGGCCCCTCTTTTCACTTACAGCACAGCACTGAGACATTGAAATATCAAGCCACAACTCCCCCCACTATCCAACACTGATAAGACCAACTGTGTATAGGCTATCAGCCATAACCCCAATTTCTTATCCTCTTACATTCACCTTAAAGCCTTCACCAAGACCGAATTCATCCAGGTCCCATTTGATACCGGGTCGACGGCTTTTCCCTTCCTGCGTCACCAGTGTCTTGGAAGACTACCTAAAATAGGGCCATCTATTAACGGCCCCTAATATCCATTAATCCTCTCGTTATCAGTATCAATTACTAGATCTCGGTTGAATTAGACTTATATAGTGCAGATCCGTCGAATAGACTCCCGTCTCGCCAGACTTCATCCGACTTCTGCCCAAGTAGGCAGGTCTATGAACTGGAATTAATCATTCGAGATGTGCGAATATTTACGACTGGCGCCTTTGAATAGGGCAAAGAGCGGTAGTTGATGGATGGACGACTACATGTTTCCTCAGTCTTCACCGCAGCTCTGAATCGCCACCTGACAGCAGCATCACGCATTGTGGACTAGAAACGGAGTATAATAAAATAATAAAACAAGAGGTTACGACACATAGGCATTATATTACTTGCAGACCTGCAGACTCGGGGTATCCCTGACCTCATCACCAGCCAAGCAGCGAATTTTTCCCATCTCCACTACGTCTGCGTCTCTTATTTCTCTCCTACCCGCAGCACACCTCGCTCAAATCATTGGGCATGAGTGGCATGAGTACTGCTACCTGACCCCCTTGTCTATTTTTGATCTTCCCTCGCACAACCTCTCGTGGCCCCTCGGTCGAAGCCCTGATACGCCTGAGCGTAACAAGCCCATATGCCATGTCAAGCACCTATTAACCAGTGTTAGTAGTCTTACGAGCGACTTCTTTTTTCGGTCAGTGTGCAGGGTCTAACAGGGCCGGCTGAACAGCGCAGATTCGGCCAGGAGTACTGGCTGACTGGCTGACTGACTGGCAGGCTAACTAAGTGGCATCCTCTCACAACATCGGTTTGCTGCCATCCCCAGATTCATCACTTTTTTTTTTCCTCTTCACAATATGCCTCATGCCGCCCACTGACTACATGTCGCATTTTCTCTGGACACGCTATGCCTCCCGCAAAAAGTAGCCAGGGAGTCCCGGGAGCATTGGTGCCCAAGCCGCAATCTCTGCGAGATCCTCCGCCATAGGCTGGTAGACGAGAAACTAGACCCGTTTTCCTCTCTTCTGCCCTGCCCGGGAGTCCGCAACCTTAGCCTGCTCAGGTATACCCTTATGCTCACAACCTTACTTAGTATTATTACATGGATAGAAGACAGAACTTCTATATTTGCCTTCCACTATAAGACTGTTGGTAGGCCCTCCCCTAGCACGCATTATTCCCCCCCTCTTGGTTTCTGCACATATGAGATTTCTCTCTCATACGCAGCAAGCTCCAACAGCAGGAATACTAGTCGTCTACTTTTTTTTTTCTCGTCCGGGATAAATATTCCCAACGTGAAAGTTTCAGCGTATCCTCTCTCCTGGGTTTCTGACCCCCTTCGACCCAGGCGACTCTTGGAGAAAGAGATCCACAGGTCTGGAAGGGTTTTTGCGCTACACAGATATTTCAGGCAATTCTATCGAGAGAGAATAAATTTGTCTTTCCTCCTCTCTTTTCCTCGGTGGTGCATTACGCATAATTACCCATATTAGCGTCGTCCTTCCTTGCTGACAAGGACCTCTTTTGAGATTGCGAATCAACACCGGTCATCACCTTGACACGTCTTCTCTCCGTCTTTCTTTGGAATCTCGGGAGTCACAGCATAAAGTCGCATCATCCTCCCTCCGCGAGACGATTCCAATCCTATCGCCTTTGTGGAGGAATTGTAGCGGTGTCCGGCCCCCGACCTACCAGAAGCCCCAAGAGATTAACATGACCAGTTACCGGAGTCCAATAACTTCTCCGCGTTGGAGGTTCCTGCTCTGGGTGCTAACACCTTAAAAGTCCCTCGTTCGCCTTTATCTCCCCCGCGAATTCTACCCCACATTGTCAGATTACAAGTCGATTTGCATCGATAAGATCACGCAAGACAAGGGAAGACGTAATTCTCGGGCGGGAGGCATTCCCACATGTTAGCCGACACCATGCGGCCACACACCCCCTCTCTGGACACTGCTCACGTAGGAGCAATGGTCTCGGATCCTACTTCACCGCCAGAGACACCCACTGGGGGATCCCCAAAGATCAATCGCAAGGCAGCATTAGCTGCACTAAATGGCCGCTCACCGCGGCATTCCAAGGCCCATAGCCATCAGGGCCACCCGCCCAACATCCGGCCGCTAGGTGGGACTAAATTCAGTTACACTCGTATGCCTCGACCCGAGCAAATATCGCCTCGGTCTTCGCATTCCTCCGATGAAGACTCCGATTCATCTGCAAGCCCCCCGCAGTCGCCACTGTCGGAGGTACCGAAGCTGCGCCCCCAGCATGTAGAGCAGCCAAAGCAAGTTACCACCATTCGGATTGAGCAGGCCGCATTTACCATTGAAGAACTAAGCGATTGTTCGTTCAATAGTGAAGATGATCACTTGAGCGTTCTTCGGCCGTACGCTTTTGAGGATGCCAATTCGGATAGAAGTCGGTCAAGATCCCGGCCTCCGGATATGGACCCGGCTATCATGACAGGCATCGAGAATCTAAACACCTTCGAGGATTCAGATGCAGACTTCGATGACAACGATGAAGAATTCCACAGACAGCTGCAGAAACGGCGTGAGGAACGCCGGCTCAGGAGAATGAAGTCGGGAAGTCTCAGTAAGCGAACAGTGAGCGAGAGGGGCAGTGACTCCGATAAAGAGGACGTTTTACCCTATTACGAGGGGAATGAAACGGGTCCCACACGTCGAATGCGGCGCAAGGTTGGTGACCGAATCAGCATACAATTTACTGGCCCGCTCCCGGAGCGGATCGAGGAGCTCAAGGAGCCGAATAGCGACGACGAAATCATTTTGGATGACGCGGAGCTTTTCGCAAGAGAGCTGCCGTACTGGACTTTGATGGACGTTGATTCCGAGTGAAGCCAGCTACACTACGTTATAGATGCCCGATCAAAACTTGAGGAGCTGAGCAGCAGCGGAAACAGGCGCTGGGTCGATGCTGATTGACTTGCGGCACGCTACTTACGATTATATGACGCTTCATGAGCATTACTAGCACGTATTGGCATTTCGCATCGGCCTCTTACTAGAGTGCCAACACGACGGTTTTACGATAAATCAGACTACCACGGCATTGATTCATTCATTGCAGGGGCTGCATGGAATATAGGAGATAGCGCGCGCTTTCGTCGCGGCAGTATGTATTGGAATTACTTGCATAGAACATTGGCTACATGGCCGGGAGACCATTACGGAGGACCCAACTTGTCATATACCTGACGAGTTGTTTTTCACAATTCTTCCTTTCTCGTCATGCTTTTAGATACCTCTTAGACTTGTATTCAGCGGGGGCGGGATGGATACGCGATTTACACGATGACGACAGTAACGCCCCGACGACATGGACGATGTGACGACGATGATGATGACGATTGCATAGAAGTGGCTGCTCAGAGCGAGAGACTGGCCACGGGTTTCCTCTAAGTCGCTTATAGCATATAGAATTTAGGATTGCGCATCCCTGGTGGCTTAAATAGATGGGTTGGTTTCAGTCTCGATTTGTCTATGGTCTTGTATTAGAGCTAGGTTATCAGATATCTAGCTCATAGAGTCTCAGATATTTCAAGAAGAGCCAAGTTGTCGTTGCATAGAGTTCCACATGAAGATGTCTCATCTATTTCACTTTACATACTCCATGCCACCGGTATAGGGATTCGTCATCCATATGTATACGTCATATCCGCCCAAATATCTACACAGCTAGACTTGAATTCTATGTTCTTAGCCATTTGTCTACCGATCGCGGTATGAAAGCTTGAACGTAGATTACATAGGTAGGAGTAGGCTTTGAATTGCAGTGTCTATGGTCTCGCCAGGGACCAATACCGGCGACTCATATACAGCTGATACAGTCTTCAACATGAATTATGGTACTGGTTCACATACACGTCATAGCTGCTGACAAACTAAGACGATTCTTCATAAACCTTGTCTCTGTTAAGTGAATTTAGATGGAAAAATACATTCGTATCCACCTCATAAAACCCCACATATCTCATAAATTCTATTAAGAAGTGGCGATAATTTTAATGAAAGTAACAAACTATCCTGATACATTGCTCCACCCAGAAATATCGTTATGCCTCTAGTAAAAAGTGAATGTACTCAGAATTCCATTGTCATTCAGAAAATATCACTATTACCACACCATATGGTTTCAGCTAGGGCACCTAAATTCCTATATGTTTGCTGTATGTATTTGTCGAATTCCCTTGATAAGCGTATATACCGGCTATATACATAGGAGAAGACAGCTTTATGCATGAAACCCTCATAAAACATCCTTGCTAGGTACTCTTTAGACGCTATCGATTAGTCCACACCGCACTAAGCCTTAGACCCGCCTTACCAGCCTCATGCCTATCCCCTTATCGTAGCAAACTGACCTACGACCCAGTGCTTTTAACCTCACCGGTGGACCGCGTGCTTCACCAACTCAAAAACTAGCACCGAAGCAAACTGTACGCCGTGCGCACGTACTGGTTCAAGCTCATTCAGAACCGTCTATTCTTGTGCTTCTCATATCCTATTTTTTTTCTCTGATAAATCTAGAGTAATATTGCTACATATCGATCCACAAACCCTAATCTTGTAATCCCATAAATACCAACCCACCCTCCATCATCGCCGATTGTAGGCAGACCTCTTCAACCACAGCGTTTCGTTTGACGACATCAGTGATTCGCGAAAAAATGAATCAACCACCCCAGGGCCAAGCTGCCCAACCGCAGCAGATTCGGCCCCTTCGACCAGAGCAGATGCGCTCCATCACCTACCTCACTCCAGAGGAACGAACGAAGTACGAGGAGGGCCTCCGACAGCTCTACTCCAAGATGGAGCAGAACGCCCCAGAGACTCAGGATCATCAAGTTGCTAAGCAGAAAATTACCGATTTCTCTCGAATGGTATACAATAAGATTAAGACCATCCAGGCTAGAAACCAGGCAGCTTCTCAAGGTCAAGGTCAAGGCCAACCGAGCCAAGCTGGCCAATCTAGTCAAGGCCAGCTGAATACGCAGACACAAGCCGATCAAGCCCAGAAGACGGCAATCCGACCCCCGACTCAGGGAAATCCCGGCGGTCCTGTCCCCAATGCGGCGGTCCCTACCCAAAATACGCAGACTATTTCGAAGCACATCATTGACCATGTCAGCAAACTGCCCTGGCAAAGCCTTCGACCCCCTGCCCAAGTCCAGCAGCAAAGCCAAGCAACAGAGTGGCTGAATACGATGCGACAACGTTATGCCCGTAGCTTGATGACAATGGAGGCGGTCGGCGCTCGCTCAAAGAAGCTCGAGGCTATCGTGAAGGAGCGCCAAGAGAAGGGACAGCTAACGCCAGATGATATGAAGAAGTTCCAGGAACAGAAGGCCGCGGATTCGAAGCAATACACAGAAGCCGAGCGATTCGTTAACAGCGTTCGTAACCAGATGAAAGGCCAGTTTGGTGCAGGCGGGCAAGGTGCGGGTGCTCATCAACAAAGACAGTCGCAACCCACGCAATCCCAGGGTGTCAGTGCTCCAGCAAGCCACCCGATGCAAGCTGCCACCGCGTCTGTCAATGCAGCAATGGACGCGGCTAAGAGTCAACAACTTGCCGCGTCTCGGCCCACAGTGCCTACCGGGCAACAACAACTACAGCAGCAACCGCAAGTCCAACCGCCAGCTCAACAAACTCACCAAACTCATCAGGCGCAACCACAACACCCGGGCACTCCAGTTACCCCAGCTACGCCTTCAGCAGGTCCACAGCACCATCAACAACAGCCGCAAGCCGCAGCGCAACCACCAGCACATCCCACACCTGTACCTGTACCTACTCAACCCCAAGTTAAGAATGAGACTGCCGGCAATAGGTCTAACAACATGCCCCATCCGCCTCCGGTCAACACCGCTCTTGCCGCCGCTTCAGCTTCGGCGCACATGCCTTCCGCAGGAACTCCCACTCAGGCCTCTGCGCGAACTCCCCAATCTGCGGGACAACCACCCCAAGGCGCCCAAGTTCGCCCGCTAACTCATGCAGCTGCGGTCAACCGAGCTAATTCGTCAACTAACATATCCAGCCAAGCCAACAGCGCTTCTGGTGGTCTTGCATCAACTCCCGGATCTAGTGGCCTTGTTAACAACGCCAGCCATCCCTCCCATCCGCACGCTCACCCGCAGTCCAATACCCCGGCGGCATTGAACCCTAAGATGCCCATCAACAAAAACCTACCTCCGAAAGCCACTGAGACCCCTCAACCAGTCGCTATCAACAACGGTAACGGAAGCATCCGACCTTCTCTCACTGGTGGAAGTGCTACTATCGGCGGAACTATGAGTCAACCGGTGATCCCTAAGATGCCTCCCGTTCAGTTCGACGCCGATGGCGAGCATGTGCTTTCCAAGAAGAAGCTTGACGAGCTTGTCCGTCAAGTCTGCGGCGGCGGCTCGCCTGGTGCTGACGGCAATTACCTAACCCCGGATGTGGAAGAGGTAAGATTATTATTCTATTATTGATACAGCTACGTTTGTTCTTGCTAACTAACATGTGCTTCTCACAGTCTGTCCTCAACGTCGCAGACAACTTCGTCGACAACGTCATCCAGTCGGCGTGTCGCCTGGCCAAGGAGCGCGGCAGCAAGGTGCTGGAGATCCGCGACCTGCAGCTGGTGCTCGAGCGCGTCTACAACATCCGCATCCCGGGCTACACGTCGGACGAGCTGCGCACCGTGCGCAAGGTCCAGCCCGCCCAGAACTGGATCTCCAAGGTCCACGCCGTCCAGGCCGCCAAGGTCATGCCCGGCAAGGATGACAAGTAGGAACCGTCATCCCAGCCGGAAATGCTACCCCGCCGCCGCAAGTCGCTCGGCGCCGGCCTCGCGCAGCTGCAGCTTGAGGCTCAGGCTCAGTTTCAGGCTCAGGCTCCTCCGGGCCCGCCTCCGCGAGTTTATCGCGCCGGTGAAGGCGTCACTGCGCCGCCCCAGGATGAGAAGAAGGAGAAGGAGAAGGCTGGTAAGAGCCGCGGCAAGCATTAGTTCGTCATCCATCGTGTCTTCATTCGGAGTTTTCGGTTTCGGAACGGAGGGCGTCTAGGTATGGACGGATCATAGTCTGAAAGGAAAGGAAGAGGGAAGGGGGAATGGAAGGGATCCGTAACATTCCCGCTCGGCGTTTCGATATCATTTGCGATTGTTTTTCCTTAACACGTCGATGATTTGCTCGAGGTCCTTCTGCTCATGGATGGAGTCGAGTTTATTAGTACATTTCGATGGTCTCGCCTCTAGATCTCGCGCGAGATTAGGCATGGTGTATGTAATCTAGATAGTGGGGGTCGTGAGGGATCGCGACGACACGAAGCTAGATGCATACTGAAATAAATTGCCTTGTATTACTATATATGAGCTTTAGAACTCTGGCTTGAACTTTGCTGAAATGAGTGACCAAGGGACTGCTTCCAGGTCCAGTACATTGAAATTCTCATCAGCTCATATGCCATATCATTTATTAGACTTGACCCGAAGAAATCGTGATATGTAAACCGTGATTGTACATGTATAAAGACATCAAGGTACCTACCTACCCCTATATAAATAGTAGACGTATGATATCAGTTCCGAGTTTTCATCGCACCTCTCTCCCTTTCCCCCGCTCCCCATTGGGGAAGCGAATAAAAAGGTGCAGATAACATACACACTACCGTAGATAGGCAACGAATGCGCGACATTCCCGCTCCTACACTACCTGCAGTAGGTATGTACAGTAGTAGTGCCATAGTGCCATAGTACTGTACCATCGGCAAGATTCGATGGCAATTACTTGCGCCGGGGACCATCCGCCGTGGTTCTAGTCTTTATACTAGTACTTAGGTACTTACATTACCTAACCTGACTACCCGAGTTACCTAGTGCTCTCTTTTCCTCTATTCCAGTCTCCGAAATGGACAGTTGTTTGGAGGAGCAAAAGACCGCCTGTCAAGCGCGGACATGTGGCATTCAGGCCAATGGTCTGCTTGGGCGACCGCATAAGCAATGGCACATCGACGTGTTCAAGCATATCAAGTTGCTAGCACTAGACAAATTTTCATATATATAGTACATACATAGTAGGTACGGAATTATATCCAATGGAATCCGAGGTTGGCTGGTATAGCTTGTGTTCACGTGGCCAAGTTCGGTTGTTGCTAATTGATGCATAAGAATTGGGTTATAAAAGAAATTCATTCATATTTACAATATGTTTTGTAGAATTACATGATGAAACGGAATTCGTCAAAGATTAATAGGAAAAACAAAGAAATCGAATATTGAAGGAGTGAGGAAGTATTGTCAATGATAAAGGTGATAAGTTCTACTATTTAGAAGCCGTAGCTGTCGCAGATGCTGTGATGACGGAGTGTGCCAACATTAGAAATGCGGCGACAAGCACAGGTTTATTAGTCATTCTGCATTTCCCAGCTTGCTGCTTAATTCGGTCGAAGCTCTGGACAGTGGATAGGCAGTACGTAGACAGGCACCAACTCGCAAACGTCACTCATATGGGTCCCTCGACGAGTGGCTGCCGGCATTAGGTGGTTCCAGAAAAAGAATTAGTACCGAAAGTACTTACGTTGTAGCAGTATATCTTACCAGGATCTCTGTACTCTCTGGGTCTAAGCTTTGTACCTTTTCTTGGCACCCTTGGCTCTTTTCGGAGCGGCGCACTTTCCTCTAGAGCTTCCCTCAAGACCTTTTCCCCAAGGCTCTTTCTAGCACAGTAGTAACCCTGGAGCAACTCGAAGTGTTCTATCTGACCCACTAAAGTCACCTAAATAGACCTAACCAGGCCTAATCAGACCTAAACAGCACCAAAGCTCCAGGGTGCTGTAGGTGCTGAGACCGTGCTGTAGAGTGTTCAGTCAGGCGACATTTCGCTTGCATCACTCTGACCCGTCTTTTGCCTTGTGACTGAACAAACGACATCGATCCAATCTCCAATCTTCCGCTTCCTCCCTTCTACAGCTTGCTACTGACTCTTTCCATCTCCATAATCACCAATTTCAACACCACTCTCTCTCAACTCCCCAACGGCGACCATTCTTCTCCCATCGTGTGCATTCGTATCACACGCATTTCTCATTCTCCTTTGTTGTATTTAGACACCTGGTTTGTGTGTTTTTTTCCACTAGCATCAACCGGCCTACGGATCAAGACAAGCCTAGTTGGTCCTGCAGGGTCTCTCCAACGTGAGCGCGCTTCGCGACCCGTCGACTTTTATCTAGCATTGTCATCTATCATCAACCCTCCATTCCACCCGGCCAATCTCGACACATCACCCGACGTCGACTCCACGCCGGCCATCTCCTTCCTATCAACAATAACAACTTCCTATCTCCTTTCCATCCCCATCTCCATCAAATTCCTTTCGCAGATATGCCGGGGAAAACGCCTCATTCAAACGGCAACGAGCCGGTCGAGAATGGTATTAGGAACAACCAGGATGTCGACATGACCGACGAGAAGTCTTCACTGAAGGGCAAGGGCAAGAAGGGTGTCAAGGAAGGCGAGGATATGACCGTCGTCGTACCACCTTCAAAGACCACCAAGCAATCATCTCAACCGCCGCCGCCTGACGCTGATGGGGATGTCGCCATGGACGTAGATAAGCCGGAGGATCTCGCAGTCAAAGTTGACCCTATCACTCAGACCATCACAGGTAAGGCTCCACAGCATAACTCTCAGTGATTAACCCTTATTGCATCCCTCAAGCTAACGCGTTACCTTCATTACAGATATCAAGAGCAATTTTGCTCTTCTCGACCGCGCAGTAACTCTATTCGATGCCAGATTCACGTTAAGGGCCCTAAGATCCATCTCCTCCCTTCGGAAACGCCTCACCCCAGATATCCTCGCCCAGGTCATCGCCGAAACCTTCTCTCCCACAAGCACATCCGCCAATGTTGCGAAGCAACTTCTGCTTGCTATCGGCAAGGAGGATATACCTCTCGGTCGCCAATCAGGCTCTGAGATGGAGATTGACAGCGAACCAAAGGCGCCGGCCAAGAACGGCAACAAGAAGGAGAGCAAGGAGGTCATTCCTGAGATCGACATCTTCCTCAGCATTCTAGTTCAGGTCTACCTATTTGACTTGAAGCAGTTCCAGCGCGGTACCGAGTTCTCCAAGTACCTTTCGGAGCGCATTCACTCTCTGAATCGCCGAACTCTGGATTCGCTATCCGCTAAGGTCTACTTCTACTACTCACTATTCTGCGAGCAGCTGGCTCCCCTACCTCCGTCTCCTCAGTCCCCAATTGTCGCGATCCGTCCGACTCTGTTGACTGCTCTCCGGACAGCCGTTCTACGGAAGGATATTGACATTCAGGCTTCGGTTATTGTTCTCCTTCTTCGAAGCTACTTACTCACCTCCCATATCTCCCAGGCCGATCTCCTCGTATCTCACACCCAGTTCCCTGAGAATGCTGCCAATAACCAAGTCGCCCGTTTCCTCTACTACCTTGGACGAATCCGTGCCATTCAGCTACGCTACACAGAAGCACACGAGCACTTAACAGCCGCTACCAGGAAAGCCCCGGCTAGCTCGTGCGCCCTCGGTTTTGCGCAAACCGCGACGAAGCTTCTGCTCGTCGTTGAGCTATTAATGGGTGACATCCCCGAGCGCGCGACTTTCCGTGTCCCCAATATGGAACAGGCCCTTCACCCGTACTTCCTACTTGTTCAAGCTGTACGAGTGGGCAACTTGGAAGACTTCGAGATGACGATTGCTGACCACGCCGACACATTCCGCCGTGATGGAACGTACTCACTGATCCTACGCCTACGTCAGAACGTCATTAAGACGGGTATCCGCATGATGAGCTTGAGCTACAGCCGCATCTCGCTCCGCGACATCTGCATCCGTCTGCACTTGGGTAGCGAGGAGAGCGCCGAGTACATCGTCGCGAAGGCAATCCGTGATGGCGTCATTGAGGCCACTCTGGATCGGGAACGAGGATTCATGAAGAGCAAGGAGGTTGGTGATGTGTATGCCACCCGGGAACCGGGAGAGGCGTTCCACGACCGTATTCGGGCTTGTCTTGCGCTGCACGACGAGAGCGTCAAGGTATGTACACATCATTCTTTCTACACAAAATTTTAAGTATCATTCAACTAACATATTCGTTTGCAGGCTATGCGATTCCCGATGAACCAGCACCGCCTAGAACTCAAGAACGCTCAGGAGGCACGCGAACGAGAGCGCGAGATGGCCAAGGAGATACAAGAGGGAGACTTGGACGAAGATGACCTCGGCGGAGACTTCGAGGGTATGTAACATAATTCAACCTGTGTATTCTGAAATTGGAGGGAATTTATCGGCGCTACTTTCGGTCCTGCTACCGGTCTGTAATGGTAGCTCTCGAGAGGCCGGGAGCCGGTTGCATCATCGGTGAGGTTTGTAGTTTGCGAAACAGAGAAGAAAGTTGAGAGCAGCAGCAGCCGCATAACTACTTTTACGGCGCGCGCGGTTGACTATGAACAATCGTCATTCGGGCCCCCATTGTAATAGATAAACGTCACAGAGAGACTTCTTTTTTCGGTTACCACTGGTTCTTTGGGGACGCTGGGAAGCGCGGTGGCTTGTTTTTTCTATGGCAAGCCTCGACATTTTTAAATCATCGTCATCATCATCGCCACCATCATCCATTGCTGGTGGTTAGGAGTCTTCTCGTTGTTTTCAATTATACGCCATTGTCAATTCTATTGCTACTGCTATTGCTGTTTTTTACGCTAATGGCTTCCTTGAGTTTCTGCTTCTGCGTTTATGCTTCGTGGCTCTGGTACAGCTCAGTGTGTTCTTGATTTTTCATGACGACTACCGGATATGACTTATAAGTGCTAGTGCATTACTATAGGTACATAGACGTCAACCCGACAGTTTATTAGTACGAAGCATAATATGATTCATTTACGGGGTGCTCGAGACTGTTACTCGTATCGGGGATAGGTTTGCAAGCTTCCCATCTGTAAGTCGTGATAGGTTTGCATAGTAAGTACCTAGTAGTGAGGCTCTGGTCTCATGACCAAAGATGAGCTCACGATGGTATCATAGTACATTACCTATAAACAAGGCACATATTGACTGCGCCATGTAGCTACATCAAAGGAGTATGGGGACACCCCGCCAAGGCTTACTAAGGTTTGTTGAGACCCGCCCGGTTGGTTATATTCAAGGGTGTCACGTGCGTCATAGTGTGAAGCTTTCCCATCCTGTCGAAGCTTCAATTGAAGCAAACCTAATTACGTAAGCTTAGCTTTGGACCGTGTTACACTTTCACTTTCTTCCCGCTTCAGCACAGCATTGAGTACCATTCTTCCTTAAAAGCTAATGTTGAATCGATGCGATCTTTTCCTACCAGTATGACAACGTAAAATTCCAATATCGAGAGAAGACGCGATCGAAAATGGCGCCCCAGAAGCGCAAGAGACCCCACGATGTCGCTACGTCCCCCGAGGCGCCGCGGCGCGCGACCAGGTTACACCCCGATGAGCCCGAGCGCCAGTTAAGAAGTGGTCGCGTACGCGCCGGCACGATAGAGAAGCCTGTTGCTTCACGTACGGAGGTGTCGGTGACACAGGTCAAGAAAAGCGACGCGCCGAAGAGGGGAAGACCCCCTTTGAAACAAAACCGGCCCGCGGTAACCACAATCGAAGATATACGGCCGGAGAATAATGGAGAGAAACCCAGGGAAGAGGTTGAAGAGGCGGAAAAAGAGAGGGGAGCAGAAACTTCCCCTAAGTTGCTAAGACGCTCATCACAAGGAGGAACGACGACAAAACCCACTACAAGCTCACCGCCGCCTCCGCAAACGAGGCTCGTGCCTCCAAAACCGTCGCAAAAGCTACCGACTCCTCGTTCAGCACATAAACATACCCATATGACAGCATCAAACACGACAACAACGAACATATCCACACCGAAACGTCCCACCTCCTCCGCAGACAAGCTATCCAAACCACCACCAACGCCGCGCTCGGACCGCAACATCGATAAAGTCGTGTTGGGGAACATATGCTTCAAGGCGTGGTATCCGTCATACTACGGGAAAGAGGTTCTGGGCGACATCACATCCGGGAACAACAACAACGTAGGCGCTAAAGAGCGAGACGGCGGCGGGAAAATGGGCGGCAGGATAGGAGGCGGCAAGAGAGCCCCGCCACCTATGCTCGACCGCTTGTATGTCTGCCCGTGCTGCTTTAAGTACAGCAGGGAGATCGTCGCGTGGTGGGACCATGTACGCTGTTGCGAGAAGACGTTCCAAGTCCCTGGACGCAAAGTGTATACGCATCCCAAGGGCTCAAGGAAGGTGGCGGTGAAGGTCCCGACCATTGCGACTACGGGTGCCGAGGCGGGTTCGAAGGGTAAGGGACGGAAGAAGAGCGATGGAGGCGCTTCGACTGTAGAGGAGGTGGTGGTTAATGATGAGGGCGAGTGGAGTGTTTGGGAAGTTGACGGGGAGAAAGACAGGGTAAGTCAAGCAGTTTATTATTTCATTATTCGCAAAGCCCATTTGTCTCAGTTTGAAGCTGATGTTTCTGCCTACAGCTATTCTGCCAGAACCTGTCCCTGTTCGCGAAGCTCTTCCTAGATAACAAATCGGTGTTCTTCGACGTTACGGGGTTCAACTACTTCCTCCTCGTCTACTCTCCTCCACCGTCGCCACCATCTACCGCCCAACCCCATCCTTCACTCACACCCGCCACCTCGAACACGACGTTACCGCAACCGCCTTCGTTTACAGATGCCACCACCGCTCCACACCCGCCGTCCCCGGAGAGAAGTAGGCCTCAGGTCGTCGGCTTCTTCTCGAAGGAGAAGCTGAGCTGGGATAACAATAACTTAGCGTGTATCCTAGTGTTTCCCCCATGGCAACGCAAAGGCCTTGGTGCACTACTCATGGGCGTCTCGTACGAGATCTCGCGGCGCGAGAATATCCTCGGCGGTCCGGAGAAGCCCATTTCTGAGCTCGGCCGCAAAGGCTACAAACGCTTCTGGGCCGGCGAGATTGCGCGCTGGCTGCTGAGCCTCGATATCCCAGGTGACGGCACCAGCGATAGTCCAGACGAGGACAGCCAGGGAGCCGAGACGCTCGTGACCATCGAGCAGTGCTCCAAGGCCACCTGGATCGTGCCCGAGGACTGCCTCGCGGTGCTCCGGGAGATGGGCGTCGTGGAGGACGCGGGCCTCGGGCCCGCCGAGGCCGCAGGCATAGAAGCCAGCCGTAGTAGTTCTTCAGGCAAGGATGAGGAGGCTGACGA
Organism: Hypomontagnella monticulosa; assembly: GCA_902825475.1. Lineage (NCBI taxonomy): Eukaryota > Fungi > Ascomycota > Sordariomycetes > Xylariales > Hypoxylaceae > Hypomontagnella > Hypomontagnella monticulosa. The sequence goes on from CADEBF010000008.1 coordinate 1,463,690, forward strand.
AGCCAAGGAGGTCAAGATGGTGCCCCGCGTTCGCCTCGATAAAGACGCTGTTCGGCGCTGGGTTGCTGCGAATCGGATCGATCTCTCAAGAACGTGTGACCCGGAGGGGTTTGTTGAGGGGTACGCTGTTCATGAGGAGGAGGGTGAGGAGATGGATGAGGATTAAATTAGGTTGAGGCTTTGGATAGTGGAGGTGGTGGTGGTGGATGTGAGGGAGGAGATAGAATTGAGATACCCCCGTGTTTACCCGTATCATTTGGGACCACGATAGCTATGGAATTATAATTATCTACATGTACCTAATTATGCATCTGTGATTTTGCTGGTGCCCCTTCGTTCTATACGATGTAAGGTACAGGTTAAACGGGTATTGTATAATGTATCCTTCGTCTTGTTCGAAATCATATCGTGTTAAGCGGCATTCGTACTACTAAGCAGACGCTCCCAACTACGCCTCTATAGTACTAAGTAATTAATGGATCTTCATTTACATAGAAAGGCTACATTGCGTGCCTGAACATCTGGAGAGATGTGAGGTACGTTTTAGTAGATCGTGGAGAAGTAGCTATGGTGAAAAGTCCTTCAAATGACCTTGAATTGAATAGCTGCATATATAAGCGCGAACTCTATGGGATCCTGGGTTTATATGTACTAGGGAGCAATATAAATATTGAAATGAAAGAGTGCTAGAAACGGTCTTGGTATTCCCTGAAGAAGTCCAGGGATAGTCATGTAAAGTGAAGACATATAACAGCATTCAGGCAACGTAGCTCAACACATTGAATCGTCAGGGGTGTACTGTTCGTTAAGCTTCTGTTAGGAACTATTAAGAGAAATAGTTGTAGTATGTTTATAACAAGTGTATGATTTATGCCGGACGAAAAGGAAGGATTCTGAAACAGATGTCAGGCTTAAGTGTTTGATATTACATTTTAAAGACTTAAGGTTTGCGGTTTCTAGGAACCTTGCGTTTATGCTATCAAGTGTTGCCTGATATAGAGACTTGGTCTCCGTAAAGCCTCTAATACCCATACAGAGTCAAATTATTTTGGAGACGTTTTATGGCTAATGACTCGAGTATACTACCAAGCGTCTACGTAAACGCATCAAGGAGCTTATGCTACTGCTTGCTGATGATGAAGTCGGTTCTTAATATATCTTCTCAAGGGTGCCCGACTAGGTATCGTTCATAAGTAGGATAGGTGGACTTACGGATATGCGCTTTAGGTATCTTTAGACAACGTATACTAGCGACATTACGGCAGTGATGGAGCACTGGGGAATGGCCGTGCTACATGAGATAAGGGAATAGGAGCAGTATATTTGTGCCCCCTAATTTCACAGATGGGAGGTGAAGCGTACTCAGACGAAACCAAAGAGGAATTCATATTTGAGACTGTATGTATATAACCCGGTTCATTCAACCTCATTCATTCATTAATCCAAAATGCCTTCTCATACCATTTACTCGCTTGCTCATTCTATCATGACTAAAGAAAACAAAGAAAAACAAGGTTGCCACCCAATGCAGTCCTCCCTAAGATACGAGATAGATATCACCATAAGTAGGTCCCTGGTATATAGATCATTCCAACGTGTATAGGGTATGTTGACCCTGCATCATATGCTTTCCACGCCTAGTGTAGCCGTTTGCATGTGACCAAGCTGGTCCGAGTCCGGGTCCCGACAACCGGAGTACGCGTTAGTAATTGTGCTCCGAGCCGTACAACGGTCTGCGCTTCCCATCAAACTCGTGCAAAACGTTCTGGTACCGCCCCACCATCGACGGTGTTCCACCAGCATGCGAACCACGGCGATGTTTCCGCGTGCTGTACCCGCTGTCGCCGACACAGCTGATGCTATCGCTCGGCGCGATGCTCTCCACGTCGTCATCATCATCTCTGTTCCAGTTCGCACGGCTCTCGGGGAGCGGCATGTCCCGTGCAGACATGTAGCTGTTCGCGCGGCTGCGCCCGTGCCTCTTCGCATCAGGCGTCCGGGGCGCTGGCGCGCGAACTGTGCTCGCGGACCGCTTGCTGAGCGCCGAGACGAACGTCTCGGATTCGACTGGCCGCGGCGTCCTGTGTCTGGAGCTTTCGCGGCTGCGATGGTACTCCTTCTCGGTACCGTACCTGGAAGGTGTCGCTGTGTACTTGGATGGTGCGCGACTGTGGCGGTCGTCACCTCCTGACTGGCTGCGATACTCGGCCTCCGTTAGTACTCGCGGGCCAGCGGCGGTGTACTTTGAGGGCGCCTCGCTCATGTGCTCTGCATCGGTGATCATGAGCGGGCGTCTGGCGGTGCTGGCTTCGCTGCGGCGGCGAGCTTTGCTACCTGTGCCGTAGTGGCTAGAGTGACGGCTGGCGCGGTCATCGATATCCTCTAAGGCTCTACTTCGAGGTGGAGCCTCGATTTGGGCGTACCGTGCACCGAAACTTTGGGGAGGATACTTCCTAGGGGAATATTCCTCGATGTACTTGGGCCGATTAATCGGGGCCGGGTCCGGGTACGATGCGCGCCGCTGTAGGGCGGTAGGCTGAGCGTCGTATTCTTGCCGCGGGGCACGCTGACGGTCGCGGCTCATCATGGCGTACGTCAGAGCACCACCCACAGCGACGCCGACGGCTGCAGCTCCCAGAACGCTGCCGAGGGCGGCACCAGTGCCGAATCCCCTTGAGCTCGAACTAGAGCGTGGCTGGGTTTCCATGGGGGTAGTAGCGCTCCGGCGCATCACGGTTCGGGGCTCTCTTGGGGACACTGAACTGGCAGCGGTAACCGAACGTTCATAGTTGGACGAGTACCTATGAGGAGCGTTGCATACAACCTCTACTCTGTTGCCATCGAAATCGGTGATTTCTACACGGTTGTCGCTATCGATATCGATTGGTACCTCAGGGTATGCTCGTAGGGCCGCAGCCCGGAACGCAGCTACGACAGAGGGGGATTGGGCTGAAAGGACTAGGCGGGAGGGTCTGAGCGGCTGACCGGGACCGAGTCTCCTTACTTCCAAGACGGGGTCAGGGGTAGGGGAGGCGGTGTCACCGAATACGATTGAGGAAGAATTGGCGGAGATATACCGGAGTTTGAGGGGCTGGGTAATGGCCGAGTAGAAGGAAGCTGACGAGGGGAGGTCTCTGACTTGGACAAACGGCAGAGCCTGCTGCATACCTACAATGATTTGACGTTGCGGAAATTTAATAGATACGAATGGATTGATAAGAAATGCAAAAATGAGACACGTAGAGAGACAAGTGTTCGTCAAAATGGTTTATTAAATTTGTATTGCTGTGAGATCATGAGACCATGGATCATGGATGGATCGCGATGAGGGCGCGGATAAGTCACCAGCAACGCAGACATGGATCCAGATACACGTGTAACGAATTGGTAACTGCGTACTAAGGGCTGAAGTGGTCCGAGCTCTGTTAGGTGGAAAGGGGGGAAGCCCTAGTACGGAATAGGAATGGTATGGAATCATTCAAACCTTAGATAAGGAGAAGCCTTACATAATCTGGACTCAAAGCAGGATCCATCTCGGATTCCACAATGTCAGCCTAAAAAAAGGTGAGCTCTTCCAAGTCTATGGGTTCTACATACATACACATACCTGTAGGTACCCGTCATTAATGGCTTCGATTTATATTATACCATCATAAATATCGATGCCCTTTTTCATTATTATCATACGCTTGTTGAAAATGTGATGAGTCGAAAAGTTATCACTTGAATTTCAGTGACTCATGTCTCTACCGCCTCATTTCCGAGATTTCCCGCATCAGATAGTTGTCGCGGTCGTACTGGCGGATTCTGCGGCTTGCACACCCACTCGTGGATCCGTGGACCCGTTGATGAACACCGGGATCCCGAGGTCCCAGCTACACAAAATCGGAAAATCCTCAGACCCGAAGACCGGCGCAGCGCCAAAAGGCGAAGAGGGAAAAAAAGGAATCTCTCGTCATTTCGCTTCGAAAAATATTGATTCAAATCAGGAAAACCAGGCTTGAAAAAGGATCAGCTTGTATCAAGCCACATGCATCGCGCTGAGCAAACATTCACTATGTGTATTTAGACTCTCATTCGGATCAAGTTTCATAAAAATCGTATCGCTCGTAAATGCATTGTCGACATCATTGTTGTGCATGATCGATGGGGGGAAACCTCGTCTTTTCTAGTAGAAATGTCATCCTGAGGCAATGAGGCTTAAAAGACGCAATGCCGGTGATGTCGGCAATCTAGGAATTTGACTGGTCGGGAAAAGTTTTCGCGTCATCTGACCCACAGCCTCGCATTTTTCATTTCCAGGAGCTGGGAAGCACCCAATTTCCGTTGGGATAGCTGCAGGTGTGTCAAGAAGGTACCCGGGATTGGAATTGTTAACAGCCAGCAGATTGATCGTTCCAGGGTTCTCAGTGGTTGTCGGGAAATTCCCAGTGCCCGAGGGCGTCACCCTATTGGCCGCTTGGCCAAAAATAAAGGTTAGATCAAGCCCTGGAGACCAGATTATCGGGCAGGATGCGTGCCGCTCGTGCAGCCGTGCATATATGACATGGGAGCTGAAGCATGTGTAACACCGCTGCTTAGGTGAGGTGAGCTCCTAAAAAAAATCATTGAGCTGCTCAACCAACAAGAGCTGCTACATATGTACCTCTCAAAAAGCCACCGGAGGAAATTTTCAGCAGTTGCTCTGGGAGTCCGAAAGGGTTTTGCGATCAAGATCCTTCCCTCCGGAATCCGAGGGTGTGTCGCGCCTTTTATCCTTTCTGCTCCGGTTCCTTCCTGCGTGCTGCGGTCCCTTGAAGCTCCACCCACGTGTTAATCAAGGTCTCAAATGTTGACGCTGATGCTCAAGTACTCCTAGTGGGGGCTACTAGTGGGGGTCGCTTTTATCTATCTCTAGTTTGTTTCTTTTTTTCTCTCCTTTTCTTCAGGTAGTACCTGGATAAGTACTTGAACACATGGTGAATACAAGAAGAGAATATAGCTTCAAGTAACTGAAGAGTCGTCTTCTTGCTACTCGTTTTCTAAGAGGAGACAATACGCTGGGATATTGAATATGTTTTCAGGAGGAAAAAAGAATTAGGGGAGCTCATGGATCATGAAGCCCGCCAAGGAAGATAAAAAAAGCCTCAGAGCTCATCGATAAAACAAAAATAAGCTCGGCTTGCTACTATAGGATGACCCGATATTCCCCGATTACCTACCGCAACTTCGTTTTTATACACCTCGAAGAATTCTCATCAGCCTTGTCCTGTTTGGGTAGCCTCCACTGTACAATACGTAGTACATGAAAAATTTCTCAAAGCTTTGATCGTCTCTAGGCCAAGGAGGTCCACTCACCACCCACTGATCCTGTGGGTTTCGAGTCGTTGTCTCTGCTTGGTTGCTCTGGCTGCTCTGATTTTTGGCTTCTCTTAGGAAACTTCCCAAGGACCGACCTTCATACCGACTGATCCACTGCACCTCTGCCCCTAGCCGGCTAACCAGCAACCACCTGCTCAGCACCCAGCAAGCCGTTCCCTCTGATTCTTCCGAAGCTCTCCCTTCTTTTCTTCCTTTCCACACACACCAGTCAGCAAGCTCAATTTTTTCTTCCCCGACCTAAACAGCTCTCCCATCTTTCCTTCCATCAGCCATCTTTTGTCCTTCCATCGACACCTCTCCCCTCCATCACACATCCACATCAATCACAATGGCCTCCGCTCGTGTTGTTGCCTCCCGCCTTGCCTCCTCCATGGGCACCAAGGTCGCTCGACCTGCCATGCGAGCTCAATTGACCAGCGTTGCTGCTAAGCGAACCATGAGTATGTTTGCGCCATTAATCAATTCCCATCCATTGGCATATAATTAAGACCTCAATGGCATCAATTGACACTTCAATTGTGCTCAATCGTACTATGAAAAGCTTTTTCCATATGTCTTGCTGACGTGTCTCACCTCCAGGCAATGCCACTCCCTTCCAGACCGTCAAGCGCCAGCAGGCCTCCAAGATCCTGAGCGCCACCACCCGCCAGGCATTCCAGCAGACTCCCCGCCGAGCATACTCCTCTGAGATCGCCCAGGCCATGGTCGAGGTCTCCAAGAACTTGGGTATGGGTTCCGCCGCCATCGGTCTTACCGGTGCTGGTATCGGTATCGGTCTCGTCTTCGCTGCCCTCCTGAACGGTGTTGCCCGCAACCCTGCTCTCCGAGGCCAGCTCTTCTCGTACGCCATTCTGGGTTTCGCTTTCGTCGAAGCCATCGGTCTTTTCGACCTCATGGTTGCCCTCATGGCCAAGTTCGTATGTGCTATCCCAAAAATCGCGCACTTTCGTCACTCGACCAAATATAACTAACCTTTTCAACAACACAGACTTAAGCAATATAACCTCCACACTTACGGAGGCTGGGATTCACACTACGGTCTGGAATGTGTGATATCACAAATTTGGAGTGTGAAGGAATGCCATCACTGTCATGGTTTCCCACCTTCACCGTGTTCAATAGGAGAACCAGCAAATAGAGTAATAGAGGTCCATAGACTCCCGTGGATAGAGAGGGAAAAACCGAAGGGGGGAGGCATTGCATTGCATTCAGGCATGTAAAGATGGGAGAAAAAAACAGCCAACCTCCGGATGGCATCTGTAAAATACAACACCATCTTCACCAAACTAAAGGCCCTTTTTTCCTTTTTGTTCTGCATGTATTGAGACGAACCGTATTCCTAGGCACTGCGCCTTATAGCAATACCGAAGCTAATGAGAAGCAATTCCACTCACCAAGTAAATAAAACGTCTCGTGCATCGTGAACTGCTAGGTACGGCCGGAGTAGAGCATCAGATTAGATCACTTGACCAACCCCATCCCGATTTGCGTGGTTTTTCCCACTTGGAGCTTAGGTCCGTTAGTAACAGATTTGTTACCCGGTGAATTGTACGGCATTGCACAACTTGTGCAACTTGTGCAGCACCATTCCTATTCACCCGAGCCAGGTCCACTTCGACCGTTTTGTATCTCCCTCCCGAGGTCTCTGTTCAGTGTTCTCTCACATCGAAAAGTGAGCCCCCACCCCCAAATCCATGCTCACTAAATCCGCCGTCCCCTTGGCTGCCAATCATAGGAGGCAATTCGCCATCGTGTGGACTCCTTGGCTGGGGAACGAAGAGCGATGGCGGAGATGGAGTCGGTCAGCTTCCCTTGTTGGTCCGGGGAGAAGATACATCGTAGATAAATTGTCTGGTGCCGACTAGCTGCTTCGGGTAGCGGCTGGGGGTGGACTATGAAGTCAGATTGACGGCTTGATAAGGGCCTAGAGCGGCTAGGTGTATTAGGGTTCGAGTCTGAGTTTGTTGTCCTGGCTGTGGATCGGTCCGGCACACTTAGGTCCTAGATAGGTAACGAGTCATACCCGAGTAGAAAGGATACCCCAGTAGTGGACCGCGTGTTGCTTATATGATACCAGTTGACCCCCGTGTAGATGTTGAACGTAACCCCTTAGAATTGTTTCGACCTCCGACCCCTGGGATGGCTGCTGACTATCAGACGCACCTCGAGATATTCATGATGGCGATGTTGAGCACACACAAGTGATATGACGGCAAACAGTAGTTAGCCTAGTATGTCCATCCTATACGCCACGGTCGATTCTTGCGAACCCTATCGATGGCACTCGCCTTGTTGGACTCAATGGCCTAGAAAGAGAATGGGAACATTGACGGGGTTGGCTTGTTCACTGCAACACGGCGAAGACGAAGACGTATAATCGACGAGCCTGACAACTCTGCCTCCAGGAAACAACTCGTCAACAACTAGGAAACGTACAGCAGTAGAATGATTTGATGGCAATCCAACGAGACGAGGACGGCGCACTAAAGACCGAAGTCCATGTAATCCGACGGCATGCGATGCACATCAGCCTTGATGTTAATCTGCGATATTCCTAGCGAGCTCATGAGACGTCTTGTTGCAGAAGCATTGGGGCAGCGGCACGTTCAGTATGCTGGTACCCATGGATACATACGCTGATTCCTCGACTTTCCTCGACGATAACAAGGAGTTAAACCGAGGAGCCTATGGAAGGCCGAATGAACCGAGAAGATGCCAAACTAATGATTTAGCTGATGGTCATATACCGACATTCCTAGGTTCGGTCGCCATTCGCAATCGTTTCTTGAATTCCGAGGCAATCAAGGTTGGAAAAAGGGATACCACAACGCTAGCCATCATGGCCATCAGATCAACAGTATTATGACTATTGTCATGAATCCGCCTTCTAGGGTGGAGTGTATTTCCGACATCAGAGACAAGCGTCCCGTTCCCCATGGGTTCGAGCCATTCCCGCAGGTGGGACTTGGCAGACGCCGTGCTAGGTCGTACACGCGAACCGTTGGAGTGCCCGACCGCAACAGTACATATGTATTAAATCTTCTGTCGAGTCATGTCCTCCGTTTTCGCATAACAACAATCAGGAACACCTCGACTGGCGACCAATGCCAGACGCACACGTGACTTCCAGGAGCGCTGTTCCTGCGTATCTGTTTCGGGTCTCAATCGGGTTGAGACAGCCAATTCCGTATACACACGGATTCGCCAGGTTCCCTCCAAAGTACGATCTATGAGTTTGGTCGAGGAAAAGGGTCGAAATACGCAAAGTTCTAGCACAAGCGAATGCTAGGTTAGAAGGTTGTGCATCTAATGACCGTTGACCCAGGCCATTAGGAATTTCAATCCTCCTAAGCGGTGCCAAGGCTCCTATGGAATCAATTGGGTCGTATCATTCCATGAAAAATCTTAGGTAAGTTCGTGTAATCGTCTTTGTGTTATGGGTTCCCTTTTCACTGGCGAGCGACGTGTGCAGAATCTGAGAAGACATATTCCTGGACAGAGGAAAAATAGCGCGTTGTGAGCCAAATTTGGGATGAAATCCGATTCTTGTTTCTTAGAGAGGGGATTGGAGATTATGAAGTAAAGGACAAGGGAGGCTGTTTGTCTAGATAGCGAGGGATTGCTTCGAAATGTTTTCCTCAACTTCGACGACTTTGGCGAAGGTTTACGATACAAAAATAAGAGTGAAAGAGGAGAAAGAAAGCAAAATAACAACTCCAATGAAGTTGGAATAAGAGTTGCAAGGGGGAATGCTGCGTGTCACTGCTCAGCCTTCGAGTGGTCTGTTGTCTTTCTCCTTTTTCCCCTCACACATCACATGACAACCTTCCTCTTCAATCCTTGCCAATGCTACCCCAGACCCTATTTTCCCCAGACCAACCCCGGACTTCATTACTTCCCCGCGTTTCCTATTCGTCTGAGTCCTCAGCGACTATGCCCTTTTCATACGCCGGACCCCCTAATATTCGAGGCTGATGTTGGCACCATACGAAGTCAGGCATGTTTGCTTATGTACGCGCGTATTTTCCCTGTAATTGCGGTCGGTAAGCGAAGCAAGGAAGGACTGTGCGTGCATGCCAACTATTCCAAGGTTATCTAACAATTTGCACACTTCACTTCAATGATAATAGCTTGTATTTCCGGGCTTCCCGAGAAACCGTGTCTAGCGGTCTATACTCGCCTTAGTTTCCTCTCCCTTGCCTTCGCGTAGCTTCGTAAAACGCGGGATCTAGCTAAATAGTAGCCGAGATCAACCATAAACCACCGCAACGCGATATAATAATGTCTCGAATCCTCCCTGCCTCAACGGCCATCCGTGAGATGATTCTCAAGTCAGAAGCATCTATAGACGCCCAGGTTGAGGTTATGTGGAGTTTCGTAGCAGGTATCCCCCCTCCAAGCTAAAATGTATAGATATACGCCGACGCCCCCCTAGTATATGCTAGGGCCCGTACGACTCCAGGCTCGGATACGAATCTAGAACCGCCCATCTATCCTGCCCGTAAACGCCTCGTCGTAATAATCCGTGTTCTCGGCCCCCGTCTATGCTGTGTCGATAGTTCCCGCTAATTATATGGTTGGCGTATATACCACTCCCCTTCAAATTCCCAGGCTTCGTATATCGAGATAGCATACGTGACGAACCAATATACCAGACTCCAAGTTACGCGCATTAGGAAAGCGGCCACCAGGCGTCTGTAGGGTGGCGGTGGTGATACTCGTTACCAGGGGGGTAGTTCGCGGGGTTCGGGTGGTCCTCAGGAATGTCGACGATATCGAGCTCCTCCTCATACCAATCTCCGCCGCCAGGCTCACTCATCTCCCGGCTCGACTCTGACTCCGACTCCGAGAATAACCAACGGTAAAAGTGGCTAGCTCGGTGTGCCATACGGAGCCGTTCAGACGACGTCCAATAGCGGTACCACCAAGGGAACGCACCCACGGGAATTAGCTGGCCTCGCTCCGGGGTGAGTTGTGTCAGGTGACCGTGTAAGCCGATCCAGTAGACGCCTTCGTTCAGCGCAGGCGGGTGGAAGGTCTCGGGGTGCACCGGGTCCCAGATCTCCGGGTCGAAGAATAGAGGGACGGGGCGTTCATCGTCAGGTTCGCGGAGACGGGCGTCTTCGTACTGTTCTACGGCGTTCCTGCCACTGCGGTGGTAGTGAAGGCGGGGAGGGCTCCGGCGGGCAAGGCGGCTAGAGCGGTTAAGGCGGTCGTCCGCATTGGCTTGGACATGCGTGATTTCGATATGATCTCCAGACCGGATAGAAGTCGAAGGAGAAAGGGGAGAAAGGGGGGTATCAAGATAATTGGATGACGCCATGGTGTTAATTCACCGTAGTATTGCGGGATAATGCGGATGGGATGGATGTGCGTGGATGTGTGATTCTCTCTGTCTTTGCTGAGAACTTGCTAAATCAGTAGTAGTTAGGTAAGTCGCATTGATACTATGCTGTCGTGAAGAATGGTGACCCGACCCGGGAGGATCCAAACACCTTTGTACGGATTTCCCGGCAGTTAACCCGGACCTCAAATTCGGGTAGTGCTCGAGGTTAGGAGGGAGCTGGGCTTGGTGAAAGAGTTCGAACTCGGAGAAAGGTTCGAACTCCAGAGCGCCGTGATCCTATCTGTAGGGTTCAAAATAGCCAGCAGGAATCAGTTTCCCAAATCCACCTAAGGATTTGGTGACTTCTTTCTAGTTGAGTGTTAGAGAGAGGGTTTTTGGGAAGCAGAGAAGCTGTTAGCATAACACTTGAACCTGTAGATAGTCAGGAGGTTGACGATAGCCTTAAGCCAGGCTCTTTGCCATAGACTCTACGGTAGTAAGAAACACCAGTGTGAATTTGTACTTATGATGAATATTCGAAACGTATCGGGGGCGCGGGTCTCGCATGGCGGGTTTCGCCAGCAGAGTCAGCTCTTGAGTAGGGTTAAAAGTGTATCACAGACTACATAATTGTACAGAATCATCCCCCCGCGTAGAGGTCATGACTAATATTGGCCTTATTCGGACCAGTTTGTGAAGTCATCCATTACATGAAATAGAGAGACGTTGTCTTTAGCAACTATGGTATTGATTTCGGAATTCGTGGGGTTGTGTTAAACATGTGACTGGATTCACACATCATGTTGACATGTAAGTCATCTCAATTCATTAACCCCTATTGAAAGGAGACCCGTTGTGATTGTATAAAATGCATACATATGTATGTGTAGTCATCGTGATAATTACATAGTATCTCTGGCCTAACGTTCATGTATAGTAGCTTCCATACCATTTAGTTGACACCTTTCTTGTGAATATAGCCCTGGAAGGAACTAAAGATCATTCAATAACATCAAACCTGATGACTAGAAGTTTATTTCGACCCGTGGACCTCTTGAGTTAATAAGCGCTTACCCGCCCGTGTTGATAAGAGCTTGATTTCATCATGTTAAACTATAATCACTCGATTGCCCATAAATTGAAGGAACTCTGGTATAATTCTCTTATATATGGCAAGTACATGTGTCAGATACATGTATGAAAAGTATGATTGCATGGGAGTCAACTATTTCAGAACGTTGAAGTCTTGGCTAGATTCTATCTTCTTACAACTTCTCTATCCCACACATCATACCTTGTTGTCTACTCCGAAGCCTTTGGCTAAGCATCATTACTACAAATCATCTTATATCATTGGTATATCATCCTCTACACTACTTATTCTTCATCTGCTACTCACCAGCGTTAAACATAACAACCAACCAACTCTTCCTCCACCTTATTAGCGCACATACAAAATTTCCATATGATGTCTCTCAAGCTCTAGATCGGTTTACTTATTCGTCGATATCTAAAGCTCTGCACCTCCATATCGCCGCCGGGTACGGAGACGAAATGAGACAGTTTATCAGGCGACCCTGTGCCTCCTCCTAAAGCACCAGCTTAGAGGTAAATATACACTTCTCTGAGGACTATCTGATGATGTTGGACGAGTGTCACTTGCTGATCTATTTATATCGATAGGTCCCCGTTAGCCGATGCCTTGGGCATTTCGTGGGACTTGCTTCTTGGGGTATTTTGAAAGAATTACGGTCCGGGATTCATGAAGCAAGAGAAAGAAATATGCCAACAAGATGGCGTTGTGGAGGGGTGCATGGGACTGCTTCTAGTACAAGGGGGCGTATTCGTAATCAATAGGATTGTAATCATTTGGGGAAGAGGGCTGGAAAGTGTACCTTGGCCTTCGGGATCTGAGCATTGCATTCAGGCATATGGCTTGGGTCAGAGCATGCCCAAGACCGGTCACGACAAGCTCGAAGAGGCCAAAACGATTGGGGATTACCAGCCAAGGCTATTTTGGATCGTGATCCAAAGTTCATGTCAGAGCTATGGCAAACGATTTTTCGTCGCTTAGCAACCAAACTGGCGATGTCAACAAGTTACCATGCCCAGACCAACGGGCAGACGGAGCGACGGAACCAGGAAATTGAGTTGGCGATTCGATATCACATTGTGACATCTGACGAACCATGGGATTCAATTATTCCTGCCTTACAACACAACATCAATAACTCCAAATCAATCAACTATTACTCCAGATCGTCTCCTTACAATTGTTGTCATGACCGGTCTTGGGCATGCTCTGACCCAAGCCATGAACCTGACGCCCCGGGTGATATGCCGGAATGGCTAGAGCTTAAAGGTGCCAATTTCTCGAAACTTGCACAGGACCAGACACTTTCTACTGGAGGACAAGGCCGAAGCCCAAGTGACCCAGTTGCTATTGTGGGATCGGATGGTTATCAGTCAGGCCTAGACACTGACAGCAAGGACCTGCCTGATATTGAGCTGGTCTCGCGAAAGACCGAGCGTAAGCTTTCAGAGGTGCAAACTGATGATTAATGGTGATGGGATTTCACTATACCTATTGCTGGAGGCGCGTGGTAGAACATGGTATTAATGGCGCTCATGGGGGTCGACCGTTCATTGGTGTACGTTGGGGTTCAGTGGCTATAGGGGTAGGGTTGGGGGTTACACGATACTTACTGCCTTATTATACCTGGGCTACTATTGTTGAGTAAAGAGTCACAATCATAATAGGATGGCATCCTTATAGGTTATATGTATATACTTGTTGTATCTACATTCCGAATAGCATCGTGAAACAGCTTCCCGAGTCGAGGGCCTGAGTACCTACAATGTAGTAGTCTGAAATTCTATGACTCTAATTACCTATGCCCGCTGATGCCGTCTATCCAATAAAGTAAAAACCTGTCTTTCAAGCGTGTCCAAGCCTCCAAAACGTCTCCATATTAGCATGCGTATCTGCATCCACGTACTCGTGATGCGGTCGAAGCGTTACGCTCTCCCCGTGGATCTCAGCCACGGTTCCGGTTATGGTTTGGTCGCCAACGAGCTGCGCCACGCCCTTGACAAGCGTCGACTGCGGGGTTACTACCATCTCCTCGAATAGAGCTTTGGAGGGCGTAATGCCGCTTTCTGCATTCTCATTAGCGGACCGTCCACAATACGAGGGAAAAGAAAAGTGCGTACCAAGTACTGCGGGCGCCAAAGCATTGATCTGGATCTGAACGCGTTCGAGCACCCGCGCGAGCGAGCGGACTAGTAAAATGATGCCTGCTTTCGAAGCTGCGTATAAAGGTGCTACGGGGAAGGGGTAGAGACCCGCGTTTGATGCCGTGCAAATGATGCAACCCCGCGACCCGGTTACTGGGTCTGGCGTGTTCTTCTTTATGTAATGTGTTGCGAGTTTGACGGCTGTCGCAGGCAATTAGTCGATGGCGATTTTATGAGATGCCTGAATTTAGAATGGATGGGACTTACTATATATGACGCCAGTAAGGTTGACATCGAGCGTCCTTAGCCTAGGTTGCGAGGGTTCCTCCTCGTCAACCAGCGTAAGACTGCTAGCGCCCTGCTCTGAGATGCCGGCATTCGCCATGACCACATCCACGGAGCCGATGTGGTCGTACACTTCCTTGAATGCGCTGGCCTGGCTATCCCACGACGTGACATCGCAGCATTTGAAGCCGACCTTCGCTTCTGGATGTTGTGTCGCGAGCTCAGCGACGACTGTGTGCCCCGCGATCTTGTTGATGTCGAGGATGGTGACAACGTGGCCTTGAGAGGCGAAGTGTTTCACCATCGTAAGTCCCAAGCCGCTGGCCCCGCCGGTAACGATGACGCTTAAGCGCTTTGGTTGAGCTGCTGAGTCGCCGTTCATTGTGGGTAGTGTGTAGGTAAGGGGTAGGTTAGATGCAATGTTAGTAATCTAATGAAAATTCCTGTGGAATGATGTGAATAGATTGAAGTTCCGAGTTCTAAGGTGGAAACACAGACTCGACCCCTTATTAAGGAGATTGAAATAGATGCTAGACAGATTTACTAATGACTAGTACGTGATGTAGCCGTCGACGGTGGCAGCCGAGTAGCGGAAGGAAGCGGGGGATACCCAGACCATTATAGGCAGTGGATCATGTTACTACTCGGCAGTTAGTCGCCTGTTGGGGTGGGGCGTTGGCCTTCACGACTCGCGGCGACCCCGTGTCGTCGCACTTCTTCGTATTCTTCAGGATGATGATCTCGAGAAGCGAATCTTACTCGAAGAGTTGAGTTATAACGTGTTGTACTCAAAGCTGTAGGATTAAATGACGCTTGAATGAGTATATGCCAAGCCTGCCTTTCACTCTTTATCACAACTTACTGGTATCAACGCCAACGCTTCTAGAAATGACGGTATAACTTCATTCGAAACGTTCTCATTAAATCGAATGTAGTTGAACCAAGTCTATGCTGCTTGCAGTATGATCATGGTGATGTTGGTCAGATCCGTTTTACTTACCGGGCGAGTCACTCCGGCTTACGGAAAGCCATAATTGAAGCAACGAACAGATCGATAACAGGGAAACGACATAGGATATCTCGATTACTTCTAATACAATGCGATTGTCGTACACAGATGAATAGCGTCCTGCGACTGATCAATCATGGCCCATTGCCGTACTATCCGGTGCCTGTCAGTTCGGTGCCAGCCGGGAACTTCGTAGAGCACACTCCGAGTTTCCTCTCATGTTCTATAGCCGTAAAAAATGAATGCGACGGTTTAACTCTGATCTCCGCGAAGTAAAAGTGAATGTATGAATCTTAGGAATCTTTCTTAGGGGCTGTTACTTCGTCAGTCTTCGAGCTTGGGATAAGGAGCGCAGTGAGCTTCGGTCCTAGCCGTAGCTTTACCTATTCATGTAACACAGCAGTGCTTACCTCGATTCTTTTCCCATTGATTCGGCATGCCCTTGTAGTGAGTGGGTAGCTGTTTGGCCGGTCTCGATTGCGAGGCAGCGGATCCCGATTCGGCTGCGGCGGCATCTTCCGTCTTCTTGTCACCGGAATCTGCATGGGCCGTGTTCTCTGGGACGGACTCGGATTTCTTGTTTTCGTCCCCGGAGGCAACTGCGGTCTTGTCTTGTGACTTATTGTCGGCCATTCTGATGTGGTTGAAGGGGCTGTATGAGTTGGTAGTAAGAAGGGTGATGCGTGGTGTGTTACTGTTGTTGTTGAAGAGAAGTCCTAAAATGGCCACCGATAAGAATAAATCAGGAGATTCAGTGATTGTGATAATTGTGATACGTGACACGGAGGAACACGCAACTTAGGTCCCTGTGACGTCATGTGTGTAAATAACGAACCCATTTCATAAAACGAATAACTTGGAATTATTTCATTAAAAGTGCTTACGTCAGTGTCAAGACGGTTATGAAAGTGGAATTTGGACCCTGTCCATTTCGAAATCGGAAACAATTTTCAAACGTCGCGTCTGGGTGTGCTAACAATTGATGTATGAGTGTCGACACCCTTATACTCAAAATACCTTGAGAAGTTTCTTTTCGGTATAGAGCAACCTCGATACCAAAATGATCACTGATCCTGCGAGGCACATAACACCGCCAAAGATCTTCACGTCCAGCCAGCCATTAGCTGAACTTTGCAGGATGGCTCCGCCTATGGGCGCCATGGTAAGGGCCGGGATCGCCATCGCGAGGAAGGCCATGCCCAACCGGTAGCCTATCTCGGGCATAGGGGACACTGAAATAGGAAGAGCACCGGCAAGACCTATAAAGGCTCCCGATGAGAAGCCGAACATGACGGCGAAACCGATGGCGATGGATGGCTGTTTGGCGGGGATCCAAACGGCGAACTCTGCAATCCCGGAAAGAGTACAGGCGATGATGAATATATTCCATCTTCCGATTATATCGGCGCCATAACCCGAGGCTAGACGGCCGAAGAGACTTGGGGCGTACCCGTCAGCGTTTTGCAACCTACGGGGACTATTGCTGGATGGTAACTTACCTTGCACCATTGAAAATAGACACCAAGTATTGAGCCATCTCCTCTGACAGATGCGCCTCCTGAAAACCTTGAGAGGCTAGGTAGTCGATGGGGATGAATATACCATAGGCCAAGACGAACATGCCTAGCAGCAACGTGACAAACGGGAACTCTTTGAAGGGCGCAGCGAAACGGCCCGCGGGCATCTTCTGAGACACGGACTTTATTCTCGGGCGGACTGTGAGGATTGCGATGATCTGCAGGCCGAGTATCACAAAGGCCCCGGTCCTCATGGCCCATGGATATCCTGTTTTCTGAATCATGCGGCTGATCATGATGGGGAAGATGACGCCGCCGACTGATGAACCCGTCGCCGTGATGCCCATAGCTACTCCGCGCTTCTTAGAAAACCAGGTTGACAGGCAGGCAAGCGCTTCACCATACGGGACCTAGTCAGCATGGGACGCTTGATGAAAAGGGAGGGTAGGTCGGACTTGCCAGGCGAGAATAAACATGCGGCACCGATGGCACTGCAGACCCCTTGGGACAGGATGAACTGGTAGTATGTCGTCGCCAGAGACGCCATCATCAACCCAAACACGTGCAAAAGCGTTCCGCCGATGATGAGCGGCTTCGGTCCGTATTTATCGAATAGTATGCCGACGACAGGACCTAAGCCGAACATGCAGAAAAATTGGAGTGACGGGATCCATGCGATGGTACTGGTGGAGTAGTCTTTCAGGGGCCCGACCTCGTAATACTGCTGGAAGCTACCGACACCTGGCGGAAGCGCATTGTTATTAGCTTCATATGTTGCTTATGAATGCTACTTGACGTAGTGCATGTTTCGTAAGGCACTGGGAAGATGGAAATAACGCACTGTTGACCCAACCAAAGCTACAGAAGGAGCAGCACCAAGCCCCCAGCACGACCAACCACGCCGCGGTGCCGCCATCAGGGGGACCGGCATCCTCGGATTCTGTACCATCGCCTGGATTGTCACCGGATATTGACCCTCTGGCGTCGTCGAGGTCCCGCTCAGTCTCGCCACCGAGATCCAGCTCCGACTTTTCGGACTTCTCAGGTTCTGACTTTAGGTCGTTTATAGGAGTGGTGTTTTCGATGTCGCGCATATTAGCCGTGGTAATTGGTGGAGTATTTAGATGCTACGGTATAATAATCGAGTTGTCATCTAAAGAGCGTGACCCAAACCACGAATCTATGGCCGCTATAGAGTTGAATACATATGTAGGCATGAACCATAGCTCAGAGGGAATCGCCGATAAGAGTAACTGATATTAAGAAACTGAAGAAACATGATGCGTGTATTTTATATATTATTTTTCCTTCAAGGGCTAATTATTTACAGTCTCTCTTGAAGTCGCGAAGGCCGAAAAGGCACAGCTGAAGTAGGAAGCAAAGCAGGAAGCGGAATTCAAGCCGCGAGAAGACGGTCGGGACACCTACTTGGTCTCATCTTGGCAACGGTGAGTCTCCCTACTGATCGTGCTTGCACTCTAATTAACCTTCCTTCCCCTGGTTAGGCCCAATTGATCCCTCTAGGACGAGATAGATCCTGGCGTACTATGTATACACGAAATATACAGCACGCGGCAGTATTGTATGATAACAAGAATCGTTAGGGAGTGTACAGGTATTCTCAGTTCAATATCAATACCTAGTAGATCTATAGTTACCCATAGCATTATTACATGTCCGTGGGCGGCGTCGACATGCATGCAATCCGTGGACCAGTATAGGATTAGTAACAATGATGTTGATTATCGTAGAAGGGAGGTTCGATCATTCTCTGATCCGATTTTGCAAACGGGTTTCGGAGCGGGATCTCTAAGCAGAGGTCAAAATTACCCCGAATCCGCCGGACCTGACAAATGCCACCATCACTAGCCCCAACCCTCCCTGTCCTAAACCTAAAGCAGTCTACCACCCTTGGAGCCTATCTGTATTCTATAGAAGAGGATGTTATAGGCTAAGTGCTGTCTTTGAGACACTCTAGCTGCCTCTTACTACTATTGCTGCTCCCACAATGAAGTCATCTATTGCTCCTCGGATCTAATGGGCAAAGTGTTGGGTATAGAGCAAGTTAAAAGTATTAGGTGGTTGCACATACAAAGCTGAGAGATCGCAAGATTCGCATTGACGAGGGTGGAACGTACCTATATCCTAAATGCTGCATATTAGGGTAGATGACTCTATGGGAATAATATATGAGCGATACGTTAAGTCTTTGACGGGGGGAACAGCGGTTTAGGTTTCGTTTGGTACATATACCTCGATTGATCTAATTAAGACAATTACTATCACGGATAGGTCAATATCTTGCAATTAATGGATTAACTGGTATCTGGCGTGAGGAGCAAGACCATTCACTCAGTTCTCGTCGGGGCGCAACGTCCATAACAAACAAGCCCTCCTCGTGGATGGTAACGTGAGGGTAGCTGCTGCAGCGCAACTGCAGCCTTACATTTAGGGCAAAGTAGGCGTTGTCCCGCAGTGGTGCACCGGCAGAAATTAGGTCGAATAGAGGTGCCGGGAGCTCATTGGATCTACCGATCTACCGATCAACCATCTCCAGGTGCTCTTGGCAAGCCAAAAGGGGTGGGTTTCTCAGCACACAGCGGCGCACAGACCCTAAATCTTCCCAAGGTTGCAAGGTTGGAACACTTCATCAATTTCCACAAATCCATTCGACGCTGTGCATTCTACTAACTTGGGATTTCATTGGAATAGGTGCAATGTGCCTTACGCTACGTAACGCGCTCTTTGAGATATTCCCTTTGTCTCTTTATGTCGTCAACATAGACTAGCACTCGTTTTGATGCTTCGACGGCTTTGGGCAGGGCCTCGCGGCTCTGCCACCACCACCAAATTCTCATTGAGATTCTGGCGGCCCCAGCAAACCCATCGGCCTTTTTTCGCGCCACCGCCGACTCGCTCACAACAGGGCCCAAGGACCCGCCAATCACGC
Organism: Hypomontagnella monticulosa; assembly: GCA_902825475.1. Classification (NCBI taxonomy): domain Eukaryota; kingdom Fungi; phylum Ascomycota; class Sordariomycetes; order Xylariales; family Hypoxylaceae; genus Hypomontagnella; species Hypomontagnella monticulosa. Next base: position 1,483,375 of record CADEBF010000008.1, read on the forward strand.
CAATCACAGTCTAGAGTCCTACACGCCTCACATGCAGGTATCTACGGCTCCATATGCATGTCAGTCGCCATGCTGGTGACGGATACGACCCTGGATTTTAGAGAAAGACAAGCGCTGGCCCTCAAGACGGTCTACGACATCGTAAACGAGAGGGATGAAGCCACCAAGCTCAAGCGCTATTGGGATACCGGCCTCTGGCTGCTGGGGATCTACTCAGGCGCCGAAATTGAGCACCACGGCCCCTTGCGACCGGTCAAGAACTCAGGATGGACCGAAGATGAGCTCGAGACTCGGCTGATGACCACGCCGGACCCGGATTTCGATGGAACTTTCGTCTTCTGCCAGGCGCTGCTCTTCGATGATTACCGGGACACGGATGTGTACGTGGCGCAGAATGGGAATCGTGTCACAGACGCCACGGAAGCCCTGCTGCCTACATTCGAGGCCTTTGCAAAAGAGTGCCGCGGACCGGTCCGTGGCGTTATTCTTCTGGTGCAACCCGACGGAGATTGGAAGAGCGTCTACTATGACGGGAAGAGATGGATTAATATCGTCTACCTGGAGTGGCAGACGCCCGCGAGTCTGGGATACGAAACATAATGAGATACAGAGCACCATCTCAAAGCCATCCTAAGATGGATGCCTCGCAAGATGGATATGCGCGGTGTAATGATAGGATTGCGGGATAGGAGACATGGAGAGGCTAGGAAGCTGACTACGGATTTGCGCGACAATTCTACAAAAATGAATGGAATGAACTTGCCATGTGGTCAAAAGTTCACGAACTAGGGAGACGATGGGTTGGTAGACTAAAAAGTCCTACATAAAAATCAAAGATCCTCATCAAGAACGAAAAGAAACGTTGCGAAAATAAATGGGTTTAACTTAGTGCTGTGTTATTTGCATATGAATCTACTGACTACTAGGTATTAAGGGTCTCGCTAAAGCATTGTACGTCCAGGCACTTCCCACCGCAGCTAATTATAACAGAAACAGACTGGGCAGGGCTCGAGACCGTTGATCTCATCCATACCGAGCCTCGTCCCGCAGGTAAAGCACTCCGGTCCAGTCTCCATCGATTCAACACCTTCTGTCGACCAACTAGGGTCTTCGTTGTCCAACTCCACCTGAGACCAATCCGCGCCGGATGTGTACCAAAAGTCATCTAGAGTACACGGGGAACTAGGGCTTTCCTTGTTATCCTGCGCTTCGCTTTTCTTAGGTTCTTGCGCTACCTGTGCTGCCTGCTTTTCCTGTGGTTTCGGCCGTTGCGTGAGCACCACTTGAGGTGGTGGAGGGCTGCAGGAGACCAAGAACCCCTGCGATGCATTAGTAGGATGGGATTGCGAATCCCCTTCTTGAGGCAGGATGTACTCACCCCAGTATTGAAGCGCCATAGCGTCCATTGAAGTGTCCGCCTCAAACTCCGGCGAAATCCCGTACTGCAGCCTAACCAGGCCTTCGTCCAAAGGCGCGAGTTGCTGAGCGTCGGGCTGCTGAGGAGTTTCCATCTTGCGATGATTGCAATGTGACAACCTACTAACTGTGGCTAACGAAATCCAACTTACCTGCTACCGGTACCTGATGCCCGAGAACAAGAGTCTCTTTCGATCTTTTTAGGTAATATATGCTTGAGAACCTAGAGTTTGATGATGTTGTGAGCTGAGAGGGAGGATCATCGTATGCATATAGACTGTTCCTGAGGTGGAGACGTCTTCGCTGTCAGGGGTTAATGCCTTTGTCTAGAAACAATGAGTTGTTGGCTCTTAGATAATCCGGCTTTGATGCTGAAATTACTAGTTGAAGTGATTCAGGTTATCTAGCGTGGCGTGGTATTGTTAGATCCTGCCCTCCTTTCTATTGTCGGATTGCAGACAATATTATTCTTCGACTTCATCACCTGTGCTTGACAATAGCCTTTCTTCAATCAACCGTCCTAGGCAAGAAATTCACTGACTCGCCCTTTAGGTCCGTAAATGCTCAAACATGATCGAATGAAAGTAATCTATGTTCATTGTGATATATGTCTGAAACATGAAACATGACAGCTCTTAGCATATCTACACATATACACGGATTTCAAAGTACCTATATACATCGTATATACTTCATAGATCATTAATTATTACTCGTGAACGCGATAATCGTGCTCGGGAAGACATTAATATTCTGCGAATAATCCGCGAGTTTGGTCGTGTCTCGGTAGACCATCCCGTAGGCGCCCACGGTGTTCAACCCGTAGATGAAGAACCCGGTGGTACTTGCGGCGTCGTACTGCGCAATACCCGTCTGGCAAAGCGCACTCGCGCCCTTGGCCGAGCAGGCCGTGTTGAAGTTGTTGAAGAAGGAATACAATCCCGCGCCGTAGATAAGCACGTTCTTGCTAGCGCTGACGCGGAGGCCCCAGCCCTCGGAGCATGTACTCGGGGACGAGCCCTGCGGACACAAGATGTCGAAGTTGGGATCGTCGATCGTCAAGTTTAGGGGGAACGGCTGTCGCGCGCCCGGGTTCGGTTGGTAATACGCCGTCTCCGTCTGGATCTGGCCCGCGAAGATATTCTGCGTCTTGCTGAACTGGTACTGGTACCGCACATGGTGCTCGATGCTGGTGCCCACGAGCCAGATGGTGCCGACTGTCGACTCGACGAGCAGACCCCGGCCTGCGTACACTTTGATCTGCGTCAGCGCCTTGTCGTCCACGTCGTGGTCGGCGACCCAGAGCCACACGTTCTCCATGTAGATACGCGCCGCGGTTTTAGACACGTGTAAGGACATGTAGCCCGAGACGCAGTTGCTGTTGACGGTAGTAGATGACGGGGTCGATGGGCAATTGGCTGAAGACAGATTTGACCCGGTAGTTCCGCCGATGCGCGTATGCACATCCCACATCCCGCTTGGCGCACCAGCCGGCGATGCGATGTTCCATCTGATAAGAATGGCGCCGGCCTGTGCGCCCTGCGTCGACACAATCATGTCGCTCCACTCCACCGTGCCGGTATCGCCCGCATTGCCGATCTGCACTACGACCTGCGGCGCGTTGACGTTGGTGAAAAAGGACCCGCTGGACATGATCACGGGGTAGCCTTCGCCGACGATCTTGCTACCGGCCGGAATGAAAAGTGTCTTCGTCACCTTGTACGTGCCCGCGTCGAAGTAGACTACGCGTCCGGCACTGGCGGCGGCCGTAATGACGCGTTGCAGGGCTGCGGTGTCATCGGTAGTGCCGTCGCCTTTAGCACCGCCGCTTCGAACGGATGAGAAAGAAGATGCCGCTAGGTTGGCGTAGGTGGGCTTTGATCGCTCGTAGAACTTGCCGTTAGATACGAGGACAGCTGGGCGCGTTGGTGGCGTGATGGAACCGGCGGTAGTTTTGGGGCCCGTAGGGTTGTATATATTACCGCTCACCCAACTGGCGATCGTCGTTGAGCCTGTGGTCCCAGCAAGTAAGGTGCTCTTGGTTGGCCCGTACTGGATCGCAGTGGGCACGTTCTTCAGAGAGACATTCTCAATCGCTATGCTGCCTCCCGTTGTCGGTTGGGACTTGGCGGATCGCGAGATGTTGAACGCGATCTTGGTGTTCGTGAATGAGCTGTCGAAGAATGTGACCGATCCGACTGTCTCGCCGCTGGAATCGCGAGTCGCCATGTCGAGACCGACTGTACAGTTGTCTACTCCAAGTTAGTCTTCTTCAAATTCAATTCCACTGGGTTCTTTCGGTGCGAATGCCTGCGCGCAGGCACGACCTTAAGAAAGTCTTGGCTACTTACTATCACTTGGTTAGCATTCGAAAAGGACTAGAAGGGGATGCAGGAGTACACATACCTCACGGATATACTCTTGTAAGTCCAGCCCCAATCCCATATTTGGTATATGGCGGTGACCGCGTTATTGAACGTGAGGTTACGCACGGTAAACTGCTGGTTCCCGAAGACGGCCCCGTAAAGGCCACCGTTGAACACAAGATCATTTAGGAGGCCACCAGAACCGGATTCAATGAAAACACCTTGGTGTTTCGTACCAGTATTACTGGACATCTTAAATATAATATTCTGTAGACTCGTCGCTTGAGCCGTAGGCGAATGGATCCCCGTGGCCTCGGTCGCTGCAGGAATAGCAGTCAGATCAATCACGAAATTCCTGACCTGGCGCCAAAAGATGTTGGTTGCTCCATATGGCAGAGAGCCACCGGGCTGATATACCGCGCCGTCAATGACACCAAATCCACTGAAGCCGGCGGTAGCTTTGAGGATAGGCATATTGTTCGGGTTTCCAATCAAATTGGTCGCGTAGTAGCTAATAATCGAGGACGAAACCACATAAGTTCCGGCGGGGAAGTACACTACCGCGTTGGTCGTGCTCGATGATGAGCAAGACCCTGGAGCGCATCTGTTGCCGTCGCTAATCGCCTTGTTAATTGCGGCCGTGTCGTCGGTTTTACCGTCTCTATTTCAATTATCAGCGCTTTTCATCATGATGGGAGCGCATCGATCGTACCCTTTGGCACCGTAGTCCTTGACATTGCGGTAGACCTTGTATGTCGCACGGTTGGCATTGAAGGCTGATATTCCTTGATGCGCAATCGTCTCATACCAGTAACTACCACCGGTCTGTCGCTCCTCGATTTGCCTCTTCACTGAGTTTGGGCTCACTGGCGGAGCATCGTCGACAGTCGCCGCAACATAGTCGGGCGTATACCCGCTGAACTCTGCTGGCTGAGCACTCACTGCGCTTTGAACCGCCGGGATGACTAGCCGTTCCCCTAGAACGACCGGTAAGAACAGGATCGCCGTTAGGAAACGCATGGTGAATCGTGACAGCGTTACCGAATGCTAGAGACCGAAAGACGTCCACCAGGTGTGACACATCCCATCGGGGATGGTGGCGCTTTCATAGCATCGAGCGTGGTGATAATTCCCAGCTACGTATTTGGCGTGTGACGCCACGGAGGGTCCGCGATAGACGCGGTGACAACATCGTAACAGGTCATGATAACTAGCTCAGGGAATGAGAGCGATCGAGACCAAGGAACGGATCGATTCACGAAGCTGGAATGCGTCGCGGCCGCGACGAGGCTTGCCAGAAAAGTCTTAGATTTCGCTTCAGCTGAGACTCAGTCGATTATCTTGGTCTAAAGGAGTTAGATGTATTAAATAGCGGCGTTGAATCAAGATTAGGTTGTGGGTTTGGCGTTGTTTAGAGCTGGAGGCTTGATGGCACTAAGATTGGCCTGGACTTCTCGAAGCTGGGGGTGTTTATTCCTGAGATTGCACCGGGCCATGATGGTCTATGGGTTAACGCCATTTAATGCATATAGCGGATAGCTGCCGCGGTGCCTGCGCCCTGGAATCTAGTAATCTCAAGATAAATATTTTCTTATGCAGTTATTAGCTGGGGCTTGATCAAAGCTTCACCTCGGCATTGATGTTATTAGTGCTCAGCATGAGTTCCCAAAAGCATTTTCACTCTTAGTTCCGGCACATGATAGAAATCCAAGTTGGAGATGAGTTGTTTTACTAAGAGCTTCGGGGTACCTCCGAATCCATTCATTCGGACCTACCTAATGAGCGTAATGAGCGTCCTGAGCGATCGTCTTTAATCGTCATTTCCATCCCCGCAATTCTCTCATACTCGAAACCCAGTACATAAGAGTTCAAGCCCGTTCATATTTCCAATCTTTTATAATTGTTAGCATGCAGGCAACGCTAAACTTACATGTATGTGGCATGTATGAACTGCCTGGGTGAGTATAATGCCAAGGCGTATCTTTCAAAAATCATCTACCTCACGTAGAGCATTTGAAGCCTTAGAAACCACGACCACAAACGCTTCAGGCTTTTTGAGTCGGTAAAGCCAAGGTTGAAAATCGGCAACGAGTTACCAAGAGACATCGGCGTGCCCAAACGTGGCTAGTGTTGACTTCTAGCTTCGCGATAGATTGTTACACGTATGTTGGTAAATCGCATCAACGAAATACCACTATATTTTGTACTAGAAGTGGCACATACATGTAAATGTACAGATTTAGGTCCGCGTAGGATCAGGTGGAGAAAATATAAATATCTCCAAGAGTGTTCTAAAAGGAGGATTTATAGGTAAGGTACAGGGATACCTTCGGAATGGATCATCTTCGGCGTAACACCCCTTGTTGTTGCAGTCTTACTCTTCAGCTCTTCATCGATTCATCCTTGGCGCAAGCTTCTCATTTCACTTTATTTCATCATAAACGGCCATAATAGACCGGTCGAGAAAGCAAGACCTATACAGTTACGGCTATCAATCATCGTTAGTCTCGTCCGTTCGCTCACGGTCAGCGGAGTACGCTGCAGCCTATCCCGTAATAACGGGTCCACAGCCTCTGGCACAATCGCCGATTGGTCGAAACTCAATGGCCATCATGAAGTCGCTCTTAACACAGCTTCGGCATCCAGCTAACACGCGCGCTCTGCCTTTGGAACCAAGAAATGTGAAGCTCGACATTGTGACCCAGCTTCCTTTCGAGTTACATGATCTCATCCTCTCCTATCTCCAGCCGGGGGATGTAGAGGCGGCTCTTGGCGCGTGTCGCCGCTGGCGCGACATTTGGCTGAGCGATGAAATATGGCCTAAACTCGCTAGAAGATGGTATTCAGGTCTAGAGGAGCATATTCGCAACTCCGCCGCGAATGGGCAGGATATGGGCGAGATGTTCCGACGAGCGTTGCACAAGATTCAACGAAGAGTGAGTGGCAGGTTTGCTTCCGCTCTGCATCACGAGATGCATCTGGAATCCGACCGCTTCTTCACATTGAGTAAGGAGCTTCCGATACTAGAAGGAGGTGTCCACTCGTATGATGATATAGATGGCCTTGAGTCATGCTCTGGTACTTACTTCCCGCGTTTCATGATGTACAACAATGGCCGAATCGCGTGGTGGCCAGAGGCATACGTCCTCCCCTATCTTGCCGTCGTTGACGATCTACGTACAAGGACGCGGCGGGCGTATCTATTTCCTAATAATAAAGGAGAAAAACAAGGATTCAAGACAGCTATGAGTGATAAGCTCCTTCTCATGGGACGTGAAAAGACGATACACGCGTGGCATCTTGAGTTAGACCGGCTTTGCTCTGCCAAGGTCCCAGAACAATTCGTTCGCTGTATTGCGGAAGGGGAGACAGTCCTGATCGTCACGAAGAACGCAGAACTCTATCTGTGGAAGTTCGGTCGAGATCCACAGCATATCGATGTGACTTGCTACGAAAAGGGGCCACTCGGCACTTCACACATTTACGACTTCACCCCTGGGCAGCTCATTTCTTCCCATAATGCCGGCTCGCGCCTGATACGAAATGATGTCTTGGTCGATTTCATCATATCCCCTTCTGAAGATAATGTTTTCTTCGTCGTCACACTGACCCCCGCGTCGCTGAAGGCGCTACGTGTGGATGAAATACGCGACGGCCGGCTAGCCGGCACCTACCGCATGAAGAGGAACGAATGGACTGATTTTATAATGATGTCACTTGACTTCACGAACCTGCGCTGGGAGAAGGTCGACTCCTACGGCGGATACTGCTTAATGCAAGCCATATTCCCGACTTCTGACCGCCAAAACTTACACATGCCAAGCGAATCTACGTGTCGTTTCACGGACGATAGCCTTGTATCCGTATGTTTCAACATTTATACCAAGGCTTTCACGATCCCACACTATCATCACATGGAGCGACACAGTCATGGAAGCGCATGTCAGATTTGGAATAGTCGCATTGCGGCAAGCGAAACAGACAGTCCACGTGGCCCGGTCTTGTCGCTCCACCTTTGCGCCGGCCCTGAACACCCATACAATAGATGCAGTCCTACACCCATTTACGCAACGATACCCAGCCGCCAGGGTGATCTGTGGAGACGGCAGCAAGTGCCGTTCAAGAGTGACGGGTCTAGCGTGAAGTTTCTTGACGCTGAATTTGCACTTGACTCCGACCAGCAGCTTGACGATGCCGTTGACGGCACTAGCACAGACTCCCTTTTGACGCCGGGCATCAAAAGGCTCGTAGGCGATGACGACTTCCTGGTTTTAATCGTGAGGGGATCATATACTATTTGGAGTTTCGGAAATGAAATACCCGAGAGAACTATCGAGAATAGGCGAGGTCGATGGCGTCATCTTATTCGCTAAGATATTAGGTCTCTTAATAGTTGATAGGCGATGATTCGTCAATCAAATAATATAGTAAAATCCAATCATTCTCCAAAGTAGATTGAGGCTATATACTACCGCTTGTGTCTTTTCTAGCAAATCTCTAGGATCCTCTATCCTTCTCGAATTTGCGCCAGTACCGCCAAATCTCCAATAAAGTAAAGCCAAACCCCCCTATACCTAGTAGTAAGCATAATTCCTGACAAGAGAGAATACGCTCCCATACACTAGGCCAATATGTGAATAAATTGTTAATCTTTCTCCGTGGTTCCTTGTCAAGCATGGGTATGAAACAGTTGCCCGAGTAAGGCTTATTGAGACGTAGCCCCTTGACTACCTAGTAGCCTTGGAAATATACGATCTACTACGACTCTACGCCCAAAATGGGCCCGACGAGAGTCTCAAATAACTAGATGATGGCATGTTAGCATGTTATTAGCTTTGTGTCAGTTGGGCAGGGATAATTACCCAGGCCTCAAGATCCCTCTCGTTATTTTGCAGATCGCGGAATTTCGAATCGAGTTGCTCTAAATTTTCATATTAGCAGCTCTTTACTACGATGGTGATACTGTATGACCTACGGGTAGTAATGTAGACGTTTTCAATATTTTCTGCCTTCAACTTCTGCAGAAAGTCCTTTGAATTCGGGTCGCTGCCGATCTGGCTCACTTGGAAGACGACGCCTTGGCAATGTTAGTATCTTTGACTTTGAAAAGGAGGAGTGGAGATAGACTTACTGCGAGTTGAAAGGCCTTCGTAAACCAAATAATCTTGGACCGCTTTAATCTTGTCCCTGAGTGTATCTGGTTTCTCCTCTCCACCTTTTGGGACACCGTCGGTGATAATCGAGATGAAAAGTGGTCTCTTCAAGTCATGTACCTTGTCATAGAATAAAGGTTGCAGAATTCGGTCTTGGAGGCGAGTCCCAAGCTGGGTTAAACCATTGGGATTGACATCTTTCATTAGTTCTTGAACTCTGTCCATTTTTAAGTCATCGGCGTTCTGCAGCTCGGTGTTGATAAATCGTAAGTGAACGCCGAGATCATCAGGTACTATCTTAGTGCAAATTGAGGCGATTCTCTCGACCAAGTTCCTCTGATCTTCTATGCGATTTTCCGGTTGCTTTTCTGAGGAACCCATAGACCCGCTGTCATCTGCGTACATTATTAGCATGAAAGCCTTGGTTCAATGTGAGGGTGGATATGTGGTCAGTACCGCAATAAATAATTGGCTGGTATAGAGCAAGCTTCGTAAGCTTATCGGTGTTGTCTCCTTCGCTCAAAGCTGTACCATCGTCGTTGCGGAGGTCGATCGCCTTGGATACGATCCTGTCGAAGAAACCGCTGTCTTTTTCAAAGAACTTGTTCAACTGATTATCGTCCACATATTTCTTGATGCTCGCTTTGAGCTCCTCTGCAGTAGGCTCCCGCCCTTCCTATAGGGTAATTAGTTTTAGTAAAAGAGGAGAGAAATGTTACGAATTTTTGGTGACTCAGATACGAACCGGTTCCATGATTCTAGCTATGTTTTCATCCCTCCTGCCACTGATTTTGAACATATCGTATACACTGAATGCAATATTGGCCCACGCGAGTATAAACAAGAGGAGCGCGGAGATGGTACTAGCCACAAATTCGCGAAGCTTACTGTTCGGCTGATTGATTCCCATGGCCTCGTAAATATCCGTTTGATTTAGAGCGTGCGCTTGGCTCTTCGCTGCCTCCGTCATACCGCCGTTCTGGACAAGAAGCCGGATCACTTTAAGGTCTCTGTTCACTTTGAGCTCATTCTCAAGAGGCGTGAGTTCTCGAAGTCCCGGGTCCGAATGTTTGACATTTGCCTTGTGTTCGAGTAAAGTTTTGACTATCTCGACCCGATTGTCGCCCTTTTCCCGGGCGGCCATTATTTTCCGAGCGGTCATCACCCATAAGGGTGTCCGATTTTGAGTTGACAGCCCATCCACTTTGGCGCCCTTATTAAGGAGGAGCTTGACAGCCTCCGTATGTCCATTTCGCGCAGCTAAGGCGAGAGCTGTCAGACCCTTGGTTCCCTTCCCTTCCTCTGTACTTGGATCGTCAATTGGTTGAGTTGTAACGTAATTATCGACTTTCTCGCTCGTCAAGCTGCCATCGGCAGCGTCGATGTATAAAGACATTCTGAAGAAGTGCTAACTGGCTCCTATACGACAAATTTTGTTGGTGACGCATTGATTCAATTCTTTGAACTAGAATCTTGAGTACTATATACGCCTACATATGTGATAGATACTTGTCACGATAATTGAGCCTCAAGTTCAGCACGTTTGCGAACACTCCTATCTACTAGGTACCTTTCCTTTCAGCCTGATTATTTTGAGCCTCATACGGACATGTCACTGCTCAGTACGACAGGTAATTGTTGTTCACGGGCCAACAAGCACTCATGCAATAGTGTATTGGTTGTATACTGTCGAGGTGAGGCGAAGATGGAGCCCATGTATCACCGTTGGGCGTCGATTTCGGTGTATGATGGAGTAGTGAGCGATTCAGCAGTGATATTGGTGGAAATAGTGTGATAATTGAAGCTCTATTGGAGATACACGTGGCCGGGATTTTCCAAAATTTGGGGTATGCGATGGACGCGTCGCATTGATCCAGACCTTTGATGCGGAAATTCGTCGCATCGGAATTTAGAAAGAATTGCATCCTGCGCCTAATGAGTAACATGATGCCCAACGATGCGCGCAGTCTACCCAACTCCGCCTTAGTCGGCTGACCTGGGGTAGAGTGGGCAGCCAACGAGATGTAGTACCCCTATTTGATATTCAACAGCATTGGGCTTAGAACTAATCATACAAACGCGATATGGATAGCCTCCTCCTACGATATAGGTCATACGTATGTTACATTCTTAAATTTTCAGCTTCAATATGTCCTTCAATCTCTTTCCTAAAAGAGAGCAGTGGGGGTCAAAATGCCACCTGTTGCGATCACTAATCGGCAAATTGAGGGTGCGAATAGTGGTCATCCGGGTAGACTATCGTCATTCAACTATAATGATATTCTTATAGGGATTTTGAGGCTCTTAATGGCCTGGTTTTGTCTGCTATAAATGATCGTGAGGATGGGAAGAGATAGCTAGAAAGCATAATCCAGCAAGTTGACAGCAGGAAAAATTTAAACCCTTAAAGTATCATCAACAATGAACGCCCAAGATCTCGCTCGATCACTCACGGCAGCTGGTTCGGTAAAGATCCCTGATGGTGATGGCGAGGGACTCTACCTTCTCAGCGTGAGAGACGGCGACCTCGTGGAGAAGCACTGGGTGGGTGACACACTCCAGGAGGAAACTGTGGTTGCTTCAGAAGTGAGAGAAGACACTTCTGCTTCTTACCTGCTTATATCAGAGCAATGTATAGTAAGTTTCTATTTGATACCAAGAGAAACTATTCAAAGTACTGACATAGCTGTGCGCTTCCGTACAGCGCCACGTCGTCTTCGTTGACCAAGAAAATGTTGTTCAATGCTACGCTTACGATGAAGACATCGAAGAATGGGAAGACACTTCACTTGGTGCCCAGTGGAATATCACTGTCCATCCAAAGGGCAAGCTAAGTGCCAACATCGGCCCCAGGGGTGAGCTGGTAGTCTCTTACCAGGATGAGTCTGGTCGCTTGGCTGGCATGATGAGCGTAGCCGACAACAAGTGGAAGACACTCGGCCCTTTTGGCGGATCTCCTGTTCTGGGAACACCGCAGTGTCTAGAAGTTATTGACGATAAACTACATCTTTTTTATGTTGAAGAGGCCGTTGGAATCGGCTATCTGGCTTTTGATTCGGCTGGAAACTGGAAAGGTGAGAATCCGATTCCCTACGATTATATAGTCTTCCACTATGTATCTTGCTAACATAAGTGTTTCCCTTGTAGCCAATGTACTCAAAAACACGAATCTTGACACCACCATCAACAACTTCAGTGTAGCAAAAGACCCGGAGACTGGCCACTTCCAGAGTTACTTCATTAGTGGTAGCTCCCTGTGGACTATTAACGGAGAGAAACAGAAAATCTATCTAGGCAAAGTAACTGGCGATTGCAAGCTGATTCCCGCCGATAAGGCGCAGGCTGGATGGTGGTTCCCGTGGCGAAGACCTCGCACCTATGTGGTCAACTACAACATAAACTTCAATGTAGGTGGCTACGGGCCGTGGGTGCCAAGAAAGGCCTTACCATACTACTATTGATGGAAACGGGAGTCAACGCTATTGGAGACAGGGCAGGCTTTGGTGTGGTATCATCGGACACTTACTCTATGTACCTAGAGAATAGAGAAGCGATTATGCTTCCAGCTCTTATGAGCAGGGACTCAATGACATATACATACCCCGTGAGAGTGGTTTTATACCCCATAGGTGTGGCAATGGAATGTTTTCATGCACCCCCTCGACAGAATGTTGTATAACGTAGAGCCAATTAGAAAATCCCCACAAGTTAAATGTCATAATACTGGTCCGATGGTTGGTAGATAACCGTCTTCGAATAGATATATAATTCAAGCTTTGCGTCCAGCTACTCAGGCCCCCTTCCTGATCTCCTGTACTTAAGCTTTTCCGTAACATACGTATGTACCTACGTATACTTGATATTTAATCAGTTAAAGCACGATCGAAAATCCGAATATCTACTATGGATAACGAATTTCTAGATATTTCTCTCTTTTCTGGAGCTAGAAACCAATGGCACTCGGATCATCGCAACGACGACGGTCCCAAGCTTGATCGTTTTGGGGTAGGCCATGCCACACATCCACATCGTTGGGAGGAGTGGGTTGTGAAGTTAAGCTTTGACAAATTAGGCGGTAAGTATGGTTCTCATTATTAAGACGAGGTGTTACATATATTATATGTGTATTGATGTTCGAATGGTTACAGCAAGGAAAGAGGGCAGCGGCTTCTTCGTCAATATCCCGAACACTAGGTTTGATGTCATTTTTACGGCCGCACATAACCTTGTCGAGAAGCCGCGGAAATACTGTTCCAATATCAAAATTGTTGCGTGTACTCTCGTAAAGGGGGAGGTTGCTGTGGCCCCTGACATGATCCGAGTACGCCAAGAATACTTTGAAAGGCCGGATGAATCATATGCTGTCCACGACTATGCGGTTATTCTTCTAGATCGGGAGCAGAAGAAAGAGAGACGCGGGTTCGGTTTCCACCTCATGTTAGGTCTATCTGATAAATGCATAGTTGGTCTTGAAGATGGGGAGAGTATCATTCGGGGCCGATGGGTCTATGTTGGTGGATACAAGCCGGGTGAAACCGGCTTTCCACGGAGATCGGAAGGCATATGCACCAGGGCAATGCTTACCCAACTTACCTATAAAGCCATTACAGAACCGGGCATGAGTGGAGGACCTGTGTGGACGGGGTTCCGAGGCGTCGAGACCGTCGTGGGAATCCAGTGAGTTTTCTGTGTCTTCTTACAATATGTTCTTTATGACTACTACTGTTAATTCCCCTGCTTGACGCCACATACTAACACTATTCTTAAGCAATTATGGAGCGAACAAAGGACAAGATAATCGAGGTACACGCTTGGGCCTCAATGCCTGGCGCACCATATTTGGATGGTTAGGTGTAGGATTCTATGGCAAGTCGCTGCATTATCGTGGCTTCCCGGATTTTTCTATGCATCTTCATTTTGAAGGCCCTTCCGTGCCAGGGAACGCAAATCCAAGTGAGGGTCTAGTTCGAGTAGGCAAACCCGGCCTAGTGGGAACACTATTTGATATCCTACCTATCACCTTGCAGCCGGATACGAAGGAATTAAATACTCTCTTCGGCTTCATGTTGCAGCCAAAGAGCGCTGATGGCAGTTCTCTGTTCGCGATGCCCAATTGGGTGAGATGGGAACCAGAGAAGAATATGGTTTCGTGTTCCCAACTGTTTGACAAGCGTTGTGAGGTCAAGACCACCCCGCTGATCTCTCAGGCGGGGAAGCCTTTTGCGATACAAGTGCCTCTTGGGAATGCATTCAAACAAGTGCGGATGGAAATGGAGTATCTTGATGAAGCAGAGCGGGAAGAGCTGGATGCCGATGACGAGCTCGTCATGGATACTCCAGAGATTTCATTCGTACCAGTCAACGCAAAAAAGGCTAGTTGATGATTATTCTTTTTTTCTTCTCCCTTTCATGAAAGAGACGAAAGGTTGGATGAACGTGACTAACAGCTTGATAGCTCTTTGAGTTAAAGGAGCCACTGACAACTACCAAACCGCCTCCTCTACCACTAGCGAATCGGGATCAAGATGAGATGAGTTTGGATTGATTTTGATGAATTAGGTACATCAGCGATAGGGATATGGCCTTCATGTAGTTTCTACACCTTGGTATCATTCTTTTCATGCTTCAATATAAGCCTAGATAAGTGAATTAAAGATTCGCAAAGCCCATACCTATATGAAACCATTTTTTATATTCTCACATGCGTGTGAATAGGGGAGACTAGTGCTAAACGAACTTCTCAATCGGGCAGAACTGTCAGCCAACTCTGCAGGTAATTGGTAGGGAATTTAGAGCTAACAAACCCTATTTTTTCGGCGAGACAAATCTGGTTAGCTCTTATGGCATAGGAACCCTTTATAACAACCTCGATACTCCTAAATCCCGGGCCGTTAGAAGCGAAAAGAGGACACATTGACCTCAATATACCTATTAAGCATAAAAATTGATTGGCATAATGCCCGAGGCGAAACCCCTCGATCCTTTCCACTCGGCGCGACTCGTGTACCGAGCTGTGAACGACACACCAGCAGACGAGGTGTTCGTGCACTCTATTCAACGGGACGCGGAAGCGCAGTCCGGTTCCAGCTATGGGCTGCTGCGGCCCGAGAGCATGAAAGCCAGCAACGAGTTCAAACAGCACATTGCAGAGAAGTGCCTTCTCGGCGCTATTGTCTGTCTGCCACCTGGTGATGATAGCGACGATGTGGCCGGGGAACCTGTCGGCATCGTCTGCCTGAAATCCGCCCCGCCGAAAGTCGCGCATCATAGGTCGTCCGATATCAGCATCGACATCGCGAGGAAGCACCGCGGACAGGGATACGGCAGCGAGGCTATCCGGTGGGCGCTATGGTACGGATTCCAAATGGCTGGGCTACATCGCATCTCAATCGGGACCTTTTCATTCAATGAGGGGGCTGTGAAGCTGTACGCGAATCTCGGTTTTACGCTAGAAGGTAGACAGCGCGACTTCATGTGGTTTAATGGCGGGTGGCATGATCATGTTATGTTTAGCATGCTGGAGGATGAATGGCGGCATGTGCAAAGGAAAGCTGGAATGGATGTATAGAATGCCACGGTCGCGACTCATTTAGGGTGGATGCTAGAAAGGTACTAGAACTGGATGCTATATATTGGTGGCGTGGGGAGCCGTCTATTGTTCGGATTATGCTGGTAGAGAGGGAATATATCGCTCGTTCAATCAAGTTGGGATATGTGCGACTTATGCTCATTTTATAATGTTAGATTTCCGAGACGTCCTGCTTGGCGGCGCTTCCGGTCTTGCACATGCGTCCGTCATTGCCAACCGTGTAAGCTTCGCTACCTACAGCAACGGTCGCATATAATAGGTTTTGTGGGTCATATTTATGCTTGATTCTTAGCAGCTCGGGGTAATTCGACCCGAAGAATGTCTCTTGCCAGTTACTTTGCTGGAAGTCGGCTTCGTTCATGTAAGCTCCAGCACCCGGGGTTGCGGCTTCGATGACGGGCTGTATCTGGTCAGTAATCCTGCGCTGCGCTTCGACGCCTTCTTCAAACGGTACTTGGAAGCTCCAGGGCAGAGTAAGAGACACTTGGACGATTGAATGGCGCCATTGGGGAAGCACTGAGTTGACATTGTCCTGTCCGAATCGAGAGACGTTATGACCTACGCCGATGTAGGTCACACCCATTTCCGCGATCTTGCGAGCGGTGGATGAGAAGTCGGGAAGCACCGACCGAGGTATCAAACGTCCTCCGAAAAGCTGGGTGCCGACTTGAATGTTGCCTTCTGGTAACGGACCCCAGTAGTTATCGTAATGATCAAAATAACTCGAAAACTCCGTAAATTTGGGCTCGAACGGGACTCCCATGTCAGCCAGCGAGTCTGCGAAATGCTGGAGGATCTGCTCGGCTTCGGCTTGGGTTTTATTGTATGCAGTCATAGCTGGAACCTGTAGGAAGGTATTTGTGAAGAAATAAATGATCATCACGCCCGAGTCAACAATGCCAGGTAGAGCAGCGTGGAACGCATCTATAACATCGAAGATTTGCTCCGGGTTTTCATCTGGTGCGTTGATCAGAAATGTTGCGCCGCTCACCGTAGCATCTGGGTATGCTCGAACGGTCATTGAAATTACGACCCCATAGTTGCCGCCACCACCCCCGCTTAGGGCCCAGAATAGGTCTTGGTTTTCGGTTTGGGATGCCGTTAGTAACTGGCCAGTAGGTGTAACGACTTCGAAGGAAAGGGTGTTGTCGGCGGCCAGGCCAAAATTCGAACTCAGCGCTGA
Organism: Hypomontagnella monticulosa; assembly: GCA_902825475.1. Lineage (NCBI taxonomy): Eukaryota > Fungi > Ascomycota > Sordariomycetes > Xylariales > Hypoxylaceae > Hypomontagnella > Hypomontagnella monticulosa. The sequence goes on from CADEBF010000008.1 coordinate 1,500,082, forward strand.
ATGCCCTCCACCTTGGGTGTACCCCCCCGCGAGACCAACGGTGGGGCATTCACCAGTCAACACGACGAGTCCGGCCGCATGTGCTGCAGCAAGAGCCTCATAGCCCAGAACTCCCGCCCCGAGCTTCAATGCTTTGCCTTGATAACGAGAACTGTCCCAATCCAGGATTTCGGTGCTCTTTAGGGCGTGGAGCCATACCGAGAGCGCGCCAGCACCTGTAGATCTGCCCAAGTAGTCATGACCGGTATTGCGGATGACAAATCGCAAATTCTTCTCATCAGCGAATCTGAGCGCCGCAATAACATCATCAGGGCCAGACACATTCACGGCGTAGCTGACATAGTTGCCAAGCGTGCATGGTTTGCTTCGTGGCTGCCAAGGATCACAACTCTGATTCGCGAAAAGGGGCGCCATGACAGACGACGAAGATTGCAGACTGGATTGGGGTAAATAGGTGATCTCAATAATGTCATGCATGCAGAATCTGCTGACGCCAAGGAAATACTTACTGGACACTTGAATAGAGCCATTCTTCCTGTAGGGATGCACACAATTCTTCATCATATGTTGGATCATGACATGGTGAGCCTAGGGGGATGGTAGCGACCAAGCGACCGCCGGTGGTGCTATTCAGCGCATCCCATTCATCCCGGGAGGGCCAATCGGGATCGCCAGGCAAAAATTTACAGTTGGCTGACCGCGTTTGTGCTGTAGGATTAGCGGCGTTTGCGGTGGGATACACCAAGAGCAGGGACGACAGAAGAGCTGACAGCATAATCAATAAAGGCGTCATGATCTCCAAGGTTGGTTTTTGGGACATCAAAATAAGGTCTTGTGCAGGGCACTATGAGCGAAAATGATCACATTATTGACTTGCCGGGACGGGTAGCTCAAACGGCATTGGACTGTGATTGTTGGCAATATTCGGATTTCTCGCCCACCCCATTATTTTACCCCTCCCACCATCAGATCAGAGAGCTGCGTTGCTCTGTCGCATAAGCTCGAGTCCCAACATCTTCCAAATCATCCGCATTGTGATGGCTTATGTTATGACACCCGAAGGCTCTTGTAAGAACTAAGAAATACATAATAAGACCAGGCTCAAAGCATCGAGACGATCTTGATTGCGGCTTTGGATTCTGACGATAATATGTGTACTTTGTTCGTTGAACTCCCGAGGATCGAATTCCGATATCCGAACTTTTGGAGAACTCATAGATGATCGTTCCTTATTGTGTGCTTGTAGGGTTCCAGTGGCACTACGCTGGGTCCGCTATTACCAGGTACTTGGTGCGCCCCGGCGTCGGGAATAGAGCGTTGCATGTAGGCATATGATTTTGCGTGTAACCCACTGGTCGGTTCCGTCGTAATGGGGATAGGTAAAAGCCTCACGTCTATAATAGAACCCTAGTTCTTATCGTTATTTTCATAAACTACATAAACTACAACTATGTAGGTATATCCCTGAGTAAGTGTCTGTTAGGTACTAGGTAGTTTTTGAAGTCTGTTATGGAAATGGTCTTGAACGAGCCATCGCATCTCTTGATTGTGACAGAGGGTAAAATTATTGAACGAACATATCACATAAGCCCGAAATATTGTGGACCATTAGCAGACCCATCTTCCATTCAGAGCTCCAATAGCACTAAGGTACGGCAGCATAGCGGCATTAAATATGCCACACGTCGATCATTTCTGTCTGTAACCCCACAAACGGCACTATTAGCGGACGGACCCGTAAGATGGCGCGTCTTACATGCAGAACTACATTGGTACATCATGATGGGATGTCCATCTTCAAGGATTGATCCGTTGACAAACTTCAACAGCCTGCTATGGCATTAAGATGGGCTTCTCTCTACTAGGCTATTATCTGGGAAGTACACCAAGCAAGAACTGTCCTGTACGTTATTGGGGATCTAGGTTAGGTATGTGTGAATGTTGGTTGTCCCCTCCATAAGATCATGTTCTTGTGTACCACAATGGCATTGATTACCTACCCTCCCTACGACTGCAATTCGTGACCGTGGGCTCTGTCACATCTGACATGCCTCCCGGTATGCATATGTGTATGTACATATTGCTCAAGCCCCCAGGTGACTGACTCAGGTTGTCGGAGAGGCTTCAAACCTCCTTCACTCCCCTTAATTTCTGAGACCCAGCGATATGGGCTGGACCTACAACACACCCAAAGGAACACCAACAGAAGGACCCGAGATTGTTGCAATTGCAGTAGTTTTCACAGCGTTTTCACTCATTCTGATATGTTTGAGAACATACGTGAGAGGATGGATCGTCAAGGCTTTTGGACACGGTAGGTCTCAGGGATGAGGGCGTTCCTGGTCATAGGTAGTATATCCGAGAGCTAATACACGACTTTTCTGCTCTAGATGACTGGATGATAATGATATCATGGGTATGCCGGCTCTCAACAATCAATTGAATAGGGCTGATTGAGAACTAGTTCGGCACATGTGTTTACTCGACTTGTACAATAGTCCGTACGTATAATCAACTTACCCCTTTAACGCTGCTAATTCCACATCAGAGACGAAATACGGCTTAGGCTTAATGAGTCTCGACGACATGCCCGCTGAGAACGTTTATAACTTTGGACTGGTAATATCCCATCCGTGCGGCCAAGAGGAACCGTTTATTCACACGTCAGACAGGTCCAATACATCGGCGCCCCATTGTAAGCATATCAACGATGGTATAAGCCACTCATCTTCGTTCTCTAATGCTGAGTATCGACTAGCTACGTCGTTGGCATATGGGGTTTCAAAATGAGCCTATTGCTAAGCTACCTTCGGTTCGTCCAGGGCAGATATTATAATGCAGCAATCGTTATTGCCGTCGTCTGCACATTGGCACACATAGCTTTTTGTTGTGTTTTCCTATTTTTATGTATACCGGTACGGAGTCTTCAAGTATGCGTTACACTGGCGTCTAACATCCGACAGATTGAGAAGCAATGGAATCCTGCCATTACATGGGGACGTTGTGCCGAGGCTGTCCCGTTCTACTTGAGCTTTTCATCGTTAACGATCTGCTTCGATCTCGTCGTGTAAGTCCTACGAAGGCGCAGGAAGAGTGATGCACTCTAACAGTCAGGCGGTAGCATCGGGTTACCCTTTCCCGTTCTTATCAAGTCCAAAATACCACGTCGACGGAAAGTTGCGCTCCTAATCCTCTTCGCGTTCGGTATTTTCGTCACAGTTATTCAGATAATCCGCATTCAGACAATAAGCAGCCTCGCCAACTACCTCGACTCCGCCCACGCAATCATGTGGTCGATCATCGAGTCTAATATCGGGATTACAATCACCTGCATACCGACACTAGCCCCTCTCGTGAAGTACTTCTCGGAGAAGACCCGTAGCGATGCGGAGTCTGTCTCTAACAGGGCTTCGTCTCGATACACACCACATACACGGAAGAGCGGGAAACGAACCCCGCATGGCCATGCTGGTTACGAAACAGATATTATCGGAGCATCACGAGGGGATAGCACTGAAATATTCCTTGAAAATACAGATATAATTCTGAGGACAGATGTTGTCACGTCAAGACAGACGATATGCGACAGTGAGGGGAGAGGTGCAGAAATAGATGAGCTACCCAAGTCGGTTCAGGTCGAAATAAGTCTTTAAAACGGTAAGACGGTCGTAAGTCCGGCTTAAGGAGTAACTATAGCGATATCAGATACTAGTGACTATACTAATAGCATCGCCTTTCGTTCCAGAGATCGAGGCCCAATCCTGATCGGTAGAGCTTGCTTGGCTAACATCCAGGAGGAATTGACGCGTACCAAAAACCAGATTTCGCGTCTCACTAGCCACACCTATGGCGCGACCACTAATATTTATTCCAGCGAACAGAAAGTCACCGGATGGTTGCCGGAGATAAAATACTTGGCGATCTTTAGTGGCCTCTTACGGCCCGAAGCATAGGGCTTTAGCTACCATAAGCCGAGTGGGAAGATATGGCCCGACTGCGATGGTATGCGCCACCCCCAAGAGAAGCCTGGCACCCATGTTTAACGCTATGCCCATTGATGATTCGCCTATTCTGCATGACAACACCGCGGATACTAATTATAATCATTTTAGCGTCTACGCCACCATACCCACGCAGCTATCATATAGACCAAACACAATGTAGACACTCACGCAATTTATAGGTCAAGGGTAACCACATTCGACGAAAGGATTGGTGGAATTCGGGTGCTCGGTCTAGACCTCTTCTAGCACTTGAAACATGGGCATTTCGTACGACGGGAACGCTACGCTCTCCTTCACCACGGAAGGAGAGATAAAAATAGGGTCTCAGCACACGCTATATAGTATATGTCGCTAAACTTTTAAGCATGGCATTATCACCAGGAATGCGCGCGCAGGCAATCTTTCGACTACACCGTTGGTTGATGTCACGTTGAGCTCACTGTAGCTAGCCCTCGGACCACCCTTTTAAACGCTATCCACCGGATACCTATGGCGAATCACGGCGGTGCCACTTCTAACGGTATTCCTATCGAAAACCACGATCAAGAACTTATCTCGGAAAATTCTAGGGGTCCTAGGATATCTAGGGTATCGTCCATTTCATTCGACTCTTTGGAGGCATCCCACCCCCCTAACTACTACTGGCATGGAAACACTGGCGAGGGGTACATTCCGCAAGCTACTCAAGATGCGTCGAATACGCTGCTCCTAGGTAGTTCGGAAGCCACTGAAAGTTCAAGGGTTCAAGCACCGCCAAACTACAGTCAACATCAATATTTTCACACACAATTAGATAACCAAAATGCCCCCTTTGGGCAGTTTCAATTTGGGACTCCCATAAAGCCAGCATCACAGAACAAGAGGGCCTCAATCTGGCAGGTTCTTAACCTATGGATGTTCCAACTCTCTGCTCTTATACTCTCATGCGCTAGCTTCGTCTCGATAGTCTCCGTGGCAGCAGCATTTTCAGACCGACCATTATCTGACTGGACGTTTGAGATACTCTCGATAAACAGTATCATCGCAGGTCTGACAACAACGATGAAGGGCGCGCTCATGGTCCCTATCGCTGACTCTATTAGCCAAGCCAAGTGGTCATGGTTCTCATCAAGTGCATCCGGAACCACGGGAAGGCCACTCCGACACCTCGATAGGATCGACCAAGTCTCACGAGGTACCTGGGGCAGCCTCATTTGGCTGATAAGACACCCCTTCGCTTTCTATTTCGTGAGCGTCGGTGCGATTTTGACGATATTGATGGCTGGAATCGATCTCGTTTCTCAGCAAATTGTGCAAATCGATAGTCGGCAGATTATAAACGCTACAGGCACCGCAAGCATGCCGTGGGTACAGAACGTATCAAGAATGGACCAGCAAACTTGGCTTGCGGCAGTCTATGAAGGGATTTTCCGCACTTCTATTCAAGATCTACCAGCCATATGTCCTACTGGCAACTGCACGTGGGATACGGTTCCATCTATAGGGGTTTGCGGGAAGTGCATGGATATCACTGACAAAATGCCGAAATCCTGGATGAGTTGCTCCGGAAAGCTTTGCAACTACACTGGCACCCCTTTCCCCGGTGATACTAGATTGGTCAATGCCCCTGCGCCGAATTCGAACTTCGACAATTCGAATATAACGTCTTATCCTAAGCTGCTCAGCGTACCCGTGACCACTATTGGGGGCGGAAACAATTACATATATGATACCCTAGGCATGCCACAGTTCTCTAGCGGCCTTTCTGTTGCTCTAGGGACTTTCGATGTTATCAACATACCGCTTACTCAGAACGACATCATCTACAAGAACTACAGCTTCGGCGAGCCCTCTATTTCGCAATGCGGCTTCTGGTTCTGCATGCAGGCATTCTCTGTTAGCGTGACATCCGGCATACAAAAACAGGAGATGCGCTCAGCCGGAGCACCCGAGGCGCCAGTGGAAGATGACGGTGGTATAATAATGGCGGGCTCCGTCATGTACTTCAACCAGACGCCTGGGTTCAATATGAGGGGGCTCAACTTTACCGTGCAATCACCGGATTCACAACCCGCAATCTGGGACACAGTGCCGTTTACTACAGCGCTGGGGGGCACAAGTTATGTACATCTCTACGATGCCTTCAGTTTGGATGAGCCCCCTGTTCTCAGCGCTTGGACTAAGACGATAGGCGATCGCAACTCGTGGGTAGATAGGCTTGCGAAAAGTCTTTCCAATGTCGTACGTCAAGAGAACCAAGTTCCGGCTCAGGACGATGTCTACGCTGGGGTAGCCTTCTCAGAGCAGACCTACATTCTAGTCACCTGGCCCTGGATTGCCTTTCCGGCCTTCCTTCTTCTATCGGGCATACTGCTTTTTATAATTAACTTCTTAATGATCTCGGGTGTCAACGGGTATACTTGGGTTAACGGACAAGTTATGTTACTATTGGCCGACGTCGATCACTCTATCAAAGAACAGGCAAGAGGGTCATATCGGTCGGATGAGGAGTTAACTAAAGCGATCGGGAATATGAAGATCCACCTGGAAGGCGATCAGGGGGGTTGGAGCTTCAAGAAAGTGAGCTAACGAAGATATCGAAAGTCCGATAAAGATACAAATGAATATTATCAAAAAGCTAGTGAATAGTCGAACTAAATATGCTGATATGCGAAGCCGTATACGTACTAGTATAGTATGCCACCCCATGATATCCCCCATAGCGGTCGTCTAACCCCGGGGTAGTCTACCCGCTCTATATCTACCCACAGCACCTTAGTTTACGTCCGTAGCAGCCACGGAACCGATGTTTCTTGTGAGTACACCCGCGACAACTAACAGCAAAGTCACGATAATCTCCTCAACCACTTCTAGACCGACTCTTAGACCAAAGCTTCCCGAGATAGGGTCTAGCAGCGGGTTTTGGGTGAAGTAGTAAACTAGTCTTTCCAGGACTCGAATACCTAAGAAAGGTATAGAGACCGCAACGGCCAGAAGCAGCTTCTTCCCAGCTCCGTTATCGGCTAACTTTCCCGACGTACGGGTTGAAACGTGTCGGAAGGTCATAATTGTAAGTATCGCGAGGGAGATCCAGCCGACGAATAGCATCACTATGCCTGCTTTCACCAGGGCGTTGTCTCGGTTTATCTGGTCTGGCGATAGGGTTGTTTTGCTCAAGTCCGAAGCCCCGGAAGCAATTATCGCGATAGCAGTCGTAACAAGAAGATGAAAAATGATGAGGTACGCCAAGTCACAGGGCCTCCGTGATTTCGGAATGATATACGCGCGCCTAGATCGGGGATGGTAAGTCTAAGTCAAGCGGACGGGAGAGATCAAATCTGGCACTCACGCTTCGTGTAGAACGCCACAGAAAGCGGCGAGAAGCGGGGATAGTCCGATGCTCCCAACCAATACGGCGCCTGAGCTATGAGGATCATTCATTTCTATGGCGCTTGAAACGATCTTGAGGGTACAGAAGGCGAACAGAAAGAACCAGCCAACGATCGCTCCATGTTTAAACCCATGTTTGATAGCAATGTAGATGACTGGTAGAGAGAGTGTTATGTATATGATCAGCAAAGCCAGAGGCAAAGCCGTTGAAGAAGCCATATGTGGAATAGGAAGATGAGGGACTGGATAGATAGAAGATGGGCTTAGTTGATGTATAAACTTGAGCTGACTGACGAGAGAGCTTGGCTTCTAACATATCGAGGCCAAGACTCCATCATATACTGTTTCCCTACCTGCCATTCCGTCACCCCTAAAAGTATCGCAGCGCGTAATTCAGGATCATCCATAGACCCAGATATTTGCACCGCCATCATGTTGCCCAAATCATAGGGTCGAGAAGCATGAATGCGGGTCAAATTGTCGGTTTAATGGCTATAATTCTACACATTCCTTGATATGTGTAATAGGCGATTCGTTAATTGGCCATCTCCTAGTTGTAATCGTAGGCGCTGGCTCCAGCGCTTTGAGGCTGTAGTTTCAACATCTCGCTTAAGGCATCAGCTTTTTCGCGTCAGGCATTAACTTCATTTCAAGTACCACTCTCTCAAGACGGGATCCACTGCCCGCGTAATCTCGCATTTTAAAGGCTTTTGATAGGTCCATCCATGGATAGAGATATCGCCAATGCTACTCTATCCCTGGCGAATTCGTGATGCCTGATGCGAAAGTTTGCCATAGCCAATTTTCTGGTCGGAGGCCTTCAACAAGAAGATGAATGATGCTTCAAGAGAGGGGAAAACGACGTCAAGTACTACACGATTCAATATTGTGCTTGGTCGTGTGTTGTGTTTCAACCAATGTACGAATCGGTTGAAATATTGGTTAATCTTTCAGCCACAATTCTCTCAACTGCCTTGGCTACATGTAGATTAGCTCATTGAGTCTCCCCATCTGGCCAGAATATGATGCTTTACCGGCGAACAATGCCTTAAGCGTATGATATCAGCATTTATAGCCATATGTACGATAGAACGAGGCGCATATGTGAAGCTGCATCTGAGTCAAGATCGGTTATCTAATACCTTTATATTACCTTCTAGGTATCTAACCGCTCTCTTGGGTGCTATCTAAGATCCAATCCGCCAAGCATGCATATCTACGTTCCACCAACACGTCGTTCTGCAACCACCCAACCCCCCCGTCTGCGGCTGACTGCCGATGAGGGGAAACGGCCAGTCAGCTAGTCCCCAGACGGGGAGCCCCCCAAGGTTCGAGGGTTTCTATTTCTCGAGTTCCGAGGACTTCCGACAACCTCTCCAAGATGTGATTACGTACCAGAAACGACTAAATGCTAATGCTCACCATTAAAGGGGGTTTATGCTGCTGATGATGACCATCATCCACTATGACCCTAACCCTGACACTATCGCAACCCTGTCAGACCTGCGGAACGAATGCCGAGAAGACGTTTACTTGCATCCAGTGCAATAACCTCGCCTTCTGCGACACCTGTTGGTCGAAATGGATCTTGCACACCCCTGGCGCAGTTGGTTGGTCAGTATAGAGGTTTTAGAGCCCCTTAACTCCGGACCTGTTGAAGTCTTATATCCATATTTCGTGCTGTAATTGCTCGTGGGGACTAATTGAGACGGGTGATCGACAGGAACGGCAAACCACACGAGAAAGCTGACCCGCTTGTCGTGCACCGACTCCGGCAAATTTTAGAACCAACCCGCACGGAAGCAGAGCACGAGTCTGAACTTCTCGAGGACCGCGATACCACTTGGTTCGGATTCGGTCGCGATGCCTCCGGTCACCCCCTATTCCATGACTACGGTCGGTTTGCTCACATTTTGAGCGAGACAGCCACTGACGAGACGGCCGAGCGATACCCTCAATTGGCGACCTTTATCGGAGAAACCGGTACGATCCGGTGGTTCTAAATCTCAGGGGTATCCTTTAACTAACACAGTATCTAGGTGTTGGGAAGAGTACTTTGATTAAACTCCTGATTGACCGCTTTGACTCAACGGCCCCCGAGGGTTCCAACTACTACGCCCCGGTAACATCTTCTAGCCATGACCGTATTTCCACCACAGGGGATGTTCACTTATATGCGGATCCCTCAACCTTATATAGTAGCCATCCGTTGCTCTTGGTGGACTGCGAAGGTCTGAGTGGAGGGGAAGCAATTCCAAAACAACTACGGCATCGCCCTTCGCATGTACCAGACTCATACGACTCCGGGGCTAGCAGATACTGTCTAACCAGGAAGATCTTATGGGCAGATACGCCTCATACTCAAAAGAGAGAGTTTGCCGTTAGCCAGCTCTATCCTCGCATTCTATACACATTTTCCGATGTTGTCGTTTTCGTTTTGCGAAATCCACGATCATTCGAGTCGGCCGTCCTTGATAAACTAATAAGATGGGGAGCAGCCTCTAGTATGTCCATAAGATCTTTTCTCATCTCCATCCTCCTGTTTTAGCCCCTATTTCTAGGCATATGATACCCATAGACTAGTCCAAAGCCCGCATCTCATCGGCAGTCATATTAAAAATCGTATTCTTTTCATCTCAACGACCACTACTAACCCATTTGCGTTACAGTTGATAAGTCGCTTAATCAACCCGTGCTTCCGCACGCGATCATTGTGTTCAATGCTACCGATATCAATGTGGACGAGAAAGAATGGGATGTCACCAAGGCTACGCAAATGTTAATGGCGGATATTCATGATGCTATCTTACGCGAACCGGTTTTACAGGATTATGGTACGTAAACAGTACTTCGTGCCAGAGCGCGGTCGTTCTCTTATATGTGTATGGTCATGATGAGGCTGACTTACTTGATTAGTATGTCTGAACTTTTCCCCAAGATTACATCGAGTGCACTACTCAGAGTTCATCCCCTTTCCCCGCAAAAAAGGGGAGATGTTCGATCATTATATTAATGTCAATAGGTACAAGCGTGGCGACGACGAGGGAAGGTTATAACCAGCACTAAGGAACTCCTCGAGTGCTATTATGCCTCTATCAGTGTTGTACGAATTCCGTATAAGGGATCATATAGTAAGGGGTTTTTCGTGCTTGCGTTTGCTTTGGCTTCGACTCCCTTCCCAATTCAGATTCATCATAGGTAAGCTTTTAACGGCAATTGCTGACTTTGGGTGTTGTAGTGTTGATGAACGAGCAAGTTGGGAAGCTTTCCGACTTACTCAATGACCGATGCAAATCTTCATACCTGAGGAAAAAGCAAGTGCGAATGCTAGCGAATACCGAGAAACTCCAATTCTATCTTCAAGCAGCTTACGACCATTTCACCAAGGACCTGAACACGCCGTTTGATTTCGTGAAGGAGACTCTGCGACACAGTCCTATTTCCAGGAACTTCGAGGGCAACATATTAAACTTGGCTTTAGCGATTAGGGATAAGTCAAACGATCCACTTCTCAGAGAGGATGCGGAACAGATCTTTCGGGTTATAGGACCGATGATAGCGTCCTGCGTGATGCTGGACGCCGTCCGGCAGAATCTACCAGGTGAGGCCGAACTTGGCTTCGAATTGTTCAATCCATCTCCACTCGATGCAATAACTAACTGGCTGGTACTGTAGGTAGCGCAAATCGCCTTCTCGATGACCGTTACGCTAGGCCCTGTGCCGGCGCATTGCAGACGTTCGCCGACATGTACTGCCCGTGTAGCTTTACAACTGCGTCTTACGCTGGGGAACTCGGTCGGTGCTGTAACGTCAGATCTGGCCACAATCCCAAGGGGCATCAGAACAAGTTTGGAAGAATCATAGGCAATGGGGACTACGAATCCAACTTCAATCTTCAGGCATTCAAACCGACGTGGGAGCAGCTACTCAAGGCAAGCCTAGCTCAAGTCCAGGCTTCTAGTTTCAAATTGGGGCAAGAGTACCCGGAAAGAAATGAACTCCAAATTGCTGCCCTCCTGCACCAGGAGCGCCTGAATGGCCTCTATTCGAACGTTCTAGGTGCGGCGACGGATTATGTGAGCTACTCTGCGTGCCTCTGCTGCTTGAGGGAGCTGCCGGAGTGCGCGTTACCCTGTGGCCATGTCCTCTGCTACCCCTGTATCCAGATATATGGGACAAGAACTTCGAGGACTACTATCGAGATTAGTCGTTGCCCCTTACACGTCCGCGACGTCATCGCCAGCCCGCCCTGGGTTATCACGACGAAGCCGCGTCATGCCGGCACCCGAATTCTCTGTCTTGACGGGTAAGTACTCTACTACATACCACCTAAGGCTGGGCTAGACTGATTATGTGAATGCCTACAGTGGTGGTATTCGAGGTGTCATACAACTTCAAGTCCTCGCCGAGCTAGAAAAGGTGCTAGGCCCGGACTTGCCTATACAGCTGTTCTTCGACCTGATCGTTGGCACCAAGTAAGTTCTACACTGATCTCCTTCGCACTACCCCTCACTAATCGATCGATCAGTACCGGGGGTATCATAGGGATTGGACTGGGAGTGAAGAAATGGACAGTCAACGCGACAATGGAGAAATTTAAAGACCTCTGTAGGGAAGCCTTTGCACCTCGAGAAATGACCAGCGTGCCGCTGTTTGGCGCGTTATCAAGTCTCTACCACGGCAGTCTATACAAGACACAGCCTTTTACGAAGGCATTGAAGAGGTACTTTTCCGATCAGCCGTTTTTCGGCGGCGCAACACATCGGTCTCGCGTTACCACATCAACAAGGGTAGCTGTTACAGCTTCTACGGGCATAGAGCGGCAGGCCGTCATCTTCGCCAACTATAATCGTCCTGACCTGCCTGGGAAGAGTAAGCACATTCCATCATCTATGATTCTGGAAACTTACTAATAGGCGTTTAGGGCTTCCGTACATATTCGCCAGGTCGGATGCGCCTGAGAGGGAGATGTGCATGTGGGAAGCGTAAGTTTTCCGCAACCGCTAAGTTCCCAGCATAGGAAAACTAACTTGAATGGCAAGTGCCCGAGCAACATCAGCTACTCCCCCTTTCTTCAAGCCATTCGTAAAATTTGAGACCAGTCAGGAGTACTCGAATAACGACATTCGCCACTCGTGCCCAGTTGTAGTCGCTCACTATGAGAACAAGTCGATATGGAGTGACGTAGCGGATTGCCCGCCAGACCTGATGCTTTCCGTCGGCGCGGGTCGGAATGTGGGAGATCGTAATATAGAGGACTCGGGCATGCCCCGATCCTCGCGATCATTGACCAACGAAACCATTACCACTACAGGACATGCTGTAAGTGCCGTAGTTAGGCAAGGTAGAGGTGGAGCCGGTAACTACAAGCGAAAGAACCCATCATCACCGACGTCGACCGAAGACTCAGGCCGAGGGGGATCGGCAGGCGGATATGTTATCCGCGACCCCAAAACGCCAATGCTGCTGTCCTTTAACAACCCACTACCTAGCCAGACGGACAGACTGAATGACCAGCGACAATGCGACAGGACTTGGAACCGCTTCATGTTGAGTAGCCCAATGAAAGACGAAGCGATCCGTCAGCATTATATGCGTATATGTCCCGAGTTCTTGGCCAAGCTGCCTAAATTCGACGAGGTGCAAAAGTTGGACTCGGTGGAACGAGAGACTGCGGAGGTGCTGCGGCAGAATTACCAGGAAATCATCGAGGCTGCACATAGGCTGGTTGCTAGTACTTTCTTCTTCGAGAAGGACGTTAGTGGCGTAAAACAGGGTTCCTCGGGATACAGCTGCACAGGTATGTTGCCTTTCGCAATAACACAGACGCTAATAACGCCCCTCAAGGGCCCTGCTAACTCATTCGTCGTAGGCTCGATATTCTGCAGGTTTCAACTCTCCTCGCCCGAGCTCAAAGCTCTCGGTTGGTTTCTTATCTCGCGGCTGGACGGGGACTTCGAGCCATATTTCCTACTTGAAGTGCGGGATGAAGAAGGCGCGGCATGCCCTCCACGACAGATCTTCCTTTCGAACTCGGTACTCCAGGATATGCACCTACAGGGCAACTTTCATCTTGACCCCGTTCGGATCAGTACCGCAACAGAGAACGCGCAGATTAACATTACGCTCTGTCTGCAGACCTACCCCTATCCTAGCGGAGTTACGGTTCTGCCTATAAGTGGATTTCCGCGGCGGCTCATGAGCGAAGATGGTGGCGGGCTCGGCTATCAGGCCGGTAGGTGTCTTTCCAGTATTCCTGGGGTTCGGAAGCAGGAGAGTGAAACTAGGGAGCTAACAAGTATTTCCAACCTAGGTTCTTCATCTTCTAGGACATATCCATCCGTTATTGAGAAACGACAATCGACCGCGTCAGGCCCCACTGTTCCCGGAGTGATTCAATTAGGGCCTCTTCCGAGTCCTGCGCCTAGTATCGATTCGTTTAGAAAGCCGGACTTTAGGGCCGAGTTGGAGGGTTGAACTAGGAGTTGACAGCAACATCGGATGGCGGGCGTATGGGGAAGACCGGGCAGAGCAATGTTTATGAGATGGAGTCGTTGATATTTTTCGTGATATCCGTATTGGCTACCTAGTAGGTAACTACTTCGATAAGGTTAATAAGACTTGATTCCCTTCCGTATCGCGTACATATGAAAGCAGCAGTGCTTCATACTATTGGAGTAAGAGATATGCACTAACTTTAGATATTACTTGCTAACTGTGTAACGTTCATCAAGTTGCATCGTTATTTGTCGTCGATGACTGCTATTGACTGGCCACTTCTGCGATCTTGATCTTGGGAAAACTTACTTCCCCTGACAATCCAACTCGAGTCTGGGAGGATCATTTCTCCTCGACACACGTAAGCCTAGCCCTACCATGGCCCCCTGCTCTCTTTGGAATCAAGCTCTTCTCGGCCCACCTACCAGCTTGAGAGATCTCCGTGGCAGCGGACCCTGACTTTCTCTTGTGGAGCTTAGAAGCTTGGGACACGAGGCACCTTGCGGCCACGGCATGGGTTGTACCCAGATCTGTGTCCGACGAGCTGAGCGAGGGACTGGGCGGTCCACCTTATCCACCTTGTCCGAATCGGGACAATGGTATTCTCACCCAGCATATCTCGTCGCACTAAAGTAAGCGCTTGTGCAAGGAACGCAACCTAACGAGTGGAATCGGGTGGGATATTCCCCTCATTTCTGCTTCAATTTGACAGCGTTCAACTGTTTAGCGACGGTACAATTAATAGAAACGAGCAGTCTATCTTAGTCATCAGCTATTGTCGTCCATGTTTACCTAACTGAGTATTGCCAGCCAGGGGCCAAGGGTGATGATGAGCGCCGACGCTGATGTAAGGATCTTTCTCATTAGACTTGCCCAATCTGAATACAGGGTATTATATTCGACGAAGTTGGGATGGCTTCAAGTCTTCATCGGCCATAATTGTCAGCAACCTGTGGATTCATGTGGATATTCGTCTCTTCTCGCTATGAACCCCTGATACCGAACAAGGACTATGCGTCAAGCGATATCCATTAGGATCGTCGCCGAGCGAGACATGCACACGTATATATAAGTAGGCTCGTCAGCGACAAGATGGTAAGCAATAATATCTTCATCTCCAGTCCGTCATTCGCCACTGCCTATAGTAGTCACGATGTTGTCCTCCGTTGTATTAGCGCTTAGTCTTGTTGCGGCGGCTGTCGCTCACCCGTACCCTACCTTACCTTCCTGCAGAGACGTCACGATACCCGTCTCCGTCAATGTAAAGCGCTATGTCATCGACGCAACGATCAACGACAACTGGGATGTTGTCGCCTTGACGCTGAACTTAACCAGGCGGGACTTTGGTAATTCTTCGGACCCGTTGCCTGTTGCCGGTATGACCGCCGCGCCAGTGGAGAGCAAGTTCGACATCGGCGCCACGCTATGTGGCAGAGGAGGCCCAATGCTGATATTGACTCATGGTATCATCGAGTCTAAGCTGTACGTATCCGATATCCCCTGAACCAGTTCCACTACTTGAGATATAAGACGACTAATATGAATGACGTGTAGGTACTGGCGTCCAACTTTCGAAAACGCCGAGGAATACAACTTCGTCGAAGCTGCCGTTGCAGCTGGATATTCCGTCCTCAGCTATGACCGTATTGGTGTTGGCTCCTCTTCTAAGTGCGTAACATTGAACTTCTACGAGTAGGGATTGTCGCGAGATTAATGAGTCACTAACTCTATATTAGGGTCGACGCGCTTTCAGACGCACAGTTCCAAGTCGAGGCCGCCGTGCTAGACTCGCTTGTGGACTATGCGCGATACACTACGAACGCGACTAAGGTGGCACTCGTAGGTCATAGCTACGGGTCATACATATCGGTCGCGTCCGCTATTAGCAAGACAACTGCTATTGACGCTGTTGTACTGACCGGCTTCGCGGGCGGTTTCTCGTACTTTCCCCCTTTTCTCGCGGGGTCTGGCTTCCGAGTCGCGCAACTGCAGGATCCCGCTCGCTGGGGCGACTTGGACTCCGCCTATTTGATTTCGGCGGACTTATTTTCCGAGACCTATGTCTACTTCGGAGAGGCACAGGATTTCGAGCGCCGAGTTGCTGAGTGGTCGCATTTCGTGGGCAGCGAGCCGTTTGCTGTCGGTGAGCTGCCGTCGCTGATCGCAAGTAGCCCCTTAGACTTTGCGGCGGTTACAGCTCCCGTGCTTGTTTTACAAGGCCAATTTGATCTCTCGGCTTGCGGTGGCAATTGTGTGGGCCTCCTTGAACCTTTGAAGAGCGACTTTTCTGGCGCCAAGGTTGTTGAGACTGTCGATAATCTGCCTGCTGGGTAAGTCATCAGAACATATTCCTATTCGACTCTATTCCCTCGCTAACTTGCTTCTTATTAGTCACAATCTCAACCTACACAAAGTCGCTCCACAGGCCTTCGGAATAATATTCGAGTTTCTAAAGCGCCAAGGAGTGTAAGGTATACGAGCTTATAAGTACGGAACCAGAGACTGGATTTATGTATCAAATTTCTTATAATTACACTATTTCCCCTATTCCCCCGCGCCATCCCGAAAACCAGTATGAAAGCATGGCCATGGGACATGGAGCTGCCGCCTCCATGATATGAACAATAACTGTTTTATATAGACTGGAGTCCACTATCCCATCGATAGTGTAGACAGAAGTTCTTCTCGATGCCGAGTAATCGATCAATTTTAGATCTTTCTTTCGAAACTGTATATAGGAGAAGCCAGAGAGTGTGATTTGCCGATATTGTTACATTGTATAATTGTCGTAATTCGTGTCGTATCCGTTGAGATGAGTCGAATGATGGTTGCTGCTGAAGCTGATTTCTATCCTAGTCATTTCCATTTCCCCTAGTCGTCTTGGTCTGGCATCTCCGAGAGTCGTCAATATCCCAGGCTTAAGCCTTGTTCCGGATGGTCGTAAAAGGTTCCACCCATTTGTCGGATGAGACGACAACGCTCGTCCATACTGTAGCAATTGTTAATCCTGCCGATACCTCGTTCTGACGCATCTTCGAGTGTCGTCCTCAGAACCCATATGCCACCGCCCGACGGCCATCCAACGAAGGTGACAGGCTCGTTGGATCTATCGATATCCATGCCTCTCCGCCTATATGCACCTTCGCTTTCCCACCAGGTGGCTCCGAGTCTGCGCATGTTGGCGCAGTGGATATCTTCTTCCACCTGATCTGGTGACCTCATGGCGATGTGGAATCGATCTAGCTGTAGAAAATCCAGCTCAACTGGGGTGCAGTGGAGCACGTAGACTCCTCCATAACTAGGATATCCACGAACTGCGGCACCAGATCTTACTCCAAACGTTGTTCGAAATTGGGGCTGATCTAGTACCATGAGGAAGTCATCGTCGGTTCCTGAGTCGTACACAAGTTGTTGCGACTCTGCATTGCGAGACACATCTTCCTCTCCCGACTCATAATCAATTCCCCTTGCTCGAGCGACGGTCATGTCGCGTTTTCTTGAACGTGCATGTCGAGTCTTGAATGAAAATAGATAGCTTCCAGACAGTGCTGCGACGAAAAACAGAGCTGGCGTTACCAAGGACATAATGCCCGGAGCAGAAGTTTGTGTTCGGATTGTTGAAGGCATCTTGGTTTGGAGATCTACTCACCTACCTATAGATACTCCCGGTGAACATCCCATAATAAATTCCGGGGATTGCCAGCGTGGTTCGGCCCACGTCATACATATTGCGGGTTGCCTCCGATGAGTGACTTGGGCCGTGACACTTTCTCGGTTCTGTTACGTGTTGTGCGGCCATTGTATGGGTATCGGTACGAAGAAGCGATTGGCGAGGGAAAATATTCATAATGGGTATTGTTTGGGCACATCTTGTGCCAACTTCTCATGTAGGGCTGATAGGTCGCTGGGCATACCTGCAGAACCAATCAACCAGGAACTCGGCAATTCATCGCAACCTAACCTGCATACACGTGTCCACGAACATGAATGGCGAGCCACTTTTACGATGCGCTTTATTTTTTATGAACAGCCGAATTTTCATACACAGAAGTCGTTATTATGCAGGTACGAATTGCGCCCATGAAGAAGGATCGTGACCACTTCACCACTCTTCATTTTCACTTCAGTGGTCGCCCCATTGGAAAGGGGAAATGTAATAGGCGCGAGCAGCGCAAGTCATGAGCCCTTACCGCACAATCTAGAACGTTGGGTTTCAATATAGGCATGTAAAGCATGATTCCGGTCACCGCTTCACACTTACTTCTATGCCAAGCCTGCAGTTCATGTATCCACGTCGGTACACACTTTCTCATTCTCAGATCTAGCAAGCTGAAAATGACGAATATCGACTTATATCGGACCAAAAAAACAATCAGCAGGCCGAAACCCACATAAAGACGTAGCGACGGCGTTCGGGTTCACTGGAGGCTGTGGCAGTGACCCTTGACACACATTCTCTTTCAGGGCTTATTGCCATTCAAGATGAATCAGATTACAAACCTTCTGTGGCTGTTAAGAGATATCTCGACAAGCCACTAACCGGATGCCATTGCATAAACGCATGGCCAACAACAATGGCGCAGGGAATATCTCCGGGTCGGCAGGTTCGGGAAATTGCCCCTGAAAGCAATGAGCGCAGGCGCTAGCGATTGCAATTCGTATCGACAAACGTCAACCTAGCATATCCTGCGACAACATAGACGTGTTCCAGGAGTTTGATCCGAATGCTATCCTAGGAAATTGAGGTAAATGCTCTGGACTACCCGTGATATCCCGCTGAAGGATGAGTCAGGACGGAGGATGGACGGCGACCATGCTTCCTCGAACCTGGTATTCAAAACTAGTCCAATCGATACGATTCCATCGAATGTCGCTTCTTTAGCCCCCTGTGCTTTCGCCTGTTGATAAAGTATTCGGGCTTGTTTATCAGTATAGCGTCAGGCAGATGAGTACGAAGTTTCCCCCATGCCCAATGTCCGACGCGATCGACAGTCCAGTATTGAAAGGTCCCCAGCAACATCGGCTTTCTGCTGGCTTCTCTCAACATCAATGAATAGGGCCTCCAGATGCTAGACGGTCTGACCAGACCGGTCTCGAAGCGCGCGACATGTCGCCACTGACGGGTACCGGGTATCGAGGACCGTAACGGAGTGGCATATACTGGTATCCATGTCAAACAACCAGGATCATCCGCATTCCGAAGTCAAGATTTGGTAATCCTCCTCCGAAGTTAGGAAGGAAATGAGGCTTTGCGCTACCGAAGATCGATCGGCGCCGCATTTCGGTGTCTGCATCGCAGCCGGAAAGGCAAGACTATGCGGCCCGGTGGGTTCGGTGAGATGAGTTGCAGCCGAAAGTGAGACATTCCTAGCAAGATTGATTTTGATGATCTTTGAAAAGATCTCTGGATTATCGGGATATGCTTAGCGCATTGGAATACAGAGACTGCACGCCATAGTCCAACTCAACAAACGTGGCGACTGCATACTTGTGTCTCAGTATTCAACGTCGTGGCTTCGGAAATTTTAACCTAACTCCCTGCGATCAACTAATTATTTGCCTGCTTGCTTAGCTAGAAGCGCCTCATGCATTCTGATCCGCTCATACACTGCGCCGCGGAAAAGCTTTGTTGTGGAATATCGGACGCAACCCGGAATTCGAGCAGGGTCTTTCCCGGTGTATGCCGGTCGTCTTTTGGGTCGTCTTAGGGCGCTTCCGTTGAGGACCCTTTCTGCATGCGCCCCTATCCTTTTTACTTGGCTGTGACTTTTCGTGATGGTCGAATGTGAGAGTTTGAAGTCGCATCAACATTTTGCACCTATAGAAAATTGAGAAAATTCCATTACATCTTCGTTATCAGTTAGAGGTTCTATTGAGAAAATGTCTGGATGTTCGAAGGATTTTCGGAAGCAAGCTAGCTCGTCACCGAAGTCTTGGCGTCGCATCAACTGGGTCAGTGCCACCATGCATTTCGCCCCCATCCGATTACCCGCCGGTATTGGCTAAAGACTCGGCACGGTTTTTGGCCTGGCTGTGATGTCTATTGGAGGCTTTGGGTAGTACTGTTCTACTATGGCAACAACTATCGTAGTGTTTAGCGTTCTTGTATATCAGTTGTAATAGTAAGACATGAACACGGGACATGTGGCTTTTATCAAAATCCAACCCGATGTTATCAATCTTGGGTATTCCCTACGTATGTCCGGTCCCATAAAGCTGCCCCGTAGAGCGTTAGCGCATACCCATTTGAGGTGATGTTCCGAGGGCGCATTTACTGAAGTTACCAACTCCAAGGGGCCTTTTTGACCTATCACTTGCGTGTTGGAGAAGCTAGCTAAAGAGCTAGTAATTCTTATCTACAAGGCAATTATCTGCGGTGGAGATGAATAGGTGTCTGCGGGATTAGGTACCTACATGAGAGGCTTTATGCGGTGGTAGGTCCCTACATCTAGGTATTCCATGCCCGTGGGTTCGGCTACCTAGGCACGTCTCGTCTCGGCTCGCGTCCGTCGGCTTATCTTCGCGGCTTGTATTCCGCGAGGGTCTATCAATGGCTACAAGGGGTTAGATTCTAGAAAATAGAGTGGAAGCACAACATCGTAGTAGAACTTCCCATCAAGCCCCTCAATGCATGCATGTCAACATCTGCCGCCCAGCTGTACGGGCCATTCCTGCATGCCATATGCCTGCAAGGTTACTCGTAAAAGATGAACCGAATGGGGGAAAGGCCAATGGGATGTTATAATGTTGTTTGCCTTGGAGTAATGTTTGGGCTTCCTGTTCTTTCGACGTAAACGAGATCGACTAATTCCACGGATCACACAATCTCGTTGACCCCAACAGGGGGTAGGCTCTCTACTCCCGAGGTGTTGATTAATCCCGTCCGGCATACTACGTCCCCACATACCTAGGCAAAATCGCCGTAGAACCACCAAATAACGTAGCAGTATTGGTGGTGACGGTGATAGGAGTTTAGGAGGTATTTTGTCAGCTGCTTTACTCTACTGGCAACCTTTTGGCTCTTTTCGTAGCTTGAATGCATGTAGCTTTCCTGATTCACACCGTGCTCTTCTTCTCCCAGAGACTGTTCCAAGTCTGAGCTCTATAGTTATTATTTATAACTGTCTTCTGGTTCGCAGCTGCTTCGGCTGTGATTGGAACTATTTTGGTTAGTTCTAGTTAGTCTGATTGATCTTTGAAGCTGAGAGTAGCTCTGCTCCGCTCTCCTAAGTTGCTCCCAACGGTCTTCATTCCCCGCGTCTCCCGATCTATTGCGACTTTACAATCCACAAATGGCCATTTCGAGGGGTGAAGAAGGTTGGCTTGGCGAGGATAAAGGTGAGTCCGAGGGATCAGAAACCCAGCAAATGGAGTCGCGTGAGACATTGGTCGAGCAGGAGAAGCGCAACCGCCGCCAAAGCCACTCAAGCCACACCTCCGCTGCCTCCGACGACACGGATCCGTTATCGCCGTTGGAACTAGCGATCTCACCCGGCCCGCAAGTGTTCGAAGAGATTACTCGTGTACGTACGGGTACTAGTTTCGGAAGCTCTGCGTCACGGCCCCCTGACTACGAGGTTGTCTTCGAAGACAACGACCCGGAAAATCCACGACACTGGCCTCTATGGTATCGTTCATGGATCATATTCGCCATAAGCTTCACGACATGGGTAGTCGTGTTATACAGCACCAGCTACACGGCGTCTACACCTGGCTTGATGGAGGAATTTGGCGTCTCCGATACTGTCGCGACACTCGGCGTTACTACCTATTTGCTTGGACTCGCAACTGGAAGCTTGGTATTCGCACCGGCAAGCGAAATGTATGGCCGCAGGCCTGTATACATCGTCTGTATGATTTGCTTTACGCTTCTGGTTATTCCATGCTGCCTAGCGACGTCATTAGCGGAGATTATCGTGGTAAGATACTTCGGGTAAGCTTCAAACAGTCCGAGTACTCTTCCTGGCTCATACTTACCCCTCCCTTAGAGCGCTGTTCGGTGCCGCGATGGTGTCCAACAGCGCCGGAACCGTGGTTGACATCTCGACTGAAGACACTCGAGCTCTGGTTATGTCGTTGGTATGTAATTTTCTTATTTCCGTCAATCCCTTTTTTAGAATAATCTTGATGGCCTCATCTAGCTAAATTCTGCTCATCAAGGGGACTAACTAATAACCATTTTACCATAGTGGTCAATAGCACCCCTCAATGGTCCTGTGACCGGTCCTGTCATTGGAGGATTCGTGTTCCAGTACCTTGGTTGGAGATGGGACAATTGGCTTGTCCTAATTCTGGCTGGAGTTGCGACTGCGAGCATGTTTCTTACTCAGGAGACGTACGCTCCTATCATTCTTCAAAAGAAAGCTGCGCGTCAGCGTAAAGAGACCAATGATGAGAGGTGGTGGTGTCGGTACGATGAGAAGCTCTCCAAAGTGGCTCTGATGAAAATCAGCTTGTTGAGGCCTTTTGAGCTGTTCTTCAAAGAACCCATTCTTTGGTTCTTCAACGTTTGGTAAGCTACCCCCTTTCACGGCGTGGCGTTATTATATGCGCTAACCTCATCGGTCCAGGATTTCCCTCATCTACGGAATCCTTTACCTGTGTTTCGTCGCTTATCCTATCGTATTTTCGCAGCATCGCGGTTGGGGTCCCGGAATCTCTGGCCTTGCGTTTGTAGGAATTGGAATTGGTTCCACGTTCGCTATTCTTGCGGAGCCTCTTTGGCGAAAGATTATCAATACCCATCCGAAGGACCCTCTAACAGGCAGGGTACCTCCTGAGGCCACGGCCCGCGTGATGATCATTGGGTCGATCCTTGTCCCTATTGGCCAGCTGGTTTTTTCTTGGACCTGCCTCCCCGCGACAATCCACTGGGCGGTACCTATCGCGTTCGGCATCCCTTTCGGCGCCGGCAACGCGCTGAGCTTCATATACGGCTCAAATTACCTCGCCGGAGCGTACGGTGTCTATGCCGCATCAGCACTCTCCGGTAATGCCGTGACTCGTAGCCTCTTCGGTGGCACGTTGCCTCTAGCTGGACCGTCGATGTACGCTACGCTCTCGCCACAGTGGGCTGGTACGCTCCTCGGCCTCCTCGAGGCGGCGATGATCCCCATACCCATCGTATTCTACCGCTATGGCGAAAAGATTCGCTCGAAGAGCGCGATCATCCGGCAGATGCGAGAGGATCAAGAGAGAAACGAGCGGCGGGCTGAGAGAGCGCAAAGGCGGAATGCGCGGCAACAGACTGAGAAGACTGACGAGCCGGCTTTCATGAAAGAGGTTGATGAGAAGCCCCCGGAGGGAGAACCTGAAAAAGCTGCTACGGGACCGGGCGTCCCGAACACCCCGATGTGATCGAAGGATGAGACCATCGTATGATCCTATTATGATATGGTATTACTGTGTAGTCGGCTATATGTGTTGTGATTCGCGTTGGGATTGGAAATGCATACTTGGCGTCGTAGATGGCATCGGCGGGTAACTTATGCAGGTATTGGGTATATCAGGTAACGGCGGTGTGTTTTTTTTTTCTTTCTTGGAGGGGCGCAATAACCATTAGAGAGATGCGCGAATATATTTAGCATCGAACATGAGGACGACGTAACAATTCTATCGCCAGGGACACGGCTCTGGCGACTTAGTAACTCGGCGCTCCATTTCCCTTGAGAGTACATATGGCCACGGGGGTGCTTTTTGTGCTCGCGAAGACTAGGGGTTCGACTCGCCTAGTTGGCGTCCTTCTTGACACTTTACCCCCACAAACATTAGCGGATATCATATGAGATCGTGGCTTGGGCATACTTCAATGTTTATGGAGCTAGATAGAATGAAAGAAACCTGCGATGAGTGCAATCACTACAGCGCATCGCTAGGGCTTACGTGAAGACAGTAGATTCAACGGTTGGAGATGTTTGATGAAGGATGCAAATCCTTATATCTGTACGGACGATTACCCCACAAAGTCCGGGGCTTATCGCGGGTGTAACGCTGGGAGGCAGTCATCTATCTCGAGCCCCTGGACGTGCAGCTGTTTTGATCCTTTCTGAACCGACAATATTCAGACAATTCGAACGATGTGACGGGGTTCTTATCTGCTGGATCCCTGGCCCAATTACTTACACCGCTACCCGGTTATAGATGGGCTATTCCTACTACGCCGCATGACCATAAAAATGCCGCTTTGGTCTCGCGCATGTCTTACCTGGTAACCTCTCTACCTGGAGATTCACCTAGCTTGCTTCTCGAATCCAAAAGACCTCGTACATGAGCAGAGGTCCACGATGTTGAAACGAACGTCGACCGGAACATGGCTCCCGGCGTGGGTGCCGGAGTCAACGTTTACTCTCTCGTTTCTGTTGATGTTCTGCTCAATTGTCCAGTCAGCTGTAAGCATGAGTCTCACGTCTAAACTTGGCCCAAATCGTCGCTGACAATGATACGGCAAGACTGGAGGATATGATGGCTCCATGTTGAATGGGTTGAACATTCTTCCTTCATATACAGACTATTTTCAGCTGAACCCGGCGACTACGGGCCTCAATACAGCATCCGTTTTTATCGGCTGCACATTTGGGACACTCATCTCGGGCGTGATGACCGATAGGCTCGGGCGCCGGCCTGCTATTTTCTGGGCTTCCGCCGTCACATTAATCGGCGTCGCTATCCAGACCGCCGCGCAAAACATAGCCATGTTCGTCGTTGGCCGAATTTTCCTCGGCATAGGAACCGCTATTTCCGGTGTCTCTTCCAGTGTTTTCCTATCAGAAACTTTCCCCAGTAGATTTCGCGCTTGGGGCGTCGGGTTACTCAACGACTTTTACTACGTTGGGGCGCTCATCGCGGCGGGCGTAACTCTCGGGACCGGGCAATGGCAATCAACAGTAAAAGTGACACTTCCTGTGGAATGAAACTGGTGCTGACGAAGTTGAAAGTGGGCGTGGCGATTGCCATCGCTGATCCAGGGCATTTTCTCCATACTTTGCATCGTCATTCTACCTTTCGTGTAAGCCCCGATACCCCTTACTCTATCAGACTCAGTCGGAGCCAGGGCCACGCAGACCTAACCGGGATATCAGGCCCGAGTCGCCCAGATGGCTAGTTCACGAAGGATACTTCGAGTATGCGCGGATTTCTGTAGCACAGACCAACTCAAACGGGAATCTCCTCGATCCCGTCGCGGTAGTCGTCTACAAGGAGATTCTTGATGCGCTCGAATTCGAAAAGAAGGAAGGGCGGACGATGAGCCCGGCCGAAATCGTTAAGACCCCGACCGCGAGGAAGCGCCTGCTCATCGGGATGTCAGCGGGGCCGTTCTCATGCATCGCTGGCAATATTATCGCCTCGTACTATCTGGGCACTGAACTTTCAACCGCAGGAATCACGGACTCAACCGACCAGCTGAAGGCCGTGAGTGGGCCACCCCCCCTTTAGCATCTCTAAAGTCATACTGATACGCAATAGAACGTCGTTTTAAATGTGTGGTGCCTTGCGTGCGCGCTTGCAGGCACTCACCTCGTTGCCCAATGGGGCCGCAAGCCGACCGCCCTCATCTCGGAGGTTCTTCTCGTCATATGCCTATTTATCATTGGGGGACTGTCTAAAATGTACGCCGATGACCCAGCAAACGCCTCCGACAGCTTGGTGTATGGAAACGTCGCAGTCATGTTCATGTTTCAGGGATTTTACTCTCTTGCTTGGACTCCTCTACTTTATCTCTATCCACCGGAAGTATTCTCGGGTATGTATAACTTCCCCGCCCCTGACTCAAATGCGGGTGCTAAGCTCTTCATAGTTCGTACCCATGGCGTATTTCTAGATGGTTACTGTGTCTCCTTCATTCAATCGAGAAGGGAATACGGACCCATCTACATCAAAATGGAATTTACTAACAATACTTGATAGTACTCAATTCGAGCTAACGGCCTTGCCTTTTCAACGTTGGCCTTGAATCTTCTTGCGTACGTTCCTGTGCAATATGGCCGTGCTACTCTTCACTGACGAAGATTCTAGATGTATCTTCGTGTTCATCATGCCCATCGGCCTCAACAACATCGGATATAGGATGTATATCATCAACGGGTCATGGGACATCGTGATTGCTGTTCTAATCGTACGTGTCTAAACATTTTCAGTTCATCAATGATGTTCATGATGCTAACAACCCCGTCTCCCGCCTTAGGCAGTCTTTTGGGTAGAGACAAAAGGCAGGACGCTAGAGGAGATAGACGCAATTTTTGAAGGCACGAAACACTCCTCTGTACCGGATGTGGAGCAAGTTCGTACTGGGCAGGCGACTCTTGACGTTGGGGCCATCGAGCAGCAATTGCAGGCTGACATGAAAGCGATTAAGTTGTAATAGTTTCAGAGAGCTCGAGACACCAAGACTCATCATCATCAATTGAGCTAAGTGCTATGTGAATTGTGTGGGCAGTCTGGCCAATGTAGGTTGTTCATGACTTGGTTGTGTGAAACTATGCCTTGATGTGGTTACCCATAGTTAACTATGAAGAAACCATGGGGTTTTCAAAATAACCATAGTTAATCATAGCGATTCTAGAAAACCCATAGGTTAACCATAGGTTTTTTGACATAATCATAAATAACCATGGGGCCCTAAAACCTTAGGGAAACTGGTGTTTACCCTATGCCCACCCCTTGTACCTATTATCCCTTTGCTTTTATATAAGCTTATCTTCATATCTTTTCACTTATATTAAAAAATTTAAAAGGTTTCAAGAAGTTTTGAAAAGTTTTAACAGCTTTATGATTAACCATGGATAGTTCATAAGTTTTTTTTTTTTAAAAAAAAGAAAAAACTTACGCCTTATATAAACCACCCATAATTAACCATGGGTAGGTTTTTTGCCTCGTGGTTGTGGTTCGTAGTTTTTTTGGTAGAGGCGTTTGTGAAACATTTTACCAAGGGGCTCTAATGAGCTTTCTGTACTTTCTGGTAGTATTGTGGCTATCATTCATATCGGTGTGGGCAACGCATTGGCTGCTCTCTGGCCGGAGAGCCTCGTTCTACCAAATGGCTTATAAAAACAGGTATTATTACGAGCCAACCAATGACATTTGCAAAGAGGAGGTCGCATTCCGTGGGGGCTGGGGGATCCTGCGCCTCCCACCCATAATCTTCCTCCACAGGCAGAGCATATAACACTACAACTTTCCAGATGTTCCATCATCCTCGACATTGACTAATTATCGATTTTATGACGAACTCACCATCTTATGTCTGACCCTGTATCTATCATAGGCGCGATAGGCATCGCAGCCAGCGCCGCTAAAGCGATTTTAGCGACGATTTCAAGCATCCAAGAAGCCCCGCAAGAGATATGCAGTTTACAAGCAGAAATTAATAACCTCACGACGGTCCTAGCCAGCGCGAATGATTACTGTGCCCGTGCACAATGGATTTCGGATCGAGTTCTCCTCGAAACTATAAAACAGTGCGCGGACGATTGCGAGAGCACATTGACGCCGCTTGACATAGTGTTACAGTCGATGGCGAGGGGTGGCACACGGGCGCGGCCTTTGGTCGCAGTACAATGGATAATGAAGAAGGGCGAAATTAGGACTATGAGGTCTAGAATGACGGATGCGAAAGCAACACTTAGCATGGCCGTTCTAGTGCTCAACGGGTAATTAGCGGATTGTTACAAGGCTGTGTCTACGTACTGACCTTGTATGATCTTAGACATGTCTCGGGAAAAGGCCAAGACAAGATCCTAACCGAAATGGCATCCGAATTCGAGAAACTTCGTCAGGACTTTCTTACTGTTCAAAAAAGAGAAGCCGTTCGTGAGAGGCTTGAGAAAGACCTGGATACTGTAACGGAAGCTAGCGCTGTTGGCGATGACCAACGGACAGAGCGAGACTTCGCGATAAACCGTTTCTTAGTCACCCCTGACCTTGTACCAATGACAGAGGGATTGTGAGTAAATTCTCGCCTCAGAGATCGCTGTTTGCTAACCTTATATGGATAGACACGATGTTTTCTTCAAAGCAATAGCTACTGATAATGTAGCGAAAGTCATGCGTCTGCTATCTGACACGTCGGAAGGTTACAGTGTGGAGGGTGACCTAGAAGGATCTAGTGTCCTACATCTTTGCGCTCTATACAATTCTCACCGGACCGCTAAGCTCTTCCTAGAACGAGGCGCTTCTATCGATGTTCGAAACAATAACGGCATCACACCGTTCGACCTCGCTATCGATAAAAAGGCTTGGGAGGTAGCAACTCTTCTAATAGATAGGGGTTGTATAATGAGGGATTTCCCGGACCGCTTTGATTTCATGAAACAAATTGGGGATCCTTCAACCGTACGACCCATCATACGAGCCTTATCAGAAAGGCTCAATGGAGAGAAATATGGGCCATTTCTAGTCCATCGTGCAGTGTATCAGAACGACACATTCTATCTTAACATGCTGTTAGATGAGGGCTTCGACCCAAACGCCTCAGACTACGGTAATATCTATCCCCCAAATGCATCATACATATATACCTAGATACTGGAAAGAAATAATAATGCAACTAACACGCCTGGCAACGAACAGGAGCCCGCCCCATCCATGTGGCCTGCTTGATAGATTCCCCGGCCTGCGTCAATATCCTCGCAGACCATGGAGCGGATCTGGATGCTATTATGCCAGCAACGGTTCACCAATATCTTCGAAGGAATATAAATTATCACGCCCTAATCATGAGCCTTCCGGTTCGGGACCATATCCCAGTGAACCATTTATGCACATTTAGGGGAGGCAATATCGGTACGTTGCGTGCTCTCGTCAAGAACGGGGCCAAACTCGACGTTCCATTCGAGCCCCAAGGTAAGTCATTTACCCCAATCCCTTAGCGGCCCCACTTGCATATTAATCAGATTCTCCAAAACGATAGGTGACGTTCTTCTCCTAAATATCTGTTCCACGGATTTCTGGATCGCTGCCCAGGTAGTAGTCAAGGCTGGTGCCAATGTCAACGTGCAAGATAAGGATGGGTATTTCCCCCTATATTATGCCGTCCATTATAGCAATATTCCACTTTTGAAACTACTCCTAGACTACGCAGCCGATATCAATTTACAGACCAACAGCACACACGGGTCGTCGACGGCACTGCATAACGCGCTTCACGATCGCAACTTCGACGCCGCGAAAATTCTTATCCGACGTGGTGCGAACCTCACTATCAAAGACATCCATGGACAAACGCCAATTCAGCTAGGTAAGCAGATTAGATGCGCTAAATTATTCGACTAAGAAGATCCGGGCTAGCGGAGTCGCATTTCGTCGGCAGGCCAGTATGCTCACGCGTACCATCCATGCGGCCCAGACTCCCGGTATGGCTCTCGGTGTGATTGCGACCGCGATGAAAGCGAATTTTAATAAAAATTTCCTCATACTGCTCCCGACCTGTCGGGAAGAGATGAGTTCTTATTACATGCCTAGGTGGGTTTCCAAGCCTTGGCTAGATTCAATAATCTAACTTGATCTATAATAAAGCGGACTACACTACCCCAAGCAGAAATAATTTCTTTCCCCGAACGCTAGACAAGGCTTTTCTCCTCTTTACCCCAGCGCGGAATAGCGAATGTAACGGCAGCTAATATAGCGATGCGGAGAAATTTCAGTGGTTGCGGGGTTAATTACCACGAGCTCGATGCTTGGCGGGCGACTTATAAACCTCGGTCGCGTCGGATCGTACACACCGAGCTCACCAGTTCGAACCTGAACGCGATCTTCGAGTAAGGGACCACCGTGCACGCAAAATGGTCGGTTTAAAGCTGGGGCTCTCTACGGGCTTGCTGCTGCTCGGCGCAGTTGTCGCCCAGGCCAAGTACATCGTACCAGGCGGAAGATGGCGCGACACCGACGGCAATCTCGTCAACAGCCACGCCGGCAGCGTGCTCCTGGATAATGGGACGTTTTGGTGGTTTGGCGAGTACAAGGTTGAAGGGCAAGAGGAGGGTGGTGGTGTTTCGGTCTACAGTTCTGATGACTTGGCTACTTGGAAGTTCCACGGCCTTGCTTTAGGTAAGTAATCCCGACCGCGGTGAGAGACTAATGAGAGCATGTATTGATAATCCAACCAATATTAGAGCCGGTGGAGGGACACAGTATCATATCACCCAAACACATTATCCAGCGACCCAAAGTGGTGTTCAGCGAGTCCACAGGCAAATATCACGTGCGCAACCCCTGACCCCCTAACCCCTATTTACGTCTCGCA
The DNA here is from genome assembly GCA_902825475.1 of Hypomontagnella monticulosa. Taxonomy (NCBI): domain Eukaryota; kingdom Fungi; phylum Ascomycota; class Sordariomycetes; order Xylariales; family Hypoxylaceae; genus Hypomontagnella; species Hypomontagnella monticulosa. The sequence goes on from CADEBF010000008.1 coordinate 1,530,190, forward strand.
TCGATACTAACCTAGTGATATAGATGTGGTGGCACGCCGATAATTCGTCCTACGGCCTCCTGCTACAAGGCATGGCAACTGCTGACACCCCCGCCGGACCATACAGTTTTGTCGACGCGACGGCTCCTCTCGGCAATTGGTCTCAGGACTTCGGCATGTTCACTGACTACAAGGATGGACGAACTTATGCGCTGTATTCAAATGGAGACAGAAAGGAAGGGCGCGATGTTTATCTGACATCGTATAATAAAGAGATCACCGGTCTTGATGAGGTCGTTCATCGCTTTGACAAGTTTGACCTTGAAGCACCGACAATCATCCAGACAGATAGGAGCTATTATGCTCTGATGAGCCACAAGACCGGCTACAGGCCTAACAGTAAGACGAACCTTAGATTATCTCAATGGGGCTGGCTACCCACCCACCACTATATTACCATGACTTGTTACTAACGACCTCCTTTTCAGACGTCGTCGCTTTCCGAGCAGATAGCTTAAGCGGCCCTTGGTCAGCTCCGTGGATCGTGTCTCCATTGAATACCCGCACATTCAACTCTCAGTCTGGCTTCACACTAAGAATAAAGGGCTGCAGAAAGACCACCTACTTGTACCTAGGTGACCAGGTAAGCGACACCCTGGAAGTTTTACCAAGAAATGACTGACGATTTTCAAGTGGGACTCCAACTCTCTCTGGGAGAGTCGATATATCTGGCTGCCTATGACAATCGACGATGACAAGAAGACACTCGAAGTAGAGTGGCACGACGTCTATGACTTGGATGTGTATGTCGCCTACTTCTACGTTCACGCTTACTATCGCTAATGACGACTGCTAGTAAAACTGCAAACTGGACACCCGTCAAGGGCAAGGAGTACAAGGATGCTACTACGAACGGGAACGCATTCAAGCAAGAGGCGGTAAGTTTATGATTTCTGAGTATTACCACAATTGTCTAATACAGTCTATCTCGCAGAATTTCGCCACCGGCGGGTTCCTATACACGGGTATCGAAGGAAATGATAGCACCGTCACATTCCAAGGAATTGAAGGGGCGGGCAAACCCCAATGGGTCTCGTTCTATTACCAGAGTGAGTAACACCCCTAGAAAATTTAGCATAACGGCTCCATTCTAACCATTACGCAGATACCGACGACATGGGATTCGGAGATCAACGTAAGTTCAATTGACGCTTCATATACTATCATTCCTTGCTGACGTGCAATAGCCGGCGGCTCACCTGATCGAATCGGGGGTTCGTGGCAACTCCGCCGCATCTCCAGCGTCGTAGTGAACGGAAACACGGAAAAGGTAGAGACGCTTTACCAGAGAGATACGCATAAAGGAATAATCCTCTCAACTCCCCTACAGTTGACGCTAGAGGAAGGGTCGAACAACACGATTACGGTCGGCGGGTTATATAACGGCGTTGCGTATAAAGGAGCGGATTTGGATAGGATAGTAGTCTATCCTCCGGAGAACTAGGAACCCGTATCTCCTGGTGTCTTCATTTACGAATAGGACATGTCGAGCAATGATGTGTTGAACGCCTTATTATAGCGTGTGTGTAATATACTCCATACTCTATTATACACCGGTAAGGGGCTTCTTAGACAGAATTCGATAACGACTTATCTCTTTGACCGCCAAGTGGATACCTTCAATTTAATATTAATATTGCTCAAATTTACTTGTCATAAGGCGGACTAAGAAGCATAGGAAGCTAGCTAGAAGTAAAGGTCTATACACTTATGCATCTCTTTGTCTCCGGTTGGCCCCCCCTATCCGAGGAGAAGAGCCTCCTAGAGCCTGTGCACGGTCCACTAGGATAGCGCTCTAACAGCGCTCACGTTGTAAACCACGGGAGTCTTCATAGTCCTTATTTTCTTCTAATCGTCATAATTAAATTAGGCTATGGAGAGATTAAGCATATCAATGCTAAGATTGCCGTTGGCTAGAGATCGGTGGTAGATAGTTGTTGGAGCTATTGCTACCCCTAAGAGATGATTATTCTAGAGTAGTATGAATGCAATTACTAGACACCTAGTAGGTAGATATATGATATATCCGATAGGTGATGCCATACTCGTGTCCTAAAGATCGAATAAACCGTACAAGCACATGGGACGTGCAGTTTAGGAGGCAATTTAGTTTTCAAATCCCGATAAAGCTCCTTGTCGTTTAGAATAGAGACGTAGACGCTGCGGTAATGCCCCTTAGCATTCATATTATCGATCACGACATTCGTAGCATTCCTTTATAAAATCAACCATATTAAGATTAGCAACTAGTATTAATCAATCGTCCAGATGCCTAGTAGACAACTTTCTTCCTCATCCTTCCCCATCATCGCGGCAATGAGCTAAGGCCCCTGAATGGGGATGCAACATCCTCCATGAATACATACATCTTTCTGTGCGCCCCTTCCATATATTTCTCTGTCACATCAGTCTAGATTAGTATTATAGCTTCATTCCTCTTATGAAGCTTGTGCAACGTCGTCCGTCGGCTTATCTAAATATTTTCCCTGGCATTTCCTCTGTACTGTGATGTATACCTAGGTATCCTCAATGGTCCTTTATCTGGGGTCTCCAGCGCCGGGGAGCTTTGTGTCTAGCTTAGTGGCATGGTGAAGATGAACATGCCAAAGACCTCCTTGCTAGGCTTCGTAGATCGGCGCATATACATAGCTCATACTGGGGCTACGCTAATCTTTCGAACGCCAAGATGTAGCTGACATCGCTCTCGATTTGTCTTGCTGTGGGGATTCCGAGGTTGACCTCCAGTTACCTCTCATCTTGAAGGAGGACGGAAGTGACGAGCGACGCTGATCTTGCTCATTTCCTAATGGCATTTGTTTGTGTCCCCTGGCCCATTCCTCCATGCTGGTGATTTCTCGGTATTTGGAGTTGGGAGAGCAGGTCGTCGATCTATCCGAACTTGTGTCGCTTCTTCTCCAGCTAGTCATCTCACCCGAATGAAGGGCCGCCCACGTTTTCTCCAGGACCGTGGTGAAGTGCTTATGTCGTCGGTCATTCTCATTGAGTCCGACGGAGCGACTTTCGAACCACCCGGTACATTGCTTGCGAGCCCTGATAACCTTGCCGAATGTTTCGTCGATATCATTCGGGATGCTAATCCTTGGCCGATGGTTGGAGATAGCTTTTGCGATTTTAATGAAATCAGAAAGTCGCACTTCGTAACTTGATGCTGTATATATATCCGAGCCGTCAAATTCTGGACACGTGTCGTCATGTTCTTCTCCTTGCTGTGTGCCGTCAATCGATGGGGTTGGTGAGCTGGCTATGTAACCGCATTCCCTTGAGTGCTTGGCCAACCATGCGGCAATTACCCTGGTATCGCTCTTATATTGCTTATAAGCACTGACAAGATTGTCCGGCATGAACATTGGGGGATCCATCGTGAGCTAACTGCTGTAACAATATCGAATGACGAGCGTATTATGCTTGACTAGACGTAGGTGAGCTAGAATAGAATAAGAGAATGTAATGGCTTGATAACTTACAAGTATAAATCCGTGCGATACCTCGCTTTCTCGACACACCTTACGGTAACTCTTCGACGCGTGAAGCTTTACGGTAACATAAACAATAACTATATAGCTACGCGTAGTCTCTGAGTCGTGCAGAGAATCTTGTGGCGTGGAAGTGTTGAGTATGCGATAGCTGAACTGTACAAATACGAAAGTATGAGTTATAGTTCTCGCAGTCATAGCAACCGAGGTGGTTGGATGTTCTATCGTAAACAGAGCGAATATTGATTCCGAGTTTTGAGATGTCTTTCTGGGGTTATGAGAGATGAAAACGAGAAATTGACGTAGAATGAAGCTTGTGAGGCAAGCTAAGTGAAAGGAAAGAGTCGTCTCTTATAGAGCAGAGCCTCGAGGCCGAAATCGAGGGCATACCCATGTTACAACCCATGTTGTTCTGTCATTGAATACATACATATGCACTGTTGCCATTCAACATACAGCCATCTCACAGTGATGCAGCAGCTTGGAGCTTGGGTCTTATTAGCTAGGTTTTATAACAGGGGACAGTAGATGTTTCTATTTAGACCAATCAAAGCAACATAAGCGTGTAGCGAGAGTTTAGAAATTAAACAAACAAGCTAAATTTCATATTTTCCTCACTGTCCTGGCTGTTTGCTTCCTAGCAGTTATCGGCAGAGACTCAACTCGAACCCTGTACCCACCACCACGTGCTTCTACCCCCAGCTGCATAAATCACGCGTAAACTCCGGCATCATTGTATGGCTTTATGGAGCATATGACTGCCTTCAGAGTGAACTGTCAGTGAATACCATATAGCTCGGTGGCAGGGGAGGACGCAGGGGAGCTTGTGGCCCAAGCTTCAGGCGACGACTTAAAAGGGGTTACAGCCCCTGAATGCAGTACCGTTTAGTCACAGTGCAGATTGTAACAAAAATTAGTCCAATTGTTTATGTACAACTTGCACTGTTTGGTACAGTGAACAATGAACCACAGCACTGCTTTGGGTGCCAGAACAACTCGCATTGTGTATTCGTCGTCCATCAGTTCGCGACGACAAGTAGAGGTTGAAGCTCGACCTTGGGCTGTAGTAACAGAGACCTGGAGGGATCCATCGGTTACGAATTACAAAACAAATTGTATTGCCACTATGCAAACCAAAGGCCCTATGAAAAGCTAAGTCATTGCGCAGGGAGCTTCGTGTCCTGTTAGTTGAAGTTGCCATAGTTTACGCCGCAAGGCGAATTGCGCCTCCTATAATCCTTCCTATCTCAGGAGCGGAGTCCACTCCTATAGGAAAGGCCGTAGGGGTTCGATGTAGCCTATCCGCGGTATGGTAGTTATCCTCGAATATATGAATATCTATAATTTTTCCATTAGTAGTAACTACAAACTTTCCTATGGGCCTGTTGCCCTGTCATTGAGCGTACGTAGACAGCTACTGAGTGTAACTATCGTATGCAGGCGATCTTGTATTAATAATCGAGAGGAGAACGGGATTTTGTTGGGCTTTCTAGTGAAATAGTAAAAGATGTAGCGACACCTGGCGACTTCAAAGTCCCTCCAGTCTGTTAATTAGATGATTTAAGGGGTTTAATGCAACAATTTTTCCTCGGCGACTTCTTATGGTCTCGAAAGTGAGTCTATTATCATGAAAACAAGCAGAAACAAAGATACATAACAGAGAGACCACACTCTATGCCTCCTACCCACAGAATCTCCCGCAGCTTTGTCCAATATATCGCAAATAATGGCAACAAGCCTTCACTTTCAAGTTCCCTACCATGCCCTTAGCTACAGCTGGACTATGGCTAAGCTTATTATACAAGATAGTAGCTCTCGAGTCCCGCAAAAATCTCAAGATAGTTCAATATTTCGTTCCTGAAATTCAAATAGTTAGCTAAATAAGATATTTTTGAATATAGCTAAATAGCTATCAACATACCATCGACGACGTCCTAAGCGAGTTTAATACGCGTTTCCAACCAGGTCACGGCGGGCTTTTTGAGCGCCACGATGATGCCGTACGCCATGACGGCTCTGAGGACCGTGACGGTTCCGAACGCTGTGCCGGTCCTGAGCGCCATGACGACTCTGAGCGCCACGAAGGTGTTGAAGAACGTGAGGGGGGCGAGCTAATCGGCGACGAAGATTCGGTCGGCGGTGAGCAGGTTTCCCTCCAGTTGCGCCTCATCTTCAATGACGTCGGCAAGGAGGTAGGCCTAGGGCGGCTGGGAGACTGTTGGCGCGCGTCCTTTCTGTACTTTTCGCTCTGAGCTTGTGTTGGTATATCGTCCTTAACATCAAGACTGCGGAAGCGTGTATTCAGCTTATCCGCATCCCGGCTTTTGATTTCGGGAGGGTGGAGAGCCTCCTAGGTTCTCTCTAGCACCTGTGCGAAATGCTTGTGCCGGTGGTTCTTGCGTATCTCATCTTTACAATGGTCCTCGTACCATTCTATGCACCGTCGTCTGGAGTCGATAGCCCTGTTGAACTTCTCGTCGATATGTTCAGGGACTTGAATCCTTGGGGAATGGTGTGAGATGGCGAACGCTATACTGATGAAGTCGCACATCTTCACTTTGTAATTTGACGGTGTAGCTACAGTGGGCGCGTCTGAATCTGTATCTAGGGCATCATCTAGTTGTCTGTCCCCTGCCGGAATAGTGTCTGGCGTTGTTGATCGGGATGAAACGGGTGATGGTGCTGCTGGTGTTGCTTCGTAACCGCATTTCACAGCATTCTCTGCGAGCCACTCAGCGATTTCCTCCGTGTCGATTTTATACTGCTGATTGGCAGCTACAAGATCTCTCGGTAGAGATACAGGGAAGTCCATCATGGTTGCAATTGACAACAAGTAGGAAATATTCTAGGAATTCTTGCGGTAACTGGTTCTGGCTAACTATGAGAAGGAGAAAGTTGGCTAGCCGGAGCTGGTGAGGAAGGTTGACAAGATTGAGAAGTTGAGAAGTTGATGCAGAAGCTCAATTCCTAGGAAGTCTGGTAGGGACTCTTAAGTACTTGAATCTGGTCTGTATTGTGTACAGTAGTGTGCGTTGGCCCATGCCCCCCGTTGAGTCAACGAGATAGGTCCCCCCCGAGGAAATATGGGGCATACGCCGACTAGACTACACAGTAGCAGTAGAGAGAACCAACCTCAATGCGGTTTGCATCATCCGTAGGACATATCGTTATGCAGGATATCGTGATATTTATGGGTCCAACAGGGGTAATTCAAGTCAATGGTGCACTCTAGGTGATTTGCTCGTGAGTTGCCACGATACGCCTTTTAACCAATAGTGTATATAACCACTGTTTTGGGCAACAGTGCAATACTGACCCGCCAATACACTGGAAGAAGGCATCATCGATCATTATGGGGAACCCCGGATCTAGGGCTTTAGCAAACTGCATCCCGTAACCCAGCATTCGCGTTTCGTGCATGTATATATACCTACATGATATATAAATAGGTGCTCTAAGTGCCTGCAGGCACAGTGTCACTGTATTCCGAGCCCATGACCAAAGTGCCATCCTACCCATATTATAGTCCAGGGCATACGGGAAAATCCGCGGTTCCGTTAAACCGCATCAAACCAATCAAGTGACCGCGTCCGTTTGGTATTAGTTAAACTGAACAATTGGTCTGCGTTTTCTGCTTGCTCAATAGCTATGCCTGTTTACTTCTGGGCAAATACGAAGCTCTATTTATCTCCCGAGCCCCTGATTGATACTTATAACTAACTAGCAACAAACTGGTGATAAACTCACCTGACCTACCTAAGGTATCGTCGAAGCTATATATCTCTGTATTGCACCGTAAGTTAAGTTGATATCGTCTATGTAAGTCCTTACTAGTTACTAGGCATCCAGAGACGATGGCGAGGGGCAATATCACCTAGGCCTTAGGCGAAGAGGTTCGTCGACGGTCAACCCCTGAATACATAGATTATCCACTCCCACAGTGGAAACTGCAGGTTGCTCTCATTTAATGGGCGCAGTAGCACATATGACAGTATGAAATGCAATGCCAACTAAGCCCTAAATTGGTCAAGCCACTATTCATTCACTTGCTGTAAGTCTATAGCAACAAAGCGCCACAGGGGCTAGATTGACCCTGTAGTGATAGCAATGTGAAGCGACGCGCGTGCTACTGTATTTGGAGAATTAAATGCCATCATAAGAGTTTGATTGATCTAAATTAGGCAGACGACGCGTAAACGGTGTTTATTATTTCTCTGGGTTAATCTTCGGCCGCGTCGACCAGCAACGAGCAACGGATGCTTCAAAAACCTTATTCCAACTAAAAGCACTATTATTCCACTAAACCCATAACTAAAGACAGATATTTAAGGCCTAATCAATTGCGAGCCGTCTTGGGATGGGTATGCACCTCAAGAATAAGTTAATTTGAACCACGACTCGTATCGTTCTTTAAGGGGTCACGTTATCTCGTTTGTGATGTTTGATTCTTTCACTTCCTTTTACTATATGAAATATAGAACGACGGCCCATCCTACCATTACAATATATAATAAACCAATTGTAATAAAGATATGGATATGATGTTAATGGCTTCTATGAGATGTTCAGCGTAAGATACATACTTCCCATTCGAGCCCCTTTTACTAAATGTTGAAATGGTGACGTTTCTGATATACTGGACCTTCAGCCCGCCTGCCGTATGTTCCCTCCCCTCTTCTATTCAAATTAGGCGAACGCGAAAGATTTACGTAGATATCTTAGCAATGAACATCCAGCAACTCCCCTATATCTCCACGGGTCATCAATAACCCGATCGATAAATCGATATCAGATCTATTAATCTTTAACTCCGCAGCCACCGTCGAATGTCGCCGTTCAACTTTATATTACACTGTATCCCCTCGTAATTACGTCTAAGCTCCATGTTGTCGGTGTTAGGCGATATTACACTAGAGGTCGGATTTTAACGCTAGCAAGATGAATATATCTACTAGTTGATCCACTGCTTCCACTATATAACTAGAGAGTTGAACTTCTATATCTACGGCGTAACGATAATCTTATACGAAGTCAACTCAACCCAACCCTGCCGAATTTCACCATGTCGTCTCCAGTTTGGTTCATCACGGGCGCCTCGAATGGCCTTGGATTGTACCTGTGCCTCAGGGCTCTGAAGGCAGGCCATCGCGTCGTAGGATCCATTCGTAACAAGACCAAGTCCGCAGACGCAGTGAAGCAGATCGAGTCGGCGGGAGGCAAGGTCATTGAGCTAGACCTTAATGAGCCTCAAGAAAGCATAACCAAGAAAATAAAAGCCGTTGGCCAGATTGACTACCTCGTCAACAACGCCGGCTTTTTCGTTCTCGGCGCTGTTGAGCAAGTGACGTAAGCGGCGCCCCTCATCTCCACCCCATCCCATATCCCCCCTATTCTTCACGCGTTACACGGCGAGCCTCACTAACAGTACAAAAAACTAACCGGCGCACAGCGAGAAAGAAGCCCAGCTCCAACTCCAAACAAACTTCTTCGGGCCCTTATACACAACGCAAGCGGTCTTAGAAGGTATGCGGGCGCGGCGCTCGGGCACCATCGTCAACATAACGAGCATCGCGGCGCGGGACCCGCAGCCGACAAGCGGGATGTACGCGGCGAGCAAAGCAGCACTAGAGGGGCTCTCAGAATCCCTCGCGATCGAAGTTGCGCCGTTCAACATCTCGGTGCTGATCGTGGAGCCGGGAGCATTCCGGACGAATTTCCTCGCGGCGCTGAGCCTGCCCGAGGGCCCGTTGGCGAAAGACTACGAAGGTACGATTGTGGAGCAGGCAAGGGAGAAGTTCCTGACGTTTGGCGGCAAGCAAGTCGGGGATCCGCAAAAGGGGGTCGACCGCATCTTTGAGGCCGTGACTGGCGAGGGCTTGGCGGGGAAGCTGACGGGTAAGGTGCGGAGGCTGGTGATCGGGCGCGATGCGCTGGAGCGGAATCGTAAGGCGATTGATCGGTTTACGGCGGACTTGAACCTTGGGGAGGAGGTCGCGGTGAGTACGGATTACTAGAAAAGGGGCTGATGGGAAGAACTTTGGGGTGAAACCCGATGTCTGCAACCGCAGATTAAAAGGGGTCCGGACTTAACGACGTCGATGGGTTTATATATACGATGATGGCGGTCAATGCTTGAGGTACTATATAAGTATGTAGTCGAAGCTTAGCTCGAATAATGATGTAATGACTACCGATAATTGTAATCTTCGCTAGTAGAACTGCTGAGAGAAAATGTGACGTGAAACACTAAAAAGCATAACGAATCCGTATCAGAATCAATTGAGGACAGCAGCAAACCATCTTAACGAATAATTGCAACAGAAGACCTATCTATTATCTTCTACATGCCCGACCGTAAAACGCCCCTTGAAGTCAAATCTGCGTCTAGCCGTCCAACAACAAGAAAAAAATCAAAAACATCGAGTGTGAAAGGCACGGAACTCCCTGTACGGCTTTGACCCAAAGCTGCTATGCCTTATCCCCATGAATCGAGTATATGTATGCACGTATATATGCGAGTGCTGCCATCCAAAAAGCATGATGCTGTTATCGCAGACGAAAGATTGTATGTGCTGTAGGGCCCGCTGGTGATTAGTGGCCCTACTCGGTCGGTATAATTCTAGCTCTGAACCATTCTCCGTTTCTAGATGATACCCTCTAAACTCCAATCTCCCTTCTGCGCTCGTTCGAGCACTTGGCGACCCTTTTCTGTGAGATCCGGCGTGCCTCGCTTGTCGGTGGCCTGGTCGAAGAATATGGGCTTCCAGGTCTCATTCTTGCGCTCACGTTCCCTGGCCTTTTCTCGCTGCTTCTCTTCTAGTTCTACCTTGACGTTGGTAGCTTTGGAGAATTGCTTGGATAATATAGCCTGAGTTACACCGTCCCAGAGCGTCAATGACTCATTCTCTGCCTGTTTTTCCTTAGGTGGAATTGCCTTGGGTGCTACAGTAAGAGGGTTAAGGTCAATGATAGTTGTCTGCTTATCAGGTGGATGTGAGTCCTGTAAAATAAGTCGTTAGTAACCTATTATGAAAGACGGAGATATACATGAAGAGATATTACGTACCAGTGGTTTGGGACCTAAGGTAAAGACAATTCTATCTTTCCATACGCCGCCAAGCCTGGCTACCACATCGGCGTCGGGAACGTCCTTGATGCGGGTCTTGTCGTCCTTTTCGGGGTCGTACTTGAAGATGACACCCTCGACCTTATTTTGCGCCCGGCCAAGCCAACCATCCTCGATGTAGTGTAGAATAGCCTTCAGTTTCGTCCTAGGGCAGGTAGCATAAGCGTAGTCACCAACGCTGACGCTTAGAGAGCCACGAAGGATTCCACCTAGATGCGCAGCGGGATGTTTCAGCTGGTATGTCTCATTGTCCCTTCGCTCGAGAGTGATAAAGATCCCGAGGTTGTGCTCGCCTGGGGCTACCTTGATAGCAGTTCCGGTGAATTTGGCACTGATCTGATCGAAACCCCGCGCGTGCAAGCCCTTCTCAGGACAGCTAACGTAGAAAGCGCTGACAGGGGGATGATGGGATGTCTGCTCGGTTAAGTATGATATACGAACAGTAGGTCCAGTCGGATTTGTCGCCGTCTGGACGACGGACACAGTGGATGCTGTTCGGGGATCACCGTTAACTTTAGCTGACTTGACTGACTTGACTGATGATGCACTGCTAGCGTTACCGCTACTAGAAGCTTGTAGGCTCTTGGTGTCGATCCGCGGCGCATTGTCTTCGGCTTCCCAGTTGCAGCGGAAGAATTCGCCCAAGCAGGAGTTATATGGCTTGCATGGCTTTCCCTTGACGTATTTCAAGTCCTTTGTAAACCAGAAGCGCAAGACCTCGAGCATGCGATCTAGGGGTTCGTCTGATGTACCTATCGCGGCAAATGCACTGGGGTTGTCGAGATAGTTCCAGTATTCTAGATTGGGTGTCGGTTCGAGGAGTTGGGACGGAAGAGAAAAACGGACGGCGGCAAGATCTGCGACACCTATGAATCTAAGAAATAGAGTGATATTAGCGGATGTAGCTTGTTATAGGTGGAGGTAAGATGTTGCTTGTGAATACGGGGAGCTCCGATCACGGATGGGAACCGACGATGGCGGTGTGATCGTTAATTTCTATACGAAAAGATAGTACTACTTACTTTCGCAAGATAGATATGAATGTCTTCAACTTTGATCCTTCATTCTGAGGTGTGTCCTCGTCGACATGAGCGGTAGGAGGTGTAGAAGCCATGATGACGCTGGTAAAGAGCAACTAGAAGGATTCGGAGTCGGATGGAGGATGGAATATTACGGATAGGTACTGTAATATAAGAGAAAAGCCTCTAAAGCGGCTCAACTACCGCGGCTAGGATGACCAGCTCTCAAGTTCTAACAAATTAGTTGCATTGAATACTTGGAAGATGGGAGATGATATGTTTGGATTCGTTTTATGTAGTAGTAGCGATAGAGTAAGGCAGGTAAGTAAGTGAGGGTAAGGCGGCGGCGGCGTGAATTAGAAAGAGAAATAGAGGGACCAGTTGAACTTGAAGGTGGGTAGGTTCCTTTTCCTATGGGCTCCAGCGGTTTTTGGTAGGGCAAGGTACTGGAGGTAGGTTACATTAACGGTAATAGCACTACCAGGTACTTGAGGTGGGTGACGTTAGCGCGATCGATAAGGGGTACATATGCCGGTACCTGGATAGAACGGCTAGATAACGAGTTTTGACCACTGACGCTATGGTACCTATAGTATCTTATTAAGTATTTACCACCAACTTAAAAGTTCAGGTGCCCTGCATAGCCACTTTTGCTATCCTATAGCAATCCGTGCATTTGTTGTCAGATACTTCCCCAGATAAGCTTTTGGGGTACCTTGCGTAGCTGTCGCACAAGGGCGGCGAGTCTCATATATACATGGACATGGGTTCGACTATTCAATGTTTCATTTACCACTATCGTTCGGAGTTTACGGCACAACGGTTCTACATACAGATAAATGTACTTATGCCCACTGATGTCATGGTCATTTGCCAGGCAAATTCAAGACCGAAAAAATAACCACGCGTTCACTTCTTTCAACATTTTGTGGCTTGGAGTTTAGGACGAACTATGAATGACCTTAGGTTTGCGCCAAATATGCAGTTTTCCTCTGACAGCAAGCATCTGCGGTTCAATATAGAGAGAATGGCGTGCGCTAATGTCTTATGCAATCGGTATACTTCGTAAGGGTCCTAGTCTCGCATGAGCCAATCATTTGACCACGAGTGCTGAATACCGCAACTCGTTTGTTTGCCCAGAATCAGAACTACGGCACCGAACTCCGAGTCAGTTGATATATTTCCAAGGTTGGCATTGTGGTAGTTCATCAAGATAACGTGACTCTTAAGAGTATTACGATTACTAATTTTCGTCTACATTTGAACATGTCTTAGAAAGATGTTGTCGCCACGTTGTACTCTCCTATCTTGTTAAACTTGAGCGCTGTATCAACTACCACCAAGTTAAATTCCACAACAACACAACTACCCACGACGACATCTATATTTATGGTTCTGGAGAATTTCAACAATAACTTACGCTTATATTAAAAAGTTTGGGCTTGGCTTTACTGAAGATTCTGTTCAGTTTCCACAAATATGCCCCCCTTTTCACTTCCCTCGTGTAACGACCTGAAAGGGGGGAAAGTCACTTTGGAACACTGATAGTAAGTTCACATAACAAACCACGGACTAAATCATATGAACCCTTAAAATTTTATGCCATTATGACAGGATATAGATGGGAGTATAAGTAAAAATCAATTCCGTCTAATCCAGCAATCTCCGTCTCAAATAGCTAACTACATTTTGAGTATCAATTACACTCAAGACGGGGTCTCTTACGCCAACCTCGGGATAATCTCATGTAATATGCTCGCTTCAAAATAACAGATATTCCGATGTGGTTAAGTTAAAGTCAGCTATCCTTATTAAATATAGTTTTCATAAAGTCCAAGATGAACTGCTTTGACTTCTAATAAATTTGCGATCGGATGATTGCTCTTAGTCCGAGCCCTCACTAATTCGTACCGTGCGATATCCCAACACCGTGATCACTTAGTACGCGTCCCATATCCCCCTTCGACGAAATGCTAATTGATGCTGCAAATCATCCTCTCAGAAAACCGGAATGGTTGAACCATCGCGATGAGAAATTCAATGGTGCTGAGTTAAAGCATTAGAATCGTGAAGTCCGTGCGTCGGAAGGCGAACTCACACAAGAGACGAAACCATCGCAACCACCGGCGGCATAAGCCCCACGAAACGGCCCTCCCACTGCGGTCTCATACCGTGACATGCAATCACGAGCAGGACCAGTGTAACTATCCCCAACACCACATCATTACAGGCAAACTGAACGCGCAGCCTATCCCTGAAATCCTTCGTAGGCTCTCCCGATCTGCGGTCAGGCGAAGGAAAGAACACGCAGCCCACGATACTCGCCACGAGAGCGAATATGTTCCAGACCAAGATGATCCAGCAGAAGTCAAACAGCAACTTGTGGATCCGGATGTTCCAGCCGTCGCCGACGTCCGTGTTCGCTTTGTATATCGTACATGCGGCGAACACGGTATTGAAGAGTCGGCAGAAGACGATGATTGGCAATCCAAACCTGCATGTTCTCCTGCGATCCGACTCAGCCATGGGATTTACATCCGAGTCGGTTGGATTCCGATTACTGGGATGGCCGAGGAGCGGTTCCCGGTCTTCTGAGTACGGTGAAGAACGACCGCTCGGTTCGGCAGTCTCATCAGGTCGCCGGCTTGGTGTCTTGATCATGCTAGTAGTAAGGTATTTCACATTGTCAATATAATCCGGTGAGTGTGTGCTGCCTTGAACAGACGCCATAGGGGGAGGAGAGGGCTGCATGACAGCCGCAAACGTGTTCAATCAAGCAGTTATAATGCGCAGGGTATCATAATAAGGATCGCTATTTGGAACTTTCATGGAGAAGGTATGAATAATTGCGTTCGCCTCTACGAGGTTCACGTCAAAAGCCGTACAGAAAGAGGATCATCCGGACTAGTTGCGGGGCAGGCACATCGGATCAGGCAGCAGAATGACGGCCAATTACATCCACGGATGCGGCATGTCTAATGGCGCAAAGACTCGTAAGTGGCTGTGCTCACCTTCGGCGCATCGCGTAGGCATTGTATGAAGCGTGAATGCAACTGGCAGCGGCAGTGCAAAAGTGCCTAATGTCGAAATGGCATGTGAGGGCTAGATATTGATACGAAATAGTATCGACGTTTCCTCAATATCTAAGCCGTTCTATGTGGCGAATCCGACATTCTGAGACATCTTGATTGGACCGGTATGAATTGGAGATCGGATGCTTCCCCGCAAAGTCCTAGACTCGGATCTATGGTCTAAGTCAGCGAACGGAAGAAGGACTTTGGATCGGGAGGAATCCGAGTCACCAGGAAGTAATTATTCTTTCTAATGTTAGGAATATTACTAAAGATACCAGAAAGATTTATCTTGAGCTACCACGTGGTTTGCGCTTCAGTAACTAGATATAGTCCCAGTCTAGCCAGTCCTCGGCTCGTCATCGTAAGAACGACGAATTATAGGTGAAATGCGCATGTAGCCCTAATCTTCAAAAATACCATTGTTGGAATCCCGATGCGAACGGCAACAATCAGCGAACGAGTATATTGCAGATAATATAGGTGTAACTACGCCCCGCTGGTAATGACGCAACGGGAACTGGAGCGCGGCTCTATTCGGACGGGGTCTGGGGCGGCCGGTGCCGGTGCAAGGCAACCGAACTAATGCGGTACGCGAGAGATATCGTCCAATAACCAGAGCCAAGATCCGGGTCACCAGAACAAGCATGCATCAGAGCACTACAGTGCTCTGCATAGCTCTGCATAATAGCTTAACGAGCCGCATCGCTAACAAGATGCTTACTCGCGTCTCGGATCCCAAGACCTGGGACCAGTCACCGTCGTCTTCCGAGTACGCTTGTCAAATTCGCCGCCGCCATCCACTACAAGTCGCGCAAGGTGAACATACTATTGGATTTCAGCTAGCATCATTCGAATACCGTCGCATGGGATGTCTTGATCGCATTCAACGATGGCTTGGTCTTAGTGACAAGTGCCCCAGCTGAGTGTTGTCAGAAAACGATGGGCCGATCTGGATACGAAACTACAAATTTATGGGAAATTGAAGAATCCGAAACGCCTTATTCGATCTGTTCCGCAGATACACCGGCAATCGAAGAGGATAATCCATTGTTTGACTTAAAGGATTCGTTCCTGCAGTGGGTCATGGCTGCGTACACACAGGCTTGGGGGCCTCAGCACATTGAGAGCCACCAAGCAATCGAGAGTATAGAGACGCCTATTGAGCCTATTAGCCACGACCATGATACAAATGACCGCCCACGTAAGCGTAGCCGTCTTTCAGACGGCGCCTCAACAATGACCGGGGAGAAACAAAGCCTAAGGTCAATTACCAAGCGGCGAGCGCAGGACCGCCGTCTCTGGCTCGCCTGTCCATATGCTAAGAAGGACCCGGTCCGATATAGGGATTGTTACCGCTATTTCCTGGCCAGAGTTCGTGACGTAAAACAGCATTTGGCCCGTTGTCATCGCAAACCAATATATTGCCCCATCTGTAACGATACGTTTGAGGACGAAGACGAGAAGGACATCCACATTAGGAAAAGGAACTGTACACCTCGCCCCTCTATTTTGATAGAAGGTATCTCGGAAAAGCAGAAAAGAGAACTCAGCAATAGAGTATCGTCCAAAATGCCCGAGGAACAGCAGTGGTTTGCCGTCTTTGATACCCTCTTCTCCCCACACCCACGCCCGAGGACGCCATACCGCGACCGGGAATTATCGGACGACTTATGCGTTTTCCAGGACTTCATGGCTGCTCGAGGCCCGGCACTTCTTGCCGATTTCCTAGAAGCGAAAGGAGTAATGACTTCGAACCTTTCGCAAGAAGAAAGAGACTTGGCTACCTTTAAAAAGGAGGTACTAGGGGAAGGGTTGCAACTTATCATCGACCAATGGACTAGTGATAGTGCGACAGCCATCGACCCAACCAGTAATCCCCATAGCCTTCGATCATCGCCAACGGTAGACTCGGGGATTGCGATGCATACTAATCGCTCCAAGGTAGCGACATCAAGTGGCGATCTTATCAGTTCCAACCTTACCGACGAAAAACACGATGACGAGAATCAACGCGCAGCAAGCGTCTCCAGTCAAGTGGTAAATCCAGATACAGGGGCAGACGCGCTTCAGGTCAATGACGAACTCGAGAATCGGCCCCTATTTATGACGGGCATATCTGCAGACCCCTCTGGACCCATCTCGGCCCGACCCGGACGGGAGGGTATGCTAGGTGGGATGCCTGACCACTTAGCCATGTCGCAATTTACGGCGTTACCGAACTATGTCGAGAGTGCCGTGTACCCTACCGCGACTGAGGATCCCTACTTACTCAACTTCGACATTGAATGGCCTACTTGAATCAAGGCCTCATTTCGCTTTTCTCAGCTTGCGATTCCGTGTGCTTCCCTGGAAGTCGTGTCGCGTATTTGACAGATTAGGCTGCGTCGTTGCCCATATCAAGGAAAGTGGGTTCTTACTCCTTCGATAAGCGGCCATACTCACATAGATGGATATCTCCCTTATCTCGACATGCTTCGGGCATTCAAATCCACGCCCGCAGAAGTCTCCGGTTAGTACAAGCCGCCATCGGTAGCCATCGCCAGAGCCAGTACAATTTTTGCGACGAGCTTAGCTCATATTGCTATGGCGTTCGCTTAGGCTCTCGATCATATTCATCTTAGTAATATGCGACAACAAATGAGGTAGCAGAATTGCCAACCGAGCTCCATGGTTGTACGTCTCAAGCAAGGAATCCGGTATTCACACACAGGAGTGAATGGGTCGTACTGAAAAAGAAAGTCTTGTTTAGAAACAGAGTCTAAATAATGCACTTTAGCCTACTATTTGACTTACGTAAGCATGGTTTAGCAGCAGCTTCCTAGGCGCGTTTTAGCGCGAACGTTGCTTAGAAGAGACGCTAAGCACCTGCAGTAGCGAGAGCAACACGAACTACAAGCCCCCTAAGATCAGGAGACCTTGTGGCGTTCATTACGTTCACCCCCACTAGAAATCGGAAGCCCTCATCCAATAAAACACGATCCAGAAGACGATCGACCCAACCTGCGCCCTGCTTGGCTTTGAATACGAAACATGGACTGCCGATGAAACTGTTATGCGCTGATAAATATTCGTCATGATAAATCGGAAAATGCGGTCCTGAATTCATTCTTGGACCTTTCCAACTCCAACTTAATCAACATTCGTTTGAAATGGCAGGGTTCGGACAGCGCTTCTGGCTTCTGACGCTTTTCGCAGTCGCTACAGTTTTTGCTTCCTCAAACACCCCGAGGGCGACGTGGCCGAATGGGCCTTTCGTGACTTCGGGCCGGTGGATTCAAGATGCAGCCGGCTCAACGATTACGTATGTCGGCGTGAACTGGCCGGGATCGCTAGATGCGATGATTCCGGAAGGTCTACAATATCAATCAATCGAGTCAATCGTTTCTCGGATCAAGAGTGTGGGTATGAATACCATTCGGCTTACGTATGCGACCGAGATGATAGATCAGTACTACGATAACGGAGAGAAGGATGTCACTATTCAAAAGGCCCTCACAGACGCTTTAGGCCAAGACGGTGGAACTTCGGTCTATAATAAGATCATCGCGAATAATCCATCGTTTAATGCGCAAACGACAAGATTACAGGTTAGCCGATACCCGGTCGTATTTCACTATTTCAAATATTCCGAAGGCTAATCGATACTGAAAGGTCTTCGATGCTGTTGCTGCGGAATGCGCGAAGCAAGAAATCTACGTCCATTTGGATAACCATATCTCCAAAGCAGGCTGGTGCTGCACCCCCCTTGATGGGAATGCGTGGTGGGGAGACGAATTCTTCAATGTCGATAATTGGACCCGGGGCTTGTCTTTCATGGCGGATCATGTCCGTACATCTTCATCCTCAATTAACTACGAGATGAAGGCATGCTAATGATGAATAGGGAAAATCATGGTCTAATCTAATGTCAATGTCTCTGCGAAATGAGCTCCGCCCACCACTAGACAATGTCACGTTCGCGCGTACTGCTTACAACTGGGAGAACTGGTACACAAACGTCAAGAAAGGCTCAGATGCTATCCATACTGCGAATGCAGACGCTCTGATATTCCTTTCCGGTCTGGATTCTGACCAGGATCTAAGCCCCGTAGTCAATGGTACGGCACTGACACCGGGGTCAGCCACATTCAATCGAGACGACTTTTCCGGTTACGCCAATAAACTTGTTCTCGAGCTGCATGCGTACGACAACATTGCCGGACCTGGGCCCAGTGATTGTAATTTAGTGCAGGATAAGTTGGTCAATGCTGGGTTTAAGGCCTTGACAGACCAGGCAAAGAATCAGTTCCCTATGGTTTTGACGGAATTCGGTCTCGAGCAGAACTCAACGGCCGCACGCGACCCTTATATCGGGTGCCTACTGGATTACGTACCCTCTGTGAATGCCGGCTGGATGATCTGGCAACTGGGTGGAAGCTACTACATCCGCGAGGGGACCCAAGATCGCGACGAGAGCTGGTAGGTTTCAAATGTCAATGCATGCCTCCTCGGTAACTAATTTCGCATAGGGGCCTCTTGACACATGACTGGTCAAACTGGAGAGCGGCGGATTTCGTTGATGGTTCCTTGACCCCCGCGGTGAAGACAACCCTTACGATCAACCCCAACTCGGGTTCGTCATCCGGCACATCCGATGATAAATCCGGCGCTGCAAGTACCAAGGGTATACTAGCTTCCGACTCGTTTGATTTTTCGCTGCTCATCTATGCTACGATATTAGCGGCGGGCTTGATGAATGTAATGTAATAGATTTATACGATATATGAACGAATATTTAGGTTCTCGGATTCAATCATACAACCGGGTTTCAAAGACACATATTAGGAGAGATATCTACCACAACTACTCACCACTAACTCCATTCTAAGTGCCCACATCCAGCGCGAACACCCCTTGCCTGGAATATCAGAGGCTCTAACAAAATACACCCTAACAAAATACACCCCCTAGAATCGCATTTATACCGCTATTTACTCGAATAGACGATATAAATATATTATACAGCAGCTTTAGTATCAGGTCCAAGTCTTGATACAATTAACCCCACTATCGTGACAAAAACGTGAGGGGTAATGCCCCTCATTACCCCAACAACTTGGGGTACCACTAAATTTTTCTAACCAATGAGGTTGCTGAAACTTAGCATTTTAAGCCATATCCAGCAATGCTTCCTTATCGTGAGACTTCAGGGTTATCACTTAGGCCATCCGGGTGCTCGATATTACAGCTATATAGCTGATGATGGATACGGACAAATATCTAGGTACTTACTCACATTTCGTTGACGAGGTTCATATTTTCATTCATTCATTGTCTCCATTTTGTACCCAGGTTACCTAACCTAGTAGTAGCAGACGTCTTCACCATCGTGTAGACCCCAGAAGATCCAGCTATATAGGCCAAGCCAAGCCACGTCCAAAGCAACGTCCATAAACGCCATTCGCCCCTACTAAACAACTAACTTGTGTCGAGACACCCCGGCCTTGTGTCGTTGATACCAGAGTTGCTCGATTAGCTTCGTAGCCGCGAAAACATGACCGCGGCATGCCTTCATCACCAGCGCATATTCTAGCGCCGTCTTCGGTGCTCCACTGCGCCGGGATTTGTACGTCCGGAAGGTGTCGATGATCTGACGGAGCCCTTTCACGTGTCGCTTGCGCATACGCAGATTCTCGATTGGCGAGGTGGCGTGGCTGCGGTGAAGGAGCGACATGCCGTAGATAGTTCCTGGTAGCCTTGCGTTTCTGGGCAGATGCTGGATCGTTGAGTAGCGTCGATTGGTATAAGTGACAACACCGGGATAGTTGCGCAAGAGCTTTAGGGAGCGGCGTATGATGACTGGATCTAGTGGAGAACTGCTCCGACGAGCTTTGCTTGAAGAGATCTTTGGAGGCGCTCCTGAACTGGGAGGACCAGTCTTCTGGAATGAGGCACTGGCGTTCTCGTTCCTGACTCGATAGAGATAATCAGACCACGGCAAATGCTTCTTGTGTCCGTGTATTCGCATTAACTGGGCTATGGCGTCCCAGGCCGCGTCGTCTTCGCGCTCCTTGTCTTCTTTGGATGCCATCGAGGGCGAAGCGCCTGCATGTAGTAGGCTCTGGTGGGGTTCTGCAGGTTTACTCCGGATGGAATCTGGTGCTGTATATTCCAGTTCAATTGATGTAGTATTGCTAGCCCGATTTCTTCTTCTCTTTGGAAAGTTTATGTTGCGATATGTCATGCGATGCGCTTAGGTGGGTGTATTAAGAGCTTGGGGATCTAGTAGCGCATTTGTTGGCAGCTGTGACATACTGAAGCCAAGATTCCTAGAGTTGTTTTGTCCTGTCTAGGTTTCAGGGTTAGTCAATGGGTTTGTCCTGGCCTTTGATAGAAAGTGCAACGACGTGTTGACTGCAAAACGGTGTTCGATACATACAAGCACGTGTAGAAATGATGGTTCTTTTCTGCGAGCAAGCCAGGTGCTTGACATGCTTTGATAAATGCATATCAAGCAAACAAGACCCATTTTGACTCCTACTGGGTAAGCACGTACACATAGGACATTTGGGATTCACAGTTATGCACACTTCTAGGCAAGCAATTCCGGATAAGCGCAAGTGTTATCATGACTAGAGTTAAATCCACACAATAACCATGGGTTAATTGATGCATCAGTTGATGTCATGTGGTAGCCGAATTGGCACGTCTCCCTATAAACATTACTATTATATAGAAAGTAGTCACTCCGACGTCCGCCTTATTAATATGGGGTAAACTTCATAGGGTTTAATATTTGTGGTTTGGAGCTTGTTGGCGTCTTGAGGTCTACTTCCTCCGCTCAAAGCCGGTAGCTGCTTCCCCGGCGGAAGGATCCGCTGAAGATCCGGAGAACAACACCTGAGGCGCCGAAGCCGAAGACCCACTTAATAAAATCTCCCGATCAAAGTCCCACTGCCCCTTCCCTAATCAATTAATACGCAATCATATTCCAACTATTATCTTTTTTTTTTATAATCACGATTTTTATAATAAGAGGTACTACTCGCGACCGTTCGGTTTATAAAATATTAATTAACTCGGTGTAACTTTTTAATATAAACGGTTTTTTTTTTTTAAATGTACGTATATTTTAAGTATATAATATTATTAACGATTTAAATTAAACGAAATTAATACGAAAAATTAAAACTAATATTATTTAATTATATATTAAAAGTAACGAGGTTAATACGCATTTATACCGACGGTATATTACGTTAAAAATTTATATAAAATAAATAATATTAAAAAATAATAAATTATTAATAAATAATAATTTTTTATTTAACTTTTTAAATTAAACGAATTTAATTAACGTTTATATTAAATTAAATAAGGACAACATTAAATCCGCAGTGTGCCGAAGCTAAATCTGCAGTACGATCCTAAATGGGCAGGCGGTGGCGGACATCCGGCGCTAGTACCTCACCAACTGACTGAGATAGCTATAATCAGCTTCAACTCGAATAACTTCAGATTCTGGCTATTTCAGAACTAATAATTTACATTTCTAGAATCGGCTCAATTACGCGATCATACTGATATATGTTTCAAGTTATGCATTCTCCATTTGAGGTGGCTACCCAAGGGAGTACGTTCATATCCTGATTTTCAAAAACGACTAAGTCCCCCATATGGGCGTTGAGCCTCAGCCGGCGAACAACAACGCCAGCCAGCGCCAGCGATAGCCACATCAATTCTGGGATGCAGTACCTGAAACATATATGGCTAGAATCAGGGAATCGAGCGCTTTCAATTGATGTAAATTATCAATTGAGAGGACTCCTAGAATTGAAGTTATTCGAGTTGAAGTGAAAATCTAGCGTTTTAGGTGGTTTGGTGAGGTAGGCGCCTGGCAAAACCGCCACCGCCTACCCTTTTAAGATCGTACTGCGGATTTAGCTTCGGCACACTGCGGATTTAATGTTGTCCTTAAATAAATATTTAATTTAATTTAATTTAATTTAATTTAATTTATTTAATTTATTTAATTTTAATATTAAATTTTCGCGATTTATTTAAATTAAATTAAAAGTTTAAATATAATTAAATAAATCGGTTTTAAATAAACTTATTATTTTAAAAATATAAGTTATTTTATTAATTATAAAATATATAATTAAATATGATTATGTCGGTAAACAAGGTTTAATCACATATATTACGTAGTATGATATATGTTTATAAGGTAGCAGGCAGTCGCCGGCGGATGATGGGTGAGTCGATAATGATGTGTATTAATTTATCTTTTTATTTATAAATTACATAAGGAAATTATATTTTATAAGTTGGATAAGATTACGTAAGGAAAGGTTAAATAAGCAGCGAGGTGCGGTGCATTTAATAGTATTTTAATAAATTATAATTATAATTAATTTCGAGATTTTAAAATAATAAATCCGGTTTAAAAGATTTTTTTTTATTAATTTAAATCGACGATTTTATTAAATAAATACGAAACGAGATTATTTAATTTAATTTAATTTAATATAAACGTTAAACTTAATATTATTAATTAATAAAATTATAAGGATATAATTAAATAAGTATTTTAATTACACCGTACGTTATGCTACTTATAAAATACTATCGGGTAAATTAGCTTATAATGCGCCTTAACCCATGTAAAAAAAGGCCCTCCTCTTAAATTAAAAAAAGCTTCCAGAGAATAAAGATAAGATTATAATCTTAGCTAAGTAATGATTGAGGCTCCTCACACAACGTCGTGATTGTTCCTTTAGCTTCTTGATCCACATGATGACGCCAGCAGTCTTGGCTTGTCCATTCGTTACGTGTGTAGATTGAGCGACACCCAACAACTTGCGCACTCTGAGCCGCAATATCATGAGCTCGAGCATCATCATCAGTTTCGTATCAGTATGTTGGGCCAAGGAGGATCCGAGAAACAGGTCACTCAAGGAGGCAGACGTTGGTACTTCCCGCTACTATGTCTTCACTAAAACCTCAACGCTAACTCTATGCTCAGAATACGTGGATAGGACTATCCAGATTTTAACTCCTGCCTTCATCGGCGACCCAGTCTTCACATGGCTCTTGCATAACTACGCCCCATCCAAACACGAGAAGAAGCTTGATCAACTATTCTCAGCCTTTTTTACCCAAGCCGCTCTCAACGAGGCGATTTTCCTCGAGATAGCGGATTTCGCCTGCTGTAGTGTTCTTATACAGCCGGGCAAGTCCGTCGAGAACCCCCGGACACTGATACCCGCAGGGCTTTTTCCAGCCTTATGGAACCTAGGTCTTGGACCATTCAAGGTATAACATCGAGTCCTTCAAATCCATTATCTCCCCAGCTAAAATTGCAACTAGCGCGCTTTGTTTGAGTACTCTAGTGGCGTCGAACCTCACTTGAAGAAAGCGCTCACCAAAGCCGAGTTGAAAAAGCACTGGTATGTGTTTATAATGGGCACAGCAGTGGACTGCCGCCGACAGGGACATGCTAGTGGATTACTTGTGCACATTCAGGACAAGGCACGGAAGGACGGTTGTCCCATTTGGCTAGAGGCTACAACAGATACTTCCAGGCGGCTGTACCAGAAGCACGGATTTGAAGTTATTGGCGATATAATTCTAGGCAAGGGTAAAGTTGGCTCAGATGGACTTCCAAAGAAACATGGCGAGGGGATTACGATTTGGTCAATGTTGTGGCGGCCCTAGAGCTACGTATAAGCCACCACTATGTCTTTCAGACCAATACTTCCTCAAAGACACATGAAACTTGGTGTCCAGATAGTCATAACGCCTTTTCTAGGCATCGGATAGGTATTGTTCTTGGTGTATGCAGTACTTGAAACGAACGCGCCATTCGGTCGAGACCCCCTCACGAAGTTCATAACTATTCACCAGTTACACATGGGGTATAAACCGCCCCTGGAGGCCCCAGCCTGAAGTTGCTTAAGGGGCTGGGCTTCTTACGACTTCAATAATTGATTAATTGTAACGAATGATTTCTTCTCCTAGAGTCTTTCTAGAAGGAACCGTGCCGGGACAGTGCTTTCTTGGGGATTCATTCCAGAACTATAGTGCCACGGTTTTGGGCTCCCATGCAGGTCCTCTAGGAATTAATTCCTCAGCAGTTCAGGGGAGTACCTATGGCATATGATAAGCGCGATTTTATAAAGGAGGCTACTTTCCCCCTCTAAGTCTGCTCAATTTACATAGTTGAAGTTCATATCAAAAAGCTAGAAATTTAGATATTTCGGATCTCGACCCCCGTAATACGCCAATCTCATCTTATTTTACTCTCAAAATGTCTCTAAACTGCGTTTTATGTTGGAGAGAAATCTCGATGTACCAGCTCCGAATTACGGCAACTTGTGCTCATTACAATAGAATCTGTCCTGGGTGTACTACCGATAACATCAACGGACAGCTTCGGAATCCAAGTACAACCGATGTTAGATGCCCCGAATGTAATAAACTCTTAAATTCTGCCGATATCTTGAGATTTGGGGACGCAGAATCAATTTCCCAGTGTGTTAACCCTGAGTTACCATAATGTTAAATTATATTCGAATCCTAGGGAGACTCTTATAATAACATCTCGTAGGTACCTGAGTCATCAGGAGGCCCGTCGCCGCCGCATAGAACATGCCCGCGAATTACAGGCCCAGGAAACTGCACAAGAAACTGCAAGGCGCCAGGCTGAGTTGAGAGAGCAAGAATCCCAGTCCCTCGCACTCATTGAACGAATTAGTAGGCCCTGTCCCTGGTGTGGGGTGGCGATACAGAAGAACGGCGGATGGTAAGTCATACCTAATAATCTATAGAAAAGTTACTAGCTGAGAACATGCAACTATACTGATAATTCAATACATAGCAACCATATGTACTGCAAGATATGCGAAAGGGACTTCACCTGGGGTGAGAGTCGCAATTACCAATGGCAGTAAAATTCCTCTTCCTAATGAGGTTGCGAAAGAGAAGTACATTGGCATACGTATAAGAAGGCCAAGATATGACAGGATTGTATGTAATCAATTATTTTAATTCTCGGGTGTGGAATTGATGTATGTAACGGGTTGGGATGATGGAATAGAAAAATCAAGGCATGTCGCGCCGGGCTTGAGCGGCGTTATAGTTACCTAGTAGATTGTGGTTATATGACTCCTTATAGAGACAATACTCATGATAGGGCTAGGCGTGCAACTCTGCCCTTTTCTCCCGATGCCCAACAAATCGGGCCCTTGACACACTCTACACTATCAAAGCTGCCATTATTGAATCCATGCCATGTCTTACCGCCATCGAAGGTGACGTCGGATCCAGTCGGACCCACGGCGAGTGCTGTGTTGCAGTGCCCAGGAACCCATGACGACCCCGAGCGGTAGCCCCCAGGGGACGAGGAAGACGGCTTCCAAGTCACGCCACCATCACTCGACCACGCCGCAACATCAACAGCAACCGTAGGCGCCGAGTAGTTTCCACCAACAGCTATGCCATGCTTCGCATCGCGAAACTGCACCGAGAAGACTCCCGTACCCTCGCCCCCGGCTATGGAAGCATTGGAAACATCCCAGTGGTATCCATCAGCACTTCTAAAGATACGACCAGGGTCAACGCCTCCGGAAGCAACGTACCAGCGTCCGGCCGTCGTCGCAAGACACGTTCCACTGGCGGCAAAACCGGCCTCTCCCTCAAGCGCGGGAGCTATGCCATCAGGATCGACAATACGCCAACTCGCCCCTCCATCGCGCGTCTCAATAAGGCGGATCTTCCCATCGACGGGGTCGCTCATCGCCAAGCCATGCGCGGGGTTCTCAAACGCGATGCAATCGTAAAACGCGGCGGGCTCCTGGTTCGTAAACGACTGGCTCCAGGTCGCGCCGCCGTCGCTCGTAACGTAGATGCGCGAGCTATTGCCCTCGCCAATCGACAGAATGACCGCTTTCTCGGCGGACCACGCCTCGATGTCCCGGAACTCGAGCGCCGCGTCGTCGCCCGACAGCGCCGGACCCACGGATGCCCACGTGCGGCCGCCGTCTACGGAGCGTAGCACCGTCCCGCTTGTTCCTGCTACCCAGGCGATTTTGTCCGATACGGGTGCGAGGCCACGGAAACGCGCGTTGCTTCCTGTGGGAAGAAGTTCCCAGGTTAATTTGGGCAACGCAAAGTTCTTCGCGCTTATTGACGCTCCAATACCCAAGTCGGTCAAAGTGCCGATGCACAACAGGATGGCCATCAGTAGTCGCGCCATGATGCTGTGCAGATGTTGGCGAACTGCAATCTCGATGCGACTTGGATGCCTTTGCACGCGAGGAAAGGTGGGAGCGCGTCCTTTTAATTACTCCCAGCCTAGTCTTATCGTCGCCGTTTGCTTGTGATGTTTACGGTGTAGCGCTCTGCTGGGTTTATTATCCGCCCCTGTCCTTCAGGCCATCTTAACCGTATCAGGAAGGCCAATACTACATCCATGGATGTCGTCATCTTCCCCATTTACAGGTTCAATTACGTGAAGACTTCAAGGTGTATCGTAGATTCTCATCGCCTTTGGAAAATCCATACATGGAAAATGATTACAAGAGAGTTCGCCGTAACAAGCTTCAGAGACGAATCATAAAAAGACCTAATTATTATCAACATTCTTGAAGAGGAATTTATTTTATTGTGACTCTACATATATATTCTAAGACGACATCGTATCTCTAACGGTGTCTTGTAACTTTACTACGAAACGGAAAGTACTTAGGCGCCTTCGGATAGCCCCTTAAAGTCATGCTTGGTCCTTCTGTTCGACGGCTCTCCTTAGGGGACGGCAAACCGGCACTAGAGAGTGCACTCCGAGAAAGCGGCGGCCTCGAACCAGTGCAAATGCGAGGGGGAGTTTGACGCCCCATACTATCCATCGATGTCTGACAGACTATGGCAGCGGAGGCTTGCGGAATATCACAGATACTTACCTGCACGACCTTGCCAGTCGACGCGTGTTTCAAGACTACTTCGCTCTCATAATCTTCGAGCTCCTCATCTGAGTCTAGCGACTTGGTGACGGACGTGCCCGAATTTACAGAGTCGGAAGAACTGTTCCCCTCCAGGGGGTATACGTGCCTGGGTGAATATCCTTGGTCAAAGTTTAACTCGACAGCATCTGAGTCATAATCATCTTGCTGTAGGGACGAATTGCTATTGACCGAATATGAATCATCCCCGACGCGAGACGCATATCGGCGCTGCCACACGGCCTCTAGTTTGTCCGGGTCAAATTCCTCTGGCATCGCATCCGAGCATGGCCATTTCGACCGTGAATATTCCTGATACTTAGCGTCTTCGGCATCTACTTTCGACGGTGGGATGTAATCGTAGCTGCGCTGATGTAGGAAGATCTTCCGCTCGGCGAAAGGACCTGGATCGTCGGGAAGGTCGTTAAAGGACTTGCACCCTTTCATAATATCTAAGATGGTCCTAGACGGTGCCTCACTCATGTTGGTCTGTTTTCCCCCTGTGGACTCAGTTACGCTGGATGGTTTTCTACGAATGTTTAATTTTTCTAATAAGCCACCTGGCTGGCTGTGTATGCTTGTATGTAGGAGCTCGATGAAAGCGTTAGCTTGTGGATTTGAATCCTTTGAACCGAGGGTTTTGGTCCCGGCCTATTGTTCTGATCTTGGACAATATAATTGCTAAGTAGCAACCGAGAAGCAATAGGTCACAAAATCCATTATCCTAGATAATTATAGTTCCTTCTTTGAAGTTGCGGGTATGCCGGTCGGGGTTATATTCTACTGCGAGTTGAGAAACAATGAGTCAAACGTGGGTATCTGGGTACGTACGTGTATGTTAGGTATTGACATCTCATCACCTCACCTGCAAACTCTCGCTGGCGTTTAGGCCATGCGGAATGTGTCGTTGCTACCAGCGTTGGTATGCGGCATTCCAGCATGAAAATGTCAGATTCGGGAAACGATGGTCTAGATGTTCGGATCGATAGATGCTTTGAAATATGCCATTGCCGCTATGAAATGTACAACTTGTTACACATCGGTAGGTCTAGACCATTGCCAGGTGGATTATGCATACCTTTAAGTCAGTGTCCAATTTTAGCAAAGCTTGTACTCTCAAAGGGCTTGCGATGTTATCTGGTCGGACAAAGAACGGGGCGGACGGAGTACATCCGGCCTGAAACATACAGGAGATAGTTAAGCCGTTAGGCTGTTTCTAATATTAGTTATTTCCAACTGCGTCCCAATACTAGTGATTGTGGAGATTATGCCTGCATCAATAATTTCGTTGTTAGATTTCGCCGGTCTCCTTTCTTTGTGCATTGTCCTGCAACCCCTTATTATTTCCGGGTCCGACTGAAAATTCGGGTGTGCTAATTCTGACTGCGTCTTGAAAACGACGTTCCACAAGACCCTCTAAGTCGCAACAGCTTACGACGTTGTGGCCCTAGGCCACGGTCTGAGCAGATCCGGCTCCGCAGTGCTCTCGCTATCGTGTACACGCAAGGGATTTAAATGGATTCTAGCCCAGACGCTAGGGATCTCTCCGCGGTTACGTGCTGCAATAAGGCGAAGCAGATCCGACGGCAATGGTGAGTCTAATGCGGGCGAACTTTAAAGAGACATCAAATCCGTGAATATCATGGTTCTGGAGGAGCAAGTTACGCTTATAAGTGAATCCTCTTTCAATGGTAATGCTACTATGTCTAGGGAAAGAACTCATTTCTGCGACATATTCGCATGATACCTTCCTTACCTACAGGTAGTCTAATACGGAAGATTCAATAATGTCTCTCTATATGACACAGGGAACACGAAGAAATTGGCCGAATTTGTGAATCGGGTCCCGAGACCATGGAAGGGAGCCAATTAAGCCGACCGAAGATGAATGCAGGCTATGTATTTGATGCGGTGCGACGAGTCATACGTTGCTCGTGCTACGGAATTTCTCTTTACATCTTACAGAAGTGCAAAAGTCGTAGCCTGCAGAATAACTTATTACTTACCTCCATTTCCACACCGAAAATTGACGTTGTCATGGCTTTTTCAGCGGGGGTTGTTAAAAAGCCTCATCGTATCACACGTAACATTCCGCATTGAAGTCCTCGCGTCATCAACGGCAAATTCGGAGTTCTCGTGTTGCGAGATGAAGTGAAGAAATCGAGCTTATGTAGGTCATGGCCGGTCCGACTGGTAGGTCAGTGCTAGTGAGGCTGAATGCGGTAATCTACCACGCCGCTCACCAGCGACCCCGCCGTTGCGGCGAAAGATGGATCTCAATTTTGAAAGATTTCCGGTGCCGTTGCGTTAGTGTTCTGACTAAAAGGGTCCTAGATCGTAGCTCGCGCAGTAAGCAAAAAATTCTCCTTACGAGCGTAAGCTAAATGGTACCCGGGAACCCGATTGATGAAGTCATGTCGCATGAGGGGACTGGTGCAAAAAACGTGGTAATGTCACGGTGATGGGTGGTTAGACTCGGCTTCTTGAACTGCTGTATCTGCCTGCGGAGGTCGAGGGGCTGACTCGATTTGTGCCGCAATCCAGGGATGATCTGCATTCGTAAAAGGTGAATGGCTTCGAAGGTGGAGTTAGCGCTATCTTTTCCTGTTGCTAAGGATACGACACAAGCTTGACGGTGACGATTTTTGGTGATAGAATGTTGTAAGCGACCATTCATAAGTGTTTTCTATCGTTCTATTCCCGCTAGCGTGTGTAGCTCTGAAATGCGCCTGGTAATGTTACACTTCGGTATTGTTACCTGCACATACGCTGCTGTTGGTAAGCCGGGACGTCATACAACAGTAAGGAATCGCGTACGGATTTACACGATGCAAATTGACTTGGGTATACGGGCACATACGCTTCCTACCCAAAATAATCCCTTACGAATATTCCCAAGTGTTGATGGGATTTCACTTCTATTGAGTACGTAGCTCAGGGGTCGTCCCAAGCCCTCGGTCTCTGAACTAGAACCCACGGTCAGCCTTCGGGATATTTTTGGTCTTGGCTAGGGTAGTTTAAGTTCAAGCCAGGTTTCTCATTAATAAAACTAGCGTGGGAGCGATGCCATCAGTTCGTGC
This sequence comes from Hypomontagnella monticulosa, assembly GCA_902825475.1. Taxonomy (NCBI): domain Eukaryota; kingdom Fungi; phylum Ascomycota; class Sordariomycetes; order Xylariales; family Hypoxylaceae; genus Hypomontagnella; species Hypomontagnella monticulosa. The sequence goes on from CADEBF010000008.1 coordinate 1,561,002, forward strand.
TATGGTGAGAGACTGTGCCGCTAACATCCATCACAGAGCTACTCGAAGCTTGTTTGCTTGCATCTAATGAACAGGCTAAGAGCCAGAGTCGCCAATACGGTCTCAACGTCATAACGTACCATCTTCTCAGCTTTCTCATGGCTTCTTGCGATCTTCGCCGGTCACGAGTAACGAGATGAGAACAAGGCTATTGTAAACCCCGCAATTGGCGACATTGGATTTGTATAGTGATCGGACTAGTCGGCTCGGACAAGTCGGCATTGCTTAGGTGCTGTGTTAGTCGTTGACCCGACGTGAACGGCATTGTCTGACGCAGATAATCGATGGTTGAAAGAACAAAAAGAGAGTGACCCACGCTGTTGTGTCCCCCGCCTGTAACACAATGGAGATGGCGGTGATCGTCGAAGCACTAGACCCAACACAGCATGTGGCTTTGTATTGTTGCCAGCAAAGCGATGTCCGTCAGATGCGTGGTGACGCCGGGTGCCCCCAAATCTCGTATTTGGCAACTCTTGCAGCTCGATTCACTGCACCATTCCACTGCTAATACAATGATTGTATGTATGCGCTCGCTAGGCGCTCGATGGCACAACACACACATATACACACCTGTATGCGTTAGGCAATACCCCTGCGGGCGTCAGGGGTTCAGCTCACAGCCTCATTTGGAACAAGCGCCAGCCCATCATAACCGCTCTGGGGTTTCCTAACCTCGAAATGTCCTAGGATGGCTTGTCATGTTCCCACTATTTCTGCGAATCAACATGTAGGAGTTATGACGTCTCCTAGGATCTTTGAATTAGAACTGTGCCATTGAAAGAAAACTGCTAAATCAGTCCTCAAAGAGATCGGCGTCTTACAATGAGATGAAGATCGTCACTTGTTTTCTGGGCCTCAAATACATTTAAGAATAATTGTCCATCGCTTCGATCTCCTAGCAATGGAGACTGTTCTCGATTCATACCTACACAATTCTTTAATAGTAATAATTGAGGCCCCGACTCCGATCGCTAATCCACGTGGACCTATTTGTCGTACCTTCGCACCGATCATTGACCAATAATAGTAGCAGTTATCCTTCAGGAGGACGACTGATCGGCACCATGCGGTCCGCGCTCGTACAGGCCCTCGTCGGCGTTGTCGCCGTCTCAGCCTTGACTGTTCCTCACTCTGTTGAGAAGCGGTTAAAACTCATCGACCTGGCACAGTTCGGCAGTTTTCCAACCATTTCGCCCGAGAAGGCCCACGCCGACGCGGTGCAAGTAAAAGGACCTTTGGCTTCCGATGGCCCCCAGTATACCGGCGGCAAGATTGGCACCACTAACAAGGCGCCCTCCGCCGGAGACGACGCTGTCACTGCAGCTGCTGACGGGACCTGCGATCGAAATAACCCTGCCGTCCGGTTCGAATGGCGAAACTACTCGGCGGATGATAAGAAGGCATTTGTCGATGGCATCAAGTGTCTAATGGGAAAGCCCTCATCTGGAGGATTCCAGGGCTCGCAAAGCCGATACGAAGATCTAGTCTCGGTACACCAGCAACTCACACCCTCTATCCACCAGCGCGCTGTGTTCCTACCTTGGCACCGATACTATGTGTCGGTATTCGAATCGTTGATGCGCGAGGAGTGTGGTTTCAACAGAGCTTTCCCTTGGTGGGATGAGACGCTGGACTCTGGCAAATTTGCTCAGTCCGACATCTTCACTGACGCATACTTCGGACCCCTCCCCGGAAAGACGTCCGATGGACAAGGTACCTGTATTGAGTCAGGCGTAAGTATCATCACCACGATAACCGGTGGGGAAGTCATTGGCTAACATAGGCTGTAGGCATTCGCGGGACTCACTCTCCACATTGGCCCCGGCAGCGGGTTCTCAGACCATTGTCTCGCGCGAGCAGTCGATGAAAGCTTGACGGCGACAGTCAGCTCTCAATTCGTCCAGGATTGCAATTCCCGTACCTCGTACGACGATATGCGAGGATGCCAAGAACTCGGGTATGCTTGACACCCCTCCCTAATAACACTTCGTACGTAGCCAGCTAACAACTCTTCGCAGTCCCCACGCTTACGGCCACAACGGTGTCGGCGCCGTCATGGCGGAGGTTCAGGCCTCACCCGGAGATCCCGTTTTCTTCCTGCACCACTTATTCGTCGACCACTCATTCCGCATCTGGCAAAACGCCGATGCCTCGCGCACCACCACCATCAATGGTTGCGCCGACGGCAACAACCCGTGCGCCCCGATCACGATGGACTATGTTCTCCACTCCAACGGATTACGGCCCAACACCACGGTCGGCAACGTCATGGACACCCTCGGTGGCTATCTGTGCTACCGGTACGACTACTAATTCAGACATTCGGATATTATATTTTTCCCTCTAAGTCGGTCGCTTGCGAGTGTGTCATGAACCAATTTTACCTTCCACTGTACTTTATCCATTGGGGATTGGCGTTGGGGCTCTCGGAGGGCTTTCATATCTTGACCAAAATCGCATTTGCCTATCCATTTTGATACCTTGATAGAAGAGGAAGGGGGCCGGCCGACGACAATCCTTATTATACCCAGGAATATTTTGGTATGGTACATAGTGACGTTTTTAGCTGTATCCTAGTTCACTCAGAATAAAGATTACGATTCTTTAGAATTATCAGATGTCGTCCGAAATGATCGACCGTGCATTAATTGGTCTGTGGGTGCTGTTCAATTGAACTGCCATGCGCTATCGCCGCTGCAACCACACCACACCATCTTCACCATGAACACGTGTTCGTGAGGTATGATCTGAAACAGATATCTATCATAATGATATCTGGATTATTTATGAACCCCAGAGCTACTAAGCTTTAACATGTTGAAAGCCTAAGCTATCGCAAATCCTCACTACCTCCTATGCAATTAAGGACTTCCAATTCCATAATTATACCATACATTTCAAGAACAGCCTCTCCCACTTTTCATTCGATTTGAAGCTATTCCCAGAACCATCACCCTTTGTGGACGAAGAGCAACGGTGCAGCACTAGACATATACCTTCACACTTATTTAACATTTTCAACTCAATAGCATTCTATTCACAGGGTATAACATACATTGTCATTTAACCATGTACTTCTACGCGCTTTTTCATCATCTGCGAACGATCTTTTTTTATACATGATAACCACCACTCTATGTGCAAAAATGAGGAAGACCTTATCTGGCATATTTGCAGCTACCTACCAAGCGACCAACTTTCGAGTGACTGTCTCATGACGTATGGGTGAGGCACATTATTCATATACCAGCATGCAGCATTACAAGATCTTTGGTAATTGAATAATCCTATATCGGCCAGGGTGGGTCTATTTTTACATTAGATAGTTCGCTAGTTAATATTCATACTAGAGTTGGGATTGAGCTGGGCTGCTCCTGGCCGTCTATATAATAGGGCAACCAAACCACCTCGCTACATACCTTCTCTAAATCTTACAAAAGACACGGGTTTCTTATAGTCGTAAATTGCGAATACTATTAACATCGCCAAACGCAGTGTGGTAACGAGAGGGGTTACCCCTATTATGTAGAGCCGAGTATATAGCTCTTAGACCACTTGCCAACTAACAGGATTAATACTTCTTGTATGATACTTGAATCTTTTAACCACCTAGCTCTTAAAACTATCTGTATAAAACCGTTACCGAATTTTTAATACCTGTTCCGTTCACATCTCGCTAGTAGCACTTACGTAAAAGTGTGATATCCTTAAGGCGTCCATCGAACTACAACCCAGGCTATAAGCCTGTTATAAAGACCAAACTAATATTTCACACACTATCCCTTACTAAAGGATCTGGGGCAATGAGGACCCCGGGGAACTCATAGGGTTAAAGCATAGTCTAGTGTTAATTTCAGTTATATCTTGAACCATACTTCAGATATAAGCCTACTCAGTTAAGGCCAGTATCTCAGAGAATATAATTAAGTGTACTTTCTGATTGAAATTTCGAAAGAATCTTATATAAAGAAACTCATCAGATTCCTATATGCTACTTTCACTTAAATAACGGTATTATTCATCTTATTCTCTGATTCGGTGTTATTATAGTTAGAAGCGAGAATATCGGCACTTTACCGGACCTCTCGTTCTCAATACTTTATAAACTTACTTCACGTGTGTCACTATCGTAGATGTCGTAGACGCATCTTATAATTCTAGTGAGGCTACATCGCCGACACTATCCATATCATCATCCTTGCCGCCATCTTGTCTTTCACCGCTGCTGGTTGTCGCCGTTCTCGTCGTTATTGCTCTCGTCTCTCTCGACATTCTCGCCGCCTTGGCCGCTTCTGCTTCCATAATCGCCATCATGGCTCTCGTCGTTATGTTCCTACCACTGTTATGCTTCTCGCCGTTAACGTACCCTTGTTACTATCGCCGTTCTCGCTGCCACCCCTGCTGTGATCTGTATTATCTACATCGCCGACCTTGCCGCCGCCTTAAAATTCTTCGTGGTAGTCCCACATCTAGTCGTTGACCCGGGACACCCACCCTTCTTTCCCGTTTCCATCTGCCTTTCCCCAGCCCGCGTTGCTTAGTCGCATACCTGCCAAACTGAAGACCCATGACCAGTACGGAATTTTTCTAGCATGCCAAACACACTCCAGCACTAATACCAGTAAGGAAGCGTACGTACTTTTGGTCATCACACAACCCCGTAAGGTACCCAAAGAGGGATTTGCTTTCGAAGCAGGACCCGCCAACCACTTCGAACTCTTTCCACATCACGACACCTACACTTCAAACCACAAGGCGGGTGCATGTTGTTTAGTGCCACCAGTGTTACCACCCTACTTCCCCAGGTTGATTTGCCCTTGAACCCAAGTCAACTCCCAATCTAGGGCATTCATTCAACAACCATTTCACCTGTTCGCTTGTTGATGTATCACCCACTCCCTCTACACCCAGATCAATATGATCCTGCTAGCTGTTAGCTGCGTAATCACCACCTTTATACGCAGTCAAACGAAGTCAAACGAAGTCAACACATAGCCTAGCTCTGCAAGATCTGGGAATCGAAATCAATGTAAGTATTTATTTCAAGATGGGTTGATCAAACTACTAACATAGAAGCGAAACCAGCCTACACGCCTCTCTGCTAGCATACCTGTAGAGCACCAACTAGCGAGAGATCTACTCATACCGACTGAACGCGCTCGACCACATTACTCAAAAGTGCCCCTTTACAAGTCCCGAACATTTCGTTGCAGATCCGGGCCCAGCTCATTCAACCAGTCGCGCCCTGACATACATAGACCTTTCGAATCCTCACACTATGGAGTCTTCTAACTCCCTGATGTTCGCCCCCAAGTCCATATTGGACCGGATGCCGAAGGAGGTCATGATAATGATCCTGAAAATGGTGGGCGAGGACGGTTGCTCGTCGTTCATGCCTCCGGGAGTCAGGACCAACACAGAGCAACGGAACAAAAATCAGGATAACAAAGTCTGGGCAGCTTTTGGCGCCTGCCGCGCTTTTTTGAACGTCCGCCTCGAGTGCTTTTTCCACGCTCGGCCCATGGTGCTGCGCTGCAGCAAAGCCTATGATCTAGGCAAGGGCAGGCTGTCGTCTCTTCTATGGGCTCGAGACGCGCAGGCACTGGCGTCGGTGAAGCATCTGGTGCTGACAGGATTCATGGGGCACACGGCTTCCATGTACGTCCAGATCCCGGGAGCTCTGGTCGCTTTTCCTCGCCTGAAGACCTGCACGTTGATATCACGATGGTACTCCGAGACTATGAATAAGGGCCTCCAATCCATCGATTTCCCGGCCAAGTTGAAGCACCTTCTCGTCCGCATGGGAGTCCCCGAGGAACTGGAGCTTTGCATGCAGTGTTACGATCGCAAGATGTGGGAGGAGAATGGGGTGGAGCAGGGTATATATCCTATTCTGGAGGTCATGGCCCAATATGCCGAGAAGAAGCGCAAGGATAAGGCACTCGAAGAGAAGAAGCGCGAGGAAGAGAAGCGTGAGAGCGGTATTGGTCATTGAGATCATACTACCACGCGCATCATCCTTGTTGCAGGATATGGGCTTGAGACTGGTTGCTGCACTGGAATTGCGTACTGCTTTCGTTAGAGATGGGATATTGAGTGCGCCTCATTAGGTGCTCACGATATCGCAGTACTCTTCGACGAAGGACAATGGTTACTCGGTTAAACGCCTAGATACCTAGGTGATGAGTGGAAAGAAAGGGGCTGGAATTAGGCAATAAATCATTTGACTTTTCGTTTTCTATAATAATGCATTGAAGCCATCGTGATATACCTTGCTGGCTCACACTTCATCTGATTCCCGGACTGAATGAGATACATCACGCTTATTTCGTTCAGTCTCTCGTATCTATAGATGTCTTCTCTGTTTTGGATTCTACAGTGGCTTAAGGTGTAGTCAAGTATTCGTTCGCATGAGAAGACGCCGACGTATCGACTTTGAAAGGAAGCATCTTCTGACCCGAAGTTCAAGTAACGTTAAAATAAATATATCTAATAAATTCTGGCGACCCTGTACTAAATAATTCCAAGCCTTGGAGGTTGTTACCTCGATTCCTATACGGACGTTTTGGTCCGAAAGGGCCGAGTTAGAACTCGCTCGATTGGGTTAACAAGCGACAGATGATTGGTCAGATTGGACTAGGTTCAACGGTTAGTCGGAAAGCCTCCGGAAGGTGGGCGGGCTTGACTGTGACCGGGTCAGATCGCATTACCTAAGAAGAGAACATCTTAGAATATTTGAGGTGCTGGGTCTTCTGTTGCCGGCCTATTTGACCGACGATCTATCGGATCGTAGTAGATTCGAGAAACGTCAAGTGTTTGGAATAACACCGAAGCCGGGCTAGCATTTCCAAGGTTGGCATCGGATTGGAATGCCATCAGTCCATACTCTGTTCCATAATTGAAATCTAGAATTGTCGGGACAGAGTTAAGATAAGCTTATGTATCGATACGCGGGATACAGGCGACCAATGTGGCAGCGGCTGGGTATGGTAACAATTGAGATTTAATATCACATGTGAGAATCTCGCGTCCACTTCGTCAAATAGATACCCCTGTAATTGGACTGCATGAATATTGAAACATACCACCATACCTATCGGACCTATAGATGAGATATTTTCTTCGCTATATACGTACACGTAAATGTGAGTCAAACATAGCACAATCTCATATCTAGATGTGGTACATGTATTCGATTGCTCGCTTTGCCACTATATAGTAGTAGGTAGGCCCCCAAGTTGAATCCTCTTATCGGAACTGACTGTTTTGTAGATAGGACCAGTTGCTCCGAGTTGGCATATATATGTCACAGTAGGCGAATAAAAATCAGGGGAATAAGCTGATACCGATCGCATAATTACCTACACTTAAGTACGTATGGTATAGAGCGAGTAAGAAGTACTACTATGTATGTAGGCAAGGTTATAGGGGACCCATTTTGGTCTTAGAAGCTTCGAATGTTCTCTCTTAAAAGATCCATCTGAGGTGCGTAAGATATTCGGTGGTACTAGGTACCCGTGTACTCCCCTAGCTTTGAATCAATCTGATCACTGCATTACTAGGGTCGTATTTTATATTAAGTTGAAAAATCCAAGCTGCCATATACATTGTAATCTACTATTCCTAGCATTAAAATAGGTGATATAAATTGAAAACCACGTTGTCTGATCTTTAAGTGATTGACGAGAAAGAGTGGCGTATTTGAGGTCTCTCAGTCTCGTTAACGGGAACTAGCTGGTAACACCAACTTCAGCCTGACACTTGGATACCCGAAGATCCCCGCAGCACCGTGTGAGGTGCCCCGCAGAGCCCCGCCAAAAAAAGACTACGAATTACGTAGTTGGCCAAGGCTTAGCGGACCAAAGCTCCCCTTGCAAGTATCTCGCCATACGTTGACGGTGCGTTTAGGTACTTTAGGTAGCTCAGGTAGTTCTGGCCCGGCGGGGCTAGGCCCTGCTCTAGTCCTCAATTGTTGCTGGTGTCTTCCCTGGTCCTGAGGGATTTCGCTACCTTTGCATCTCGATTGCATCAAACCAAAAGCTGCGGCCCAACCAGAGCCAACCAGAGCCCATGCTTGAAAATGTAAATGATTACATATGTACATATAACAAGTCGACATACACACCTACCTATATTCAAATCCTCCTCCCCGCCTAAAAACAAATCACCTACTTGACGAACTGTTGTCGTTGCCGCCCCTCCCGTCGCCTGTCTTCCGTCTTCCTACTCCCTCCCCTATCACTGTATGAACTGGTTGACCTCTCACCAGTCACTCACACATTAAATTGACGCCACTAAGCCTTTTGAACGAATCATACCCATTTCTCACTGCCCGTGGTCTGTTTCTCTTGTGTCGCATCGCCTCCCACCTGGACCTTCATAGGTCGAGTCTGCATTACCGCGGCTAAACCTAAGGCACCTTTACTTACGAGCTTCCTTTCTCCCATCTTGGACTCCTATATCTCGTATTATATCCTATTGCAAGGCGGGATTTTGTATGGCCCCTCCCGCCCGCTAGTCTCACCACCAGCAAGCTTGGATAGACTTCTGATCATTGAATCGGAACACAAGAGCCTCCCAAAATGGCGCCGACAGACGAGAGCGAATCTTCGGCTACCAGCGACCGTCGGTTGCTGCTGATTTCCAATCGGCTTCCTATTACCATAAAACGAAAGGAGGAAGGCAGTTATAGTTTTTCTATGTCCTCTGGAGGTCTGGTCACCGGTTTGAGTGGCCTGAGCAAGACGACAAGCTTCCAGTGGTACGGCTGGCCTGGTCTAGAAGTCCCCGAGGCCGAAATTCCTACCGTGAAACAACAGCTGAAGGACGAATACAACGCACACCCAATTTTCGTTGACGATGAACTTGCAGATAGGCACTACAATGGGTTCTCAAGTACGCCTTCTCTCTTTCCCTTTCCCCCTCCCTCGGTGTTTCCCATCAGCTAATTTTAGTTTTACTTGGTAGATTCGATCCTTTGGCCGTTGTTCCACTACCACCCCGGCGAGATTACCTTTGATGAGAATGCGTGGGCGGCGTACAAGGAAGTCAATAGGCTATTTGCCAAGACAGTTCTGAAAGATGTTCAAGATGGTGATCTGATCTGGGTCCACGATTACCACCTTATGCTACTCCCCGAGATGCTGCGCGATGGACTAAGCGACCGAAAAGATGTCAAGATCGGTTTTTTCCTCCATACCCCATTTCCCAGTAGCGAAATTTACCGTATTCTCCCCGTCCGCGAGGCCTTACTCGAAGGTCTGCTGCAGTGCGACCTGATCGGCTTCCACACCTACGATTACGCACGGCATTTCCTAAGCTCTTGCTCACGCATCCTTGAAGCCCCGACCACGCCGAACGGTGTCGAATATCGGGGAAAGTTTGTGACGGTGGGAGCGTTCCCTATTGGAATAGATCCGGATAAATTCGTCGAGGGTTTAAAGAAACCGAAGGTGCAAGAGCGAATCGCGACGCTGTCTCGAAAATTCGAGGGCGTCAAGCTGATTGTAGGTGTTGACCGTCTCGACTATATCAAGGGAGTTCCGCAGAAGCTACATGCGCTCGAGGTATTCCTAACGGAGCACCCCGAGTGGATCGGCAAGATCGTGCTTGTGCAGGTGGCAGTACCCTCTAGACAGGATGTCGAAGAGTACCAAAATCTTCGAGCGGTGGTGAATGAGCTTGTGGGACGAATAAACGGCAAATTCGGGACTGTGGAGTTTATGCCTATCCACTTTCTGCATCAGAGCGTTCAATTCGACGAGCTGTGCGCCCTGTACGCGGTATCCGATGTCTGTCTCGTCAGTTCCACACGAGACGGAATGAACCTCGTATCGTATGAATACATCGCCACCCAACAAAACCGCCACGGCGTGATGATCCTGTCGGAGTTTACCGGAGCCGCTCAGTCGCTAAACGGAAGCTTGATTGTCAACCCGTGGAACACCGAGGAGCTCGCGAACGCAATCCACGACGCCGTCACTATGTCCCCCGAGATGCGCGAAGCAAACTACCGCAAACTGGAGAGATATGTCTTCAAATATACTTCGGCATGGTGGGGCCAGAGCTTTGTTAACGAGCTAACCAAGGTTAGTAGCGCTCACAGCCACGGCGTCGACAGCAAGGTTGGGCCTGACGCGAGGCCCATCATCAGTAACGATGTCGGTCGCGCGTTGTCGGGTGTCTTCGAGAGCGTGAAAGCAGCTACGAGCGCGGCCGCTCCATCTGGCAGCGCCCTCGGCTTGTTGAAGTGAGCGTTGCGTTCGTTATGCCGGTTATTCAATTCAAATGGGGTTTATGTCTCGAAATTGTTGGTGGGGTGGTGCATAATTGCTCGGCGTTTAGGCGCTAGTTCACGTCGACCCGAACACAGGTCGCCAGAAACCGGCCTATTCGCAGTAGAAGAAAAAGAATTCATAGATGATGAGAGGAAAGCATATGATAAAGACAAGACACGGCTCGGGTTGGAGTTACAGGATTAGATATCGGCTAAGGAGCCACTGGATTCGGTTTCGTAGACCAATGCATATTATATTCAGGAGTTGACATGATTGCTGTGTTACTTGGATGATGTCAGTGTTGTGAAGTGCTTATAAATGGAAGCGTAAGAGTCAGATGATCGAATATTATGCTGAATTCAACATTGAATGAAGAAGTTGACGACTAGTTGAAATATTGAAGCTCCCTCTCCCTAGTTATGAATAGAGTGGGGGGTTACCAGCCCCCAATTCCCTACCACCAATTTCGAAGTTCTCACAACTTGCCCCTTTTCACTTCTAACTCCCTTACGAGCTAATAATGCTCCAAGGCTGCGGGGATATTCGACGTGATCCAATATTCGTCTCCCTTATTTGATATTGAACTGGCTCTATTCGTAGCTTGAGACGTTTTAAGTTGATATAATTTTTTCGGAGCTTCAGCGAGGTTCGCATCTCGAGGGGACTTATTTAGAAGGCAGGACGATAATAGTTAGGGGACCATACTGAAGACGCCGGTATTGATGATAGAAACCCGCGACATGACGGAAAGCGATAATTAGGTGCAACGCCTATTTTACAGGCTACGACGCCGCCACACCGGAGCTAGCCCCCTGAAACTGTTCTTTATCTCCGACCGTTGGCCCGCCCAACGCTGCTCACGGAGTTAGTCCATGTGTGGACTCGTCCCCTTATTACGAGTGGTCCAGTATTCACTCTAGGTGGGTACACCATATTACGCAGTTAGCAAAAGAGCACAGCTACGGTTGTCACGAACTACCGCTACGGAAGAAAACTACATAGCATGTACCATTGGAAGGTAGGAATTATAATAGAGACATCTACTTCGGAGGTAGGCGCGCGTATTGATAAGATGTTAAACCAGAGCAGGGAGCTCTGGGAGACGGGATAGGGATCTTAATTGAAGCATTACGTCTTCAATTAAGCCATATGCTCCATCTTTCAAACGAAATCTCACTGATCAATGGATTCTCTGTCAAATGAGCGTAGTATTATGATCCTAAGAAACGTAGTGGTGGCTGACTAGGTGGTGTGCTCGTAGCCTACGGCTACGATTACATCAAGCTATACAGAAAATTGACATGTGGGTATCCCCTGAGAACCCCTACGCCAACTCAATGTCAATCCATATTAACAATCGATATTTACGAGGTCTCGCTAAGCTACAGAGACTCAAGGTTGCAGAGATAATGAGTGTAATTGTATTAATACGGACTCTCCTTTTCTTGAACAACCTTAGGTACCTGATTCTTGAAAAGAGTGACATGATAACCGCCTATGGGCTTTAGATATTAAAAGAATGTTGTTGCCCGAAATTGCATTGTGGGAGACCACCGGGCGCCTCCTCTTATCCGCGATAAATGCTCCCAAGACATAGCTGGCCGAGTCGTCGACAGCAATAAGCGTGAGCAGATCACTTTGCTTCTCCTACTCGGTAGGTAACTAGAATCATATCAGTATAGAGAGTTGATATCAAGTTTTTAAGTTCGCCGTACCAGTCAGAGGATGGTCGGTCGGGTTGTAAGGGGATGTCCCCGTCTCAAGGCTGCTCGGGTCTTGAGCCACGACTTTTGCTTCGTCGCTGTCACTGTTGTCGCACTTGAAAACGAAAGAGAGCCATTTAGTTTTGCCCCCCGCCGTGTACTCATAGGTGAGCTTTCCATTCGATCCGGTGTCGGCTATTATCACAGTTAGTCCGCCGCCAACTTATCGAAGGGTGAGTATGTTAACGAACCATCTTTTGCCTCGATTCGGATTTTCGCAGAAGTTCCACCCTTTGGTATATCCACAAGCTTGACACCTAGGGAACCATGGGTGATTTCCGCTTTGCCGTTAAATAAGGGGCAACCCAGATTGTTCTCAATCTGAAGAACAGTATAGTAGGATGAGACGCTCATGGTGAAGTAATATGACGTGTTTGGAGATCAATCACAAGTTGTTTTTGAGAAAGGATAGTTTGCTGTCCTGTTACCACGAATTGAGAGGGTCTTTCACTCCCTTATAACCTCATTCCGACTCACGTAGAGGCTCGTCATAATATCATTCCAATAAGTTCAAATTCTTCTGATTGGATAGTATACGGCTAAGAACCCGTAGGTCTTTCCCATATTGCACAATTAACGTCGATACTGAGACTTATCAGTGGCGACTCGACTTGCTGTTATTTTCATTCGCGCTATGGCGGTCATGGCTTAAGCACGCACTCGAATCTGAGACTTCTTAGTCCCCTACGTTACACATCACGAACAGAAGGGGTAACGAACTGCTACGCCACGCAACTCATTTACTGCGTAGCAACTCACCTATACGTTCATATGCATACAGGAGAATCTTGAATGCATACTCCATCCCTTGGGATCAATCATCGCCATGAGAGCAACTATACAGTTCGTTCAATTTACTGAAGGCGTAGTGTTGATCAGGTATATGCGGGATGAGTCCGCACCTTAACCGCCATCATATTGTGATAGTTCCCCGTAAAAGGCGTTCATTCGTTTTACGGCTTCGTCCGAGGTGAATCGGATCTCGTTCAATGACCAATGAGGTATGAAAAGAGAACTATCTACTACCCTCATCTCCGAGACTCATGTTAGTTGTGCCGCTTGTATCGCCGTTTACCTGCTTGCGATCATGTGCATGCATACATGTAGTCTTCCAAGTTATTCCTTCAAGTTTGGATCCATGATAGATATCAACAATTGAGAATATCCAGTGAAAAAGGAGTATTGCACCTACACCTGCATTTTGACATACGTAATGCGTATTAACATTGATTCAGGTCTGTTGTATTCGATCGAGATTGATACTTGGCAACTGCGTTCTGCCTCAGCTCCAACATGACGCTACAAGATATCTCCCCCAGCCATTATCCAAATCTAAACCGCCGCACACTAGCGCCGGCGTCTTCACTATTGCCAACGCAGAGGATGGAAAAAGTGGTCGCTGCTGTTGATGAAACTCTCGCTTCACCGCCTATCTCGAGATGATTGCTAGCTCCGTTTCTCTGCGCCAAGCTTCTCTCATACCGTCCATGTCTAAGAGGAAAAGCGCATATAGTCTTGATGACGAGGAAAAGGGGTAGTTTAAGCAGCGGCGTTATATCAGCGGTCTTGAAGTAATTAGCACTGAGCTTTTCAAGCCATTGACAGGAACGACTCAACATAAGTCAATACGGCCAACAGTCCAGTCAAATGCTATGTTACACAAAATCTGTTGTTGGAAGGCTTTGCATTGTTAGTAAAGAGGTTTCCTAAATTTAGATTCGCTTTGTGTAAAATCATTTGGGTTAGTCTCTTTAGTTACCTTGGTGGGGGGTTCTGTTGTTTGCTGCTCTTGACTTCGCAAACCTTTCCCTATCCTCTCACTCCTTGTCCCTCATCACGTCGTCCCTTAGATTTATCGCCTTATTATTACAGTATCGCCGTAACCATGGCACACCCAGGAGCACCGCACCTAATATTCGGCTGTGGCGGTCTCGGTAATGAGCTTGTAGGCGAGGACACGGTGCAAGAGCTCCTGGAACTGCTCAAGGAATCCGGTATTAATCGGCTCGACACGGCAGCCCTATATCCACCCACAGACATTGGGGCCTCGCAACGCCTCCTCGGGCAGGTCGGGGCGGCACAGCTGGGATTTGCCATCGACACCAAGGTATTGATCAGCATGTATGGCATCAAAGGCACTTTAGAGCCAGAGAAGATAGCCAAGTCCGTTGCAGACAGTCGCGACACCCTGAGATTCAGTGATGGCCAACGCATCAATGTCTTCTATCCTCATGCCCCAGACGTAGCTACGCCCTTGAAGGACCAAGCGCTTGGCTTCCATACACAATACGAAAAGGGGTTGTTTGACAAGGTAAATCTTTTCGCGTATCTACATGACGGGCAAGAGAGATAAAGTCGGGTTTAACTTTTCACTATAGCTAGGAGTTTGTAACTTTCCAGCCGATATGCTTGCCGAGTTCATCGATATCTGCGAACGCGAGGGATACGTCAAGCCCACCGTATACCAAGGTGTCTACAATCTTATTGACCGCCGATACGAAGGACCCGTGCTTGATCTAGTCCGCAAGCATGGCATGCAGTTCGTGGCGCATAGTCCGCATGGCAGCGGCTTTCTCCACGGAGGCCTGACATCAGGCCAAGTCGAGGGGACGCGTTTCAGTGAGGGGAATATTATGTCAACTGATGGCCGGCGTTACGATACCGATAAGAACCATGAAGCCATCCGATTCCTCGACGAGGCGCTTAAGCCGCACGGCATCTCCAAGCCGGAGGTTGCACTACGTTGGCTTGCCTTTCATTCGAAGTTACAGCCACAAGATGCCATCATTTTTGGATCAAGCAAACTCGCCCAAGTAAAGCAGAACATAGAGGCAATACGAAAGGGCCCACTTCCGGAAGACATAGTTGTAGTGCTGGATGACGTTTGGAATATCGTTAAATAGCCTCACTTGATACTCCACGACGGCTCCTAGAAGCGAATTATGATATACTCTAACTAGTCTTTCATTTTTCCACATTTCCTTTGAGTAAACTTACTTATATTCTCGGTGTCACTTGCGTAAGTCAACGTGTGATATGTATCTAGTATCACGTAGATATCTTGAGCCGGGATTTTTATTAAAGCCATCTTAATTGTTAGTGGCGCAATACCGTCCTCCTGACCTTGAGGTTCTGGGGACTCGATCCATAACCATCCCTTCTTACCCTTGGCCACGAATAAGATGAAGCCCCTTCTCCCAAAACTATTACATTAGTGAGATGAATCTCATTGAAATGCCAAGATGGTTTTTTTAACTCCGGAACGACGCATGAAGGGAAGCGTGGAATGCCGATACTACTGGGATTTGACATTCGAGCCATAATTTGGAGGAAACTGGTTGATCTATCTATGTGAGGAGAGCACCCTAGCTGCAGTAGAAAATGCCCGATACACGGTCCGGGAAACGGGGCGCCCCTAAAGACTTACATATGATCCAACGGATGTAAGGACTCGACGGTCGCAATCCCTAGGCGCATACTAGACTTAGGGAAGTTCTCGAACTCGAAACTGAGGAGCTCGGTGGCGGCTCCGGAGTAGGTCAACTCGACCGCGAATCCGCCTGCCATCGCAGCTGAAGGTGGTACGGGGGCTTCCGTCACCTACATAGAAGCCGGCGATAACCGTAAGGTTGGCAGCCTGATGGGACAGCAGTTCACTAACTACAGGATGAATCCTCAGCCCGGCGGCCACCCCCCGCTTCAGTCTGGTGACACGTTCCGAGATGTCATTATTCATGAGAATCTATCCACTGTCGAACATCTTGAAGAGGAACCCGCGGAGACGCAGAATGAAGAACCGCCGATTGATCAAGTGTCTAGTAGCTAGACATGTTTAAGGTGAGCTCTGCAACCATATAACATTGTGCTTCTGGTCTAATTCCATAAAACTTAGTAGCCATGGATGTAAGGATATCGGATTGCGAGATCTTTCCAAGCATAGGGCCTATCATGGTCTACGACTTTACGTATGAGAGACTATGATCAGTTAAAAGGTAGGTCTGACTTTGGAGGATGTTATGTGAGGAATTGGTTGACGCTCGTTTCCCCTCAACCCCTTTTTGCTTTTCTTGGCTTAATAAGCTGAGCTCATTATCCCTATTCTTTATCGCCACGTGATTACCCCACATTCATTTACTCCAAATTTCTGGGATTAGAGATTCATTCGTTTGTATTTCTTCACTCTTGCAATGATCAAATTGAACATGAACGAAGTATATGAAGTATATTATGGAATAATCCTCTATCGTGGCATTCTAAGCGTATCGAAAAGTACCCTGTTGAACTAAGCCGCCGTACTAACTCACTTTGAACTTGATTATTCGATTCTTTCTAAGGAACTTTACGCAAGTAGATTCTACCAGGCCACCGCAGCGACCGGTCCGCGCGGGAAAACCCTCACGACTAACTTGCGGATCTCATCCATTACCAGAATACCTAGGGCAAGCGGTAATGGTATTAGCCAGAATTCTATTGGAACGGCTGCAGTGCCGAATAGCGTTTGAATGCCCGGAACCTCCGTGACGAAGATAGCGATGACCAGACTTATAACCATGCTCAGGATGAGCCACGGATTCCGTCGCTGCTTCGTGAAAGGGTCGGCCTGGACGATGCTAAGCCGCCGGTTGCGCACCGCAAGGA
Organism: Hypomontagnella monticulosa; assembly: GCA_902825475.1. Lineage (NCBI taxonomy): Eukaryota > Fungi > Ascomycota > Sordariomycetes > Xylariales > Hypoxylaceae > Hypomontagnella > Hypomontagnella monticulosa. The sequence goes on from CADEBF010000008.1 coordinate 1,577,719, forward strand.
GGTTACCCCATTGCAGGAAAACAAGTGTGACGAAGTAGACACATTGGCCTGTGTTATTGAAGGCCACGAGCTGCTCTTGGGAGTATCCGTGGAAGCCGTCTGCATAGCCTTCGAAGAGGAAAAAGAGTTCGCTGACTGGGATTCCGGCGTACTTCCACATGTATAAGAAGAACATGGCGTGTGCGGTACACGTTTCCATGAATCCGGTGAAGAGGTAGGCTTGCCCGTAGATGCGGGCAGTGATGAGATGATCGCGCTTGTGGTTGCGTGGCTTCAGCGAGAGTAAGTCGAATTCGGCTTTCTCCATGATGAGCGACAGTGATGAGAAGAGGTCGGTAAAGACACAGATGATGATCATGAGGAACGAACTGAGCGGTAAGGGAACGCCGAAGAACACGTTGAGGATCACAGGCCAGATTTCAGACCAACTACCCGCAGAAAGCAAATACGCAATAACCTTCTGAAGGTTCTGGAAGACTAGCCGACCAAGCCTGATAGCCTCAAGTATCGAATCGAACCTATCGAGTAATACTAGGTCGGATGCCTCAATTGCCACGTCGCTTCCACCTCCAATAGCCACGCCGACATCTGCGGCACGCAATGCTGGCGCATCATTAACGCCATCTCCCGTTACGGCCACAACGTTGTCGCGCTCTTGGAACTCATTGACTATGCGGAGCTTTTGCTCCGGTGTAGTACGGGCAAAGACAATTTCCTCGTACTCGCAGATCACATCCCAGTCTTCTTTGAGGAGGCCGGACAGAGCAGACCCTTCCAGCAAAAGACCCTGTCCCCGTCCAGAGCCCCCGTTACCACCCATATTAGTAGATGATGCCATGGTCTTCACGCGAATGTCATCAATCCGGTCAACTTTCCCTTGTCCGGTAAAGATACCTAGGTCGCGAGCTATAGCTGCGGCGGTGAGGCCGTAATCGCCGGTTACCATGAAGAAGCGAGCACCGGCACGACGACATTCTGCGATGGTGGTTTGGGCCTCTGGGCGTGGCGGATCAAGTATGCCAATGATACCGATGACGGTAAGGTCTCGTATTGCTCCTCTAGCAACCTCTTCGCTGAACTCATTCGTCCCATGTTGGCTGGTTGGGGTCATTTTCTTCTCGCAGAGGACGATGACCCGCTCCGCATTGTTCGAAAGTCGATCTTGGAATGCCTTGAAAGCACTCCGTGCCTCTGCATCGAGTGGCTCGACAGAGTCTGATTCATGACACCAATACTTGGTGCAACCTGGGAGCAGAACATCTGGCGCACCTTTGATATACACTTGGTACTCATTATTGCTAGTCTTGTCGCCGGAGCTAGTGCGCGCATCGCGATGCATGGTAAGCATCCACTTATTCTTGGAATTGAAAGGGATTTGGAGTACCCTGGGATGCATCGCCTTAAGCTGATCCAACGTTTTGTCATATGCGAAGAATCTCACCAAGGCAGAGTCGGTCGCATTGCCCTGAATAGCGCGGTCATTTAGGTCCAGATGCAACGTGGTTGGGTCGAATGAGGCATCGTTGCACAAGAGCGCGGCTGAATGTAATTTTCGAATTGCTTTGCTAGTGTCCTTGCCTTCCAAAGCTGAAGCCACTTGATTCGGAGACAGTGCTTGATCGAGCGAGCAGATGGAGGTTACCCGCATTTGATTCTGTGTCAATGTTCCCGTCTTATCGGAGCAGATTACATTGACACAGCCGAGTGTTTCCACGGTAGAGAGACCCTTAGGAAGGACGTTAACAGCCTTCATACGGCGAGCTATCATCATCAGTGTAAGCGACACCGCGATAGGCATACCCTCAGGAATGAAAGCTACCACCGTGCCCATGACGTTGTTGAGCATCGCAACCACATTCATGTAACCAGGATGGTCACGCCTTAGCCAACCAACCCATGTTAGTGCGATAAGGAGCGCGAGGAAGACGGTGAGAACTACAATGATCTTGACTACAGCAAGCATTAGCAACGAAAATCTGTAGTATGGGATGAAGGAATAAGGAGACAGGGCCAGCTGGATTGTCGAAACACCAAGAGTAGGAAAATGGGCTCAAGAGTAACATACCGAAGCGCGATATCTCACGCTGGATCAAGGTTGCCTTTTCCTCGACGCTGCTCATGGCGTGGGCAATACGTCCCATAACCGACCGTGGACCCGTAAGTATCACGACACCAACTCCAGAACCATTAACAACCACACTTCCCATGAGCGCGATATTTCGACTTTCTAGGATATTGGGGTCCGTGGAAGCAATAGTTCCTTCCGACTCTTCGGATTCACCGGTGAGAACGGAGCGATCGAAACGGATATCTCCCGAATGATTGAGAAGTCGAATGTCGGCTGGAACCTTGTTACCCATCTTTAAATAGACGATGTCGCCTGCAACGAGCTGAGTGGCGGGGACGAAGACGAGCTTTCCTTCCCTCAGGACGAGCGTTTCTGCTGGGAGTAAGTCGATGATGGATTTCATTGTGCGTTGTGTCGTCCAATCTTGGACTGCAGAAAAGCCGGCTTGCAATGTGATGACGATGAGCACCAGGATAGCCAATGCCAGGTTCGTTGGCGATGGCGGGTCGCTTAGCGGTTTCCAACAGATGAAAAATATTATTACACCAACCCAGAGGACAGAACAGAAGCCACCAAAGGTATAGAAAAAGAGCTTCTTGAGGTAGTTGGTCTTGGGTTTGGGTAATGTGTTTGCCCCGTCTCGGTCGAGTCGCCTCGCAGCTGCGCTGTCTGAAAGTCCCCACGCGCCATCAACGTTGAGCTGCTGGCAGACCTGAGCCGGTTCCAGTTCGTGATATGTCAGATTGGCGAAGTAGTCTCGGTCGTCCTTGTCGACAGCCTTGAGATCAGCTGGAGGGGCCGAATCAACAATGCGCGACTCGGATACATGTATAGACAGCGTGCGATACTCGATAGGCAAACCGGAATAGGGGGATACCGGTGGAATGCGCCTTCGAGAACTACGACTTGAGCCACGACTCATTGACCGGCCGACGCCTCTGGAAAAAGAGCGTGAGCCATGATGGTCAACTTGTCTACGGCCGCGTTCCGGGTCTCCATTACCATTCGCATCATGGATGGTAATGTGCAGGTTGCCGCTGGCCTCTCGCTGGTGCGAGATCTCCTGCGCCATGGCTAGGGCTGGGTGCTCAAGTGAAAGATTGATTGATCAATGCAACGAATGCAACAAATGCCGATGACATGCATCACATAAGCCCTGCTACTACCTCACAATTTATACGAAATTCTCACTTTATCACTTGCTCGTGATTTATTTCTCTATTGTACAAAATTTTCCTAGTTTCAATGAAATTATTGGTGGATTACCCGCATCTGGTCGACCCGCTGAGATGGTCACGATGGCGTAGCGGAAAATCGCTCATAATCCGTACAGGAACTCATTTTTAGGCGATCTAGACGAAGGAATCGGCGCAATGGCCATTGGCGGATCATTACGTTAAATTTACTAAATGAATTCAAGGTCTGTCCCCGGACACACCAGCATCAAGGATTCGGTGTAATTGCGACGTTTGTAAAAGGCAGAAGCCGATAGGGGGGATTCCGCTATGGCGTGGCATTTGGAGTCGATTTCCTGGAATCCACCTGGACTAGACACCGCCGTGGGCTGCCTCCCGACTAGCTAGGGGTTTAGAACCATCATGTCGATTATATTGCATTACTGAATTGGGGAACCCGGATTGAGCATTTCGTATAGCGATATGGCAACTCCGTCCAGCATGTTATCATTTCTTTGTATCATCACTGCATATCATCTCCATGTCTAATGGCCATCTATAAGTTGCATCACCCACGCTAACATGGACTGCACCTAGCCACTGCCTCCAGAATTCATTCCGAAATTTCCCAGCTATGGCTGGCGAGCCTCCGGATGCTCATGGTTCGAAACCATCATCACCAGGAGCAATTGTCACAGCTCTATGTGTGACTCTTGCTGTTCTCATATTCGTTGGAGCACTACGCATGCGGAGGTCGGCGACTTTATCTATGATCAAAGAGCTTAACCCGAGAAGGGGCTTACCCGACGATCAAATCGACTCCATTCCCATTGTCAAGTATGGCATCGCGAAAAGGAAATATCTAGCATCCTCATTTTCGCGTGCCTCTGTTGCCGCTAAGCCGCCAGATGGGCCATTGCAAATAGATAACCCGCAGCCTCAGGCTATGAAGTCGTCGGCCCCAAGACTAAGCTTCAAAAAGACCGCACGACGGTATTGGAGCAGGATACGCCGCCAAAAAACTTCACGCGACATCGAGTCCACGGCTCGAGACGTCCAAGAGTCCTGCCCAACATGTACCGAAGACTTCCTGGACAATGACAACGTTCGGTTACTGCCGTGTAAACACATATTCCATCCACGATGCATCGATACATGGTTCAAACGTGGTGCATATACTTGCCCTCTATGGCAGGTGTCTCCATGCATGTATAGAAGAAGCTTCAGCTAACTGAGTCCCCCGTGTGTTCTAGTCGTTTCGACCTCAGGATAGCCTGGGTAGAAAGCGGCTTACAACGCCCTATGATGGCACGACTACCTCCTTCCGGGCTTCGACGCGTGTGACACGGATTCTACGACTACTTTCTATGATGGAAATAGAGAAGCAATAGCGCTCTATCTCATGCTATCTTCGGGCAGAATCATAGCATATCCCCCATGAATATCGTTATAAGCAGCATAATGAGTTTGCGGAAGCTTGTATATAAATACCTACAAATTTGCACATATTGACGCCTTGGATAGATGGAGACCACTGCTGCTCTTTGCGGTCTCGTCAATTGAAAGATGACGGGTTTTGACGATAAGAATAGTGGGAAGTTCGTTGATGGATAAGTACTCGGTTTCGCGCTACTTTCCTATCCCCGGCTACCTTGACTCCCTCTCTACGATGCTCATGATCATTAAAACTCGATATTTTCGCATTTATGTCTTCGCTTCTGAGACTGTAATTAATACTACCTGTATGATGTCCTCGCACGATAGTCCCTCCACGTAAATATAAGATATTAATGGTCTTTAATTGCCTTTCATATGTAACTCCAACTAGCATTCCCTTGTTTCACGACTTTCGTTGCCCCCCATACTTGCATACTTCTCCCTGTTGTTATCACGATGCATCGCTTTATGCGTGCCTACGCTATTTAGATACCCCCATACCTGCCACCATGTCCTTGATTTTTACCTAGTATGGTTCTCTTCTACGATTTCATTGGATATTCGCATGTGGGTATCGGCTAGTCCCGTCTCAAGCGTCCGGCAAGACGGAGATGTCTACGCAAATCACGGGGTTAGACAGAAAATGCGAACTATCCAATATGCGGGTGTAGCCGTCTACGGGATAGCTTTACAACATTTATATAGTGGGCCGGAATGCGGCAGATTTGGACACAGGCCCCTAGGGTTCAAGGGCAGTGCCGACACACTATGTGGCTCCCGGGGGTTGTCTAGGACGGGCACTAGGTATATGAGTTTTTTTGTTCTCGATATAGGTATAATTTAATCCTTTGAGGATAACTAGTGCAATGCAGACCCCTTAACTATCTTGATAGAACATAATTGCCTCATAGAATCCAAGATTGAACGATACCCATTGCGGTTCGGATAAGTGTATAGAGGTGGGTATATGATGTTAACGGGAAATGATCGTCAGAAGCCCCCTCAAAATAAACCGGCTTTCTGAGCTGGTTTTGTGATATCCTCAGTCTCATTAAATATCTAGCTAATAGCGCCACTGGAATAGTCGCAAAGCTAACAAGGTTGAGGCCGTTCTAGACACGATATCAAGCCTAAGCATATCTAAAGAGTTCTGGGGAGATGTAGAAGGTGTTGGATCTCCTGCCCCCTGACTGCTGCTTTAGGCTTACCCAAGCGTGAATCCCGCGTCCCCGAGCGAGAGGCCTACGCTGCACGGCGCTTATGATCCTCCTATACTTCTCTAGGTAGATATCCGACGCCGGGATCCCAGCAATATATTTCTCCATTCTCTTTTGAGCCTGGCATCATGAGCCACACAAGCATCGATCGGGAAATGCGCCGTAGCCACTGCCTGGTCCGGCTGCTTGTTCGTGAATGCGAACCATGATAGCAGTGGCTTCGAAGTGAAAGGGGCAAGGAACCATCGCCCGGGGTGACGCATGGTCGCTCAATGTCATATGTAGAAGTATCCGGGCAGATGTTGAGGTGTCTCCGCGCAATTTCAGATGCTGATGCGCCGGGGTGTGTGATATACACCTTGACGCGTGCATCCTTCTGCTATGAAGATAAATCAAGAGCAAAAGTAAGCGACGAAGTCGCGCGGCTCCATCAGGTTTCGATCAGCCCCCACATACTCCCAAGGACGAGACGTTGAAATACTTCCCGAGTTACCTTCTTGTCCTTCCCAGACACGCAAGCGCTGGGATAGATCTGCCACTCGGGTCCGGTCTTCGACAGCGCGCAATTATGTCAAGCTGCGAGGATGCCTTCGGCTTGGGGAGGCATAAAAAGGTCGCGGATGGTGCTAAAGCGATCTAGTGAGGGGGTTGCGCTGTACGTCTCTGCAACGTCTGCGTTCAGGCACAACGCGCTCTCTTGTAGTTCTGCTAAGCTGAACTGATCCAACATGCTCTTGTGGCTGGAAGGCTAGAAATTGTGCGCCAGGAAGGAAAACCGGTCCCTTGGTCCCGTACCAGGAGGCATTCTCCTCTTAGAGCGGGGATGCTCGCGGAAGATGGAGGACGCATATGGGATATATATTCGGTCTTAACTAGGTTGAAGCTAGGGGCTCCCCAAAGAATAACGTAGTTGCTATTTAAGCTTCGTGATCCTCCCTGCGACGAGTAGCCCTCACGGCAATGAATTCTGGTTTACCGTAGATAGCGGTAGCAGAACTACTATATACCTACACATATGCACCTACCCACATGCATGTAAGTGAATATAGAGGAATCACCATATATGAAAGATGTAAATGGGCCAGGAGCCGTAATGCGTCAGAACTGTGAATTGTTGGCTCCGTGTTCTGCATATTGTAGACTTAGAGTTGCTATCAATACCTGCGGCTTCCGCACAAGGTATCTAGGTACATAGACCCCGATATCTAAGAGCGGAATCGTTATGTGAGTATATTTTTTCCGGTAAGCCCTACACGAGCAGAGTAGCTTCATATTGAGATGGCACACCTAAGAACGTATATTACTCTTGAGATTTTATTTAATATGTGGCTAGTGAGAAGCGAGTTGGGACAAGAGAGCTTCTAGTCGTAGGAGCTTCGCTCGGCGATTTACTTATATGAAGGCTGCTGCACAATGTCATCATACTTACGATAACCATTGCAACATACGTAGGTAACATTGGAAGTCTGATTGATGCATGGCGAGCTCCCTATATTTAAAGAGCTGGAAAGGCCTGTGGACGTCTAAGCAATATAGGCATACTTCGGAGACGTCTTGGCGATGCTGCTTGCAATTTCAATTCCCCATGAGTATCGCTGAGATTTCAATGCAACTAGATCAGTAAAATTAATTGGCAAGGGGTATATATGGGATTTGGGACGGGATCCCGTGCGCGGTGTGGTTGATATAAATTGTCCTGTTCCTTGAAGATCTCCCCAATACCGCAATAGATCGGACAATTCACATTCAGCCGGGAAACGCATGTAAGTCAACGTAGTAGCCATACAACGTCGACGTATCCACTACGTAGCTCTTGAAGACTTTTGGGATCATGATAACCCATCGTGGTGTCTATTCTCGGAGATTGATATCGCGAGAGGTGGTGCCAAAATATGACGAGCCTCTAACACGTCTACTTTAACGCCGCCCACCTACGCCTGGGTGAGAGATAGGCACTTAACATACCGATTTCGTCACCACGCCTCTATCACATGTTTCTGTATGCCCTTATAAGCCATACGCTTCAGGAGCTTCCGGAGAGCCGCCGACCCGGTTCGACCGAGATCCTGTTTAGGACATTCCCATGAGACCACGTTCCCGGGTGAATCAAACAGGTTGCAGAGACCCGAAGATCCCAATGTCACAAATATAAGCTTAAACGTGAGATGCCCAGATGTAGTACTGAATGTCGTGTTCCTTGCGTGTTTTCCGAAGAAAAAGAGAGCTCGAGGCGATTCGCATCGTGTCATTCGGTGACGCGATTGCTCCCAGCAGCGAGATAGCGAGATACCAGTCTTTCTTTGAGCATCTGTATCCCTTAATTGTAATACATTTCTCTATCGGCTGCAATGAAGTCCTTTCTCTTCTTCCGCGTGGCGGCGCTGCTGGCGCCTTGGGTGGCCCTACCGGTCGCCGGGATCCCCAACTGTCCGTATCCAGGCCCAGCATTTCCGAAGCCCAAGGCACTAAGCTCGTCTGAAACGATAAAGAAGGCAATCGCGGATCTAACGGCGACCTTTGACGCGCGCGGCATGGACCCGAAGATGAATCCTAATGGCACCTCGTGGTCGATCCAAGTATTTTCGGCGTCTGATCCGGACGAGGACACGCCCGTATGGAGCCACTACCACACGGCTACTAGCCTGTTAGCAGCCGATACCCCAGGGGTGAAGAGCGTGGACGGCAATACTGTGTACAGACTTGGTAGTGTCACGAAGATCTTCACGATCTTGACGTTTCTTGTCGAGGCCGGTGACATATACTGGAATACGCCGGTAACGCAGTGGGTTCCGGAACTCGAGTTACTCGCCGGCAAGGCTCAGTATGATCCCATTATGAACGTTGACTGGGACAGCATTACGCTGCAAGACTTGGCGAGCCATATGGCGGGCATTGTGAGAGACTGTGAGTACCTCGGGGTAGGCGAGAGGAGATCATGGAGGATATGGAAAGGAGAAGGGATACAGGAACGAACTTAGTTAGCACATAGGCTAATACTTCGTTAGATGCCATCGAAGGAGAGCTGACGCAAGAGAATAACCAAACCGTGCTGCAAAGTAAAGGGTTTCCACCAGCGCCTCTAGATCAGGTGCCTGTCTGTGGAGAAGCCATACGGTGTAGCCGCGCTCGTAAGTGATTTTCAGCCTTCCTACCTAATACCGGGATGGCAATTTAATATGGATAACATAAAACAGAATTCTTCACGGGCCTTGCCAATGTCCCACCGTCCTTCTCACCATCATGGACGGCCGGGTACTCAAATATGGGATATCAGATCCTTGCGTACGCGCTCGAGGCTATCGCGAAGAAGCGGTATGCGGACATGCTGCAGGCAAATATCATCGACAAACTTCAGCTCCAACATACCTTCTACCAGAAGCCTGAGGATAGACTGGGAGTCATCCCCCAAGGCTCGGAAGATAATTGGTCGTATAGCATTGGCGAAGCAAGCCCGTATGTCTTCTATATTCGTGGCTTTTTAGCCTGTCCTCCTCTAGGTAACCCCAGCTGACGAAGCTCACAAGAACCGGAAACATGTATTCATCTGTAGGCGACCTGTCGCGGCTCGGTCGCGCGATTTTCCGACACACACTGCTCCCTCCAGCGCAGACACGACGGTGGCTCAAGCCGACGGCGCTAACAGCCGATATCCATGAGGGCGTCAGCTCGCCGTGGGGTATTCGTCGGATCCCGCTGAGCGATGGCAGCCGAGTAGTCGACGTGTATAGCAAGGCGGGCAGCATCAACGTGTACATGTCGCTGCTGGTGCTCCTGCCGGACTACGATGTAGGGATTTCGGTGCTCTTAGCTGGAGGGTGGCCCGGAAACGCGAACTGGGATATTGCCGATGCGATAGGCGCGACGCTTCTGCCTGCGCTAGAAGACGCGGCGCGTGAGGAGGCAAATGCCGCGTACGCGGGGACGTACGCTTCGAATGACACCGGTTTGAATAGCTCCCTGGTTTTATCGACAGATCCCGCGCGCCCGGGACTCGGCGTTGAGCAGTGGGTTAGCAATGGCACCGACATGATTCCTGTCGCGGTGCGCTACACGTTGAACTACAACGTGACGGCACCGGCGATCAGGTTGTACCCGGCGGGGCTGCAGTCAAACGCTAGCGAGACGGACGGCACGCGTAAAATCGCGTTCAAAGCTGTGATAGAGAATCTTGACCTCGAAGACCATAGTGGCGACATGTTCAGTACAAACTGCGGGACCTGGGTGAGTCAGACAACAGCTGTGTACGCGGACATGCCGCTAGATCAGTTCGTGTTTACAGTCGATAAGGACGGCAAAGCGATCGGCGTCGAGCCCTTGGCGCTGAGGGCCACATTGCAGAAGAGGTGACCAGCCGACTAGCTAGTACGTATTGCGTGCTTACACATATATAATATATATAGAAGTCTGAAAATTATATCATGATAAGACTGCATAATGAACTTTCAAGGGGCGCAAAATGTAAGCCGATAAAAATCTGCCTACCCTTCTCTATCAGAAACTATCACGTGATCCAGAGGTATCGTCAAACAGAGATATCACATGACTTTCATAAGGCCAGACATAAATTAGCATAAATTACACAATTCCAACAAGGTGACATTGCTCAAGGATTGATCACTGAATATTGCCGTTAATTGTTCATCATACGCATCAAAATTGGCTTAAACGTGAAATCGAGTAAACGCGAAAATCGCCTGTAACCTATGGTCCTATGGACACGGAAACAGGGCGTTTTTAGAGCACCCTCGGGGCGCCCTTTGCGTAATCCCTTAATTCTATTGGCTTCGTAAGACCGAAGTCAAGAGCTGGAAGCCTTCGAAATGCTGCCTAAGTGCATACATATACATACATCAACGCTGATGCCTCAGAGAGTGGCTTGGCGCGATGCCGGATTGGATACTGGCTGGACCGGTGTACAGTTCTCAAGACGAGGCTACCTGAGCAACATAATGAATATTGACCTCAAGAACCATACAACTATTTTCCCCACTGGAATGACAACCCTTCGCACTGTTTGGGGATAACCTCTCTTTCTCATTCCCCGAAGATCGGATGTTAAGCCTAGTCACTCTATTGGACCTAATAGGTTAGCAGACTTACCAACATGTGTTGATGAGGCACAATCGAGTACCACTAGTATGGAGAGAAGGAATTCACCGGTTCCCAATAATCGGGATCCCGATTCTATTGAGCAATTCATCGACGAGCTAGAAGTGCTTCGCAACGCGGCTAGTATAATTGACGTACCGGTGAATGAACTTGTCCAGCTTTGGATGAGCCGAATTCAAGCTAGAAATTCGCGGGGCGGGTTCTATCGATCCCCGATCCAACAGAATGTATCGTCAGGCTTGTTACCCCCTTCGCCGGATCTGGATGCACCCTGGCCTGGGGACTGGGATGCAGCGAACGGCGGCTTGTTTCCAAGTACTTCTCCACCGGTCTCGAATATACCGTCTACGAATCAAGGGCTTGTGAGCGCGCCGCCTATGGATCCAGCGACGGCCATGAGTATGCCTCTTCTAAATTTGGCATCACAAGACATGACGACAATGAGCGAATCATATTTAATTCCACCCCATTGCGACGCCCAAGATACCCGGCAGCCACCAATGACTTTGCCGCATGAATTATATTTCCCGAACTTCGGCCCAAACACAACTAATCGGGTCTCAGATCAAGGTCTCACCGAATCGGGTGAAAACCTAGATCGTATACCCCGGTATAGGGACACATTCGACGATCTGGATATCAACACCTTTGGCACCGGGCCGGTCCATGTCCCGGCTTCAAGTACTCACGAACCGGCCCCGAACAATCCCGATCCGCTAGTATTGCCGGAGAATACTGGCGAGTTTGGTCTCGGCAACATCACGAGCACATGGTTCATAACTGAGCCCATTCAAGGTAGTCCGAGCACCCCGGAAGGCGAGTCAAGCTACACGACAGGAAATTCTAGCCCAACCCCTGAGTCGCCACATGCTGTGAAGCTACAGAGCTCGAATCCACCCCCTCCAATCACGAAGTTGCGCGATATCCGACCCAAAAAGGCGAGGTTAACTGCCCCCGTGCTTGACATAATGCGGGTTAAGAAGCCGAAACGTAAGTCTTTCGAACCCCGCCAGAGACAGGAGACGAGCAAGACCCGGAAGGATAAAGCGTGCATCCGCTGCCATATGCAGCACGTTCGGGTAAGCCCCATTCATTACGGACATTGAACCATAGTCTAACCCGAATAGTGCCTCCAAAATCCCGATAACCCCAATGGGGATTGCCTCACCTGTGCTAACCTCAAGGGTCCAACGCTCTCGCAACTTCCTTGTCTTCGATATAAAATCTCCGACTCGCAGTTACTCGACAAGGGCGCGCATCCCCGCTTCACTTGGACAAAGCGATGGACCAACATGAACATCTGCGAAATCGAAGCATGGACTTCGCCTGTAATTAAGACTATAACTCTGACTCAAGATATTGGAGACGCTTCATATACGCTCAAAGTGCGCGAATTTGTTCCCCTGCCTGGTGACTCGCTCATTAGGACTTGGAACTCCCCTAACGGCACAAATTCACACCCCTGTACACCATACGCCATCGCCAATATGGGTGAATCGAGTAAAATATTCGTAGATTTCGTGACAACGCACACTAAAACATTTCTCAAGCATTACATTGGTCACGAAGATGCGTTGCTGAGAAAAACTTATCGAATGGCGTATGATCACTCACGCTCATCAAAGGTAAGGTATACGGGCATAGGGTACCCCTGAAATCAAGACAGAAACATATGTACTGATTTGAATGTAGATAAATGAGGAGCGCGTCCTCCTAGACTCAGTCCTTCGCCTTTGGGTCGGCTCTCGCATGGAATCTAAGCAAGAAAGAGTGAGCAGTGAAGAAGTGCTCGGCATGACACCACAGGACCGGTTCCCCGACGCCGCCAATTACGGAAGATACCTGGTACCTCCGGTGATGCAGGCCCAGATTGAAATCCTTACTACCTCGATGATTCTGCTTCCAATGAAGCACAGGGTACTAAAACTGCTCCAAAACCTTGTTGAACAAAACTTGGCTAGGTCGTGGTTTACCGTGTACTTGACAATGTTCATCTTGCTACACAGCTGCTCGATGCTAACACGTGCTGAGTCGGTACGGGCGGCCCGAGAAGGAGAGACAAATGCTCAGGTATGCGATTATCGAAGTCCCATTCCCATCATTTGCTGATTGCCGCCCTGCAGTCGCGGTATTTCAATCAGAAAATAGTAGAAGAGTTCCACAGTGGCGCCAGAACTATGCTTGCGTATTTTCACTACTGTAACAAGGGCGGCCACCCCTTTTCGAAAGATTGGAGTCACGCTACCAATATGTCCTTTGCCGAGCTAAATGCCAGTCAAGTCCAATTCATCAAAGAGACGATTGAATTAGTGAAAGGAAAACGTACGCTAATATTCTATTCTTTCTCGTGGGATCGGGTTCCTGCTAACTGACCTTACAGGCTCTCACTTTGAGCATATCAAATCGCAGGAGCTATTTGAAGATGATTATTACTTCATATCCCAACTATATGAACTTCATTGGACTCCAAGGCACACTGTATGATGCCGTAAAGGCTTGTATGTTAGATTTCGCGGGATGTACGGGCGTCCTATGCTTTGATCCCGAATATGTGGATATATTTGATAAATATTTGGGTGCGGCAACTTTGGAGGCGCCAGTAGTTACTACTAGTACAGTAATAACTCATTCTGTTCAATGAATCTTCTTTCCAATGCCAAGGGATTCAAAGAGTTCAGCTAGCGGTTTGTGCGTTCTCAACACTATACAGGGTTGCTCTAATACTATGCCAAGCCGCTGAGTAGTGTTGGATATTCCCGGGTTGATATTCCCGTATTATAATAAACCCAGTTACCCTTGCGGTCAGTCTCGAACTCATATTCTCTCACAGCGGTCGGACCGGCGCATGAAGACCACGTGCGTTGGGCGAACTCCCTCCAACCTGACTGGCCACTTCCTTTACCGGCTGAGCCGATGACAGCCACCGCAAGTCTGGGCTCGTTCGAACCGGGGAACCTCTACTCCAATCAGGAACGCATTCAAAAGCGAGGCTAATTCCACTTCTTTAGCTATCCTGGATCTCAATAAACCAGAAGCGGGTGTGGCTTGCCAGCACCTTGTTGACCAAGCGAAAAGCTAGCACAATTGGTTCTTGAGAACAGGTCGCCGGGTAGGATGAAAAAGTGATGTAACTAAAAAACAGAGCTAGCCAGCAGTCCCACTCCTACATGAGGAATGTCGGGTAGTATGTTTCGTAATCAGCAATATAAAGGGCCCTTGAAACCTAGCGCCATGAACTCAGGAACAGGATATATGAACTTACAATGAGGATCTCTGAAAAACACAAAACATTGCTAGTACTTACTTAGTATATATACTAAAAGTCCAGGGCAAAGTCAGGCAATCGATACCACCTCACGGTCCCATCACTATCGTTGGCATCATGTGCAGTCAGCTAACATTTCTGACCACCCCAACCTGGCAAGCTTATCGTGATGATGAGCACCGCCCGTACACCGCATTGATCTCGTGCAATGGTATGATGACCAGTGGTCCGTATCTATACCCTTCAGGTTGTGTTGACCTATATATTAGGGGATTTCGGACCAGGCAGGATCTGCCTCACCTCATCAGATAGCAGCAACAATGAAGGATCAAGTATTTATATAGGGCTTAGTGGGGTGCCACCTGGCGATCCAGAGGTCACCGGTTCAAATACCTTCGGCGCCTTCGACGCCTTTGACTATATAGGGATTGAGGTTGAACTTATTGGTGTGGGAAGCCAATTCGATCAAGTACCGCTACATAGAGCGCTCTATTTACAGTTGGATAGCGAGGAAATGGAATAGAAGGCTCTCGGCGATATATACACGTACGCCATCACAAGGCTTTTGTGGCTACGAAATAAGCAGGATTGCCTGAGTCTGTAGACGAGGCATGGGACTCACTTCTAGAGCGTGAGTGTAAATGAACTTCCTTTTATATCACGAGCATGGCTAAAATCAAAAAGCTATCAATATTCGAATCACAGAAGAAGAGCTGCGACAAGCGCGCGCCAGTTTGAGCGAAGACATAGCTCAGCTAGTCGACGGCGATTATGTATCGGTACTTTCAGTCTACCACGAGCTTCACTGTCTGGTAATAGCGATTCAATCGCCGATTGTATACCTAGGTAGTCACTGACATGAGTCTCGATTTTCTAAGGATGCGCCGCGAAGAAGCATATTCCACGACTACTACTTCTCAAACATGACTGTTGAAGACGCCAAGTACAATATTGTTCACATGAGTGAGTTACTGGTAGACTCCCCTTCCTAGAGCAGATCCGGTCCTAACATCGAATAGCCCATTGTGTCGATACAATTCGACGCAGTCTGATGTGTAAAGCCGATATTGCCATCTATACTGCGTACTGGATTGGGGACTAGCATGCCCTCTCTAGCAAGGAGCTTCGTTCTGAGTTAGATACGGTATGTGTTAACTGGGAGGTAATAGAGGAATGGTCAAGGGAGTGATTTCTATTAAAGGATAGATACAAGGTTAGACCGGGACCTTATGAAAAACCGAGGCCACCCCAAGTGGCACAAGAACCCGGGTTTTACGCCACATCCCGTTTTAATATATTCATTTTACTTTCAATGCGATTATATTCATAATTATAACGGAAATAATTACGTAGTATTTTATTTAAAAAAAATAGCTAAAAACTTAAGTTCTTATGTCATTAAGGGTGGCTTTAGTAATGTAAGCCATTAAAGATAAAAAGCATGTCTAAAAAAATGATGTTTAAGGAGATAACGAAGATAACGATTTAAATATAAGATAATAATTATAAAAAAATGAGATAAGCTTTAACATATATTAATTATAAAACATTATTATAAAAAAGCATAAAATAAAATAAAATTCATTAAATATAATTTAATATATTAAATAAATATTCTGACTTAAAAGACGAAACATGTAATTTTAACCTATCATAATAATTAAAAATTTTTAATAAGATTTTAAACATATTTAATTATATATTTAAATATTTAATTATAAA
The DNA here is from genome assembly GCA_902825475.1 of Hypomontagnella monticulosa. NCBI lineage: Eukaryota > Fungi > Ascomycota > Sordariomycetes > Xylariales > Hypoxylaceae > Hypomontagnella > Hypomontagnella monticulosa. The sequence continues at coordinate 1,593,712 of CADEBF010000008.1, forward strand.
ATATAATTAAATTCTTAACATACGTAAAAAGCTTATTAAGCTTTTTACCTCGATTAAAACTACTTTTTAAAAGATTTCTTAAATAAATAAAAATTAAACATAAAAAGCTTATTTTCCGGTATAAACAATAAAAAAGTTTACTTAAAAGAAGATCACTTTTTAATACGAAATATAAAAAACTAAAATTTAATTAATATCATTTTTAAAAAGGATATATTATAATAATGGATCATTAATGGTTCGAGAAAAATATAAGTAAATTAAAAAGTAAGTTTTAAAAGATTAAAATCTTCATTTACGTTAAACTTCATGTTATTATTAATGGTCAATAAATAAAACCGTTTATTTTTTAATTTTAATATTTTTAATTTTTTAAATTTAATGTTAAAAAATATAGCAGAAATTTCTTAAGATTTTATACAATTAAAATAAAAATTATTAAATTTAAAAAGGTTAATTTTAAAACCAAACTTTAAAGCACTATCCGATATATAATTTAATATGTTATTAATAAAATTAACTAACATATCATCGCTTTTAAAAATTTCGTCGCTTTTCCATTTTTTAATAATATTAATAATTAAGATAAAAAATTTAAATAATTTATTAATAAGAAACTAACATATCTTTTTACAACTATCTTTATACTATTAAATTATAATAAATATTTATTTCGGTAAAATTACGTTTAAAAAATAAATCAAAATAAGTTTAATAAATATTACTTAAACAAAATAAGTAAATATAAATATAAAATTAAAATTTATAATATATATAAGATTTATATTATAATATAAAATATAAAATTAAAAACGATCATTAAAAAATATCTCGGGTAAAATGAAAAGATAATTTATTAAATAAAACTTATTTCTATTTTTTATATTAAATTTTAAGATAAAAATAAAATTATTTTTATCTTATAAAATATAAATATGATTTATAATATATATCTTATTTTTTAACTAGGTATATATAAGTAAGCTTAATATTTTATTTTATAAATATTTAGATATTAAATTCCTTGAAAACCACATCGTGGTATTATTAAGAATGAAATATATATATTTAAAAAGAAAAGTAAGACTTATCAAAAAATAATAAAAGGAATAAGGTTTGTATCGACATTGTTAACCATCTTCATACGATTAAGATTTATCCCACTTATACAACTCGAATTTTATTTAAGGTTTTAAGGTCTTTAAAAGATAAAGCTAATAATTAAAATATAAAATAATAAGGTATAAGCTATCTATAAGATAAGTTAAAAATAAAGTATAAGATGTAATATATAAAATATAAGATATTAACTTATATATAAAAGAATATAAAAATAATATCTCCTTAAAAAGATAATATAATTACCGGGCTTAATTCACTCGGTTTTCTTATTATATTCTAATAAGAATAATATTATAAAATTTTTAAGGTTAAAGCCTTTATAATTAATCTAAATATTACCAACGATAATATAACAAATATAATATACTAAGTCATAATAAATCCCACTAAAATTAAGTGTTAAAAAGAATAATAAAAAAATTTCTTCTCGATAGTTAAAGTGAAATATTTATACGATTTATATAAGTTTTTTATATATATCCCCACTAAGAAGTTTAAGCTAATAAACTTCCTTAATATCCATATTAAAAATAAATAAAAATAATAAAAAATATTAATAAAAATATTAAAAATAAAATAAAATTAATAAAAAAATAAAAATATAAAAAAACATGATATTAAAATAAACTTAAAGCTTTAAACTTTTAAGTCCTTTTAAATATAACTCTATTATAAATAATATATAATACGAAAAAAAAAAAACCATTTTATTAACTAAAATAAAAAACTAATATTATAATAAAAATCGATTAGATTATAATAAATAATAAGTTATTATAATTACACTAACTTATAAATAAATACTTAAACTACTTATTAAATTATGTTTAAAATATCATTATATTTTATAATAAATATAAGTTATAATTATTTAGGTAAAAACGAAATCCTAGACCATGTAGCTTTTTATAAAAGTCTTAGATTTAAAAATATAAGTAGATGATTAAATAAAATGGAAAATTATTTATAAGATCCGATATTACCTAACTTAAACACTTAATATTTTTAATTCTACTTCTTTATTTTCCCTTATTTTTATTTAAATTAAATATTACGTAATAATTTAAACACTTTTATTTATTTTTTATTTATTATAATTATTATTAATTAACCTTTTTTTAATTTTTAAATTATGGTTTAAAATTTCTTTAGTTTTATTTAGAATTACGAAAGAATTATTAATTAAATAAAGTGGTTTGAAAATATATCTGTTTATTAATAAGGTAATGAATTATTATAGTATTTATAAAGTATAAAAATGCATCTCATTAAACATATAAATAAAACAAATAATCATATTATTATTTTATAATAAAATATAAATGATCGTATTAATGTAATAAATGCTTATATTAACGCCATAAACAATTATATAACCTTTATTTTTAATTAACTTATTGTAATAAATATTAAATTATATGGTTATTTTAATGTTTTATAAATAATTATTCTTATTAATCGAATAATAATATGGTTTTTATTCATAAAATATTAATAAATATAATTTATAAGGAAATGAATATTTGTACTTATTTAAATAATAAAATTATCATTTATTTAATTATTTACTTATTATCGTTTTAAATATATAATAATTAACTTATTATTAATTTCCTTACTACCATTAACATTATTAAATTTATAAGTAGTATATATTAAGATAAGTTTTAAAAAATAATAAAAATATTTATATATATATTAAATTAAATTATTAATCTTTTATTTAATACTTTAAACATTTAATTTAAAAAAATAGTTTTATAATAAAATAAAATAAATTATTAAATATTATTAAAGTATTTTTAATTTCTACTATTAAATAAATAAAGGTATAAATTATTTAAAATTATTTAATTATATATAAATGTTTTAAATAATATATTTAATAATAAAAGTGTTAGGAATAAATAAGGTTTAAGAGAGTAAGTATGTAATTTCTTATATATTTTGAAAATTTTTATTAAGGTTATTAAAAATTTCTATGTTAATATAATGTAATTAATTAATTAAAAGTTTAATCTTATTTATATTTTATTTTTAACGAAAAAATAATAATATTATTTCGTACTTTTCTTAAATATTTCATCCCTTTTTTTTTAACTATTTATTATGATCTTTTATTTAATTATTTTTCGTCGCGAGATTTATATTATTTTTATAACATAACTTTTTATTTTACTTACATTCTTTTTAATATAATATATATTTATCGTAGATTTTATTTTTATATAAAAGAGGCATTTTATTATTATAAAATATCATATAAATAAATATAATTAAGAAAGTTATTTTATTAAAAAATAAAAATTTAATGATAAGTATATGTTTAAATTTTATTTAATATTTTAATTTAAATTATTAGTTTATATATTTTAAAATGATAGTTATAAAGCCATTTATAATAATTAAAGAATAATAAAAAACATTTAAAATAAGTATATTATATTTAATATTATTTTATTTAAAAATTTATTCTTAAATATTCGATTATTGTTTTTAAGTTTTTATTAATTTCTAATCGGTATATTATTTTAAAATGAAATGTGTGGTAATATATTTAATTTTCTTTTTAATGTTTATCATTACCTGGAAAATATTAATCTTTAAAATAATTAATGATTAATAATAAAAGGGTTAAAATGTACTTTTTATTGTTATTAATTTCCTTTTTAATGGAAGGATCTTTTTAGTTTTTAAATCTACCGTTATATCACTTTAGCTAATAGTAGCCATAACTTATCGCGTTTATTAACGGGTAACTGGTGGGTTAAGTATCATGTTAGGATGTATTATAACTGATTTTTGTATTTTTGATATTATAAAAGGTGATGGATATTCTTTTACGTTTATATATAACTTATTTATAATTAAGTTATAACGAGCCGAAAGTATAATAAGTATAAAAAGAATATATGTTTTATGTGTAATTAAATCATGGCGAGGAAAAGATAAAGCAGATGTAATAAGTAAAAAAACTAAATATAATTTATTTATAATAAGATTATAATAAGTAAATGATGAAATAAGAGTAATTATTAAAAGAGAAAAAGATGCCATTTAAGATTAAAGATCAGTTATTTATTAAGTATTTCTTATAGCAGGTAAAGTAAGACTTAAAAAAATAACGTTTCCGGTTAATTATGTAATTTAAAGTTTAAGGTAATAACTTAATGTCTCGGTTGATATTTACTATTAATTGTATAAGATATTAAACTTTAATAAGTCCATTTTTAATTTTAAGTAGTTATTAAATTTAATAATTAATTTATAATTAAAGTTTTATGAATAATATTTCTTATAAAAATATTTTTATATATTACGAGATATTATAAAATTTATATGAACCGCATATGATATACATACACTTTACCGGTGATAAATATAAGGTATAAAAATATTCTTAAATATTATAAAAGAATTTAATGAAGGCGTTATAATTGCGAGAGAATTAAATAAAAAAGCTATTATTATTAATTAAACTACTAATTAAATCGATTAACCCACTTATTAATAAATAATTAATTAAATTATAAATAATAAAAAAGGTTTTATATGATAAAAATTAATGGGTAGTACCTCTTTTATTTTAATTAGCTGTAGATTTTATTTTAATGTTATGATATAAATAAAATATTAATTTTTAAGTATATTAAGTTTATACTTAACGTGATAAATGAATTAAAGCTATAATTTACTAATTAATTTACCGGAATAATAAATGTAAGTACCATTTTATAAAAATGGCTTACCATCAACCATTATCTATGAAAATTATCTTTTTATTAATTTTATTAATAATAAAAAAATGGGAAATATGTAAGCATCTTTAAAAAGTAAATCATCGTGTTTTTCCTTCCGGTTAAAATAAAATTATAACTTTATAAATATATTATATTATAAAAAAGGGGTTATAGCGATATAATCTAACTCCAAATGTTTTAAATTTAAGTTTAAATAAACTTGTCTTAAAAAAAAGGTAAAAAATCATTCTTATAGAATAAGTATTATTAGATTTTTAACAAAAAAATTATTAATTTTATTAATATTAAAATTATATTCGTTATATATTATTTAGATTAAAATAAATATTTATAATTAAATATTAAATGGTAAAATTATTAAAATTAATATCCATTTTTTAGGGGAAATTTTAATGCCTTATGTATTTAAAATATTAATAAAAAGAATTAAGCTTTTTTTTATTTAAAAAATATATCTTATGGTAGGAATAAAAGTAAAAGCTATTAAATAAATAATAATAAAGTTAATAAAATTAAAATAATTATAAATATTACTCACTGATATTAAATCGATAATAATAAAGAAATTTATTAATTAAAAGTTGCTTTTTATTATTTATATATTTTTAGGAATATTATTAGTTAATGTCATGATTATAATGTTGTATATATTAAAGCTAAAATTTTGGAAAATTTATAAAATTATGTGGATATTTATAAATATATTAAATATTATTTAATAAAAAATAATAAAAGAAGACATATTAAAAAAATAAAGGTAAAAAATTAAAAAATTAAAACGATTTATAGATAATTAATAAAAGACTACGTAGTGGTAAAAAAGAAAATTTAAATAAAAAAATTAAATTTATTATTTCGATAAAAATACCTTGATTATATATATTTAAATTAATTTAGGACGAGCTTATAATAATTATAAAATTTCGATAATTTTATATCATTTCTATTCGCATTAATTTTATAACTTATATATTTTTGGTATATATAATTAAAATGTTTTTAAATAAATATATATACCGTTTTATTATTATAATAAAACATAAATGATATATAATTATCTGATAAGAGATGTGATTAAAAGTATATAACTTATAAGTGGTGTATTATATGTAATTATATATAATTAATATTATTGTTTATAAATACGAATATAATTATTTATAAATAATAAGTCGTTGAGGCATTCTCACGTCTTATTAATTAATATTATATATAATTATTTATAAATATCATTTTATAGGTAAAGATTAATAATTAAATATTCTTATAATCCTTTTTAAATTAATTATTTAAATCATTTAATGTATTTTAATTTATAAATTTAGATTATTTATTGTTATCGAAACATATTCCATTTAATATAATATGAATTTAAAATGTATTTATAATTTTTTAAGTAGAATCTTATGATAAATTATTATTATATAATAGATTTTATAATAAAGTTAAAGTTTTAAATTAGATTAAGATTAGATTTATATCGGAATTATTATGTAATTAATAGGTATATGTTTTATAATTAAGTTAAATTTTATCGTTTATTTAAATAATTTACTTTTTAATATATTAATAGTTTATAATAAAGATTATTTAATTAATATTAGAGAATATAGCTTTATTTTATTTTTATATATAAGATATATAAATATAAATTATTTTTAAAAAAAATATAAGCTTATATATAAGTATAAAATCATGTTAATTAATATTAATTTAATGATATAATACATTTATATATATAAATTTTTATTAAAAATAAATATAATTATTAGTTATAAAATATTAACTATATATATATTTAGAAAAAGAAAAGGAAAAATTTAAAGAGTTTATTATTAATTTAAATGAGTTTTTAATATAAATTAATTATATAATAATTATAATATATATAATATAATATATAAAATTTATTTAATTTCTAATGTAAGTGTATAATAATATTTTCACAATTTATTTAATATAAATTAAATAAGAGATAAAGATTTATTAACTATGAATTATATATTGATTTTAATAATCCTTATTTTTAATATATTAATGTCTTAGATTTTAATAAAAACGATAAATAAAGTATTTAAATATATAATATTAATCTTAAAAATATAAGGTATTTTTAATTGTTAATTTATTATATTTAATTTAAATAAATTTTATTATAATATCTTACTTTTTTTCGTTATAAAATTCTATTAAGAATTAAACGTTACATTTATTTAATAATAAATTGGGAAATAAGATAATAATAACGGAAAAAGCCTTATAAATAAATATTAATATTAAAAAAATTTAAGATATCATTATAATAACATCTAATATATTTAATTCCTTTTTTTTAACATTAAATAACATATTTATTTAAATAATTTAAATTTTTATAAATAATATAGAAGAAGATTTTTAAATAAAAAAACACATATTTAAATTAAAAACCTTTCTTTAATTAATACTTAATTAATATAAGGCATGTTATATATTTAACTTTTAAAAAAATATCTAAGATTAAAATAATTTATTTATATAATGATATTAATTATGTCAAATTTAATCATTAAAGAAAGATATGAAATTGTTTTATATAAGTAAATTTCTTAATCGCTTTTTTGTTAAGTTAAAATTGCCTTTTTTCATTTAATTTAATATAAAAATCTTATCGATTTAATTATTTTAAATGTTTTTTAAATTTATTAACCACGATATTTATTTGTAAAAAATGTTTTGTAAATGTTAAAAAAGAAAGGTTTTTAGTAAATTATTGATTAATAATATTGCATATACCATATATTTATTTTTATTTAGAACTTATTAAGAAGTTACATTTTTTAAAAGAATGATTTTTATCTTTTAATTATATATTTAACATGATTATTAAATTCTTTTTAAATTTAAAGACAAAATAAGTTATTAATAATTTATATAAAAAGATGATAAGACACATAATTATCTTTATGAATAACTTAATTTTAATGGTAGATATATTATTTTATTAAATCGAAAATGTCTTAAAAAATATTTATATTATATAATATAGTTTTAAAAAATTAATTAAAAAAAATTTATTACCTTTTTTAAGATTACAAAAATCTATTATATAAAAGGCTTTATTATAATTAAAAGAATATAATTATTTATATTTTAATATTCTTTTAAATAATAATTTTTAAAATTATTAAGATAAAGAAAATGATGATAATATTTTTTTTTTATAAATCTTTTCTCGTATAACTTATATTCTAAACATTTAATTAAAATCCATTAAATAATTTATGTATATTCCTCTATAATAAATAAGATTTCTTATATTTAATGGCGATAAACTTAATTATAATTAAATTATTCCAACATATAATTTATTTAATTCTACTTTTAATATTTATAACATCGTCGAATACTAAACTTATTTTAATAATAATGATTATTTTTATATAACGTATAAAGAAAATAACATATCATTATAATAAGAAAGAATAAATAATAATATCCATGAAATAGAAGATCATATGAGACAAATTAAGTAAGTAATTAATAAAAAAAGTTAAGGTTTTTAACACTTATATCGTTTTTTTTCGTTAATTAACAATTTATTTATAAAAATAAAAGACATTAAAATATTATTTATAATAATTTCTTTTAACTTCTTCACTTTAACTAGAAATCGAGTTAATAATATATAAAAAATTTATTTTATATAAGAATCTTTTTAAGCTGATTTAATGACATAAGATAAAAATAAGACCACGTAAGATATATTCTTAAAAAAAACCATCGATAAATAATCTTATATATAAATCTTTTTAAGAAACTAATTCTTTAACATTAAAAACCCTTATTTTTTTATTTTAACTTTCATTAAGATTTTTTTATTTAGATAAAGAAGATTAATAGTTATAAATGAGGATTAATAATGTTAATTATAAGAATATAACGAAAAGAATTTTAACTTAAAACAATATATAACTTATAAAATATATCTTTTATATTAATTAAAATACTAACATGCTTTTATATTAAAAATAAACTTTTATTAAACTTTATTAACATAAAATATTAACTATTACATACTTAATATTCCTATTTTTAATATTTAATCAAATTATTAAAAATAATAATAATAAAATTAACAATGCTTAAGTTAAGAAGTCCTCGTTTAAAGATATTTATAGTTTATTTAATTCGATAATTAAGGATTAACTTTTAAAGATAAATAAAGAATTATAATATAATAAGCCGATTTTGAATTTATAAATAAAAAGATTATTAAAAGAAATTGTAGTTTATAAATGTTAACAACCGCTTTTTAATAAAGAAAAGGTTTATTAGAAAGATAAAATTAAAAGTTTAATTATGAAATAAAACCTTTCATTCATTTGGTTCATGATTAATTTAAATGATATATCATCACCCATTCGCATTCATATAAGAAGTCGATTTTATAACTCGAAATACTATTATTAAATTAAATTAAACTTAAAAAAGTATTTTTTAAAAAATCATAGAATTTTTATTAAGGAAATTAACTAAGATTTTATTATAATAATATGATAATTTCATAATTATATAATATCCTTTTTTTCTAAGATTATGCAGGCCGATTTTAAAAATAAAATATTTAAACCGATAAATTTTTATTTCGATACAATTAAAATTAATAGGCAAAGATTTTTCTATCTTTATAAAATATTATAATTTTATAGAAATATCGAAATTAAAAATATTCTATTAAATATTATTTATAAAAATAATCTTAAAAAGATCAATTAATTTCTTAAATAGGTAAATAAGCATTTTTAAAAAGATTTTAATTAATGAATCTTAAAAAAAAGGTCTCGTTTTTTAAATTAACTATAAACTCTTAAAACTTTATAAATTAATTTAAATTATTTTAAAAAAAAATAAAAGGAAAAAGCTTAATTTATTATCATAGTTGTTTAATTATATTAATATATGGTAACATGTTATAAATACAATAAAACGAAAAAAAAAAGTCAATAACGCTTAAGGAGATGTCGATTTAAATGGCTTTAAAACGAGGTAAATGCTACCCATTTAAATAACAACGGTATCTTATAAATTAAAAAAATATTTAAAAATTATACTCGATAAAATAAAGTCATTACCGTTGCCTTACACTATAATTATGACTTTACACTTATTTTTATTTAGACTTAAATGTTAACGTTATTATATTATATTATAAATTACACAATAAAATTAAAATCACTTATATATCAAAAATTTACTTTTTTAATTACTTATTACGATAAAATAAAATCTAATCCTTTCTTTATTAACAAATAAGATAAAAATAAACTAACACGTAATCTTATAATAAAGATTTTAAATCGCATTTTTTCTAAACGAGAAATTTCTTTTATTAACATATGTAATTATATTTTAGATTTTGATTTTTTTTACTATTCCGAATTAAAATAACATTAATTACATTATAAAATTATTTACTAAACGATATAACATTAATGGCTTTATTTAAAACATTTAACATTCGACGTATCTTATAACGATATAAAATAAGATTTAAAAAAAATAATTATTTTTATTAAAATTAAAAATGATAAACTAAGCATTTTTTAAGGTTATTTATATCGAGGGCTTATATTTATAAATATATATTTATACAATTATACTTTTTTAATTAAAATTATATTTAAATTAAGGATAAAAAAATGGTTAAATCGTTATATTAAATTTTAAAGCATTTTATAAACAGTTAAATATTATTAACAACTCGTATTAAAAAAAGCTATTATAACCTTTTTATTAATTAAAACTCTACCTTTAAACTTTAAAGAAATAAAAACCTTTTATAGAAACATTATCATTCATTTAAACTTATTTATTCCTTAAAATAAATTTCTTTTAAAAAAATTAAAAAGCTTAATTAATATATAAAATCAATTTACCAAAGAAATTCTCGACCAGTTATTATTTGTGAATAAAAATTTCGATTTATTAAGAAAATCTCGAAATGATGTAATTTTTAATATAAAAATATAAAATGTTTGTTTTAATTATAATAATACCACCAAACTTTAAACTAACATAAATAATAACAATAAAAAATCTAATAATAAAAGAAATTTAAACATTTTATATATTTAAGAATTTTTAACATTCACTTAAAACATATTAATATATTTACATATTATTATAAAAAAAGAAGCTTTTATATTTAAAAACTTTATAAATTAATTATTTTAATTTATTAAGATTTTTAATATTATGATTTTTAGAGATTTACTTATAACTTTTAAATTAAAAGACTTTAAATAATTATTAAATAAATTTTATCTTAAAACCATAAACATAAGTAATAATATAAATATTATTAAAGTAAAAATTCGTAATAATATTATAAAATAAAAATTAAATTTAAATTAGCTTAATTTTAAATATATATAAGATATTATTAATAAAACTATTAAAAAGATAACCTCCTTAAAAAACGCGTTACTAAGCATTTTTAATTTAGGTTTAATTTATATCGAAGATAAAAAGCTTATAAGAATAAACAACAACTTATTTAACATTAAACTTATAACATAAATATAAAATGCCTTAATAATATAACTTTTAACTTACTTAATAATCTTAACTATTAATTATTATTTTAAAAAGATATGGATTAACATTAATTTTATATTAATATAAAAAAAATTTTTAAATTTTAAACAGGTTATATCCTTAGATATTATTTTATAACATTTAGATAAGGTTAAAATAAATTAAATTAGAATGGATTCTAAAGATATGACTTTAACGATCGATAATTTAATATTATAAGATCAAAAATAGCTGCTTTATTACTTAAGTGATAAAAATAAAATAGGTAAAAACATCATCATTAAAACTTTATTAAAAATATTAAATAATAAAAGAGCTTAAAAAAGAATTTAAATCATTATTACATCGAAGAATATTAATACTTATATCGAAGGGATAATAATTCATTTTACCATAAGATTATTTTAAATTAAATTTAAAAAAATATTAATTAAAAAAATTATTACTTAAAAAGAAATAAATATTTTAATAATTAATAAATATAACATAATATTAAGTAAAAATTTTTATAAGATTTATAAATAATTTTAAAAAGCTTATAAACGGTTTAAAAAAGATTTTAAAAACATGTTAATTATGATTTTCTACAGAAATTTCTGCCAATTTAAACTAATTTAAGATTAATCATTTTTATATAAAAGTATTATTACAAGCTAAAAAAAATACGAAATAATAAAAAAACTTTTTAATAACCCGAATAATAACTATTATTTAAGTTATAAACTTTAAAAAAAGTTTAATAACATTATCATTTTAAATAAATAAATGTATATAATAGATATAAAACTAGCGATAATTTTAAAACGTTTACATTAAAAAGAGTAAACAATTATTAACGTAATTTTATTAAATTTTAAGCTGGTTAGTAGTGAAAATATATGGTTAAATAAATGTATTAAAGTTATAATATTATTAAATAAAATATAATATACCATTAATTTATAAATAATTATTACATTTATAAAATAACGAAGGTAAACAACATACATATTCTTTTTAAAGTATGTATTTAAAGGTCTTAATATAAACGTATTTTTAAATAAAGCATATAATATAATGAATATTTTTTTAATAAAAATCTTAATATATTTATTATTTATAAAAGGTATGTTATTAATTATTACGAAAAATATACATTAAGCTTTAAAAATAATTAATAACATTAAATATATAACCGAAAGATTTTTTTTTAATTTAAATTCCATTATATATTCGTTTATTCTTAACATTTTTATTATTACGAAACCATCGAAGATAATCTTAATATCTTTTAAATTTATTAAAAATATTCATTTATAAAACTTAAATAAAAATATATTACCTTTTTTTTTAAAAATATTTTCTTTTTTAATAATAATAAAAATATAAGACTATTTAAACGAATAAAGTTTATAATAACTTTAACTTTTACCATCATTAAATATAAGTTGTAAAAGTAAATATTTTTTAAAGCTTATATTAATTTTATATTAAAATATAATTTTAAAAAAGGTATTGATTTTATAATAACCTACGTATAATTATTTAGAATTGTTTATCTTAATAATCTCCATTTTTTATTAAAAATCGACGTTAATTATTAATGTTCTTTATACTTTCCGTTTAAATTTAAAATTAAAATAAACTAATTAATAAATATTAAAAAAAATATATTAAAATAATATGTCATATTATATAATCAACTACTTTTTTTTTTTTATGATAAAAAGGGAGGCTTTTTAAGGTAAACTTAATTATTATTATATAAATATAATATATAATCTTAATTATATATAAAATAAATTTATTTATATTACTTATTATATAATATGTTTCTAAATTAATAAAATATTAAATTAAATTAAAATTTTATTAACTTTTAACATCTTAAAAAATTAACTTATATTTTTTTTTCTTTTTAATTATTAAAATATTTATTATTTTATTTTATTATATATTAACTTTTAACTTTATTTATTTTATCATATTTAAAGCTTTTTTTTTCTTCTTTGGCTTAATTTTTTAAATGAGCTTTTCGATGCTTATATTTTTTAATACAATTAATATAAATAAATAAGTTAATTTTTTCTTTATTAAGAAAAACAATAGCATATAAGGTTCATATAATATAAGGATATACGTATATATATAAGTTTTTTTTAATTAATATAATTTTTTAAATCTCTTAATTATATAAGAAATTATAAAAACGTCATATTCTTATATAAAAATATGGTTTAACTTAGAAAAAAATATGATTCCCCGATTTTTTAACTTACCTGCCCACCGATAGCTAATTAAAAGGTTTAACCATTTTAACCATTCGAAACCTTTTTCCATTATCGGCCTACGAAATAGCCATATAAAATAAGGCCATCTTAATATATTTAAAGTTTAAACTAATAATATTATAGAAAATATTTTGGCTTTTTACGTATAAATATCAAGCCATGTTCGTAAGGAAGACTAATAATACGCTGTTTACATAAACGGATAAGGCTTATAAAAAAATGCATGGTTTCTTTTATTTTATCGAATTAAAAAAGGGATATTATGAAAAACGCATGTGTTTTATATTATTATAATAAATATAGAATTTACTACTTTTTTTTAAATTATTACGCTTATTTTATTATACTATTATAAATTTAAACAATTAATCAAATTTTAACATCTTAAAACCCGATAATATAATTTATAAAATCAAAATAATCTTTTCCCTTTTTAACAATTCCTTTATATCCATTTAATAACTTAAATATCGATACTTTTATAAAACGATATTAAAATATATCACCATTTAAATAAAAGATAATTAAAGATGATTTTTATTAAAAACTTTAAATAATTTAAAAATTAAATAAAAATTAAAATATAAATTTATAAAATATAATTATTAAAATATTAAAATTTATAAAAAGATAAAAAAACCGATTAATTCTTAAAAATAATTTAATACTTTTAAAAAATTATTGAAAATAAAATATTAAAAAAAGATTAATAAATTTAATTAAGTAATATATTAATATTATTAATAAATTTTAAAGCTGCGTAATATTTTTTAAACTTAAATTATATATGGTAAATTATTATTAATTATATTTATAAAATTAATTTAATAAAAAAATAATAAATTTAAAATATTTTTAAAAACGTAAATGTAACGAATCAGCCTCATTATTTAGAATGTAACCTTTATAATCATATAATATATTTTATTTTTTTATATAATAAAAAATAAAATATTAAGAAATTTTTTTTTATATTAAGTTAAAAATTATACCCAATTTATAATTAACGTCGCCCATTTTTAAATTAACTTTTAACTTATTTTTAAATTAACTTTTAATCTATTTTTAAATTGACTTTTAATTTATTTTTAGGTTAACTTTTAACCTATTTTTAAATTAATTTTTAACTTATTTTTAAATTAACTTTTAACTTATTTTTAAATTGATTTTTAACTTAACATTAATAAAATATTATAATTATTAGTAGATAAAGTTTAATTATAACACGTAAAGAATATAAAATCCAAATTTAATATCGTTTAAATATTCGATGATATTATAAATACTCGTATTTAAAATAAAAAAATAAGACTTCTAACTTATTACTAAAATCGATTTATAAATTTCGCTAACCTTATAATAAGTGATATATTTATATAAATAAACGGTAAAGAATTTTATTAACATCATTTTTAATAAATATTTAAAAATCGAAAGCATTATATTTAATATTAATAATTTTAATTAAAAAAAACATTTTAATTAATAATTTTAATTTTATTAAAAAGTTTCTTTTAAATATTTTTTTAATATACTTTTTAAATATTATATCATTAAATTAAAATCATTATATTAATTATAATTTTAAATTGATTAATACTGATGAAATTAATTAATATTAAAAGCTATTTTTAAAAATTTTAAATAATTTTATCTTTTTTTTTTAATAATTTAATTTTTTTATAATAAATTTTTAGTAAATATAATTAAAGCCGTTTTACGAAGAATTTTTAAATAATTTAAATATATAAATACCGTCTAATAAAACTACATGATGTCATAGTATTATCTTTAAGCTATTCTTATATGTATTTAAATAAAGTCTTAATACTTATCCTTATAATTTAAAGGAATGGTAGGTTTAATAGGAAATTAATAAATAAAAGATATTTTAGGTTTAATTTTCCTTATCATAGTATTTTAGTTAAGGTTGTTATTAGTAATAATTTTAATAAAAGATGGTAATAAAGTAAGCATTAATTTATCATTCCTAAAATTAATTCGATAAAGCTTTTAATTTTTATGAATCTTTTTTTTATTAATATTATAAGGGTTGTAATTATTTTTAAATTTATTTTTATTATCGTTAAAATATATTATATATTCTTATAAAATCGAAAAATATTAATAAATATCATCTTTTTAAAAATGGGATCATTTCTGATTAAGCTGTTAAAGTAAAGCCTGAATAGAATATATTTCCTTTACGTTAAAAATATTAAGCACTGAGGGAATATTAAAAGATCTTTAGATCGTCATCATGGTAGCAATAACTTCCTCCCTTTAATCTTTAAGTTATTAAATTTTTATTAAAATGGATCTAATAATAGCTTTAAATAACTATAAAATCGCGTTATTAAAAATTAATTAAATAAAATGCATAAAAAAAAACTTATAATTAAAGCCAAATAAAAGATAAAATTTATAATTATAATATAAAAGCTTTTACTTATATAAATATTAAATCTTTAACTTAAATATATATATAATAAATATATATTTTATTTAATCCTCTTTAAAAAATATAATAATCTCTTTCTTATTAAATATCTTATAAATATTTATATAAAAGAATATAATATTATTTAATTTATTAATTTTTAAATAAGTTATTAGATTTATAAAATAATAATTTATTTAATTATAAATAAACTAATCATTAAAAACTTTAAAAATAATATACGCTTAATTATAACTATAAAAGAATAAAATAATTTGGTAATATTTATTATATATATAAGTAGCTTTACTATTTTTATTCGATAATATATAACATTTTAAAAGCAAAATATAAGGAATTTATATTAATTTCTATAAAAGAAATAAATTATCATAAGGAAAAATCTAATAATTAAACATGAAAATGATAAGATATAATTCTAATATAAATAAAAATCTATTTTAATTATAAGGATGTATTAATATATTTATTATTAAAATTAATATAAATGTAAAAATAATATAATTTATATTAAAAGATATTATTATTTAATCATATAAAAGGTATAATAACATTAAGATTTTAAGATATTAATAAATATGTATATAATTTCCTACTTAATATGATACTTAAACCAAATTAATCTCTAATATTATTAAAAGCTTATATATTACTAATAATAATATAATATATAAAATAAATAAAATTAAAATCTATATTATCATTATTTAATTATAAGAATTATAAAAGTATTAAATAATAATCTAAATAATTAAAATAATATATATTAATATATAATAATAAATCATTAAGTGATTTTTAATATTTTTTATTATTAAGATTATTTGGATTAATAAGATTGGAAGGATAAGGAATAAAAGGTTTAAAAGATTATTTTAATTTTATATTAATAAGATATATTAATATAATTATAAAAATAATAAAGAATGTATAAAATCTTAACGATAATATAAGGTTTATAAAATTAAATTTATAATAAAAAATAAAACGAGGTAATAATAAATTTATAAATATGCGTTCATATTGATTATTACTTAATACCAATGATTTTAAACTTTAATCAAAAATAACCATTTTAAAATAATAATATAACATATAAAATTTATTTAATTTAAATTATCGAATATAATGTTTTTAAAGATATAAAATACTATTTAAAAATATTTAAATATATAAAATTATTTTAATTTAAATAAAACTTATTTCTTAATTTAATTTAATAAGGAATTTACAAGTAAAAAATTTAACCACTTATCATTTTATAAAAATAAATTTATTTAAATTTAAATTAATTTAAAAATTCATAATTTTATAAAATAATAAGATTTTATAATATAATTTTAAAATATTTAATCCTTTAAATTTTCTTTAATTATATATAAAATTAAAAAAATTAAATATTATAACTTTCTATTTTATTTATATAATCATGTCAGCCGTAAAACATGAGAAACTTTTTATTAAAAATTTCTTATCGCAGCGATTTAAGCATATCGGACCCCCCTTTCTCGGTGAGGGGTCTATTGAGAATTTTGGCGACACAATATCCCTCGTAAAACTCGGGTAAAGGAGGCAGATACGCCCTGTATCTTGATAACAAGGCAGTTGAGCCGAGGCGCCCGCTCCATACCGAAGACAGAACGCGTGGGTGGGGTAGCCTCAGGTACTTAGGTACGTAGGAGAGGTATCTTTGGCCTTGTAGCTAATGGATGTATCTCCGGTATTTATTTAATTCTCACTTCCAACATTCGCTTTTCCAAACAACTTTCTCAACACAAATCGTTAAAATATACCTTTCGGAGTCTTGGCAATCACAATGGAGGGTACTATTCCATTCTCTGTCAACGGTCTCTCCAAGCCCTGCCAAACCTGGTACAAAGTCGTTGGTGACCTTCAATCCGCCATTCCGCTGGTCGTCCTACATGGCGGTCCCGGGGCATGCCACGAATATCTACTACCCTTGACTGATCTTGCGGCTCATAGACCTCTTGTATTCTATGACCAAATCGGGAATGGGCGCTCTACCCATCTGCCAGAGAAGTCAGGCGACGAAGCCTTCTGGACTGTTGAGCTCTTCAAGTCCGAGCTTGACAACCTCCTTACGCATCTAGGTCTCAAGAATCGCCCCATCGATGTGTATGGGCACTCCTGGGGTGGTATGCTTGCAGCAGAGTGGGCATCTACAGCGGAATCGAAGCATCTCCGACGTCTAGTCCTTTCAAACAGCCTAGCAAGCATGGATGCATGGAAGATCGGAGTTGATGCGTTGAGGGCGCAGCTTCCTCACGATGTCCAGAAAGTGCTTGATCGCTCCGAGGAGACGAAGGATTTCGAAAGCCCTGAATACGAGGCCGCTGTAGAAGTCTTCTACAAGAGACATCTAAGCCTCTCTAGGCCATGGCCCTCGCCCGAAGTTCAGGCCGCACTTGACTGGTTTGCAAAAGATCCTACTACCTACGGCACTATGTAAGACTACACTCCTCCTGTATCCGAGACCTATTAACATAGGCACAGGTATGGACCTAGCGAGCTCTACATATCGGGGGCGCTCCGTAATTGGACCTGCATTCCGTTGCTGAGCAGGATTCAAGTACCGACATTGCTAATCAACGGAGCTCAGGATGAAGCTCAAGACGTGGCGATGCAACCTTTTTTCGACCACATTCAAAAAGTAAAGTGGGTTACGCTTGATAATGCAGCTCATTTTTCACATGTGGATCAACGGGAAGCATACATGAAGCACCTAGAATCGTTTCTATCGGCCTAGATTCATTATCTCAAGATGTACGAAGGTTGTAGCTTACTCTAACAATTTATATTTACCTAGAAATAATTATATGTATATGTATATTTCTCTAAAATATGAATCCTTTGGATATTGGGCCTCCCTAGGTACTTAGGTCTAGTATGTACCTCAGGTAGTTGGCAGGAAAGCCCCCTAGATCATACGTGATTTGTCTTAAATATTGATTAAAGTCATTGTCATATCGACGTGAACGCACAATCTCCGACTCTTGGCAGGTAAGGTAGGGGGTAGCAAGTTGTAAATGTTGGTGCAGGGAACTGACCGACACAGCTCAACTTCGGCTCATTGAAGCCTTGAAGGTTACTTGCCCTGCATTCTGAGAATATGCAGTCCGACCAACATACATATCCTGGACAAAGACCTAATTAAATTCTTGTTGGTGTCGTACAATGTGATTTCCTTGTGTAGCCCTCCTTCTTGACCCTGCAGATTCGGCATGTCCTGTCAGTAATACCATCAAAATGATTGGAGTCCCTTTGGTGTCATAAGGGATGAAAGCCTCAAAGGAGACCGAGTAGAACTCATGACGAATTACCAAGACTGTAACTATTCCCACCACCAACAACCTAGGTACCCAATGCCCCCAAACAAGACGGAGTATCCTGGTGCAATCCCGCGGGATGCGACGAGGGAAGAAGTCCAAAGTCTTGTTCACGAAATAGACGAGATTCCGCTGGCAGCATGGATTTTATCCTTTACCGGAGCCGCGGCGCAACTGGCACGATTCGGCATCACTGTACTATGGCGTAAGTTACGACCCAAAGACATAAGAGTGCTTATTGTTAATTACCTATGCAAAGAAAATTATCTCCAGAATGCCAGGACCGGTAATAAACAGCTTCCTGGTGCCTCGGGGCTTGGCCAGGCTACCGCAACGACCATTCAGAATGCTTTCTTATTGTTTCAGTACTTGACTCCTTTGCCCTTTGCAATAGCGTCCGACGCGTGTGGCTTGGTCGATATATAACCATGTTGGTGTGCTTAGGGTGAATGGCTTCTTAAGCTCTTTAAAAGATATTCATGACTAAGAGACAACAGGCTATTGATCATTGGATATCTAGTACTACTTGTTACATCTCTTCCTATGGTCCTGGGTTACGGTTCAGGGCTCGGTGGGCTTATTGCAGCCATGATCCTAACCGGCTTAGGCCAATGAGGTTTGTCAGCAGTTATGTACCCGTTTATAGGTAAGTTTATTTGAACCCAGGTAGAAGCGTAATGGATTGGATTAATCTAGACATAGGGGATCAAATTGCAGATACACACCCGAAGCTAAAACGAAACAAGAAAGGCGACCTGGTGGTTACGGATCGGAAGCTAACTGTACAGTATGTCTTCAATGGGTATTACTGGTAAGCAGACTAATAGCCATTCGGCTTTCGCTAGCCGGCGTACTAACAACGAGCATAGGATGGTTAACATTGCGTCTCTCTCAAGCATCCCAACTACTCTATTGGAAAAGTATATCGACTTTTGGGCAGCATATTTATTGCCGACATGTATACTGGTGATCGCCGTTTTCCCGGTCATATTTTGGAACCGAAGGCTCGGTAAGTCCAAGTTTGTGTTTAAACACATAGTGAAATTGACCATACATCAGTGAAACCTCCACCGCAAGGCAACGCCCTACTACATAGTGTGCGCGTGCTAGTAATTGCCTGCCGCTCACGCTTCAGGCTCTCTGAAGCAGACCCCGAGAATCAATTACGGAATCACAACCGTAACGTCCCATGGACAACTACTTTTGTGAACGAAATGAGGCGTGGCTTAAAGGCTTGTCGTGTCATAGTCTGTTTCGTCATATTCTGGCTCTGCTATAATCAAATGAGCAACAATGTCATATCACAAGCGGGCCAGATGGTATCTCTAATGATACCATCCAAGCTCTCAATCCAATCGCCTGTATCATACTCGGTCCCTAGAGGTAGTCAATTGGCGCACTAGAGTATGATGTTGTTGTTATTGTTGTATTATTTAACGTCTGAATTAAAGATGCATGAGCTATCTTTAATAACCTCTTAAAAGGTAGAAGAAGTAATAAGCTTTAATATGCCCGGAGTTTACGGAGGGTTAGTCTCAGAGCGGCGTTAACACCAGCTAAGTAATGAGGCACGCAGGTTTTATGAGACATCTCTCGGTGATAGGTACCTAGCACCTAGCACCTAGTATGGTCCGCGCACTTCAGCTTCCCCCACGTTTGTGAGACTTCAAGTCACATCACGCCGATATTGATTTCCTCATTCCGTAGGAGATTAACGTCGGGAAATCGCCAGGCTCTGACTGGCCCCCGGGTAAGCCTACAGGCACTCAACCGGTGTGTCCGCCCACCCAATCAACATCGACTACAGACCCCCATCACAACACCTGCCTTCCCGTCTACACCGGTCGTAGTATCATTGGCTATCTCCATGATGCTATCAGATATGGGCGTTGTGTCACCTACACGTTGCCGCCTGATCCGGTTCTGCATGTAGAATCAGGCTAGGTTTCAAGTGTGATATGAAACTTCACACCGGTCGCGGCTCAACTAAAAGGAGAATTTGCAGCGACAATGGCTTCTCCGTCTAAGAAACGTCACATATCCAAACCTCATAGCGGTCTCATCATGGAGATGCGATTGCCAAGTCCTGGTTTTTCTTATGTGATTACGATTGCTCTTTTCTTGACTATCGTTTACATATTTTGGCCGTCTCGCCATCCACAGCCATTAGCTAGTGACGACATATCCATTCGGCCTGTGGAGAAAGACGATATTGACGCGATCGTAGACATCGTTATCAAAGCCTTCCCCTACGACGAGCAATTTGCATATCGATACCCGTACCGCGAGGAGTACCCGAAAGACCACTATGACTACACGAAACTGTACTACTCTGAATACCTCAATACCACTTTCGCCGGCAAGAACACCATAATGGTGGCAAGTGCTCCTGATCTCAATGACGAGAAGAAGACCAAAGTCATTGCCATGAGCATATGGGACAATCCCGGTGATCAAGAGCCGAATCCAGATATCCCAGCCGTAGCCCCACCGAGAAACCACCCGGAAAGAAAAGATTGCAATCCGGCGCGCCTGGCTGCGTACTCGGAGGCTACAATGAAGGCTAGAAAGGATATATTCGTTGCTAAGTATGGGGAGAGGCAGTTATCGCTACGCCAAATGGCAACGCTGCCAGCCTACTGGAGGCGAGGAGCTGCAACGAAATTGTTGTTATGGGGGAAGGACAGAGCAAGGAAGGAGGGCGTGGCCGTCCCAATGTTTGCTGGTAATATGGGAAGCGGGCTCTATAGAAAGTATGGCTTTGAAGAGCTGGACAGAGTCAAAGTCCAAGCACCGAACGAGACCGAAGTCATCCATGTTATTGCCATGGCCTGGGATCCCAGAGAGGAGAAGAATAAGAGGTGGTGGCGGCGGTGGTGGCGGTGGTTGTACCGTTTCGTATGAGTGTTTGCAGAGCCATATGTTGGACTCCCTGTCACTTCTTCGGGGCTTAGGTAAACAACGGAGGCAGGCATCAATGAATCACTACTAAAGACCTTGATTAATGAAATATTGTATTGTACAATATGCTATTGCACGAATACCTAATAGACACACATTCCTAGTGGGCACACGTCATAGACACATGTACCGTCCTTGTAGTCAGTCCTACGAGAAGTCTCCTCAGAGGTGACGGCGAGCTCGGATTCATAGGTACATAAACGAATCAACCGATCGTATTGGTAAGTACATACTTACCATAGTCCCGGGAATAACCCTGTCAATAATGGACGTTATTAACACGTAAGGTACAGAGCACTCTTACCGGTATGGCGTCCCAAGCTCCGTGATTGGCTAGATTACCTATTGTTCCAACGAGAAGGAAAGGACTGGGGGCATATAAAGCTATTCCCTGCGCTGCTTCATGCACATATTCGGGCACCTCATCCAGAAGTAATGGCGACGCACACAGGAAAGGTTGTTTTACTGTTCATTATAATGGGTTTTACGTGGTCGTTTTTAAGTAGACTCGGTTCGTTCGTAAAAGGTGGTCCTGAATATGGCAGCCAGGAATGGTACAAGGTGACGGGTCGTGACCCCCGCTGGGTAGCCGTCGATGAATGGACGTTCGCGAAAACACACAACGAGGGATCAACTCCAAGCAATGAAATACTCGAAAGGATATACAAGCACCAAGAAGAGTCTGGACTTCCAGACATTTCAGTGTCTCCTTCGCAGGGAAAATACATCCGGCTTCAGGCCAAGCTTGTGAATGCACAGCATATTCTTGAGGTTGGGACACTTGGGGCTTACAGCACCATATTCCTCGCAGGAACCAGCCCAACCACCCGTGTCACAACTATCGAGTCTGTACCTCTGCGTGTGAAGGTGGCGCGGGAGAGTATCGAGATGGCTGGCCTTGGTGAGCGTATCGAGGTCATTCATGGCAAGGGTATCGAAGTCTTACCGGCACTCTTGAAGGATATCCAGCAGGGACGACGCGAAAAGTTCGACTTCGTCTTCATCGATGCCGACAAGCTCAACAACTTGGCATATTTCGACTACGCTGCGAACATGGCCCGTCCCGGAGCGTGTATTATTGTGGATAATGTCGTTCGTCGAGGTGCTATCATAGACCTTAAGCTCATAAATACCGACGAAACCGTTATCAAGGTCAGGGAGCTCATCACGAAAGTGGGCGCCGACCCCCGCGTAGACTCTACGGTCCTTCAAATGGTGGGAGACAAGAATTATGACGGGATGTTGATCGCGGTGGTTGGCCGCTAACCTCACATTTACACCTGGTCATATAATGGGTGGGCCTTGGCGACAGGGGGTCTGCTGTTGTATTGCAATGGCTCCAGTCATGTACTCAGACTCAGACTCAAGTAGGTACTCCTAGCTATGTATCTATCTATATATGCCAAGGGGGTTTACGTTTCTAAATTTTCTAGCACCTCAAGCACATCTCGTAGAGTTGGTCGCCTTGCCCAATTCCCATCACTCTGGCCAGAAAACCGGCGCTCGAAGAAGTTTTCTGCATCTGATATCTGCTGCCTCCACCATTTCCTTATAGCCACTTGGACATCTTCGAGACTATCTTCACCCCTCTGGTTCCGGCTAGCTCTAAGAACAATTTTCCTCCCTTTCGCTACCAGCGGCGGTGTCCTCTCGCGGGACTCCCAGGACCCTGTTGTGCACTGCAATATGCACTTCCTAAGTGCTCCTGGCGTCTTAAAGAAATCCGGGAAGAGCGTCTCAGAGTGGTTATCACGAAAAGAGTTGATACCGATATAGCTATTCAGCAAAGATGAGTTTTCAAATATACACCACAGAAACTTCCCCAACATGAAGACCTGCGCAGCTTCACGTTCACGAGCAGCTAAAGTAGGCCATGGGTAACAGTATCCAGCTTCGGGGTTGGTATACCGAGCGGCTCTTTCCATATCTGGCACGGCGACCCCGTATCGTTCGAATAAATCTCGATATTTGCGTGAAATAGGCGATTTAGGATCGTGATGGATCAGATCATTCAAGAATGACACGCAATGAATCTCAGGTGGTGTCCATGCTGGAGAGCCCAGGCGCTGCTCGAAATCGATAATGACAACTTTGGGAATAGATGTATCCTGGGAGTCTGCCATGACTATATTGTCCAACTTGAGATTCGTATAGAACCCAGGCCCATGTTCTTGAATATGCATGAGCGCTGACACTATCTGCTTCGCCCAAGAATTTTCCGCGGCGGGATTATCTGGACCTGGAATCTGTCGGTGCTCTTTGAGCCATCTTCGTAACGTCCCTTTGGGGTAGTATTCTAAGATCATACCACAAACGCCGCGTCTTCCCCCGAACCCACATCTCTTAGTAACTACGTGGATGGGTTTCGATATAATATTTGGATGTGGCCTCATTGTCATCAGGACCTTAAGCTCATGGTAGAAATACTTAACGTCGTTCATGAGGCTTTTAAAAATAAATTGTTGATCGCCATAATGGGGGATAGAGACCACGGTTATGGTGTCATGTAGTTGCCGATGGAAATGTAGGCTTTCGAAGTCTAAGACACTCGGCCAAGCATCTTCAGGTAGCTTCCACATCTCCTGAAGGGTCCTGATAGATAGCCATTGCCTCTCTATGTCGTAAATTGGTACAATAAGAATCTTAATCTGGCGAACATCGCAGTTCATAGTGTTGAACATAATCCGAGAACCGAATGGCAACTCGCAGTACTTTTCCTCAAGGCTCTTATTATTATCGGACCAATATTGAAGCGCTCGTAAGATGTGGATAGCGATGTTTGAGCGACCGGCATCCTCAAGTTCGCCGAACATTGGTGAATTGGGTGAAAGCGTATCTCTGAGGTACCCTGGAACATCGAACAAGTCGGGTATATGAACATCGATTCGCAGTGGAGGTCGACCAATGGCAAATCTCGGGACGGCAAACCATCGTGTGCCAGCAAGGTCGGCTCCATGTATTGTCCACTCGCTGTTGCATGGTGCTTCAAGGCTATCGATGCGGTTTTTGGGATTGAGTGCTGATTCAGACCAGTCAAGCCCAGCAAAATCAGGCTCCGGTGGGGGGTTTCGAGTGCACACAGCTGTAGGAAACATAAAGGTCGATATATTCCTCGGGGTTGGGTCCATAATGAATCACGAGGGTAGTAATCCAACTTCAACCAGATAATTCGAATTCAGGGGGGGGGATGACACAGCAGCGAATTCCTGCCTACCTCGGTATCTGGTATAACGGGAACGAGCCTGTTCGTCGAATATGGTGTTAAGCACCACGAATCGGATTTCAGCAAGGATGGTGTAGGTGGCGGACAATGTCGATGAAGTAATGGTAACACAGAATACTGGACCTTCGGAGTCGGAGCGGATGTGTGAGGGTGTAAGCACTCTGATTTCCCCCATCTCCAACGGAGCATAACAAAGTATTCGTCAGTATTAAGTTAGACCATACGACGGGTTCTAATATAGAAAGGACCACACGCGTCGTGCGAGTAGGATTCGAGTATCTGTAGTCCCATACATCACCTGGTCGATATCGAATTCAACTCTGATTTGCTCAACCCGCGCATTCATATTTCTATGTTACCTAACCGAAACGGCAGTAGCAATTGACTCTGCCTATAGTATCTCGTCGCACTTGATTGTGTGCTACACCGAGCACGCGTCGCCGACCACCCTTCGAAAGATGGTGTCAATTATGATCTTAGGCTCAGGAGACATCCTTGAGTGAGCTACTACCGCACCACTGCGGGATGTGGTGGTGGGCGAATGAAAATACACGATCGTGCGATAATGATCCGCCACAATCATTATCAACTTGCGACATCCTGCATCGTATACCCCGCGTTTGAGGACACCACCCCACGAGGGATGAGGCTCTGCGGAGATATGGCACCGAAAGGAGGGGATCACGCCTAGGGTAATGGGAGGTTCCTGACGAAGAGACAGTATAACTACCGATTCAGCATCTGTTCCAGAAAAATGGAACATCTAACGAGCGAACGAAATAGCGACCAGCTAAATTATCGAGCAGAAACCGGAACCTTGAATACAAGGAAAGATGGCGCCAGCAGCTGTTCTACCCTCGGCCCATGCGTTCGATATCGCGTTAAACAAGAATAACCTCACTCCACTAGGCCAGCTCGACAGTGTCCCTGGTGGCTGGCCCCATCACCTAGACCATCCTCTTGCCTGGCATGGAAGTGATTTCGGAACGGAAGAGCAATATATCCATACCTTCTCCGATGCTGAGAAATCCGAAATAGAACGTGCTCTGGCTCACTTTAAAAGTGACACGCCCTTGAGAATATCTTATTGATATGAAGCTTAACTTGAACAGGTCTCGAGTTAGATGGAAGCGAGGTTTCTGAGACCAGCTTCCCACTCTTCGGCTTGGCTGAAAAACTTCGCGATCTAAGCGAGGATCTCCACAATGGAAAGGGCTTCTTCGTGCTCCGTGGCTTGGACCCGAGTCGTTACTCTCCGGAAGATAACACTCTCATCTATCTTGGCCTGTCAAGCTACATAGCGGAGACACGAGGCAAGCAAGACGAAGATGGCAGCATGCTCCGTCAGTATATGCACCACTATGACCTATCGCAATAGTACCGCTAATGCTTGGCCATGCATAGTCCACATACGTGAGGCAAAGGAGATGATAGCACCCCAGGCTGATCGACCCGCGAGGGACTCTAACGCCCGCCTGGTAAGAGATATATCTCTTTTACGCGCAATGATCCACTCTGACGATGAGCTAGCCATTCCACACAGACCAGTTCCCTGATATACTCGCCCTCCAAACCTGCGGCCGTGCTGAGGTTGGCGGATATCATAACATCGCGTCCTCATACGCAATATACAATGAGCTTGTTGCTACCAGACCGGACATTCTCCAGACCCTGGCAACCCCCGACTGGTATTTTGACTCGTGAGTACCCAAGAAGTATATGTGCGGAGCGATTAATAACCTTCAAAAGCCGGAGCTTGTTTGTTCATCCTGAACGGCGCGCCCTTCTGTTCAATCATCAAGGCCACATTATTCTTAACTTCGGGCGAATCCATCTCATGGCCACCGAGCCGACCGAAGACGGAACATTCGCGCCGAAGCCATCCGCGCAGCAGATAGAAGCGCTAGACGTGGTACAAGAACTCGCCGAGAAATACCAGCTATCGTTGGACATGGACATGGGGGACGTTGCATTTATCAACAATCTTGGTATCCTGCATGCGAGAACAGACTTCACGGACACGCCGGAAAACACGCGCTACCTCGTTCGCATGTGGCTGAAAAACAAGGAGAAGGCGTGGCAGCTCCCTCGCACGCTCGAGAGGGGCAATGCGAGGACGTATGATGAGACTACCGAGGAGATCTGGAATATTCTTCCTGCTCCGAGAGTGGCGTTCAAGATCCGAGAGAAGTACGGCCCATGAGCTACGGATATCCGGTTTCGGGTACCCCTGAACCGATCGAACTTGTACATGGCGATGGGTTGAAATAACCACTAGTATATGTGCCGAGGTTTCTATTCTTTTCCGTGTTAATATCTCTTCGGGTCGGGTTCCGGAGCGTAACGACTAATGACTACTTCATCATTATTTCGTTCATTGGCTTTCAATGAGTCGTAAACGTCTACACACGGTTGTACTTACAATATGAAGAGGTAATAACTTTGAATGCATCTGTTTCTTCCACTTGAAACCTAAGTTAATTATAATTAGTAGGATGTTGGATCGCTCGTAGTGCGAAAAAGGGGGAAATGTTGTTAGATTAGACGTTCCAAGCCCCGCTATCCCGCCTCTGTATTACACTACGTATTAGCCGATCAAGACTCATTAATAGCGAGCTTCGTCCCCAGATGATAGACTTGGACCAAAATGTTTTAAAACAGTAATTCAGAAAGTATAGCTACATGTAGGACGTTTTCGTTCATTTTTCTTGCTACTTAGATCTTTAGAGTTAGTCGATTCCGTCATTCATTACGACGAGTTTAGCCAGCACGCCTCGAATCTGTAGCCAGCTCAAGCTAGGCACCAGCTAGTGAGAATAGGTACATGTATCTACAGCACGTAGATACTGAGACACGAACTACAGGATAGCGTCATCTATGTCCAAAAGATCACAGCAAACACACAATTCATTGATAGACTCGATTTACTATCTACCTAAACTACGTAGGCGAAATCATAATCATCGCATGACGACGTAATAAAAACAGGTATCTCCCATCCTAAGCCCAAACGGCCTATCCCTCCGTGGAGGAAAAAAAAATCAATCAACACCCCCATGCCGCCCTGTCCTGAACGCCATTGGGGGTATGTTATGGTAGGAACGTAGGAAAAAAGCGCGAACTAGCCCACGACACTAATAGGTATCAGAGCCGTGATCCCAGAAAAAAAAACAATCAAACAACTGGGAAATCAATCGCGCACCCATGCATCTGCATCTACCCATCCGTCTCAAGGGTACCCGAGATTAGCGGTTTATTGGTTGATTCTAATAGGGCGAATTGACAACCTCGTCCTTGCCAAGCTTATAGCGGCCGCTCTCGCGGGTGCCGACGCGACCGGAGCTGCGCCTGGGCGTGGATAGGCGTTGGAAGTCGCCGGCGATGCTCTCGCGGGTGGGTCTCTTGAGATGCTGCTTGCCGACCATGTTGACCCAATTGGGGAGAGTGACGATGACGTTCTGGTCGGTGCCGAACTTGAAGTCGTCGGCCTTGACGTTGTCCTCGTAGCGCTTGATGATGTAGGGGGCCTTGGCGCCGCGGAGGACCTTCTCCAGGTTCCAGTCGACGATGTACGGGCCCGTCGCCGTGATGATGGATGTTTCCTCGTTTGTCTTGCTGGTGTTGAATCGTGCCGGGGTGAATGACACGCCCTTTCCTGTCTCGTGGTGGAATTGCGCGACGTGTTCGGGAGTCAATGCGAGACGCCGCGGTTGCGGCTTGGAGTCCGCTGCAAACGGCTTCTCAAAACCTAGCTTGCCTTCATTCTTACCAGACTTTTGGAGTGCATCAATGAGCAATAGGTATGTTCGGCAAGTTCCGAGAACCCAGCGACCATCGGCGGACACATCAAGACCAATAATAGGCTCACCAAGAGCCGGAATGACAGTCTTCGCGTTGATTCCCAGACGATCGAATAGTCGAATATCACCCTTATTGGATGCAACGGCTACATAGCCCTTCTCGGTAGTTGATACGGAGGAGAAATCGTTCTTGGATACGTACTGCTTCAGCTGGGAATCGACAAGCTTGTTGCCGGACAAGCGGGGATCCACACGGAACAGTGCATTGCGAGAGATACCCAAAAAGGTGGGTTCATGGGTCATCTGTGCGAATTTGTTCTCGGGCGCAAACGTGACAACAGGGATGTCATCATGGACGTTCCATTCGTCAACAACCTTTCCATACTCGAGATCCATACGATACAGTTTGTTGGGATCCGTATCGTTCTGCAAGATCAGATTGCGATCTTCATTGTGTAACATGACCTTCTTAGGTACGAAGGATTTGCCGTGAGGAGTCTCGACTTTAGAGATATTGGTCGTGAATTCCAAGTGGTTCTTAGGTGTATGTTTGAATACGCCAATCTTGGGACCTCGAACGACGAAGGATCGATCATGCTTGTATCCGACGGCGAGCGCCGAGTTAGTGTAAGGGTCCTTTGGCTCAGTCTCAACGTCATCCTGTTCTTCCTCGCTATCATAATGCTCGCTTTGCGGCGCATCATCCTCGGGTTCCTCGACCTCCTCCGGCTCTTCTTCTTCCTCTTCAATCGGCGCATCCTCCATGTTAAGATCCCCGAAGGCATCCAAGACATACTGGCGGTCTTGCTCCTTGACTTTAGTCCATTTCACCTCGTTCAGCTGTTCCCAGAGCGCTCTCATTAGGCCGTCCTGGAATCTCTCGAGCGTCTTAGTATCCTTGAATCTCAATAGCCATGAATAAGCAGAGCCATCTTCGGTGAATTGGTTGAATATGAAGGAGAGGAATTCAAAGTTGAATACAGGATTGATATCGGCGACTACGGGAATGCCTAGCCACTGGCGGTCTGAGCTAGCGATATGCAGCCAGTAGTTCCATTTACCAATATCTGACACTTGGGCTGTGACAGATGTGTCCTGAAGTACGAAAGCTCCCGAAGGGAAGTCGAAGAAATGTAACTCGCCGAGTTCCATAGATAAGATCTCTACCGGCTCAGGCTGTGCCGGTGGTTCTGGAGGACCGGCCTTCTTGGGAGATGGTGTGTTAACTGGTTTCTCCTCGTGACTCTCTCGGGGTGCGGGTTCACCCAGTACGGCGGCAGTGGACGGTCCACTTTCCCGCCTGCTGCCGGCGTTCGCCTCGTTTTTCAACTGGAACATGGCGTCGGATGAATCGATAGATCTCGCGAGAGTCGGGCTGTGAATAGGGCTGGCCTGAGGAATGGGCTGCTCTTCGAAATCGAACTGCTGGAGGTCGGCTGCGGAAGCGGTCGAGTGCGGCTTTCGGTACTTGCGTTCGTATTGGCACTGCCTCGAGATGCGCTCAAATGCTTCAACTTGCGCGGACTTGATCGAAGGGTCGCAGACGAATTCGTAGACGTCTCCGGCGTCTCCACTCAAATCCTTCCAAGCAAGCACCTTCTGTGATCCCTCTCTACTCTCCACACGGAAATGGAGAGCCTCGTCAAGCAGGAATGTCTTCTCGTCTCCTTCTGCAGCTAGTGCGTTTAGTGCCTCGTCCTCGCCTTCGTCATCGGCTAGCTCAGCCTCGCCCTCTTCGTAGACTCTTTGTACGACAAGTTGGTATTGATAGTCTTGACCAGTACGACGGATGCGAGCGGTGGCGTCTTTGAAAATAAGTTCTGAATATCCTTTGGGTGATAATGGTCGAACAAGGTAAAGTTGGCCTTGGGGTAGTTCGATCATAGACTCTTGGCTACTACTGCCGAAGATGAGTTTGCCGACTGGTCATATATAAGTTAGCTAGTTCCATTCAAGACCTATTCATAGAAAACAGTAGGTGTATTTGCGAAAGATGATCATGCTTTGGTTTGACTTTGGACCTCAAACCACAGCCGTGATTCACGAACGTTACCAAAACATTGTTTTTAACAAGGCTGAAGGGGGGGAAGTTACTCACCATTCTTGAGGACAAACATCTTGTCCTAGAGTTGAGGGTCTCTTTCTGCTTTCAAGAGATTCAACCGATAGGAAACAAAGAAGGTCAACTGCGGAAGGAAATATTCATTCGCAGAAAGAAGGAGGGGATTATATCCGCAGTAATACGGTGTTATCAACTCCGAATGTACGTATGCAGGTATTTATTTCTGGCTTTTTCAGGTTGGTAGTGGGAGAGGTGCAAATAAAAAAAAAAGGCTGCGTCATAACAAGAAACAATCTATCAACTTCACTTTTGCCTTTGGCTAGGTAACCATAGTGGGGCCACACTGGGCAAAATGAAGGAGGGGTGTGGCGCTGTGGCGTTCTCGTGTGACCTATGACGCCACAGGGCAGGGCTAGTTTCCCTGATTAGGCAGCTTTTGGGTCTCATGCACTAAAAGAGCAAAGATAAGATAAGCTTAGTGTGGATAGTTGAATTTTACATGTGATCTATTTTCTTGGCCCTCCCCCCTATTTAAAAACCCATCTTACTCTCGCTATTACACAAGGCGATAGTTGTCTTTCAACATGGCAACGCAACAGCTGCCATGGCCGAAATAACTGGAATTTAATAGCATTTCTGCATTACGTATCTCAATATTCACTCTTTATATATGTCGCCAAAAGTGTCGTACCATTTCCTCACCAGATCGCCTCCCATTCCAGCCCCAATCGTGTCTTCTCCCTTCTCCAGCTTCTCGGAAACCTCCTTAATGAATTCATCTAGTAAAAGTACATTAGGATTATTCTCCTTCTTATTATCATCGGGGTTCTCTCGTTCGCGATGCAAATCCGTGGCCACAGTCGGTGGCACAATCTCCACCACCCGAACATTGGTGTCTTTCAGCTGACTCCTTAGATTCATTGACCAGAAGTGCACCCAAGCCTTGGTGCCATTATACACCGGGTTGATGATCGAGAATGGGACGAATCCTAATACGCTAGAGACGTTTATGATAAGAGTGTGTGGCTTGGACTTGAAGTGTTCCAGAAGTCCCATCGTAAGGTGCATCGGACCCCGAATATTGATATTGATCTCATTGTCGGCCTTCGAGAGGAAGTCATCCGGCGCTTGTTTCTGTACCTGGAGAGGTCTCTGAACGCCGGCATTGTTCACCAGGCAATCGAGTTCCGGATAATCGCTAGTAACTTGCTTAATGAAAGCCGGGATGTCAGGAATGGAGCCAGTATCGAGAACATAGTACCCAGAAGCTCCGATTTCCTTTGCTGTAGTTTGAAGCGTCGACTCAGTCCTACCGGCAATTATCACCTTCTTGCCTTTGGATATCAAGTGCTCCGACAATGCCCTCCCGATTCCTCCGCCTCCACCAGTCACCAGCGCACAATTGAAGTTCAACTTATCAGAAGCCATAAGTACCGTCTAACTTTCAAGAAAAGACTTCCAAGGTTATAGACAACTATCCCCCTTATTACGTCGCGTACATGGAATTATAAGTATCCCGGCAGATATCTGTGTGCTTACTCATAGCCCAAGCTTTCATCATGACGTTTTAACGTCATAGAACCCCCCATGCATTAGTAATTATCATACTCTACCTATTCACAACATCCCAGAACGATATAGTAGTGGTCGAATATAAGTGGACGAAAATCCAGCGGTAAACAGATTTCCCGAAGCTATCATTAATACGTGGAATCTAATTTTAATGTACTAGGTCGAACTTGTATGATGTGGACGTGTTTGTATAGGTCTCGAGAATGGCCACGTAGACTTCCTCATCATCCCAGGTTAATAAATCACCACCTATCACTTGTTTGGCTTAGCATCCATGGATACTTAAATACTCAATAACAGCCTGAAAGGTTCACGTTACTCTACGGTCGCCGTAGGATCAAAGGGTGACTCGAAAACGACGTGGTACAGACAATAAAGTCACGATTTTTGGGCAATATAATGGGGATTAATTAACAGCGGGTGCAGCTAGGTACATGGGGCTCAATCCATCTAAGAAGTGTAGTAACCTAGGGGTTATTTCCGGACCATCTTTCCATATGGTCGGCGATGACACCCGTTCCCTCCAGGGATCGCAGACCACTGAGCATCCCGCAATACGAAGACATGGTACAAAGGCCAACCTATAACTCCGCCATATGCATTCGTCCTAGTATATGCATAACCATCCCGATGATGTCAAAGTTAGTGATGGGGAGACTTCACCAGATCACTTTTCTTGTGTCGTTTCTTTAACTGGTTCTAAAAAAGGAGTCAGTATCAAAAATACCATAACGCGAGGACGGTAAAATAAACTTACGAGTTGTCTCACGGCGTCGCCCTGGCATACTGCCAAGAATACTTGGTTCTTTACCAGTGAGCCAGACTCGAGTTTCCAAGGACCCTCGATGCAAGCAGCGATAGTGTCTCTCTGCGCCTTGGACAGGGATCCATTAAATTCCTGCCAGTTGTCCTTGAATATCACTTCGGCTTGCTTGATGATCTCATCGCGTAGCTCCTCGCGTCGTCGCTTCTTAGACGCCTCCTTGACGCTAGGACTGAGAACTTGACTAGGTGACGAGACTCCCCGAGTGTTGCTAGGTGAAGCAGGACTGCGCATGGGAACGGGAGTGCGGTCTCCCTCACTGTCATTGGTTGAGCCAGCGTAACTGCCACCAGAGAATGAAAAGGGGCTAGCGACGCCTCGAATGGTCCTTGGGGTAGCCTCGCGAGAGGCTGGCACCCAAGCGGCGTGTTCACTTCCCCGAGTGCTACCAGGCGCACTCTCATGTACGCTAGGCACTGCAAGCGGGGTTGTGGCTCCCTGTGCATGGCTGGGCGTGTCGTTGCCAGCACCGCTTTCCCCACGCAAAGCCGAAAAGCCTCCAGGCTGTTGACTACTACTAGGGTAGCCGTTGCTCGTAGTATTTGTGAACAGGTGGTTTGTTCTTTGCTTTGCCGCATATCTTGCGGCGCGGGTATTGTACCCGTGAGTGGGAGCAGGGCCACTATTATAGCCGGGGTCGACCGTGAACATCGGTACGTCGTCTATCGATTCTCTATAGGGCCCGTCGTTCGTATTTGAGATATCTGTCGCCATGATGCTCCTGCCGCCATCGGCGGTGAGTCGACTGCGAACTCGAATCTTTGCATAGCCACTTCCAAGAGCACGGGTTGACTTGCGGGTGTAATCAATATCCATCTGAGCAGTTGGACAGAAAAGGAGCGCCTCGCCAGTCTGGAGGCCTACGATAGTCTCGAAGAGCGAATTGGTCTTGTCGCTATTTTGACTAGCTCCGGCCAGGTGGTTCCTCAGCGTGTCGTACCAATCGGGTGAATTGAAGCGGTGAACAAATGTCGCGTTGGAAAGGTCGATGAGACGGGGGGACAGTGTTGGCTCTTGGGTGGCAATTAGGACTCTAGTGCCAGTATGTCGCTGCTGTCGTATCACAGACAGCAGGTCATCTGTTAGGATCTTCGCTTCACCGGACTGCGACAGGAACTAAGACATCAAATTAATACTTGCTTGTTGGTGTGAAGGGGTTTGGATTATACCTTATGCGCCTCGTCTAGCACGACGACACGACCGCATTGATGTCTCTCTCGCTGGAACATCGAGAGACAAATGGTGAACAACGCGCAAGCGTCGTTCGATCCAATAAAAGGATCACTCAGATCAACGATGGTCAGGGATCCAGGATTGAACGCCCAGATGTTTTCCTGGGCGGGGGCTGGTCGACTTTTCGTAGTATTGGCGGCCGATGGAGCAATAAAAGAATCGACAAGTTCGAGACGTAAGGCAAGCGGTGTCTCCTGACCGGGCGCCCATCTAATTCGATCCAGACGGCGGCGGAACTCGGAATACGTGAATGTCGGACCTTCCATCGCCATTTCGCGAGCTACCTTGAGTACTACCTCCACGTAGAGGGGAGTCTTGTCTGCTGAGAGGTCCACTGACATCAACTTGAGGATTTCGTCGGAGTGGAGTCGATCTTCGTCCAGATAAAGAGGCCGCACTATTGGCCTCGGTGTGCCAGGCTCGAGGTTTGGCAGGTCTCCGTAAATTCGCTTCATGGCCCAGATGTTTGAGGGTGACACCAGAACCGTAACGGGGATGCCAGCAGAGCAGAGATAGGCTGCCTCGCAAACCTGAGAATGGCCAGAACTAGCGAATTTGTCGTAATGCATAACAAGTCCAGCTAGTGGGTGAGGAAGTTTGCCCGCTGGGTTGTTCCGAATGAGCGCATTCTCCAACAAGCAAGACAGAGTATGGCTCTTGCCAGCACCTTGGGAGCCGCATATAAACGCTGACCAGGGCACGTTCATGTTGGCGAAGATCAAGTTGTCCTCTTCAGTGGTACCCACAGTCTGGGAGTCCTCTCGGATTCCAAGGAGTCCATACTGGGGGACGGACCCCAGGCCTACTAACACGTCAGTTTATTCTAAAGAGAATATGGCATAGTATGGTATAAGTAACGCCGTGTGGGAAGGAAGAATGGCCTCCCTCGAGAGCAAGAACGACATGAAGAGATGAAAGACATAAGAAAAGGACAAGGAAAACTTTGACGAACCATAGTTCGATCGCACGAACTCATGTACACCAGCGGTGTACAACGGGGCATTCTCGAGCACGTCAACCTGCCGCTTCTGGTCTTGTTGTGCGGCGCGGTCGTCCTTTCGGACGAAAGAAAGCAGACTGGCGTACTGCGACATGGTTGAAAGTTGGGAGTATTCTAGATGGAGAGCGATGTAGGTGAAGTATGCTGCAGTTGAAAAGTTCTCGAGGTGAAGAGTGATCCAGGTTGAGAAACACCTCCAGAAGTTGCGAAGAAGGGCTTGGGATGTTTAGTGTGTGTGTGTGTGTGTGTGTGTGTGTTAATTTTTTTCGTGGGAAATGGAAGACGCGTTCTAGGTGAGATTTGTTACTGTTCAAGGCCGTATGAATTTGACCAGTATGTGTCCTAGAACAAACAGACGGAACTTAGAAGGGACGTTCAAGTCACTGGTAGGTGTCCAGCTACATGTAGGTACATGAGACGGTTATAAGGATGTCCCAAGGTTGGTACTGTGTTTGCCCTTCTTTTGCAGTATCAGTCCTTAGAAGTCAAGAGATTTCCCTAGGTTCACCCGAAATGATTCTAAGGTCTTTTCTTGTCCTCTGTTCGTTCGCTCCAGTCGAGTTTATGATAGCTCAAAAATGCATATGGAACCTATCGGGAAGGGTGCAAACGCAAAGATGATAGATCATAGACACGTAGGTAGGAAATTCTTGTCATCATACCTGACTCGACTTTCCTAGAAGTGATACTTATGTGTTTCTACATTTCTTGCTGTTTCTGTGGTAATATAATTCCGTGGTGAACTGTCTCCTCAGGTATCGTTGCTGTGCTGGCAGCAACCTGGCCAAATTAAGGAGAAAAAAGATTTAATACGCTAATCTAAATAGGGTATCAAGTCGTTGGGCATAAGGCGCTGTAGCGTGTACTAATCGGTATAATCAGCGGACGTTCTATCCTCATCACGTGAGTATGCTACCCAAATCGTATTAGACTCGGCTAAATATCTTCACGCACGGACCTCAGAACGAGTACCTTCAACCTCAGGAAGGAAATCAGGAAGGAGTTGTAAGTGAATTTCAGAGGCACATGTGTAGAGAGTCGTTGCTTCTACCTGGGGTTCGGCGGCTAGGCTCGTTTAGGAACGTTCTTGCCCCTGGATAGGGAGTTCTACCGGTATAAAAAAGGAACTGTTTGGATATATAGCACTTGAGACCTGTGGTTCTAGTGAGATAGGGGTCAAGCCTCCCTACCTAATAGCGACGTTGTTTCCTATCCCTAGAGGCCTCTCAGTACGACTCATGGCACTTCGGGTTATTTATCAGTTAAGGTACCATTCCTATTAGCGTTATGGGTATCTCGTCGCTTCCTCCTTTCTCTATGGTAACCTCCTTTAATAACTAGGTACATGTCCCGTAAAATACAAGAGAGTACTCTTCGGTTCACAATGATAAACTCCCTAAGGAACCTTTACATTGAAATCTGGCTTCGGGAAGACACCATCTTCCACTTTATTTAGCACACTAAATCTGTTAAGGAGGGCGACGTCGGGAACCACTAAGGGGGCGATGGAAGAGTGTACTAGTCGTGGCGGGCCACGGGTTAATATTTTATATTAAATATGACTATTAGGATACAAGATGTTATACCGACGACCAAGTGGGCTAAATTGGTCGGAGAAGCATCGTGGTGAACTTGAAACTGATCGGACGACGTCTCCTATAAATACCTGCTGGTAATCTTGTCATCTAAAAGATATCATTGAGTACATGCAGGTTAGATCTAGAAAAAATTCTTTAGGGTTAACTAAACATATCAACTATCTTTGATCTTACATTAGGGCTAGATTCCCATTGTTGTCATACCGATATTACCTCCGATAGAAGGTGTGATCTCCTTTTTTCTACCAGAGCAAAGTACCTAGGAAGGTTGTTGAAAGATTGTTATCAATTTAAGAAAGATTGGGATCACTCTATATAAGGTTTCAACTCAGGATCATGTTTAGGCACTTAGAGACAGGCAAAGCGTGGTAAGTTATCTTATCGAACCAGGTCACTCTACGTATTTCTAATGTCAGGGGCTTCTCGCTAGTATCCTAAGATCTACTATGTACTTAAGTGAATGATTTTTCGTTGCTTAATTCTTGTGCCATATACTTGGGCTATCATGGCTATGTATTGGTAGATGGTGAATTGACCTAGTAGTGATAATATGACATATAGAATAGAAAAGCTAATTGTATTAAAAGCACCTACGTGTTATTTATACGAGCTGGATCGTCTAGGACTTTGTTAGATAGTGATATGTCTTCATCACTCATAGTATACAGTAGCGCTATCTATTGATGTTACTGAAGGTCAACCCAGATTAGGACTTTTTAGCGCCTTTTAGCGCCATTGCTTGGATAGCTCCTTCGGCTTAGTTATGTAGCAGATAATTCACTGTGGTTGGGACTCATGGTAGTATGTCATTGAATTATGATCTATTATATCTTTACTCACGTGGTGCCACTGTGAACTGCCTATCTGACTCTGTGTAAATAGGGGGAAAATGCGGTCGTCAGAACACAGTGCGTTCACTTAACTACAAATACATGAATTCGCCTTCTGATCCTTTTCCTCCCCTTCTAAATCTACTGGCTGTAGACCTTGTGATACAGCATCTACACCTTCAGTGAGCACTTTTCATCACCTCCACTACTTTCATCCCCCCAAACTAACCAAAGCCTAGACTGGAGAGACGTCTTCATAACACCTTCTTTTCATTCACGCTCTCCATAAACTACACGAGACCCCGATTACGTCGACGCGTCGACACTATTCCTAAGTCTTTAATATTAGGCGCGCACGATGTCCTCCTTCATACACGAAGGACAGCTGCTGGCTCCCCTGGGAGACCTGGCGATACTCCACCGAGAACTGATCTACATGATCATCGACTGCATGAACATCCCCACCGCGGTAACATTCACTCGGGTCAACCGACAAGCCCAACTCCTAATCTGGCTAAGCGACAAGTTCCGGTTTGTCAGACACTGCATGTTTGAGCCAAACCTGATTCGCAACACGTGTGTGCCAAAGGCTATCTACAAGGTGCTCGCCGCTACTACTCCCCGCCAACTGGCTTCTGTACTTCTCGAGCCCGAGTGTGAAGAATGCAAACGTGGACGCCGACAGGGACTTCTCCATAGCGGCATGCTTCATCCGGCGCCACCTGGGAGCGTCCCGTCGTTCCTATGTTCGCCATGCTACTGGATGGTGGCATCTCACTTGATATACCCGACGGTCCTGCCTGTGACGGCTCAATCACTACAACATTTCACGATGTCCGAGATCCGTACCAAGATTTTTGAGTGGATGATGGATTATGTCAAGCGCACTACACTGGCACGTCGCGATAATGGAGCGCTTTATGGTATGGGTTCCTACTCAAAGACTACATTCACATGGAAAGACACTAACACTATTATTAATAGAACAAGTCGATCAAATACCCGACTTATTCGAATTAGAGGGCCAGGTACCTGATGAAGTCGAACATGGACTCGGACTACCCGTAACGGAGGACGCGTAACTCGAAAATGCGATCAATATGGAAGACGTGATGCTCTTTAGGCGTAATTAGTGGTTGGATGGAAGGGGAAGTGCTTGCGATATATTGCAATACAATGGATGGTTTGGGGGCAGTTTAGAACCGCTCCTATAGAGACGACTGGCATGGGCGAATGGACCGATGAAGAAGGATACGACTTCTCGACAGAATGAACTGGAGGCTGGTTATGGGGATACGCTTCGAGCATGAATATGCACGAATAGAGGCGTGACAATGGTTGTATACGGGATATATGCAATCAGGCGAGTTACACGAATTTAGTTATGCAATACCCCAAATGTTCCCGGAGTGGTTGAGTTGATGTTGAATGATGGGGATGGGTGCTCGATTCGACTTTATTTCGAACGGTAAGATGTTGTGTGTGGATTAGTATCGTCCAACGCGTGGGCTCACACCTGCTAAGTATATGTACCTGTTGTCTAGGGCACTGGTTGCGAAGATAGGTTCTGATATGATGCTTTTCGTACTCCGTAGACTGTACGTGGAAGAGCCTTCATAGTTATGAATCCCCGTGGTGGGATATCGTGGCTGGGACGCTAAAACTGTACGAATTCTATGCTGCATGACCTAAGAAAATCATTTCGATCGGCGTGCTATCGGACCCTCGCTCGTCGATTTCCTGATGCGATGACCGAAGAATCATTCTCTGTCTTACGGATAAGTCGGCATTCACTCCATAGACCGGATATGCTAACCCGCTCGTTTTCTTTGGGCGGCTCAAATTATCAGCGGGACTGCAAGCCCTAGCCCACCACCCATAGCCCAAACCAGCAAACACGACAGGGGATGAATTTAGCGCTTATGGCATTGACCATTGCCCGTTACGGAGCAAGTGACTCTAGAATTAGGATGCCAAGCTTTATTGTCAGTTCCTATATGACTGCCTGGTACCCGGTCTTGTTGTTCAACGTTGCCACCGAAACTTTCTCCGACTACAACAATATTCTCTCTCTTCACACGATAGTTCATCAATAGGGTATACACTTATGGTTATACCTTTCCGGCTTACTCTTAGTCCTCCCGTTACATCGCATCACTTCTCCCGCCCCGATTTCAAAACAAGGCTGAGCTACACGGTCACTCTTGATACAGCAGGCTTCCCATTGAAACTGCACTTGTCAATACGCTATGGTGTGTGATGATGCCTGGGTCTTACGAGAATGGCTTTAAGAACATTCACCTCCGATTATAACGGCCCATGAGGGGTCAAGGCCGACACGTTAAAACGAACTTACGCATAAGAGCATTCACGATAACATACAGTATGGTATAATGTACACTAATGATACAGTATCTACATCCGTTTCCATTAACAAAAGAAAAGCTGGCCCTGCAGCTAGCGGTTTCGTGGCTGTGACTCATTCAACGTTGACCTAGGTGAATATGTCAATTTTTAGGCTTCTCATTCTGAAGAAGCTTGACATCGATCTTGTTATCCCAGCTCATAGGCTTCGAAATACGGTACTTCCCACCGAGAACCAAGTCTTTCGCGACTAGTTCCCTCGTACGACCTAGACTCTCGATGGCTGCAATGCGATCTAGGGTGTCTTGGAGAAACTCCCGGAATCCGGGCTCGCCACAAATCTCTTTGAATGCGCGGTGCATCGGAACGGAGCTTGCACGGACCTGAGCTGCGCTCGTTATTGCGAATAAGTTGAGTCGGTCGAGTTCTAATGCATCAAAATAGGTTAGCATCCATGATGTGTCTCAAAGTCTGACATCCTAGAAGTTTTAGTGGCCTTTTCGGCAACATTGGGGATCGAATGGGACGGGAGTCGATTTTTTACACACTAAAGCATCCGCATGTTAGTACGACATTCGAGAAGGGAGGTACGGTATGTTAACTACGCACCCTCGGATGAAATCGGCCCTCGTCATTATTTCCTGGCTCTTGTGCATAGGGAAAGACGGAAGTACGTGTCCCGTCTCCGGGTCGTATGTCTGCTCCATCTCCTGTTCCTTGTCTACGAGGGCTAAGGCGAGAACCATGGCTGCGGATGCCCATTTCTGCTGGTCCATTACATCGTCGTCCATTTCCGATCCGAGAATCCAGCATTGGTTTAAAAACCATGTCTTTTCGATCTCCTTGATGCGATCACATGTCGCAAGCATGTCGTGCGACTTGGCTACTCGATTCAGGAATGTGAGTCGACCTCCTACTCGGTCGTAGACTTCTTCTAGTATGGATCTGTCTACCTCTTCGGCGAAGTAGCGATGGCGGTACTTCTGCAATGCCCTTATAGCTTGCATTTTTGGCAAGTCCGTAACGGACATAACCTCCATTCGACTAGCTAGGTGTTTTAACCGCTCGTATACCCAATAGTCGTCGCTGTTGAATATCATCGTAACGAGGTTCGAGGCGGCCCAACCTTCAGCGCGTTGTTGGAGCAATTCTAACAAGTCCTTTCCATCCTCGTCGTCTCGGATCAGATGCGTCTGATTCACGATGACGATCAGAGGCTTGTTCTTCTTAGCTCGATGTCGTAATGCTACCTTCTCTAGCTTGTTCATCGCTCGCTCGATGTCGAGTAATGCGGTGGATTCTCTTGGACCGCGCTCACTGAAATATCCACCAATGTAATCTTCGTGAAACTCATAATCTAGGGCCTTTCCGATTCGGATACGAAAGACTTCGAGATCTGCGTGGGCTTCGAACATGGCACAGCCCTCGCCATCAATCTTTCGCATGGCTTCTAACAGCATGCTTGACTTTCCGCAGCCCTTCTCCCCCATAATCAGATAATAGTGGCCCTTGATGGAACCGTTGATGATCTTGTCGATTTTCTCTTGCTCCTCCCGCATGACCCAGTGCTGCTCATTAGGCGGCGCTGGTACATCTTTCCCTATGGCTGCAAGTTCTAATACTGGGTCTCCTGGTTCGAATGCATTCGTTATTTTCTGCAGCTGTATGTACTTGTATGACTTATGATAGACATAAGCTGCTGCTGCAAACCCAACACCTAAGACTAGCACCGACGCAAGGGTGGTAGCTGCCGACTCGGCCATTTTCGACACCAGGGTCTGGCTGCCATCTTCTACCCGTCGAGATTCCTCCGGGCCAATCTGATTCTTCACCGTCATGGATGTGGAGAACGATCGTTGTTGTTGTGGGGGCCAAACCAACCCAGCGCGTCTCGGGGTCGCATTGAGGCGCTTATTATTGGATGCTGACGGCCTCAAAGAGGCAAGCCGCCTACCCGCTGTCCGCAACATGTTATGCGGTTGCTGATCATGAGCAGGCTCGCGACCCGCGAGTGTTTTCTCCGACTACCCCGAGGAATATGTGGTGAAACGGGGAGAAACTGCCAAGGAGAGCGGCCGAAATTGCGAGTTCCCTCGTGGGAATCAAGCCACCCTTATCGGAGACTTTTCCTCTTACGGTGTGGCGCAATCCGATCCAGATAGCCGGGTCCTGCAGGTAGGTACGTATCACCGATGATTTCCCGGGGGCATTCTACTTCAAGGTGTAAGGAGTCTGTAAACTCTGCGAAGCTTCTAAAACTAGTATGGGTTTATTAATGATAATACGGGACGATAAAGAGAAGTCCAGTGGTGCATTGAACATTAAAGGTATTGATTCGGTACATGTACATGTACCCATCAAGGCGTCCTTCACCTGGCAGTGTTTTCTATGATTTGACGCGACTTTTGGTCGCGACTTGAAAGCAAATGGTACAAATATACCATAGGCATATCAATATGTGTACCTACATACCGACGTGTACTTGATACCTAATAGTGAGTATTTCCCCAGTCTACTTAGGTGAGGAAACCAATTCACTGTTTTTTCATAAATTATAGGGCATTTCGATTTGCGATTGGTTCCCTACTCCATTAATACGGTGTTTTGGCGTCAGGCGGTATTCACTATAGCCTGTGTATACCCCCCATCTTTCACAACGCCTCACAGTGGACCTAGTTATTGTACCAACACCTTCATACAACAATCATTCCAAGGTTCTCTTCACTACTACGTATTTCCCAGTCATTCCATCGTAAACAACGCTATACAACAAATTCAATTCAAGTGTGGTGTTGCCAGCCATCTTAGATTTTGAATGGGACAGTCCACTTTCATTGATTTTCTTCTATTGATGACTACGTCCCGACGCGAAT
This sequence comes from Hypomontagnella monticulosa, assembly GCA_902825475.1. Taxonomy (NCBI): domain Eukaryota; kingdom Fungi; phylum Ascomycota; class Sordariomycetes; order Xylariales; family Hypoxylaceae; genus Hypomontagnella; species Hypomontagnella monticulosa. Next base: position 1,637,591 of record CADEBF010000008.1, read on the forward strand.
AGGGATGCTTGCGGCCATCACTAGTGTAGTAAGTCGCTATTTATTCTCGCTTAGTTTGGTTCTATTATCATCTTAACATATACTAAAATCAGCTCTCTAGATCTTCACGTAGTCGTCAAATTAGAATACATTCTTCAATAGTTTATTCACCTTAGAACTCTAGCCACGATCGCATATCTACGCTAGTCATGGCAGAGGAGCAGCAAGAAAAGCAACAAAAGGAGATGGCGCCTCCAAAGTCAAACCCGTCCATCCCAACCAAGGACCAGACTGAGCAGCCCACTGCCAGTCAGAGTGAACTGGACGAAGATCTGGTACCTGACTTGCCATCCGATGTTTTACGAACTCCCACGCATAGCCATGCCAAGAGATACTCAGTTGAGTGCTTCATTGATAAGCATCTATCACCAAATAGTGCAATGGATTTCAAGGCAGGCCTATATAACATGGAACGCGAAGACTCGACCCAACTAGCAGTCCCTCGTGCTCGTCAACATGTTAAACAACTGAGCCAAGATTCAGACGAGGCAGCCCTTGCTTCAAGGCTTGTCCCCCCTTTAAAGATCGAGCGCAAAGCAGACCCAGCCACTTGTTCGCATCCTCCTTCGTCAAGGCGCGTTAAGTTTGCTTTGCCAGAGATAGAGCACTTTGGGTTCAATATTGATGGTACCCCAGGACGCACCATTAATTCATCTCCCCACACAGAGACTATGAAAGAGATGGATGGTCAAGTTCCGACAGACAGGGCTGATGAAAGAAGTGGAGGTATGTTCTCAAGACACTAACAATCGGACGGAGTGATATTCGTCCAAGACGAACTTTCAGGGGTCCAATTCAGTCCCATCAGTGGATCGTGACTAATAAACCTTCTCATATCACAGGGTCGTTTATGAAAAGTCCTAGTGAAGCCACTCAGGCAAGGACCGTAGAGAATATCACGAACATCGGCGGTAGTAGAAAGCCAAGGGCCCACCGCACAACCCCTGAATTTGATTCTCACGACCAATCCACCGCCGATCATGGCCGTAGTGCTATCTCCCCAACTATCGTCGACCCCCAAAGTGGTGCCGGTCACTATCCTTTCCCTCGACGTGTCGCCGACCGCCAAGCCGTCGCCGACTCTAGGCCTGCTGCTCAGCCTCGACCCATCGCCGACCATGGGTACATAGGAACCTACCAGCCGCAGCCACAACCCAGACCACTCACACTAGCAGCCCAGCTGCGTTTGCCACCACCACACCCCCCTCCAAACTTTCCTCCCCCAGTGCCACCCAGATTTTCCAGTACACATGGTCCCGGGGGAACCAAAACATTCCCTGTCAAAGGAACTCCACGACCATTGCCCCTACCCTCTGAAACCCAAGGCAACAAGCTAGGAAATACATCAACAAGCAGTGCCCGATCACCCACGGAATCGAAGGCTAGCACACCCACGACCGCTAGGCGATTCGCATCGCAACCTACACCGAGATTGTCACTATTTCCTTCATTCAATGCTGGAGATCTCTCGCCTATCGAATCACTAAGATCACAACAAAGTCTACAAGACGGACCCCTACAGCTAGATCAACCTATCCAGACCTCCCAGGCCGGCCCAAGGGCACCTATCCTGGTCAGCCAGGACCGAACAGATATTGAACAACAGGTTTCTATTACAAGCGAGGCAGATATGGCTGATTCCCGCGGATCTCCTATCTATCGTGGTATGTTACCGTCATTAATATATTCGCACGATACTCTAACCAGGGTTTAGGTCCTCCGATTGGACTCGGCGTCTTAGGGCAACATATGGCTACGTCGAGTGGTACTGCTGCTCAGCAAACTCATTCTAGTAGGAAGACTCTATTTTATTATAACGCCTTAGTTGTTTTGAGTTGTACTAACCAACTTTCAGGTGCTCCCTCACACCCCGAGACAGGTCTGAATACCCCAGATGCATCCGATAATAGTCGTAAGGCCACTCTATTTCTATCTAGTAGCGAATAGCATATCTAACCATAAAATTTAATACAGAGACACCCCAGGAGGTGGCACGCGCAACTAGCGCACTGCGACGACTTACTACCGACGCGTCTACAATCGCGTCCACGGACGCGTTCTACGGCGAGCGAATTATTATGAGCCACGATCGCGTACCTGACCTCGAAACAGACTATGGAGAGTCTACTGAAAGCTCCGTCATCCATCGCCCACCTGGGCAAGCTATACATCACAACGATCAACCTATTCGACCTGTCTCCGTTGTCGCATCTAGTACTCCCCCTCGTTCCATAAGCCACGAGGCTATTCGAGCTAGAATTCACGGCGAAATGACCTTTTTCCAGGCGGAAGTTCAAGCCGGTCGAGCTTCTAGACCTGGTCTTCTAGCCGCACTGTCACGACAGTCGCAGATACACTCGGTCCAATCCGAGGTTGGTCTACAGCAAATCATCCGACTTCAAGTGGTTAACCACGCGCCCCCCATCTCGGCGTTCTAGAGCAATGCTGAGGTTCAGGCACGTAATGCTGCTGCTGAAGAGCGTGTCTTTGTGGCGGTGTTGGAGGAGATTGCTCGAGAGGGTCGCGTCGCAGAATATGGCGGCGCTTTAGAGGACCCGTTCTACGCCCATGGTCATAGTTACTTCCATGGTGCCGGAAATCACCCCATCGCTCCGACATTGCATCACGCATATCCCCCGCTGCATATTCCTCCTACCATACCGGCGCCCGCAGTAGCACAGACGCCGACACCAGTACCCGCACCCGCGCCGGCCCCTATGGCCCCACACCCCGCAATGCCCTACGTGCCGGCCCCTAATCCCGCCCCACAGCAACAGCAGCAGCGCGCATACGAAAGCAGTTCTCAATACTCGCAGCGCACGCGAAAGAGCGAGACCCACAGCGGCCCATCGTCCTGGGTGCCAGGCAACGAGGAGCGCCTCGTGCTCCCGGCCCCGGGTCCCTTCTTATACCAATCGGCAGACCCCGAGGAGCTAAAGCGCAAGGACGAAGAGCGGCGTGAGAAGCGACGCGAGCGGGAGCGCGACCGCGCGCAGCAGAAGGAGGAGAAGGCGAAGAAGAAGGCGGCGGTGGACGCGCAGAAGCAGCTGCGCAAGACGCAGTCGCAGCACTTCAACGCGCAGCAGCAGCAGCAGCAGCCCGGCACCCTGCGCCCCGCGGCGAGCTTTGCCGGGTCCCTGCGCCGCGCGTTTAAGTCGTTTAAGAGAGGTCCGATGTCTCTTGCTGGTCCTGAGCTTAATGAGGAGGATGAGGATGCGGAGGATCACAGTCAGAGCCACAGTCTGAGTCGCAGCCAGGGCGATCGCTCGAGTCGCCAGTAGCTGGACTGGAGAGCTTGGGTTGAGTGTCTCGGGACATTGAAGGTTCGGTGAGGCTGAAGCTGGAAAGTGGGGGAATGGAACTTTGCTTTGCTTTTAGGAGTGACGTGGTACGGAATCTGGAGACGCGTGTCCGAGCTTCGAGGAAGGCTAGATATGGAGATATGCGATGCATCTCCCATGCCTTCAAGTTACGGGCATATGAGAGTACGTAATGGGTTAAATAGCCACGTCCGCTTTACTGATACTGGGTATTCGTCATTGTGATTTTGATGATGAATTAAACCGCCGTTCCATCCCTTCTACGGGTATCGATGCTACCTCATGCGGCAGCCTACTATCCCACTCCGGTGCACTACCAACAAAATAAGCATATTCCCAAGTCCCCTAATCAGCTCTGATATATTAAGTACGTAAGGAATGCAATAGTCCATGTATAGTTGTTTACAAGGAGGCCGATTCGGCGGCCAATGAAAGATCAGGTGATGCTGTGATGTCCTACAGCCGAAAATTGTGGCTGTGGACATGGGCCTACGTCAGTGGATGGCAGCCTACCATCCCCCGGCCTCTTTCGTCTCCCGTGCTACAGTTTTCCTTAATTTTCCTCACTTTCCATAGATTGTAGTTGCAGGTGCAAATTCAGAATTTCCCTACATCAATATCTTATTCATAGGAGGAGTTTTTCAGGGGCGATAGAACACTGAGGCCACCTACGCTGAGCAGTTTCACCCATCGTATTCTCCACGAAGATGGCCACAGAGCCTAGATCTCACAGCGAATATGCCGTGGGGTGGGTGTGCGCTTTACCAAAGGAGCGGACCGCCGCAACGGCTATGCTCGACGAAATACACCCGGATCTCCCCAAGCCGTCAAACGACAACAATGCTTATACCCTAGGATCTATCGGCAAGCATAATGTCGTCATTGCCTGTCTACCAAAAGGCGATTACGGCACCAATTCAGCAGCGATGGTCGCTACCCACATGGTTAACACATTTCCGTGTATCAAAGTCGGGCTCATGGTGGGGATTGGCGGAGGTATTCCACCGAACGTTAGACTTGGCGATGTGGTGGTCAGCGTTCCGAATGACCAATACCCGGGCGTAGTTCAATGGGATTTTGGGAAGGCCGAAAAGGACGGCAAATTTAGACGGACAGGCGCCTTGAATAAGCCCCCAAGGGCGCTGCTTACAGCGTTGACGAAGTTGGAAACTCGGCACGAGATGCAGGGATCTAAGATGAACCAGTATCTTGACGATTTGAGAAATAAGTGGCCTGACATGATTGCAAAATATAGTCGGCCTGACTCCTATAATGTCCCAGCATCGGCACCGGAGTCTAGCAATCACCGTCAAAATAGATTGCAGGATACGTTTTCGACGGTGGGCGAAATGCTCCTTGTCCCGCTCCGGTCCTTCTTGGGTTTAACGAGCTTAGCTCCCACGAGTGAAAACGCCACACAAAGTAAGACTAACGCAGATGAGGATGGAAATACACCTAAGGCAGCCCGAGTTCATTATGGTCTGATCGCATCCGGCAACAAAATGATTAAGGACGATCGGTTCCGCGACGCGTTAAACGATAGCCTTGGGGGGAAGCTCTTGTGCGTCGAAATGGAGGCAGCGGGACTTATGGATCAATTCCCATGCATCGTCATTAGAGGAATCTGCGATTACGCCGATTCCCAGAAAAACAAGGACTGGCAGAACTACGCGGCAGTTGTAGCTGCGGCTTATGCGAAAGAACTATTAGGGTATGTGCAATTAAGTGATATCAACGGGGAACGCCCGGCGAAGGATATACTAGATAAGAGTGAGTCTCTATCCGTGTATTCATCTACCGATCGTAATCGGTTTTCTAATCGGGTTTCTAATCAGATTCTCAGTCCTTGTAACCATGTCAACGACCAATGAGAATATTGACAACATAAGATCTAAACTTGATAGAAAGGAAGACATTGATATCCTTAATTGGCTTACACCAGTCGACTACAGCCCTCAACATAGTGATTTCATAAACAGACGACAGCCTGGTACAGGCCAGTGGTTTCTAGATTCACCGAATTATCATTCCTGGCTCGAGAAACCGGGCCAGACGCTATTTTGTCCAGGCATTCCTGGAGCAGGGAAGACTATCCTAGCCTCAATCGTAATTGAGGAACTCGCCGGCCAAGCTACTCAGGATGAGCCGATCGGCCTTGCGTACATCTACTCTAACTTCCGACGCAAAGACGAACATGAAGGTGATAATTTACTAAGAGTCTTACTAAAGCAGCTAGCTAGGCGTTTTTCTAGTTTACCACAAGATGTAAAAGATCTTCATGATCGTGAAAAGATGAAGGGGATACGACCATCTTCAGATGATATCTTGAGGGCCTTACAATCCGTCTCTAGGATGTATTCACGAGTTTTTATCGTTGTCGATGCGCTTGACGAATTGCAATTATCCAATGGCCACCGATCAATCTTTCTATCACAGATTTTCAGCTTGCAGGTTAACTCCGGAATCAGCTTCTTCGCGACGTCACGTCACATTCCAGATATCGAGGAAAGATTCAAGGGTTACCTGACGGAGGAAATATTAGCGAGTGACGAAGACGTGGCCAAGCATATCGATGGCTATATGCAACATCTGCCAAAGTTTATAGTCGAGAGGAAACATTTACAAGTGGAGATCAAAAATCAAATTATAAGGGCCGTAAATGGAATGTAGGGATTCTACCATATCCTGCTACATAGCCGAACGAATTATTCTAATATTAAATTAGGTTTCTCCTTGCGCAACTCTATGTTGATTCACTAAGGGATAAGACTTCAGTAACTGAAGTGCGCAATGCATTAATAAGACTAGGGGAGCGGAGTCACGAAGTGGCAAGGGATTGTGAGAAGCTTGAAGTATTGGATCAAGCATACGATGAAGCAGTAGAGAGGATAGACTCTCAGATGGACGGCTTTCGTAGCCTGGGTAGGAAAGTTCTATCGTGGATCACCTACGCAAAAAGACCGCTTACGACTGCGGAGCTTCAGCATGCTCTTGCTGTCAGAGTCGGTGACACAGAACTCGATAGAGATAATCTACGAGATATCGAACTCATGGTATCAGTATGCGCAGGGTTGGTAGCAGTTGACCAAGAAAGCGGCATTATCCGTCTAACCCATTACACGACACAGGAGTACTTCGATAAAAGACGGGAACAATTATTCTTTAAGGAAAGAGCCGAAATTGCCACTGTATGTGTTACCCATCTCTCATTCGACGAGTTCGAGAAGGGGGTATGTCGAACATACTGGGAATTGAATCAACGCTATCGAAAGAATCCTTTCTTCAACTACGCCAAAGCCAATTGGGGTTATCATGTTCAAGAAGCTAATATCAAAGATGAACGTTTACTCCTTGGCTTCCTTGGTAACGATAGCAAGGTCCTTGCCTCGGTTAGTGTGCTACCCGATGAAACAATGCATGTGAAGGGACTACACCTTGCAGCATGGTTCGGTTTGAGAGAGGCGGTGGTGATGTTATTGCGAAACGGGCATGACCCAAACGGACACAACTCAGATATTGAAATCGTTTGGGATTGTACCCCTCTGACATGGGCGGCAAAAAGAGGACACTATACAGTAGTGGAGGAGCTACTAAAGGCAAAAGGTGTTGATGCTGACGCTACGGATACGATCCGACGAGAAAGCATCCTGGGAAAGCCAAGAGAAGATGATATCTTTTTAATGGATTCTGCCTCTCGGGAGCCTTTAGGCGGCATCAACTTTGTAGCGACGCCATTGTGGTATGCCGCTCGTGGAGGATATGACACAATCGTTAAGCTACTACTAGCCGAGGAAAAAGTGAACCCAAACTTTACGGATGCGGATTACGGTACATCACCACTGTGGTGTGCCGCGGGGAATGGCCATGAGACAACAGTAAGGCTACTACTTGCTGACGAGCGCGTTATTCGAGACCTTAAAGACCATCGTGGCCGGACACCGCTTATAATGGCGGCGCAAAACGGCCATGTTGGGGTTTTCAATCTACTACTCACCGATGAACACGCCGACTTCAACTTCGTGGATAAACAGGGTCGGACAGCGTTGTTAGTGGCAGCTATGTATGGGCACGAGGCGATCCTGAGTGTACTTCTTTCTAAGGAGGGAGTTAACGTGAATTCTGTTGACGCTGCTCACGGACGTACGCCGCTTCAATGGGCCGCTAATAACGGAGACGTGGCATCGGTAAAATTATTACTTATGGATAAGCGCACCGATTTGAACTATCAACATGCCGAGTCAGGATGGACGGCGTTGCAGTTCGCTACGTATAATGGATATGTCGATCTTGTCGGGTTACTCCTTGCTATGAATGGAGTTGACCTGGAGTCCAAAGGAATGGACGGCAAAACAGCTCTTTCGTTAGCGGCAGAAAAAGGGCACGCGGAGGTGGTTGCATTATTACTTGCTACTAACGGCGTGGATCCCTGCTCTAGAGATATCGACGGCTGGACGCCTTTGTCCATCGCCGCGGGGAATGGTTGCGATGCCGTGGTAGAACTTCTACTGGGGGTTGATAACATCGACCCGAATATCAAGGCGATATTTGGTTGGACGCCGCTCTCGTGTGCAGCAGCTTATGGGCATGAAGCTGTAGTGCAACTACTGATAGGAAATAAAGCTGTTGACCTTAACGCCAAGAGTAAAAGCTATCGGACACCGTTGTCACTCGCCGCTGAACACGGTCAATATGAAGTGGTCAGTTTACTACTTGCGACACCGGGCGTTGATCCGAATTACGGGGATGGATACGGCAAAACGCCACTGGTATATGCGATTGAACAGGGGCATGAGGATATAGCCAAGCTATTGTTTGCTAGAATCGACGTCAATGTAGAGTCCAAGGATGTTCAAGGGAGGACGCTGCTAGCATATGCAGCAAGGCAGGGAAATGAGGAGATAGTAACGCTACTACTTGAGAACGGTGCTGATGCAGGCTCTCAGGATGCTTTTGGATACACGCCACTGATGTATGCAGCAGATAACGGGTATGAGTGGATAATGTCACTCTTACTCGAGAGAGGCATTGATGTAGAGCCTCAAGACCAATATGGACGAACGCCTTTATATGTCGCGGCGATGAATGGATTCGACGGGGCGGTTGCGATGCTATTAGAACGAGACGCCAACCCGAACATTTGCGACAGGATGGGACGTTCGCCATTATTTGAGGCTGCTAAAAACGGGCACGAGGAGGTCGTCATGATACTTCTCGAGGAAAGCACTGACCTAGACTCTAGAAATTATATCGGACGCTCGCAACTATTCCATTTAGCAAAAAGCCCGATAAATGGAGCGATCGAACGATTGCTGGTTAACAGGGGGATTGAACTGGACTTGAACCGCAAAGATTTCTACGGATCCACTCCACTATCGATCGCGGTACGCTTTGGACAGGAGAACTGGGTTAGATTCTTCCTTGCTTGCGAAGAAGTCGACATCGGCTCAAAAGACAACTTTGGTCGTACGCCGCTTTGGTGGGCGGAACGGATGAAGTATCCTCACATCTCGGAGCTCCTGCTAGAGAACGAGAAAGTCAGAGGTATATCTATATCTGATATCGCCTTGCCTTCCGAAACCTTTTGGGAATATATAAACCCTTTTAGACATTGTGATGTTTGCGAATTAGATATCCCGCGGGGTAGGGACTACTACAACTGCAAGTTGTGTCATGATGGAGATTTCGATATATGTGTAGATTGTTTCAAGATTGGGGCGCGTTGTCTAGGGGATCAGCATGAACTTGTAAGACGATGCGACAAGTAATAGATACGCCACTCAATTTATGTCATCTTCGTATCTCAACTCATTTGCCGGTTCCTTTGATGATTAAACCATGAATTAAGCTTTCAGATGACTTCAATAAGGATACCACACTATGACAACTGACCTATATCAATGAAACCCATACGGGAAACCATTCAGTTTGAGTTGAATCACGACCGTGTCTCACACATGCATGAGGAGGGCGACAGCGACCACACCGAGGACCCTCATGTCAGAACATATATGATGTGTAATTACAATATTGCATATTAATACTTCCTTTTGGTGTAGCGGTATATCCAACACCTCACCTGTTCTGTCGTTATCTCAGTGGGGGGTCGCGTGAGCAGAGCCCCTGTAAGTTGCGTTGAGACCTTCTCTAATTGGTTAAATGTGCGCTAAATGCCGTGGGGTCATCGGGGTCGTTGGGGTAGTTGGAGATCTCCAACGATCAGCACCAGCCTCTCTTATTAAACGTAAGCTCCTTTCCTCTACTCTCCCCTCGAGTCTTTCATCCATACGCCACCGAATATCTCGACAGAAATGGAGTATGGGAAGGGAGAACTCCCTCCTTACAGTGCTGTAGCCGTAGCTGCAGCTGCACCCGATCGGCGCAGGCGCTGGTCTGTACGGCGTTCTCGAGGCGTTAGGGTCTTGGCTCTAGCGTGCCTTGCATTTATTGTCTATGCGCAATGGAGGCAAATACAACCCCGTCCCAAAGGCAGCTCGGTTTCTCAGTTATCAATCGAAAAACTGAATGAGGACTTACGGACATGTTCTAAGCTACGCTCTAAACCACAGGATCCTATCGGTCTCGGCCGAGAGAGGAATTTGCGTTACGTCGATGGCCACAAGCCTACCCTCATTAAGAACGCCACTATTTGGATCGGGGAGCCTGTTGAAGGAACAAGTGACGAGGATGCACGCGTTGGAAAGGGCTATTCGTGGATCAATGCCGACGTGCTTTTGGAATATGGCCTCATCAAGGAAGTTCGGAAGGGAATCGATGTCACCTCACTGTCGTCTGATACAATTGTATGGGATGCTAAAGGCCGCAAACTCACCACCGGCATCATCGACATGCACAGCCACGCTGGTGTGGATAGTCTGCCGGAGTTAGACGGGAATGCTGACACAAACGAGATGGGATCCAACATAACCCCGTATGTGCGCTCGATTGATGGATTGAATGTGTTCGATCATCAGATTCAAGTTATTAAATCCGGCGGGGTAACAGCAAGCTTGGTATTACCGGGTTCTAGTAATAATATCGGTGGCGAAGCCTATGTCATCAAACACGCTGTCGGAAAGCCTGATGGCCGCAATGAGACCTCCATAGCCGACATGCTAGCTGACCCGGAACATAACTGGCGGTACATCAAGATGGCCTGCGGCGAGAATTCAAAGCGCACATATGGTGAGCCTGGGGAGCATGGACCTGTTAGCCGACTGGGGGAGTCTTGGGAATTCAGGCATGCTTTCGAACAGGCCGCCGAGATTGTACAGGCTCAGGATGACTGGTGTACTCTGGCCGAGTTGGTTGGTGTCGAGCAGATGGAAACCTACTTACCACAAGATCTGGAATGGGAAACATTAGCTGCTGTCCTTCGTGGGCAGGTCCATGTCAACACGCACTGCTACACGGTTCCTGATCTAGAGGCGTTTGTGGATCATTCTAACGAGTTCAAGTTCGCAGTCCGCGCTTTTCACCACGCGCATCAGACATTCCTGGTTCCTGAGGTTCTCAAGCGCGCGTGGGGCGATTCGCCGCCTGCTTCGGCCTTGTTCGCTGATAATATGTGGTACAAGGCCGAAGCTTATATCGGATCTGAATATGCCGGCAAAGTATTGTACGAGAATGGACTCACCCCTATCTATGTCAGCGACAATCCGGTTCTGAATGCTCAGCATGTCGTCTTCGAGGCTGCGAAGGCATTCGGTTATGGCCTGCCATATCATATTGCGCTAGCTTCTGTCACGACGGCACCAGCTGAGCGACTAGGACTTGGGCAACGTCTTGGCAAGGTGAAGCCTGGATTTGATGCCGACATCGCTGTATGGGATAGTGACCCGTTGAGCGTTGGTGCAGCACCAGTCCAGGTTTGGATTGACGGAACTGCCCAATTTGATGATCCTGTTGAGTTGAAGAAACCATTAAGCTCCCCTCCTGAGGCGCTTCCGGAAGTCTCGGCTCCTACTGAGGAAATTGTATCTACAAGTGATGTCGTATTTACAGGCGTGTTGAAATCTTTCCTATCGTCACCTAAACAACATTCGCAAGGCGAAAGTTCGACTATCGCAATTTCAGGGGGTAAAATCACTTGTGTCGGAACCTGCGAAACCGAGCTCGAAATCGCCGCTAAATTCGGTACCAAAGTCATCGCTCTCCAAAATGGGTACCTAACGAGGCCATTCACAGTCTTCGGCTCCACTCTGGGGCTCAACGCCATCGACGCGGAGAGCGACACCGACAACGGGGGCGGTACCGGGATCTTCAGCCGAGGCGTCGACGGGCTCGCGCTGGAGACCAAGAAATTGCGATACGCGCAGCGATACGGTGTCACGCGAGCCATCTCAGCTCCCAAGTACTCGGGCCAGATGACCCACCAGGGCACTAGCGTGGGCTTCCGCACGGGCGCGAAGCACGTCCTAGACAAGGGGGCCGTGTTTGCTGACGACGTCGCCGTGCACTACACGTTGGACCTTAGCGCTAAGTCAGGTAGCACATCCATCTCGAACGCGATCGGTGCGCTGCGCCGCAAGCTGCTCGAGGCTGCTTCTGCGAATACCACGGCGGCAGACCCGTACTCCGAGGCGGCGTTCCTGGGTAAAGTGATCGACGGATCGTTGCCTCTCGTTGTCACGGTCCAAAGTGCAGATGTTATCGCTTCGCTCTTGAAGGTTAAGGATACCGTGGATGCCGCTATCGCGTCGTCTCGGGATAGTAGCACCGGCATATCGCTGGTACTCATCGGCGGCGCTGAGTCTTTCCTCCTAGCAGACGAGCTAGCGGCTGCGGATGTGGGCGTGGTGCTCAGTCCGCTGCTTGCGTACCGTAATACATGGGACCAGCGACGGGCGCTAACGGGTGCTCCCCTGACAAACGGGACGACAGTTGATGCCCTAGTTGCGGCGGGCGTAAGAGTCGCCGTTGGCATCGAAGAGGACTGGCTAGTACGGGATGTTGGATTATTGGCGGGCATAGCGTATAAGAATGGACAAGGCCAACTCAGCGAGAAGGATGCGCTGGATTTAGTCTCGGCAAATGTGTATGAGATACTGGGGCTGGAGGGTAGTGATGATACAAGCGAATTTGTTGTCTTTGAGGGCAGCCCCCTAGAGATAGGAGCTAGGGTCAGGGCCGTAGGCACCGGTATAGGTGACGAGGTTATGGTGCTCGTGTAAATAATATAGCTGTATATATATTTCAGCTACCAGGATTAATGTTTATTTAATGATCTTAATATACATAGGATAGTTCTGACATTGGGGTTGTCAACTTGCACGTGGTTTACCTCGTGATATCTCAGTTTTAAGCCCATTCGCCCGCCCAGAAGCCGCCCCTGAAACTGTATTAGAGCCATGCCCATCAAAACGCCGGCCCAGGTAGATTCAATTGATTAAAGAAGATATATAAGTTTCAGACTCGTTAGACATTTATCCTTGTAAATCCATTCGAAATATCTCAATTACTATGAGATAACTGAATCTAGGCAACTCACTACATGTATGATGTAGGTAGTACTCGTCCTAGCGATTTCCAAGGTTAAGTCTCGATGACCCACCATCCCGAGTTAGGCGCGGACCACGATGCCGCCACGATCGTACATTCCAAAGTTTGGTGCCAAGCTGGTTGCAACGTACTGAATAATTACCGTACATCTACCTACTACTATGTATGTAGGTAGGTAGGTACGTATAGATATCTTGATCGAACGAGAGAGAACGCTATGAAATTTTTAGATGTATTTCAGGTATCGTTGGCGTCGTACCTGCCACAACCACTTGCACTTACTGTACTAGATAATTAATACCCATCCATGGATATGAGTGATGGGTTTCACTTCCGATTCCAAGGTTAATCACAGGACTATACCGGTAGTGAATGGGCTGAGAGCCTGAACCTCAGGCAACTACGCCGTGCATGCCAGCTAAATACCTAAACCGGGATATTCAACATTTGAAGGCATTGGGTTATTTCTTCTCAGTACGTACTCCCTGCCCCCGCATTTCTCTTGTCAATCTCGACATAATTGGTCGCCTTTGGTCTGAGCATCACGCCGTCTTGGCATTTTTCGCGTTTCCCCCCCATCAGATGTACCACTTAACTTGCAACCTTTTTTTTTTCAACTTGCTTAGACGCGACTCGGCATAGATATCACCAACTTCACTACGCGCATCGCATATCGCATCAATCAATGACATAGATAACTACCTCCACCTACATATGCGCCGGCCCCCGCAATCACAGGTATTTGGCGACTCCGAAATTTTCTTTCCATATCGTATTCCTTTACACCGGCGCTTTAGAATGAATTCCTACTCTTATTAGGACGTGCAATGCGCATTTAACGTTCACCACGCTCAACACGTTCTACACGTTGTGCACACGCATTCTGCACGTTCACGCACACTGGATTTTCAATCACCTCACTCCTAATGCCCTAGCTTCTTCATCCTAACCGGGAACAGAGCTCTTGCTAGGCCTCTGATCGTCAAAGCAATCCTTTGTGCCCTTTACATCGACGTCTTTGTCTTTAACAATGTCCTAACATGGGCAATCAACCAAGCACCGAGGTGAAGGCTGAATTAGATGGTGAAGACAACAAACAAGACTCACGAAACTCATCCTCTCCTAGTCTTGAACCTCACTTGCATTCCAACGGCGCAATAACCGTTCCCTCGTCGCTTCCTCATCCCCCAGAGCCAGAGATACTCTTTTCTAGTCAAGTTCCTGGGCTCGAAAATCACTGCTTCCCTCCGAACCCGCCGCCTAACCAGTCGTATTATCCCTCCAACGGCTATTTACTAGGTGACCTGCCAAGCGACTTACCAAGTTCACCCCCGAGCCGACACCCAGCAACAATGGCGCCGTTGAGACCGAAGTCGAAGCATGAGATCCCCGAGTCTCCAAACCAAAACCAACAGATGTCAACGCCGAATCCGAAATCGTCCGAATCCAAGAAGCGACGATCCAAGAATCGACCTAGTTTGATCTCACAGCCACGTTCTTCTATCGATCTTGATACTGCACAGCATGATATCGCCGACACAAATGGCGCCGAGGAGGTAGGCGCAACTACTTATTCCAGGAAAAGGGGAAAGAAGCGCCGAAGGAAATCCCATCAAACTACCTCACCCGATATGGGCAACAGTACACTCCATAGCGACTCAGTTGAAACCGCTAGAATTGACGCAACCCAGGCAAACCACCCTTCCGGATTTCGTCCCATTAATAACACAACTGTTGTATCTACACCGACCAATGCCTCGTCATCGAAGAAGCGCAAGTCAGAAAGCTCAGGTAGTCGGCATAAAAAGAAGCATAAGCACAGGGATAGCCACAATGATATGGCAGAGCCTATAACCTCCTTCAGTGGTCTAGCCGAGAGCCTTTATGCTGATCGCAAGAAGAGTCAAGGTGCATTTGATACCAGCGAGGACAGCTCTGCACGTAATAATACACGGCAGCAATCTTTTAATGATTCTGATCAGGAACATATATCACGAGATTTACCCATATCCAACATCAATATCAATCGCGTTGATTCGGATTCTAGTCCAGATGCGACTCCTAATATAAGTTCGAATGACGAGATGGGGGTAAGACCGCCTGTTGGCGATTTTGGCGCAAACGGTACACATCAACACAAAGGTCTCCACACGGGTTCTTTGGATCAGGACTCCTCAGATAACGACCAACCAGGTGATAAAGATCAGGATCGTAGCAACGGCAACCGAAACACGGAAGGCAGCGAGGAAGATGAGGACGGTGAACTCGAGGTGAATGAGGTTGTTTCCCCCAGGGATCATATATCTCAACCCCGTTTTTCGGGCACCGTTGCCGCCAATGATGAGCATCAACCGAATAACGACGAATTGAAGGACAGTTCAGAGGTTAACCATAGTAACGGTAACGGCAACGGCGACATTATCGATTCTCGACCTAAATCAGCATCCGCTCGAAAACGCATCGCCAAACCCACATTCTTTGAACGCGAGGCAGAGGACAAAATCAATACTAATAGAACGATCCCTTCATCCTCTCCCACTGCTGCAGGGCCGTCCAAGTCAGCTGGAAGGAAGCAAGCCAAAATCTCAACTATGCTTCAGAAGAACGCCGAGAATACCACGCAACCTAAGACACCTAAGACGCCTAAGACACCCAAGACACCCTCAACGAGACGCCCTCTGCCGCCGCAGCCTCACCAATTGGTTACGGGCCCATTTAGTGATTTTGAGCAGCGAAACATCACCCAAGCAGTTGAACGTTGGCGAGACGACCATAACTTGACCAAGCACGAGGTGAACACGCTTATCCAAGGCAATCCCCGCGAGGTCCAGTCTCATGAATTTTGGGCCCGCATTACGGCAACTTGCCCGAACCGTCGCCGCCAGAAGGTAATTAACCAATGCCGTCGCAAGTTTCATAACTTCGTTGCCCGAGGAACATGGACGCAAGAACAACACGATGAATTGAAAGGGCTATGGGAAATCCATGGTAACAAATATGCCGTCATTGGCAAAGAAATTAATCGCCATCCGGAGGATGTTCGAGATCGCATACGCAACTATGTCGTATGTGGTGACAATCGTCGAGTTGACCCTTGGACTAAGGATGAGGAAGATAAGCTTCGATCGATTGTTTCCCAAGCTCTCGAGATTATCCGAACAACTCAACGCCAGAACGGTCAGAGATCGGAGCGAGAACCGGAGGAAGATATTGATTGGCAAAGAGTGAGCGAGCTGATGGAGCGTACCCGCAGCCGTCTCCAGTGCATCCAAAAATGGAAGCTTATGCACCGTGATCTCCAACGACAAGGAGGCGCTGCCAGTATCGACGGCGGTGAGGTCCTCTCCGTTGACCAGACGGTTCAAACGGCCCAAGACGAAGCAAATGCCATGTCGAGCCGAGAACGATATCATATCCTCAAAGCCATTCGCAACTCTGGTGCCACCGCAGAGAGCCGAATCCCGTGGGCCAAGATTAGGGGAAAGGAGCTTCGTAACCGATGGTCAAGACCCACGCTCATGCTAGTTTGGAGTCGGTTGAAGCATTCTGTTCCCGACTGGACTATCATGTCTGTTCCTGAAGTAATCCAACAATTAAGTTCGAAATACCATGAGTCTAAGAAACTGGAATTCCCCGATGCGGAGCAAAATGATCCAGACACAGAGTATGACGAGCTTCACCGTAAAGTCACTAAGCTCTTGACTCGTACCCGTCGCTCGCCGAAGACTCCACGTCTCGTCGTTAAGACCGACGAAGATGACGAAGAGGCAGACACAGAAGACAACGAAGACGAGGAAGAAGGAGAGGAGAAGGAGGAGGAAGAAGACGAAGAAGAAGACGAAGACGAAGAACATAGCTCCGGAGGCAAGCAAACCAGAGACATTGAGGAGATTGACGACAGCGACGAAGCCGAATTCGTCAACAAACGGAGCAGGGTTAAGCAGAATGGTCACCACAACGAGGATCAGATCGAAGATGACGATACTTCTAGTGATTCATCTGACGCTGAAGACGTTCTAATGGAAGATGCAGCAGACGATGATTCTAATAGTGTGGACCTAGGCCAGCATGCGGGAGGCGAGGTGGCAGCTCGTGAATCTTCTGTCGATGCCCCTTCTATTTCCGACTTCAGATCACAAAAGGCCCAAAGAGGCCAGAAACGCTATAGATCGTCGAGCGGAGCCACGAAGCCTCGAAAACGGACTCCAGCGAAAACCAAATCGAATAGGCTGACCATCGACGACTCTAGCGAAGCCGAACAAGCTTCGGACGCCAGTGAAGTGAGCAGCAATACAAACGCTAGCTCGGTAGAGAGTATTCCGGCGCATCTATGATCTCAGTAATGAATATATACCTAGTAGGCCACATCTCGATTACTCATGGACGACATTACACTTTTTCCCAGTGCGCCTCGTTTCCTGGTGGTCTCACGCACGTGTCTTGGCTTGACGCCACTTCTGACATCGCTCATCATTCGAATGATATGCGTGCATCTAGCAATTACGGGATTGCCACTCGAGATTTCTACGCTCTGGTCCGATTGGAAATCCCCAATCGTTGACAGGAGGACGTAAGGCATTCTACCATTCGTCCACATTTTGCCTTTGGAGGCCCTCATCGCCGACAGACGTCATCTTGGTCTGATCCGATAGTCAACCAAACTTGGAGAACACCCGACGTCATTTCAGTGCGTTCCATGCGTTTTGCTACACCCACGCTACGTATTCAAGCTGCTCGACTTCCGTAACTTGGGGAAAGGGAAACAAAATACATCCTATTCAGGGAGGAGGATATACGCGTTCTTTGGTGGCTTGGGTGAATTTCAACGGGAGGTTCGGGTGCAAGTAACGGCCACGATACCCCTCATGTTTCGTCTGTTTTTATAGTGCAACGGATCGTCCTCCGCTGGGGAGGTTGATACATGGCATTGGGAGGCTGCTTTGGTAGTCACAATGGGATTCATGCTTGCGAATGAATTTCACTACTGAATCGTTCGTATTCATAGTATACTCTTAAGAGTTATGAATAGAACGGGATGATTTTCACGATGATTAGTGGCCCAGTGTGTATGTGTGTGCCTGTGATCACGATGGTTATTCTTGCGTTGTTGTAACATCTCATTATTTTCATAGTGGGTTAACCAGATGCCCAATCACATTTACCATCTAGTCTCAGGTTGATGGCTTAGAAATACACCTCAGCTTCTACGATTAGTCATTTCGGAATAGGAGATAAGCAGAGAGAGTTTTCAGGTCGCCGGCTACATTAGGTAATAGTTAACTGGGTCTTTTATGAGATGCCTCGGCAGCAGGGGTACATGAGATAGTCTTACCACCCTAAAGTTCGGTATCCTTTATTAACCCCCCATGGTTGAAGAATATGGGCTGCTGACAGAAACCCTGGTGATTTCTACATGTGGTGGCGTGTTGACATGAGTGCCATGCCGCAAAAGCTGCATAATACTGGGTATAGCCCAACCATATACATCATCTCTCGGGTAGAAGACGCAAGAGAGGCAGCTTGGTAATGAATATGCATATCGTATAAAAGTCTATTTTCTCCTTAGCTCGCTCTCCGCCTAGATATATTATGGATTCCATTACAATCCCCTTATAAGCCCCAACAGAACCCCGCGTAAGCTCACTCCTATCTGCGCGACTATTCCAAGCGTGACAGGCACACCACTGCTCAACATATTCTCGTCACACACGATTCTAGTATAAATACTACGTAGTTAGATCCAGACCTTTCACATTTAATATCCTCATATTTTCATTTACGGAAGTCTATATAACATAATGGCCCGCAAGAACTCAACGTTTATTCTCGCTGAGCGACCCGAGGGTGCAATTATCCCCGGGAAGACTTTCAAGCTCGTTGAGGGCGATGCGCCCACCGCCGGCGAGCTGAAAGATGGCCAGGTCCTCGTCGAGACCGTCTACTTATCCCTAGATCCCGCGATGCGCGCCTGGTTATATGGTTAGTAGCCCGTGCCTCACATCAATCAGCTTAGCCAAATATTTCTTTTAAGTGTGACTTCAAATGTGTTATTGCATTATTATCTCTGCTAACCCTATCCTATTTCTATACACTAATAGACTTCCGATCATATGTACCGCCCGTTCAGATCGGTGAGAGGATGCGCGGGGGAGCTATTGCGCGAGTTCTTGCGAGCAAGAATCCCAAGGCCAAGGAAGGCGACATGGTCTTCTCCCAGAGCGGCTGGACCGAGGTTGCTATCGTGGATAATGACAAGTTCGATGTGATCGATCTGCCTAAGGGAACTAAGGTCACCGATGCTCTCGGTGCTGCCGGTAGGCTGATCTCATCCACCCGGAGTACGTGGAGAGATAGAATCTAACGAAACGCGGTTTACTAGGCTTGACGGGCCTGACAGCTTACTTTGGGCTCAAGCACATCGGACAGCCCAAGGCTGGCGAGACAGTCGTCATCTCGGGGGCTGCAGGTGCAACGGGATCTATTGCGGGCCAGATCGCCAAGATTAGCGGCGCCCGCGTGGTTGGCATCGCAGGCTCCGATGAGAAGTGCGAGTTACTAACGAAGGAACTGGGGTTCGACGTTGCCATCAACTACAAGTCACCCACATTCAAGGAAGACCTCGCTAAGGCCACACCTAAGTTCATCGATGTCTACTTCGATAATGTGGGCGGCGAGAGTAAGTACTACTCTAACTTTCAAGCATACCTAGTAGTTTCCCTCATCCTCTGACCCATGTTTTGATTTCTGCGTGACTTCCGGAAGCTTGTTGTGTTACATACTGTATTTACTCAGGGGTCTCTGTTCGTATTCTATGTAGTAGCAAACGCTAACGAGTCCCACAGTCCTCGAGACAGCACTTGACCGTGCTGCCTTCCGCTCTCGATTCATTATGTGTGGTAGTATCAGCGGGTACAACGACAGACTGGGGAGGTCAGGCACGGGTATCCGCAACCTGCACATGGTCACAGTACAGCGCGTACGGATGGAGGGATTCATCGTTATTGACTACCCTGATGAGATCCCTGCAGCCAAACAACAGCTGGGGCAGTGGATTGCTGAGGGGAAGATCAAGAGGAAGGAGACAATCATCAAGGGTGGCCTCAAGGTAGCTGACACTGCCATTGGGAACCTATTCAATGGTGGAAATACTGGGAAGCTACTTGTAGAAGTCAAGCCATATGAAGCAAGTATGCTATAGTATATACGTCATCTTCCCATAGAGAATACGCCCAGTAGGCACGTTGCTCCCCTTCGTGACTCGAGGAGGGAGTGACTTGCTCTACAGTAAATCAAACAGAGGGCAAGGACAAAGCGGCTATCGCTATACCGAGGGACGAAGCAAGCCGTATGTACATACTTAGCGTCTTCCTAGACCAATACCAGGCCACAAACCGTCAATATCGTATTAACCGAACGCGCACGGACTCCCAAAGTGACCCAGCTCCTGCTTCTTGAGTGCAGTACACACGTTAGACTTGACCACCAGTTCATTATTGTTTATCCCCCAGTGAAGTCCATCCTGCCAGCAAACTCTGCTGCGAAAAACTATATAACTCTGGCCCTGGGACGTGTTCTTCGCTCCTTTCCCTTCTTCACTCACATCTCTAAAGGTATTCCACCACACACTCCACACACTTTACTCTCTCCCACACTCTACTCTTCCACACTCTACACTTCCTACACTCATTCACACTTGATCTTCCATACTCAATCTTCTTACACTCTCCTACACTCTCCTACAAAGAATGATGCTTATCCCTACAATACTCTAAACTCCAATGGTGTTCCCTGGAACTCTACTCCTATTCAGCAATAACAATCATGGAGAACACCACCCATCAGTGTCCACAGTATTGGGTCCTCATAGACCGATGGACCTAACAACTCGAGCGCAATTGAGACCCCAAGGCACTAGGGCGCTTGAAAGGAAGTATAATGCCGACTACAATGTTCTCTATATCTTCTATGTACCATGGGATCCCCAGTCCAGTATTCAGCAGTGTAAAAGAGCCTATCACTACTGTGGGCTGGGGAACCTATCAGAACTTATATCACCGAAGCATTTATGAAAAGTGTATAGGATCCTTCTTGTCGACCCAACCCCACGCTTGGGAGGATGTCTGCCAAGTAAAGATCCTGCCCAGAGGGTCGCCCAGGTACGTCCTATCGGGAGACTATCAGTTATCGACGAGAACCGACGCGGTCTACATACTACATTCCACACTCTTCTCTACTACTCTATATTTTCCAGCTTCAGGCTGATTCCCCGTGCCCCCCTCTATCACTATGAGCCATCCGATGGTCTAAACCGTGTCTCCAAGGGTGGATCAATGGGTTCTACGGAATTGCAACAGAGACGCAAGACCACTCCCGGTGCCACTATGGAAAATACTTAAGTTCTATCTCTATCTGACCTCGCCACTCGCTACATCAGCCATCATTAGCTGCCAACAATGATGCAAGGGCATTGAGAAGCTATACATTACTCTACTAAGTTGCCTATGGTACTATTCTCTAATAAAGTACTGCAATACTCTACATCGAGAGAGCAACAACGCATCGGCAGACTTCACTTCGACTAACTGTCGGTGCGTTGTTCCCGCCGTATAGTTAGGTCTATGATGAGTTTTCATACGACAAGCCTCCGGCCGAACAATATGTTTACACGATACAATATTCCGTCGGTCGAAGGTATCATCGGTACCGCCATGTAATGGGGGACAATATTATGAATGGCCTAGCATCTATTGCTATTCAGGTAAGCATTACTGTTCTTTTTTCACCTTCTCGCACTGCACTTAATACGGCAAATCCCTATGATGTCTCCTTCTATGATCCCACCTTCATTTGTGATATCTACCTCTTGGCCACAAGGTATCGGCTCCTATTCGGGTTGCCTGCCCCCCTTTGCACCCCCTTCGCGAGCATTGCCCCTTTCACCATACCCTACTAGGCTCGTGAAGTACGACGTCGTGTTGTCCTACCATATACCTAGTATTGGTAGGCTCATTCATCTTCGTATAATTCCTAGAGCACCTAGAATGATAACACCCCTGAATTGATTTCCCTATCAGTATCTTTTATCATACCAACACTGCTACTCCAACCTGCTAACCATATTCGTGTATGTCACAGGGGTAACATATCAACGCAACATAGAGGCACTAGTAGCCCCACTGGTAGCATCCGAACTACGGGCCTTCTGTACTCTATAACAATAACATATTGCCCGTTGTTGTTCGCTCCCCGATCGATTTCCAACTCACATCATGAAATGGACCAAAGCTTCCATCCTACTTCGAACTTGTGCCTAAAGACCATGGAGACAAAAGAGAATCGTTCAGGCGCGGTTCGAATTCTGGTTTAGTCAAAGAGCCACACTCTATATTCGTGCCGCCGAGCGTTGGCGGTTGGGGGTACAGCTAGGTCTATCTGATCACATATTTCTTCTCGGAAAGTGAAGAGATCAATATTTAGAATTGGAAGCTACCAGAATTATTGGTTGTTGGGGACCAATCTCAAATACCTAGTATCCGTTCCGAGATGGCAAAGCAAGGGCTGACGTCGTCCAGCAGCGGTGGGAGGGTCGGGCTGGTACCATATGTTGTTCTCGTGGTAATCGCTACCACCCTATCCTCACAGACAGAAATGAGCTCGATTACAGACGGCTGAACTCAGGGCATAATCCTTGGGTGTCTCGATACTGTCAACGGACTGGGCGGTGGTGACTCTGGCCACTCATACCCACATGGATAAACTGTCCTCTGTCGTCCTTTACAACGCCATATCACTAAATCAACACTCTAATATCAAATGCACTGTTCGAGGATGAGATCCTACACACCATCCACCCTCTATCCACAACATCGCGTTCACGTCGCTCCCGGGAAGGTTACGTTCAACCTAAACGAATATCAAGGCTTGCGAAAGGTTGAATCACTTGGGTCTCTATGAATGGTATATTCTCTCGACGCTCTCCTGGATCGTAGCAAACAAACCCTTCGCTACATAAACGATCAGGAATCTCTAATAGGGTATCTCCATGGCTCAGTCAGCAGCGTTCCCATGCTACTGTCTGAGTCAGTACTACGACATGACACCTACTAGGCAGTCTACATCAAGAAGGGTGCAATTCTCCCCCCTCGACTTCTTCGTCTCCCTCAATATCAGCATTCGTAATGCTATAATATTACGCAGAACGTTGCATGATTCGTTGCGATGGGTTCCGACAAACAACCGTACTACGGTCCGTGAGTGGAATAGAAGAATCTCCACATGTTACTACTATTAGACAGTCTACTACGAGAAATGCAAGATGCGCGGTACTAAGTGGCAAACATGCTACACTGACTACCGGTCCTTGCTGGTTCAAGGCCGATATATACTTACGCCCAACTCTAAACACTATCGGCCCCGTACATAATTATTTCGGCTTAGAAGAAACCGGCCAAGCCAAAGCCGAAGGCGAGGCGAACGAACCCAATACAAATTTCATCCCCACATGGAACCCTCAGCCGGGGATATCCTTTAAAGCAAATCCACAGACCCTGGCAGAATGGTCTGGTGGGAGATATTGGCTGGGTCTAATGAGCATACGGCAACACTGCCATTCTACAACCCTATACGACAGGTGCATAACGTGGACGATCGTTAAAGAAGATGGCCTCAGAAACAGGGCTAGGGAGAGGCTTGAGATCTCTCGAGCTTTCGAGTATTCCGACATTCTCTACAATTATCTGGAGGTTCGCCGAAGGCTTTGAGCCTATTGATATAAGCACAATTCACCCCGTGATCCGCCATGCTCTCTACTATGTCACTTCTACCTATGTCGGTGCTCTCCCAGCCTGAGACGGATCTCAAACTGCAATTCTCTATTGGCGTTACTGCCACTACGGAGAGCCCTGTAGACGGAGTATTGCCGCTTCATAACTTCCGTTCTCCTACACCGATTGGTACCGGTACGCAATGCCGCGGTGTATTCAATGCCCAATGCCACCTATTTCGACGTTGATCTACCGACTCAATCCTCTATACGCAATCCTCTATATAGCCGCGACAAAATCCGGTCTGGCATCCGCCTGTGTCCTAACTGATGTCTCGCGTAGGTTTTCCTATATTCCGAATGATATCAAGCGTAGCAACTGACTAGGTATTTATAGGGTTGGATAGCATATCAGCTGCCCTAACCTCACCCCCAGGCCCAGCAGCTGCAGTCCCAGCGACAACAGGGGCGGCGGCGGCAATGGCAGGAGGCCTGGGGTCGAGAGTTGCTCTCAAATAAATCGACCAGAGCCTTAGTATACAGGCCAATCATTCTCTCAGCACCTACCTAGTAGGTATATATGGGATATGAGGTAAGATAACTATTCTTTAGCGAATGCAATAGTATACTGTTGTAGGCGTCTAACTTTAGTCGCTTGCGACAGTCCCCTATCCGATATATGTCAAATCACGACAGCCTTGAGATATCCCAAATCTACGTCACATCGTCCTTTGTATAAAAAGACCTGAGACTGACTATAGACGTATAGAATGCTGGTACTGAGTCTACAGATAGCCCGCCGCAGTCTATATACCCGTCATCGCCGTCCACTCGGTGGGGCCCTCTGACCCCATACACACTACGGGTGCCCCAGCCCGGTCAGTTTACTTCTCGGATAATGTCGATCTCTACATTCACCGGCACTACTGCTGGTCAGGCGACGCAGACTCCCTCACTCTAACCGACGAAGGTGTAATCCTAGTTTACCGTCAGCGGACGCAAGTCAACCCGCTCATGGGTCCTCCTCCCGAACCACCCGCAACCAAATCGACTTCCGTTTTCTCTACTTCGGCAACTACATAGCCAGGTAACTGATTACAGGCTAACAAAGCCTTCAATGGCTATGGCCCAATTACCTAATACTTTCCTCTATTTAGTCTCTGCCAGATGAGCTAATCAACAATTGTTGGCAAAAACGATCTGCTCCTGCCATACTTGTGGGGTGAGTAGTTAAGAGCCGAGCTTTGATATGTGCGCAAAGCTGACCCCAAACAGATCTCATAATCTACATATGGGCTCTATCATCTTGCAACACTTCGCAATCCATGGATCATGGACCAGCCAAGGACTACCGTATCTCATCAATACTCGTGCTTCGATAAAGGGGGGCAACCGGAAGCCACTACAGGCTATCCGGAAACGATGCCGAGTCTCAGAGGATGGCGGGATATATCACAATTCTCTACCTTTAAACAAACCTCTTTCCCGGATGCCAGATGCCCAATACTGGGATAATTTACCTTCACTTTTCGGACGACGACAACGATGACGAGGCTAGTAACGATCTACCTCTTTTGGCCCACGCCTGGGAGACATATCGCCCCACTAACATCTACCGAAAGTAATGGTTGAACCAACTCACAAGAGAGTTTACGGCTAGGCTTCGGTATAGCCATATATAAAGAAGCTATTAAATCCATGAGATATAATTGTCTCTATATCGATGGCTTTTGTACGGCACGGGATAACGGATGTGGCAAACTATATTGCCAGCATCATATTCCAAAACTCTATACAAGGCCCATCTAAGCCCAGCTCTTTCGACCAGTCGCGGCTTGAAATACGTAGAGCTACACGATGGAGTCTTCTAACTCCTTGATGTTCCCCCCTAAGTCCATCCTGGACCGAATGCCTAAGGAGGTCATGATAATGATCCTCAAAATGGTGGGCGAAGACGGTTGCTCGCCGTTTATGCCTCCGGGAATCAGGGCCAATACAGAGCAATGGAGCAAAAAGCAGGATGCCAAAGTCTGGGCAGCTTTCGGCATCTGCCACGCCTTCAACGTCCGACTCGAGTGCTTCTTCCATGGTCGGCCCATGGTGCTGCGCTGCAACAAAGCCTACGATCTAGGCAAAGGCAGGCTATCTCCATCTCCATTCGGGGTCCTTATTCAACTATACTCTATCCTTACCTTAAACTCGTCCTGATCTTCCCCATCCTGTACGGTTGGTGGGTCTACGGGTTTGGATATTATGCTGAAAACTCTAGCATAACTCGCTAGTCACAGTCAATGGCGCGAAATGGCGACCCAAACTCAGACTAACGCCGTCCATTATGGAAAAAGAAAACAAGTGTATATTCAATACTATATGGGGGCCCGAAAATGCGGTGCGAGATTCTGTTACACTGCGGCGGCGAAAGAAAGAGGGCATTAAGGAAGTCGAAGCACTCCGCCGTTGGTAGCGACGACGAACCGCAGTCAAACACGATACACACAAACGTACGAGGAAGACGAGTGCATCTAGGCCACGTGTGACTTCATTCACTATCCGGCTATATTATAATACTCCGGCTATTACTGCACCTACGGAACCGCTACATCTATTTCTCTAATTATACTACCTCCATCCAATAATTACACCAACCAATACGACTCAAGTCATGAGATAAATGATAGATATTTATTATCTCTGACAATTACACTGAGAGCTCTACTTGGAGGTATTGACATAAGGGGCGAGGGAGGAGGGAGGGAAGGGTGGGAATAGGCGGAGAGGCTTTAGCCAACCCGCCACAGGATATCTACGCCGCCTCGGTTTTATAACAGCGGCCGGCTTTCATATCGTCTCGCTCCTAATCTCTAAGGGACTCCATCAATTACAGGATTCAACTCGTCTACCTTCTCGGCTATACTCTATCTCTTCAGTGGTAAAGAGAGTGTATTTGAGCGAATCGGTTTATGAGAACTGTACTCTATAGAGCTGGCCAACATGCCTTGCCAACGATTGGGCTGCTGTGTTGTCGACCAGAACAGTGTCGACAAGAATGATGGGACTTGTATAACTTATAATGTACGCCTGCCAACAAGTGTACAAATGCCATGAAGGAAGTGGAAAATGCTCAAGAAGCTTCTCCTGGTACTAGTGCCGAGCATGGGTTCCATTCGGGCAAGGGCGGACAGGACCCGAAGTCTTGGAGACCCGGCCCGCGCCGTTCAAGGGCGAAGACCCCGGGACCGTCCCCCAGTCCGGGTGGGCGGGTTGCTCTTTCATGGGCAGGGTGTGTACGAAGCCCGATAAGTCGGTCCTAGACTTCAAGACCGCTACCATGGGAAAGCTCAAGGATCGTGGATACTTCGTTGAGTTAGAGTTCTACTAGAACCTCATCACTGGCGACACCGTTGGCTAGGCAATCGACCTCTGAAGGACGGGGGCTTCGTATACTGTGAAGGCTCCATTGTCGGTAAATTCAAGGGTAGCATGATCAAGAAGGCTGACTGGGAGGCCGGCACCCCCGCGGCCCAGACGCCTGTCTAGGTCGCGCTTCTCGGCAACACCCTGCGCGTCTATGGCACGGCGATGCAGGAGGTAAAGACCGAGTCTACCTCCAATTTGTCCTGATTCTCCGCGAGGAAGCGCTCGGAAGAAACTAGAAAGAAAAGGGGTAAAACAGGACTTTGAGAAGAAGAAGCAGACAATACTTTATTTCGCCCCTGGATCGCGTTAACATCCGCGACCAACACCGCAGTCGTCCCAAAACCTGTGACCGGACTTCTTACTTTGCTGATGGCCCTTGTCGCTTCTTCAACCCAGCCACCTTTCTACCACAACCACCTCCCCAACACCGTTCTATCTATCGCCCACACTCTAGTGCCGCTGACAGGTAGATTTGGACAATAATATGCGAGCTACAGGACAATACTTATGAATCCAACCTCTAACATAGCCGCAATCGATGCCTGGTATATCTGCAAATCTGCCATATATCCTTCGGATAATTTAGAATACCGAAGCGGTCATCATGATCGACAAAGGTCGAATAGAGCTCAGATATATCTGCCACCACATCGAGACATGCGCGCCTCTCAAGGCGACCCTTGCGGCCGCGTCTGAGCGGTCGTAGGTGGTATTCAACCGGGCCTTCGCGCCGTCTAATCTGTACTGCAAGAACTGCTCAGCAGTTTGTTGTTGGCCAATCCTAAGCGATACACCAAGGTACCTGGTGGTGGACAAGAATCCGTCTCACGTGCACTGCCACCTGTGGCGGCGCTATCGAGCTAGACAGGAGTGATTCATCGGTATGGATATCATAGACGAGCATGGAAATGCAACTCCCGCCCATTGACCTTGCGTTGGGGGGGTGGGGGGCAGGGTGGAACACCCGCATTAAGCGAATGTTCCGAATCACTGAGATCGAGTTCGCGGACCTCCTTCTCTACTCTACAAAAGGATCGGCGATTTCGGAGGTGTTCGAGATCGACGAGAGGGAGAACTGAAGGAAAATAAAGCAATCGACAGTGGTCGAAACAATTATAACAACAATACTTTAAGATCCAAAATGGAGACAACTTCTCCTGACGGTATCCGAGAGCACGCCCGTAGCATGTCTGGCGGATTTCCTACGAACCGCGAACCTAGTGGTCCAGCGGGACAAAGTCGACGTACTAGAGCGCACGGTCAAGGAGCTTACCACGCCATAGGGAATGTCGCTAATTCGCGAAGCAATCGAGAATTGCTGTCCCTGGTACGATACCGACTCGCAGCGTATCGTACTTTGGAGAACCTGCATTCACCCCCTTTTCCAATTCCTGGGTGACCCGCCAATAATGCACTGTCAGCGGAACTAACCCGGAGCCGCGAGGTGCATTCCCGCTTCTCAAACGTTTTCCTACAGGAATTGGCATTGTTGTTTATATTATAAGTCTCACGAACAACCTAGGCCACGTTCTAGGCCGGGACTAACTCCAACGCACCTCTAAAACCTCAAAACTCTAAAGCTAGGATATTAACCTATGCAACATATATCTCAACTACGGATCGCCGCCCTTAATGGAGGCAACCTCACCCTCAACCTCGTCCTCAACCTCACACCTGCTAGCGGGCTGGGCGGATGAAGTTGAGGAACATGAGGACCTCGACAACACTCTAACGCGTAAACCGACTCCCCGGGTTGGTGTTGTGATAGATACGGGGTGGGTTCCGGTTCGCTTGAATAACCACCCCTATCCCACCGATGTCGGTGGCTGGGCCGGCACTGCAGCCCACAAGGTCGGACCCGCGACGGGTAGTACCGCACTAGTTTGCGATATAGAACGCGACATAGAACGCGATATCTTCATTATCGACCGGTCGATTCTCGCAAACATTGGACGCCCAACCGGAATAGGGCACATCCACTACTCTATCGATGTTCCAGAAGAGAACTTTAGTTGAGCCACCGGGCCGAGAATCCCCGGAAAGTCATATATGAGGGACGGTACTCCAGCGATGGTACTCTAGCGATGGTAGGCTGGCTCGCCATTTCTGGTCTCGGACTGCTCCTGACGGCAAAATCTGGACGATGGGCGAGGGCTTTGAGTTCACACACGAGCGTAAGCCCGCGTCTCGGGACATACGAGCATGTTAATCATCGGTCGGGACGATTACGAATTTCGGTTCTTTATGAGGCGTTAGGCGCTGGGATCTGGTCAACGACAATTCATTCCATTCAACATGACTCTATCCTCCGCATCAAGAATGTGGCTTCCAACCTAAACGATCCAGGCTCGCATTTCATCCCTATTCGCACGTTGCGGTCTAGAAGCGAGCCTGGATCATGGAGATAGGATGAATCGCCGATTCCTACCGAGTAATATCCTATCCTTCTCTATGTAAGACCCTCCAAGAGTTCCCCACTTCATCCCCTAATATTACATATTTAGTAAATATTAACTGTTACTTAGTGCCATACTGTAAAATCATCAACTCAATGAGTAAGAGAAGACAAAGGCCACAAAAAATCCACCAATCCTCTATGTCAGGAGACCGGACCGTCCATGAGAGACGTAGAATGTCCGGCCTATGTTCCTGTGTCGCGACAGTATCACCCTAAGAATATCCTCTGTGTGGTTGCCTCGTTGCGCGTCTCGCCGCTTAGGCAGCGAGTAGAAGAATAGGGCACATCTATGCTCCATCCGGCCCCCGCCGCCGCGGTCGAAAGCCAATGAGCGACGGTGAGGAGACTGACGAGAGAACCTCCCACTACTTGCCGGCAGCACCGAGGGCTGACCAGAGAGTGCCTCTTCCTACATCCCAGCTCCTATTGGCACCCCACGCGGTGCCGGCACCGGGCTCGCTGGCGATGTGCGCTGGACTGGTGGCGCGCGCCCTAGTAGTCCTCTATTGATTCCGCGACCACCTACTGAATTCTCTACTATCACGGAGCAAAGAGTATTAATCTAATTTGCCGTCTGTCATTTCAGGCTTCGCTAGTACTGTTTTTGGGCCTGTCCATCCCTGATACGGCGCCGCTAACGATACCCCCCCTACTGCGGCTGCCTCCTCGATATCATCATAAAAGCATTCTTTATAGGAGTACAAGATTTAAAATACTACAACTACTCTAAAACTAGGGCGTTGCATATAATCATTAAGCGGTTGAATCAGGGAGCACTACACACATTGCCCCCTGAGGCAGACACCAACGCCCAGTCGAGCACTCAACCCTCGCGAAACTCTAATCCGTCGCAATAACGGCATTAAATTTCGGAACTAATCCGAACGCCACATAAGGAATCCAAAAGCCTCACCACGAGCAGCCGGAACAAGGCGCTCATAGACGAGGCGGCGCGCAATGATCGCACCACACGAGGGTCGGTGCCTTCTGTTGCACCGGGGCGTACTCCTTTGCACAAAACCCAGGGTGCGCCCTACTGCCAAGGAATATTCTATTGGCTAGTTACTTGGCCGTTGGTTCTTAATACAAGATCCAGACGACGACACCGCGGTACAATGCATTATCGGCTAGATATGATTCCCGGAGTCGATGACCCGGATCATGACAAGGTCCTTCCTGTATACGGTGGCTCGGACTCGCCGCCGGGCTCATCGTCGCTGGGCAAACCGGCGGTGGGTTAATCGACGCTGGTCGCTGGAAGACATCTATAAGACTATTTCTTCGAAATACAGAGTTTCCCCCCCAAGACGCCCAAGGGCGGCAATAAAAAATCTCTACAAGAATCCGGAACTACGGGTGATAGCAATGTTGGTGGTACCCATACCAGCACAACCCCAATAACTCTAACAACTCCAAGACTAAAAGGCCGGATCGTCTATAGTTAAGGAATTCAACCAGGGAAAAGTCGACGTATTCCTTATCGCGACTATTCGAGATTCCTACCCCCGACGCCTTTCCGATTTCATGACACGAAAGTCAGGGCATCACACATCACACGAGGCCGCCTCAAGCGAGTTGCCGATTCCTACCGCGTGCGGTGGAACTTAGTTTATGGGAGGTAATCACAATTGACGCGAGGCCACATTCGACAAGACACTATACTCTACATCTATTCGATGGCAGAACGGAGCCGAGCAATACCAGCTACGGAGTTCAAGCTAGTCACGAGGAGGGAAAAAACGATCAACGATCGATATTACGTCGCTCTGGTAATCCTATAAACGACAAGAAATACTTCATGTCCGATGGATACCCATACACAGGGAAGATAGATAGCCCTGCAAATACCCTGGCCAAACAACCCTTTAACAAGGCACTACGGGCCTATGTCAACACCCGAGACCTAACAATAAACCTATAAGGTCGGGTCAAGAAAGACTGGTCAAGAAAGACTGGTCAAGAAAGACTAGTTAAGAAAGACTGAAAACAAAACTCTATTTGTAAATTTTCCAGTATGGTGGCTCCCGCCTCGCTGTGGGTCTTGCAGTCTACGGAGCATTGGACAAGCAGTCAAGTTTAATTCCACTTGGGCTTCATCGTCCTCATAGACCATCCTCTAACCCGGCTATCGGTGATTACGCTTTCGCCGACAGTTTCGCTTCCCACCTTGCCGATATCCCGGATGCCTCGAACGTTGGCCATGACGACGCCGACCAGTCTCATGACATCCACAACGAATAGGGCTTTGGAACATAGTACTGCCCAGTCTAGCCGTCGGCTTTGGGGCCTCCTGGGGCTTGACAACATGTTTGCCCTCCTCAAAAACTCTATGACCATTAATCGAGACTAACGACGAATAACGCTACTATCTCAACTCTCGTACTTATATACTACACAAATGCTATTCCCTAATCTCTACACCGGACGTTTGCGCCCCTGCCCCGGTTGACGGCAACCAATCTACTACCGTTTGGGGGGTATGTTACAAGCCCGCGAGCGTGGACAACCGGGGCGGGAAGTCGGTAGTGGAAGTCAAGAAAGAGCGAAAGGAGGCTCGAGAGAACAAGAACGTGGACCCGAAGGGAAAGGGCAAGGCCAAGGCTGCGCATGCCAAGCAGACCAAGGACGAAGACGACGAGTATGACGACAAGCAACGCAGACACCCAGCTCAGTGCTCTCCGTGTTTACCCTCACCTCCACTGATTCCTCTTTCTACTTCATTTGCAATATTCTCTACTACCTACTGCCATTATGCCCAATTCTTGCACCTACTTTAACCTCTACTACTTGAATCTTGATTGAATCACTTATTAGCAAACTCTATCCAGTCAGATCCTAGCTATACTCGCTAGGCACAGACTATAAAATGGCGACCCAAACTCAGACCAGCACCCAGACCCAGACCCAGACGGTTGCACGGCCTCTGCCCCTTATCCTGCGTCTATGCAATGACCACCCCCTCTTCCACAAGAAGATTTATAATACAATACTCTACGAATACGGTAAAGCTAGGGACATCCCTCGAACCCGGCCGCAATTCGCGGATGCGGCGCCATTAGGAATATTCGTACTCCGCCAAATCGCTATTGCACGATTTGTGACGGTGGTCCACTCAGATGTAAGGATGGCTGCTACGCCGAAGTCTAGGCGAAAGACACGCTTTGGGAGTATGCGACGAATGCGGCAATACGCCTCGACTATTCGATACCACACCATACCACTTATCTCGCACCAATGGATGCGTGATAAGTGTGAGTTATATATCCAATACTCTATAAATATTCTAAGCGAAATCCCGCGGATTCTATGTAATACGAAATACTCTATTCCCATCCCGCCAACACCAGCGAGCTTTGGTGATAATTACTCGGTGTGTGCGGACCTCTTGGGATGTGTCGGTATGGATGAGCTAAGCAAGGCTACTCGCCGTCCACTAACAACACTTTACCCACCGGCTCACTGCCGTGGACCTACGGAGTAGACCATGACGATGCAGGTGCCTGGGAGCTCGCCGCGGATTTCAGAGGGCGCATGAGCCGGACCGTAAACCGGCTCCGCGAATTTGCGTCGACAAAAGTATGGCTTGGGCACCCAGCCCGCCGTGCCAATCGACCCTCGATCATCCCCGCGTCCTGCAATCTCCGCCGAAATAAGCATTTCATTACTCCAAAGAAAAAACAAGAATCTCTAAGAATGGGCGGTATCCGCGGTTGGTTACCGAGGCGCAACATCTCGGCTCGGAATCCGGCGTTACCTGGTACCGTGTCCTCTGGTTTGCCAATTGCGAGAATAGGGGCAGCCATATTCCTACACTACTCTAAAAAATTACCAAGTTTGAGGCCAAGAGGCTTACGACGCTTTCAACGGCCTGCGCTAGGTTGATGATAAGAACAGCGATGAATAGGATATAGAAAGCTGCTTAGGTACAGCAATATCAAGCGGAAACTTGTTAGGTCACAATCCACGACCTACCTACGAGCTACACAGCGGCAACCTAAATGCGACAATGCCGGCTCCGGTCCCTTGGAAGGCCATTGGCACTGGTACTCGAACCTCTAAAAAACACTATAATTACGTTTCTTGAAACTCGGACGCGCCAATACTCGGCGTAATCTTAAGCATAAACTAGGTCGGTATAGAGCAACAAGATATGACAGCAAGGATGACGATAATGAGTCGCCATCGCCCTCGAGCTCTTTCCGTGCGGCGAACAACATTCTCCGAGTAGAACTAAGGAAGCTGCAGCGAAGCGATAAGTCCGCACAAAAGCTCGAGGGTCGACGATATCTTTTCTCTTCTATATTTTTCCTCGCACGAAGCGAGACAAGGTCTCCTTCAAAGACAATTTCATATTAGGAAATGAAACTAGGAAAGCCAAAAAGAAAAAAACAAAAAAAGGCCAAAGACAGGACAACCGACACTGCGATGGTCACTCGATATGGCCTAATGAATTCTCTATTCATATCCGGACAACTTACAATTTTATTTGAGGGACAAGTATCCAATACTGTCCCTCGGGCTGTCCGGGACGGTACACATTATAACTACATAGTTATTAACTTCAATGGGGGCCGCGAGCCGTCGCGACAATTCCACCACCCAATGGACCAACAATCAGACTTGTGGTTGGATGCCAAGTGTCTCTTGTAAGTCTCACATATATTGATTTATTTGGCGAAGCATTTTGGGTGATGATTGCTGACACCTATATCTAGCGGAGCCTTTCACTTGCGAAGACGGCGCTACGACGCTATGGTCACGATAAGGAGATATGAACGTGTCGATGATTCTATAGAGGGATGAGACAACACATGGGTACCTACTTAACCTCTGTTGGTCTATGGGCAATGGATATATCCAGCTAGCAACGCTAGTGACATGGTCACTCACAATCACCCAGGACCTATGTCTTGTTACTACTACTATTGCTATACAGCACTTATTTAATACCCTTGCGTATCCAACAACCTCCAAATACAAATTACTTACACCGATATTGTGTCAAAGTCTTGGGTCGTCCATAGTTTTGAGAGAAACATCCGAAGATACTGCCTATAGTAATAAATAGTTCATCCACCAATTTCAGGAGGCATGATTACCTCGCTCGTGTTTATGTATCATAACCGAGGACCCCCCAGTCGCCTATATCGCTATCTAAAATAATTGAGAACATGTAAAGGATGTCAGTGATCATCTACCTGTTAATTGAGTCTTTCGGATACCATAGTTACGAGTAGCTGCATTTCTCCCGCTGGCGGCCTCACCCCCTTTTTGCGTTTACAGACTGTACTCAAGTCTCCTCCCCGAACAGTATGATAACGACAACTCATGATTGTTCTATACATGTAGATGTAATTGATTAGCAATGGCTAATAGGGGCTCGTAGTTGCTACATAATGTCGCGAGATTGATGTTGTTGGGCTTGCTTGGCTTGGCGTGTATCTGTTAGCACGGTGCTAGCAGATGGAAAGGGGTAACTGTCTGCCTACCTAGGTAGGTAGGTATATAGAGTGTGATAGTTGACTGAACTAGTACATACGACCATAGGAGTCAGAAAACTCGGGATCCCGTCCGCTCTCCCATAGATAAGCTGACTACCGCCGGACTAGTAGTTGGGTCGGTGACGACCAGCGAATCCCCGGTGTTGTATGTTTTTGCATTTTCTTTTTTGGATTTTGGATTTTTATCTTTCATTTTCTAAGCCTTGAAATTGACTCGCTCCTCATTCATTGTGTCTTCTTTTTACTGGAATTGTTGGTTGAGCCTGTAGGTAGGTTGAAATTAGGTATGGAGGGTATCTGGATTACTCCCGTGCTGGAGGTTGTAGTGGCATGCGCTAGTCCTCTAACAGGGGCTAGCTAAAAATACAGCATTCAGGAGTCTGCGCTAAGGCTTGCGAACCTTAGAAGTTACAAGGGTCATATTGGTCCTGGACTTGAGGCCGACAACTGCGCCGTTCTTGATAGTATCTTAATTATTCCTTACTAAAGATACGGTATATGGGCTGATGGTAGGTATAGTATATTGACTCATTTATCTAGCTGGAAGAATAGAGGGGGTACGCCTGCCTGATATACGTATTCCAGCAGAGATTCCACGTACTGTACCTGGAAGCAGCCCCTTAACCACCCGTCCTAGCACCTCTGGCATCCGTAGAAGGGGACGCGTAGGACAACTCGTGAAGTTACGATTGATTCTGGGAGCCTACGAAGACGGCTGTATTATTACTATATATTACCACGTATTGTAATATTTAGATCCTTGACGTAAGCTAACAGGGGCGAGCGTACCATGACCCATCATATCGGGCTTTCATCCCTTGCATCCACATTCCAGCCCTAGGATTCACGAGTACAGCGTATTGGCCTATCAACCGCCTGTATTATTCAGGCAGCCAATGCTTCAAGTGAAGTTACACAGCAGAAGTAATATTATAGCCCTGGCAGGTACATGGGTATATCATATAGGACTTCGTCTCTCCCTTTGCATCTTCTCAATTTCGCGTCTATCGCAACCTTGTCCGAGCGATCCTGTGTCACCGGAATAAATCAGCTTGTCACCAACAACGGGATAATAAACCAATGGACTACTACCTAAGTATGTGGCCAATCCCCGTACTGCTATTAGCTACATAAGCAAACGTACCTTTTATCAACATCAAGGGCTCATTGTCTCTGCTCTCTTCTACACTCATAATTGACACTTCTCTATCGAGTGTCTCGTTAATCAATATGGTGCCTTTATTTTCCGTCGCCTTAGGGGGCTTAGCCGCCACTTATCTTTTTCTTCGGTTCCTCCTGTACTTGACCCAGGATCCAAAGGAGCCGCCCGCGATCGTTACTAGGATCCCTTTCGTCAGCCCGTTGATTGGTATGGCGACACAAAAATCGAGTTACTACAACCAACTCAGGTATTCCATCTTCCCTCCAAACACGCATTCTGATCAGATGGACTTACCAGAAACTCTGGATTAGAGATGCATATAAGCTCCCTATTTATACACTCCGCCTACCCTTTTCGCGGATGTATGTTGTGAACGCCACGGAGCTTATCCCTGCACTGCAGAAGCAATGGCGCACGGTGAGTTTCGCTGCAATTGCGGCTGACGCGGGGCACCTGGTCGGAATGAGTACAGAGGCTACAGAGGTAATGCGCCGGGACCTGACAAGTGAGCATGGCTTTAGCGTTAGCTGGCCGAAGTACATCGCGCCTATAATGAGCCCGGGGAAAGATCTCGATGAATTGAACAGGAAAGCGATCGAAGTCTTCGTAGAGGAATTAGGGAAGTTGAAGACGCGAGGGGCCGCCAGGACGGGATTATGGCAGTGGACGAGTCGAACTATGGATAGGTCGACTAGTGAAGCTGTCTGGGGGTCGCAGAATCCGTATCGAGACCCTATTGTTGCCGAGGCATGGAAGTAAGCGAAATCCTCTCTCGGGGACGAAACATTCTTTCACTTGTCGCTAATGAGCGTATCAGGATATTTGAGGCGGGCTTTTTGACCCTTTCGGTCTTCCCTCTGGCCAGATATTTCTACCCCCGCCTTGTTAGAGCTCGTGAACTCGTTGCTTCCGCCATGACTGATTATATGCATAAAGGCGGGCACGAAACAGCGTCCGGTCTCGTACGGAAACGCTATGAGCATCATCGCGAATTCGGTCTCAGTCATGAAGATATTGCCCGCGGTGAGCTCGGGAACACATTCGCAGTATTGAGCAGCACCACTCCCTGCGCATTGTGGGTTCTCTATCACATTTTCTCAGATAGTCAGATTCTAGCACAGATCCGGGGGGAGGTTTCGGCGCTGGTACGTGAGACCGTCGACGAGGGGAGAAGGGACGTTAGCTCTATTGACTTGGCGAATATCCGCACTTCCTGCCCGGTACTTCTAAGCACCTTCCAGGAGGTAATGCGCTATCGCACGGTTACCCCCGGGCCGCGTGTCTTGCTAGATGACGTCCTTTTGGACGGGCGCATATTGCTGAAAAGGGGCAATATGCTGATGATTCCGGCCTCAGTGCAACATACCAACGTGTCGGCCTGGGGTGAGGATGCCGGTAACTTCAACCACATGCGCTTCGTGCCTAGTGCAGGCCAGAAGAAGCCGAACAGGGTCGCATTCCGTGCTTTTGGTGGCGGCCATGTTCTTTGCCCTGGGCGTCACTTCGCTAGCACCGAGATCATGGCGCTTGCGGCCTTGTTAGTCCTACAGTTCGACGTTGTGCCACTTGCAGGGAAATGGGTTGAGCCTACGTGGAAGAACTCTCCGATGCAGGCCGGATTTCCAATACCGGACGAGGATATCAACGTTAAGTTCCGTCCGAGAGAACCTGGACGCGTGTGGCGGGTTGTGTTCTCCGGGGCGGACAAGGCGATGGGGATTGTGTCAGAAGACGTCGTGGCTAGCGAGGAATAACGAAAGATCGCCCATCTCCGCCTCGATTCGACTTTCGTGGAGCGGATGATTGCGTCCGGCTTAACTTCCATGTATCAAGTGAATCAAACCTTTTCTTGCAACCATGGCCTCAGCGAGGTAGATGATCTTCCTAGTTACTGTTGACGCGAACGCACGGTAACGTTTGTTTCCGCCTCGTTGCATAAACCAGCCACCCCCTATTTCACAACCCGCATAAACGCATATATTACACGGCGGGGCAGTTCAAGCAGGAATAAAAGGGGCACTATCTTATCTCAAGCCATCTTCGATCACTTCTACCTGATTTCTTCCGGTTAAATAGACTACGCTCCGCTCCGCTACTGGAAGCTCGGCAACGCGATCCGTCATAGCGATCGATTGGGCTCTGACTATATATAACTTTCCTTAGAATGTAAATATTCTAAGCGGTGGGTGGCTCCGTCCAGTTGCGGCACACCTCAATATGGACTTCATATTGGCTTGGCAACGGGAAACTCGAACCCGTAGCAGAGAAGGCGGGTCGGAGCGTCTGTACGCAGAAGCGGGTAGGCTTTATATACCTAGCTTTCCATGATTGTCAAGATTCAAGGGAAGTTCCTTCGTGGCTCCCATTCGGTCGCATTTGACGTTGTGTTCATCTACCCGTAATCATGAAGCTTTGGAAATCCTTGGCCGCAGTGGCGGCAACATCGACTTCCTTTCCCCAAGTCGTGCAGGCGCATTGCTACATTTACGTGAGTGATTGAATATTAATAAAATAGACCACATATTTATTACTGAGGCGCTTTGATGGGTTAGGAACAAGAGAGTAGGCTGACATTCAGTTTCCTCTTAATCTAGGGCGTCTACGTCAATGGCGTCGATAGTGGCACTTTTGAGGGGGTCCGTACACCCGCCTACAATGGGCCCCCGCCGCGCGGCTTCGCCAATAGCCCTGTCAAGGACCTCGACAGTATCGACATGCGATGCAATGTGCTAGGCGACCACCAGGTGCCGCACACGATACAGGTGCAGCCCGGCGACAATATTACATGTTCGTAAATTTAAACTGTCTCCATCTGAAGCACAGAAATCAGCTACCGAAAGAAATTGTTGCGTACTGGGGGGCTAACCTGCGATCGCATCGCGTAAAGTGGAGTGGCATCATGACGCTCGCACCGCGACCGACGATGTCATCGCGTCGTCCCATCACGGCCCCGCGATGGTGTACCTAAGCCCGGATCCGCCACGCGATAATTCCTTCGTTAAGATCTGGGAGGAGGGGAAATATGCTGAGGGTGAGGGTCCACGCGCCCCCGGTAAGTGGGCCACGACCGCGGACATCGCCGCGAATGGGGGTCGGATGAATGTAAGAATTCCGAAGGGACTGAAGGCTGGCTTGTGAGTGACTCTACTCCGTAAATGCAAGCCTATGGCGTAGATTGACTTGAGTATAGCTACCTTATCCGTGCCGAGATGATCGGGCTCCACGAGGCCGATGTCAGTTATAAGAAGAACCCGATCCGCGGCGCGCAGTTCTACCCCAACTGCGTCCAGATCGAGGTTCAAGGTGACGGCGACGTCGAGCTACCGGAGGGAGTAAGCTTCCCAGGAGCCTATAAGTGGGAAGATCCCGGCGTCGTTTATGATGTAAGCCTACCTAGCCCCTTTACCCCTTTTATGACCGTAGCTTACGAGTCATTTAGGTCTATTGCTCGACCAAAACCACCACCACTGCCCCATGCACCACGACATACCAGATCCCCGGTCCAACCGTGTGGTCCGGTGCATGGCCCGACACCCCCTCGGTCGAGCTTGGAGCCATGACGGGTGTAACTAAGGCCACGAGCTGGGACACGTGGATTGTGAAGTCCGTCGTCACTTCTGCGTCGGCGGGCAAGACTTTAGGGACATCCACTTATCAGGCTCAATGGTCGACTACTTATCATGCGCCGACCCCTACTGCTTAACTTGTGTAGTTTGGAGACTACTCCAGTACATGTGGTTTTAGCAGAGACGAGTATATGGCCCGGATATTCACTGTTAGTTACAATCAGGGTAACAAGTTGGCTTAATACATTGTATTTATACATCACGTATCTTAGGCATCGGGTTGATCATAGTCTCATTGAAGGATCTAAGGTAAAACGTATTTACTACATCAAGGACGAAGTGGGGCTCCAAAAGGATAGGGGCTAGGAAAACTTGATGACTAGAAGTCATCCCAATCATTGTTTACGTGAATCCCCTGACCTCTCTCTCCCATCCTCCCACACCTTGGCCTAATCTTCAACGAATAAAACGCAATGACAGGACAGTTAGTAACAACGCCTCATAGTAGTAGGTCTCGACGAAGGGGAAGAATCTACTCAGTTAACTAGCACTGGGCCTAACTACCACCGAACTGGATTCATATGTAAAACATTGAGTTTTCTAGATTCGAGTGGACTCTAATCTCTTCGGCGGCGTTATTAGGGGAGGTCTGCCCATCTGCATCGAAAAGATGGCTTAGATAGCAACGAGCTCGGTCACACACCAAGTCGGCGTAGTATGCGGGAGTGCACACGCTAACGGCGGTTGTTGACCGGCCGTAAGTATAGCACAGGGCATGGGTGATTGCTTCCAACTGGTCGGCTGCCTCGTGTGGCGACTTAGTGTGGAATATTTCGTCTCGCAATACGAAGTAGTGTATAGGGCGCGCCGTTCCTTGTAATGCGACGTGAGGTTGCAGGAAGAAGTCCCAGTTCCGCGCCTCGGTGATGCCGCGATCGACTACGGTGCCCGGTAGAGGATTGAAACCGTGTTTTGTATCACTATCCTTCTCATTTGTGGGGTAGAAGCGTATATGGTGGCGCTTCGCGACGATGATTATGGTAAATCGTGGTAGACCTTTCGCCTGGTCCGAGGCGAGATATCGCTTCTCACACGCCTCACGTAATCGAGGTAGCTCCTCATCTATGACCTTCTGGTATTGTCCCTCTGAGACACCGTCGCGATATACCAGAATAT
Organism: Hypomontagnella monticulosa; assembly: GCA_902825475.1. Taxonomy (NCBI): domain Eukaryota; kingdom Fungi; phylum Ascomycota; class Sordariomycetes; order Xylariales; family Hypoxylaceae; genus Hypomontagnella; species Hypomontagnella monticulosa. Next base: position 1,678,490 of record CADEBF010000008.1, read on the forward strand.
TAGCGGGGTAGCTTTTGTTGCGCCCTTTCCATAGAAGCAGTCGGGACTCAAGCATTGCCTTTAAGTCCGATACCATCTCCTCACGCGCTGTTTCTTGGCGGCGTAGCACGGCTGGCCACTGTCCGAGAGACGAGTCGACACTCGCTACCATTCCGGCGACACTAGGCGCTTTGTCGCTAGATAAAGGTGATGGATGAGTGACGTCAATGCCCACAATCATGGTCTCGTTAAGGTTGATTCCAGCAGCCCTGCTGGGTTGGCAACTTTGATTGTCTCCGCCCAGTTTAAGATTCAGCTTCATGGCAATGTTCATGACGATTTTGCCAATGTGTTTGGGATTTTTCAGACCACCTTTTGCTCCATCAATGCAAATCGTTGCAATACCCTTACGGATATCCCCAAGCCGCTTGATAGAGTTGTATATTGGGGCTGGGACTTTTCTCGGGAGGATTATGAAAAGTAAAGCAACCGATTGACTTTCAGCGGCATTAAAAATATTCGCTATGCCTTCTTCCATTTTGTTTTCGGGGTCGATTTCGAAAGGGCATTGGAGTTCAGCTGGTTCGGGGCATGTAATTCCTAACATCTGGAACTGCGTCTTGAACTCCTCTCTCAAGTTCCTAGATTGTTCGGATCTGGCGTCAGAGAACCTGTTGCTTGTGCTGGGCATCGAAATAATAGCATAGGCCCATTTCCCCATTCCAAGCACACCCCCTTTGTTGAACTTCTTCCCCAGGAGTGACCAGGACCCACCAATAACCTTAGCCGCCCTTGTTCCGTAGGTTACAGTCGGCGCCTTCAAGATACGAGCAGGAACTGTGATCAGTCCTGGCGTAACACTGATACCGAACTTCCCCTGTTTTCTATCAATAAAGTTGATTCCTGAAATTGGTGTTCGGGATCTTACCAAGGATTTATTCTTGTTCGAGAGCCCAACTAAAACCACTCCATTTTCCGCGATTTTTTCTGCGTCCCTGGTAGGCCCACCATTGCGGACAGCGTATCCTATCATATCAGCTGTCTGTTCGGGTTTTAATTTTATCTTTGCAACTTGACCGTACGACACGTTACAAACTTCGAGTGGAAGATAGGCTGGATTCTCCCTGTTACCGACATTAACAACCGGGAGAAACGGGTACTGAAGAGTTTTGTTGTGCTCTATATCCGTCAGCATATCCAGGTGTTAGTAGCACCAGACTGGATAACTTACTTTCCTTGAAGAATTTGTTGACGCTGATGTATTTTTTCTTCGTAGTCCACCAAAATTCGACTCCATCCGCGTCAGCTCCAAATTCTGCAACTCTTGGAGGCTTTTCTAATTTCTTTCCATCTTCCTCTGTGGCCAAACCATGTATCGTTCTGCTGTGTTGTTGTATATGACTAGTATCCACCCTGAGTCGTTTTAGCAATGATGTTAATCTTTCTAGATTCATCCCACGGTCCCTGCCGGTAAAGTTCGTAACTGGCCCATTCATGTAGAATACTGAGTGAGAAATGTTTATGTTGACAAGAAGACGAGAAGTAGCCAACCTGGCGCTGGAGTAGAAGCCGCTCGCTACCTCTAACCCACCTCCTAGTTCTTGTCCGGGGTCATCATCTCCAAAAGTCTTTCCCTGTCCAACCCTAATGATATTCTCGGTAGCCTCTGCATAATGATTGAAGAAAATATTTACGGCCCTAACCATGTCATCCTTTGCGTCGTAATGTGCAGAGGAATCGCTAGAGGCAAGATATGTATGGAGATCTGAAACGGGGAGTTGCTTGTAGTATTTCAGTCTGACCTCATACACTTTAGCGAAAGGGCGTGGCTCTTCTTCCCCTTCTAAGCAATAAGTAACCTCTCGGAAGCATTCGTTCTGGGCAAGGGCCTTCTGGGATATGAGGGTTGACTTGAAATCGGTAACGACTCTGTTCCTAAGTGAACTATTTTCAAGAAAAAGCTTCATGATCTGAACTCTTTTCTTGCCAACTGCCTCTGGAATTGTGCGCTCCGTGGTGGTATCCTCTGTCCTGCCATTTTTGGCTTTGTCTTCCTCGTTCACGGCATGCTGCACCTTAATGGAAATGTTATACCAATAAAAGGTTCGATCCGCTTTCAGGCTTAATTCGACAGAATTCGTCCAAAGCAAAGTTTTACGGCCCTCGGATCCATAACCAGGACGACAGAGATGATCCCGAGTCCGACTGCTGTTATCAGTAGGGCTGATGACTTCGTCCTCACGTTTACGGACATCATCATTCTTAGCTGCCACAGGCCCACTAGAGGGACTGCAATAGGGGATGTCAGTAGAACAAAAATACCATCGCCACAGAATAGTTGACTTACCAGTAGATAGTAGAATTAGCCATGTTCTACGGATGCAAATCACAAGATAGACGAATGCTGAATGGGAGTTGATACTAGTAACGAAGTGAGATGGGATAATAAGAGTTGGCTACTTTAGCTCGTAAGGTGATATCCTGACCAGTAGAGCAGTGTCTAAGAAGGGTAAGGGAGTCAGAAGTTCAGGAAACGGCCACGGTACCAGCCATTATATAGACGGCCGAATTTAAAATTTTCATGGTTTGCCGAAGGGGTGGTTTGGTCTTTGGGGGGTGGTAGGGTTGCCCACCACATACTTAGCGCAAATATCAACTGTATGGTAGTAAAGCAGTTAAACAAAGAACAGTAAAACACAGGACTAAGTTGTATGAGCAAATTGATTTGTGACGTGTGTGACTCAGTTGACTATGAGCACAGTTACTGTCATTGCCACAATTTGTGGTTTATTTAGTAGACAGGACAGCTGGTCTAGCTTGCCGTTCTTCAATGTTAAAAGACAACCTTGTAATTAAACAGCGTTAAACATAAAAAGTACCTATTGAGTCTTACATTACGTATCTGCAGTTACACTAGAAGTATCATGAGGTAGAGTTGGAAGCGTTGTTGCGCGAGCAGCCTCAACTTCAACCCTACTAGGACTATGGACTGATATACTATAGGGGACACTTGGCACCTATTCTCGGGGACCAAGCCTGGCCTGGGAGAATCCCCCTTGCAGGCTTAGGAGCTATAACGAACTAATTTTTTTTTTTCACTTCCCAGGTTTACGCATCGGATGAGAGTGAGGGTGATGATAGGTCATAAAGCTACATACGACAGAGCATATTGAACTAAGGTACTTCCGTCCCAAGTTCGTCAGAAACATGGTATAAACTGTTCCTAATACGCTTATCCTAAACTCCCTTTAGGTGATATTCGTACTCCTATTATCTACCACCAGTACATAACTTTATCCAAGGCGATACTTACATCGGCGGTGATGCTGTTATTCTCGAGATGTTCGCGTATGGATTTCTCCATGTCTCCATCGCACTGCAACAGCTTCTTTCTATCCCGATCGCACAATTCCCACGCCTCCACAAAGCCCTTACTTTCGCTGAGCCTCCTTAACACTACATTAGTCTGGGGTCCCCATTCCTCCCAGTCTAGGTCATCGTGATAGTATAAGGTATGAACTAGCCATACCTTTCTCAGCGCCCTCATGCGCCTGAGGATCCGATAATCCCATGCTGAGCCTCGACTGTCAGCTCCTTGTCTGCCTAGGGCTAATTTCTGCACGCGAAATATCCAATGATCATCAGGAAGCGCTCTCTGCTGCAGGCGGTGAATTGGATTGCGCAGGAAACAGAACCACTCGTGCTGTAGCTCGGCTCTTTCATCGTGCCAATCGAAGCAGAATATGTCTCGTTTAAGGTCTGCATAAATCGCGGCCGGCACTACCTTTCGCGTGCCTTTGTGCCCCATTACAACGGGATTATCGGGGTCCAGCGAAGTTGTTTGAACTCTTACGGTGCCGGTGAAACTGATCTTAGTCAGGTATGGTAGGGGGTTCTGTGGCCCGTTTCGTTTGGCCAACACATCGACGACACGGTTCCCTCTGTAGTCGAGTGCTAAGTAGAGGCGGGTACTTGTTTCGCTTACGGAGAAGCAGTGCCTGATTAATGGTTGAGTCTCACGATGTAGATCCCAAATGATGTTCCGAAGCTCTATGGGCAAGTCGAGGAAGCGTCGGAATTCAGCAGTAGACGCTGTAGCTTGTTTAGACTTTTTCTTCTTTGCTTGGGAGGCTAGCATGTTTCTTCGGCTTGAGACGCAAGTATTTTCGTATGATGCAAGTGTCTAGATCCCTGTATCGCCTTGACTGTAGGCTTGAGATTGAGGTGGCGGGGAATAATAACCGTAAAAGTAAGACCTAAAGGACTCTTATTTGATAACTTGATGTTTCTTACCTATCGACAGTTACCTAGTATCTTCGGGTGACGTATAGGATTTAAAGAAATCTAGTAAAAGAACTTTAGTTACATGCCTTGGATACATATGTGAACCAGACTGGAATTTCATCTTCCTACACGGTATCCCCGGTAGGCATCGTTTAAATGTGGTAAGACAGCATAGGGCCCAAGCCTGGTTGCAGCCTTGTATGTTTATATTCGCGCCGGAAAAAGTGGCGACGAGAAGCAGAGAACCTCCCAGTACGTATGTGCCTAATTGATGACTATGCTCCGATATAATAGGATAGAAGACAAAATGCAAGTCGAGGTAACGCCGCCACAAAGACTCCATTCAGAAAAAAATGGTCGAGATCAAATCCGCCCGTCCCCTGACAGGTAACAGGGTTAACCAACAGGCTCCAGTCCTACCATGCCTCTTTCGAGAACAAACAAACAAACGCCGTATGATCAATAAAGACAGGTGAATGTCCTCAGCTGCCATTGTGTCGCCCGCCGAACCGTTTTTGGGAGCTGTGGAACCCGGATCGTGCTGGGAGGCTGCTCAGGTAGCTTCTAGCAGATGAGCCAGTCCGTTATGTGATCATGTCGTCCATACGAGGTCCTGATATTCGTCGCGTCCGTGTCGCGTTAGTTCCCGCCAACATTTCCCCCCGAAAAGCGCCGCCGCCACCGCCGCCAATGACTATGGTATAATTTCGCGATTTATTCGATGTAAAATGAACCAGAACTATGACTAGTGGGTATATATGTAAGATATGAGCGAGTACCAAAATGAGTGGTAAAAAGAAGACCCGATAAATATGAGAAGAAATTAGAGCTGGAGATGTGCTGTAGCCGGCCTCCGAGTTGCGACCGTGGTCTCCGATGGGTGCCGGACCGAGTTATGCTATATGTGAATGATGATATCTCATGCGCACGAGAAGTCGAGACCCATGCTTCTAGCGACGCCTTGCCAATCCCACACGCGCGCCCAGTCGCCTCGTTCCATCAGCCGCCAGACCTCTTCGAGGACCTCGCCGACGCGATCACAGTTACGAAGTCCGGTGTAACCGCGGACTGTCCGGATTGCGTTCCGCACTTTCTCCCTCTGGGCGGGGGCGAAGCATGCGCAACCGATGACGAGGCAGGGTACCAGGAGGAGGGTTTGCACCGGATCACTAGGCTTGAAGGAATCCAGGATGGCCAATGATTCATCGACGGCTAGGGTGATCCGGTGGTCGTGATGGGGTGGGTATCGGATCGGAGGCGGCGAGTCGGCACGAGGCGGTGTTGTATGGCTGCTTGTTGGCCGTTCGGATGCGGGTGGAGTCCGAGCGGAATGAGGTTGTGAGGTTGGCGACAGGGGAATAACACTGGTCGTTGGTTGGGTGAAGAGTGCGGGTGGCGAGGGCGACGACGGCGGGTAGATGGTCCTGAATAGGTATACCCACATCATTTGCTTGTACAGCAGGCCGACACGATCCCGACTATCCCCGGGCGGCCAATGTGGTGTCCAGTCACGGATAGCGGAATCAATCTCCGCAGCGCGATACAGAGAAGTGTAATCCACGACAGGGTCTACTTCAGAAGCCATATTCGCTCTAATAGCGTTGCGTATGGTTGTGATCTGTGCGAGGTAGTGAAATAGACCGTCGGCAATACCGATTAGGCGTGCGGGCTGAATTTCCAACCAAGGTTCCCAATCCTCGGTCGCCAATCGGGGAGTGTGTATGCCAGGATAGCGTATGAGTTCATCCGCAAAGACGCGATACTGAAAGAATTCGGTAATAAATATCAGAAAGGCATTGTCCGGGGGCGGCGACTGTTGAATGAGGTTCTTGTACGCTTGAAGATGAACTCGGTGCTCGCCATTGGGATTTCCTTCGGCGAGGGTCTGTAATAAGAGACATAGCATCTGTCCATAGCGGGGAGACAAGTTGGTCTTGTTCTTCGGATCACTCTCGTTACCTACTGGTTCGCAAAGCTTTTCCATAGCTGCGTTGTGGTGAAATTGTGATCTGTTTAATAGTGAGGTTAAGCTGATCTTCGGATTGGAACCCAGAATCTTGATGCCGTATGGAGTGTCGTAGTCGATATGTCTGCTAGCCACGGATAGTATCGAGTGCATGAGGCCCCGGTGTTCCACAGCCATCTGAAGTAGCATATCTTTGAATGCGTTCTTGTGTTGCCCTTCAACCGTAAGTACACCACTGAGGTGGCTGATATAATGATTGAGGAATACCATATCTTCGGGCGTCTCTACTCCTTGGAATATAGGCTGAAGAGTAATATGTGGCAGGCTGTGCCGCTTCTGTCGCTCTACACTGAAAATTAGAGGATGAGCGTACACCCGAGTGCTGGTTATCAATACCTTCTTCGGCCTTCTCCTTCCCACTCTTCCAAATCGTCTTCTCGTGGTACCCTTCACAGACAACTGCATTTTTCTCGCAGTTCAAGCCTATACGGATTAGATGCGAAAAGAGGATAGGTGAATCTATGACTTACAACGTGGCTTTGCCTCGTCGCATTTCTTTTTCCTTTTACGGCATGTGATACATCCGGTCTTAGAGCGTCCCTTAGCCACCTTATTCGTTGCTACCTGTGGTGTGAGAGGGTGTTTACGGGGCCGTCCTCTCGGTCTCTTCAATTTCGTCTGCGGCAATGGTGCCGAATCTGATTCTGGTATTGGCGTGCGGGGTGCTTCTTTAACCTCATCCATCTGGAAGCCATCATCTTCGAGGGGTTCTATCTTGGGAACCGTCAACGCATCGTCCGAATTCTTTTCCCATGACACATCATGGTCTTCTCCGTCACCGGGTTCGGCGCCATCGCTATAGCTAGTGCTCCAGGATTCTGCACATGATGACGACGTGGCGGAATGAATCATGGTCGGGACGGAGGAGGCGGCTACACCCACAGGGGGCATCTCGAGTTCGGTGCTGATAGGAGACAGCTGGCCGGTATCCATTCGATTGGCCTGGACCGGGTTCGCCCATATCGGCGACGTAGGCATAACAACGGAGGAGCTTCCCTCGGACGCCATGCTATGACCATCGGACCAAGGCATGTCTCCATCATCCGTTACTAGGGCCAACTGACAGTCCATAGCTCGTGGGCAGGAAGGCATGTCATTCCCACGAGTAATCTAACCAGAGGACGGACTTCTACCTCGCGAGAGGATACCGAGAATTGCAATTCATATGAAATGGATAGAAAAATTAAAAAAAGAGCCGGGGTGGCAATTTCCACCGAAGATCAAAACCTATTGTAATACGGTCATAGGCCCATCCCTCAGGACAATCCTGCAGAAGTATGGAGATGGAACCACAGAAGTGATTGGTCTCCTCAAACGAAGCCTTGCTGCACTCGTCGGCAAAAGGCAAACGGGCGGGCAATCGAGACGACCCGGCGTCTGATTGAGCTGCAGCGATGGATGGCACGTCTGTAGAGAAGCGAGGAAACAGATGGAGGGGTCGGGCTTGGGCAGCGGAGGTGGAGTGTAGGTCTTATTTGGACCGTGGATGTGATACCGTGGGGCGGCTAGCGGAAAACGAAGATACGTGGGCGGGAGATGCACATCAGCGTACCGTAGTATGTAGGGGTAGGACTAATGGGGCAGGGTTGGATGGGCAGACAAGACGTCGAAGGCCCGAAGACGCACTGAGCTTCTCCACCCCCATTCCGGGTCCTTGTACGTCTCTGGGAATTTGGGGGGAAAGAAAAGAAGGAGACAAGCTCTGTGGGCCGTCAAAGGCGAGCGACCGCAAGAATAGAGCGCAGTAAGCAGAACAGTTAGAGAAGTTGTACTATGACGGGTAAATGACACCAAGAGATACCAGCTCGGCCGGTTCAACACTCAGTGGCTTCACGTGCGTGGGCGTGTGTGAGAGGGACCCTGTCGCGTACGACGGCGACACAGCAGTTCAAGGAAATATCCACGGTGAAGCGCATAGGAGGGGGCAGCAAGAGACAGGAAAAGCCTGGTTCGTATGAGTGAAAACGAACAAGATGGCTGCGATGAATATGGCGATGCGAATGCAGGCAGGATGGGGTTACCAGTGCTTGGCACCTCTCAAACCCCTGTCGCCCATCGCGAGACCCCGTAGACCCGTAGACTTGCTCCTCTCATCGCTACTATGGTATGTGGTCCCCCAGCATGCACATGCAGCGTTAGCGGGACCCTGCGAGACTAGAAGGTACTTTGTGATACTTGTAGCGATGTGTTTGGTAGCTCGAGAGGCGTTCCCGTAAGGCTCTCAATCTGGAAAGGAACTACTGCGCGAATGCGGTTTGTCGAACTCCTCGGTACGGATGTTGATCCTGTCGTTCGCCTCGGGATGAACGCAGCCTCGTAGAATTGGAATACGCGGCAGGGCAACGGCAGAGGAAAGGATCTCCCAGCGAACTGTGCACAGTAGGGCGACCGGGCGCCAGAAATCAAGACGGACATTAGACCGATTTGGGTCTCGTGCAACTTTCCAGGCGGACCTAGTAGCTGCGGATAGCTGATCTCTTAACGGACCGGCCCCGAAGGAAACCCATCTATCTCATTGAACCCGCATGAGCTCTCTGTATGACAAAATGAAATTCAAGAAGAGTTTACAACATCTCAATTTAGTTAATGGTCTTCTCGCCTCTCTCTCCCATTCTCTTTAAGGCAATACCATATATGCCTACGTGGGTACGTACTACGTACGCAAGCCCTGCAGGATCTCTCTCGGGTCGGAGATTTTCATTAGTAACCCCCAGGACAATCAATGCTTTTAGACTGTGGGGGGAAGGGCATGTCAATATTGCACCTCATTGTCCTCGTACTAAACATTTGCGACTTGATCTTGAATGCGCAGCAAGAGAAAGGTATATTACTAAATTAAGACGCTCGGTCTAGATACTTGCCTACCTATTTATACAATACAGAATACTGGCACGTACATACATATATGTAGGACCTAGGTAGGCAAATATTCAATTGCCTATCAGCCAGAACCCCTCATCTTCCCCTATTCCCCAACAACACCGAACCCCTCCGGTAAGTTATGATACTCAACGGACTACGGCAGGCTACGACAAGTGAAAGATATATACGGAAATAGAAGCGGCTATTAAGGATGAAAATCCCTGCGACGGCTTAACGAGGGTAAATGAAATCCGGAACGGATCGTGCTCATCTCTGGATCATCAGCATTGTGCTCTGTACAAAATTGGGATCGGGGACAAGATTGGGAAGCGAGACAACAGGTTGGGAAGATGGAGAGAATCTGATTCGACCGGGCTCGACGGATGGAGCGCCCGACCCTAGTTGTGGCGTTCTGCTTTACCCTCGCTGTTACTGTCGTGCATTCATGAACTCTAGAGTTTATTTAGCAATGTGCGCCCACATACATCACCGTCTGCATCCCTCATTCGACACTACAACAGCCACATACACCCTCTGAGCTTACCTCCCTGGGTCGGTCGCCTTAACCCGACCTCCAACCGGCCTCCTATATGTCACCGAGATAACGTGTGCGACTAAAACTAGCTGATATCAGCCTGCGTCTAACCCGAGTCCCGAAACATATCATTCTAGTGATTATCATGATGCCCGGCTCGATCTTAGGAGAACTCGGCCCGAGAGGGAGGATAAGAAGACAGAAGACGGGAAGAACCGAGTCCCGCCATCGAGAGCAGGTGGTACTTAAAATTCCTATTTATTTCGTATACATATAGCATATACTATATACAATATGCATACTGGGGGCGTTGGTACATGTACCATAGGCAACCAAAGGCTTCGTCTAGGCTTTGATAAACTGTACACGGCCACAGACCCTGGTACTTCTTCCTGAGCGAATAGGAACGCGGAAATTTGGCGTCCTTTGTCATCAGTTACGCGAAGCTCTCCTTTCCAGGTATATGATATTGACAGGGAAGCATTCGACGTAGCAATAATATCGCCTAGCTCTTAAGATGCACCCTTGCTCTTGTTCCAGGGTCCCCGAACCCCCTAGCGGGAAGCGGGATCCAAATCGCAGATCTCATTTCACATTTTTGTTACAAATGACAAACCTTAACCACCTCGCTTCGAAGTGACAGGCTGAGTACTAGTTACTATAAGTACCTAATTATCGTGGGTTCTTCCGTTACAAACTCGAAATCGTCCCCTACGACCAACCTCTAAGCATATTTTCGCCTCCACGACACTCCGCAACATATCCGATCTTTCCTAAAGTTCAAATCTATCACTAACGCACATTTCATATAAATCTCAAATCCCTCACAGCCAAGCATCGTAGTAAGTTTTTAGTATATACAGTATGCGTGCGTGTAGATCCTACAAGTAACGATCCATTCTGATTCGCCGTTGGTGCTTATAGCTGATGCCGGCGGAGTGCGAGCCAATCACGATGCTAGTTCGTATAATCAATAGCTAATTAAGGCATTATAAAGTCAAAATATGGTCCCATAACGTCGTCATAGGGGAAATATGGCTGCACCAACCATCTCTACCTATGCCGTCGGCAACTACAGCAGGTTGGGATGTGTGAGACACCATGTACCGTTGACTCCGGGGATAGTCGATTTTACTATGTACAGGCCCCAAAATTACTCCACCTAGCGAGGCGGAACTGCGGTATCAACTGAGGACGCCGCAGTGACATGAAGAGTACAGCAGAGTACCTATGCCGTTGTATCCTCTCTCCAGAAGTGACCCCCACGACTTCATTAACTATTCCGAGCATGTTGAGTACTCTATTTGGGGGAGCTGACGGCTCATTGCATCGTTAACGGTTCCCCAGAAACCGCAAGTTGGTACCGCAATCCCTTTCGGGCGTCGGAAACTTGCCGACCACCTTGCAGGCATACTCTTCATGCTTGTGCCAATGTCCTGGATGTACTCCAAAGTGTGTGTAACAATCTCCGATGAGGCTTGAATCGTCGACTTACATTAGGCTACCCGCCTTGCCCATCGGGTGGTACTCTCAACATTTTCATGTATTGGCTCTGGAACGTATGGGGTAACAACTCGCCTTATATGGGATAGGAACACGCGGCGCCGTACAGTACCACATGGAGCGGAAAACAGGGAGCAACCCGTCACATAATGTCAGGGAATCAACAAGAGGTCATCGTACATCGTCGCTAATCTTCTGCACTGCACTGTGGCATCATTTTCACGAGCCCTAGCGACGATACCGTCGAATGTAACCGCCAAACACTCACCCACGCGGCAAATAGAAACTTCGAAGAGGGGGGTAAGAGCGAAGGAACGCGGGCGATATGAGTATTTCGGGCTAGATCATGAACATGCACGCGTTAGATGGACGTCGCATGCAGCTGCCAGAAAGCGTGTTTCCGGCCACCCCCGAAACAGGATTGTCTCTCGATTCTGGGGTTGGGATCTTGTCACAATTCGACAGCTTCTTGGCGATCAAGACATATGACAGCCGAACGCGTGCTAGACGTTGCAGGTACATCATATGAAACTCACCGAAAACCTAGGTACTATAATTACCTAGTATCTAGCTGCGTAGACAAACAGAGGGACTGATATCTCACAGCAAACACACGGTCCGCTCCGCTCTTTAGCTTCACGATGAAGATTCGCCGGTCCGCATTCATACACTATAGGTGTAGAACCTTTGGCTAGCAGGGGAAGACGGCACAAAAGTAGTATCGGCTGCTAAAATCATTCAAGGTACGCAGATCCCCTACATTGCCTATTAAGCCGTAGGTGTACACTCGCCTCAGACTTGGACCGAGGTGCGGGATGTTAAATACATCTTTTCAAAAGATAGGGGTCCAACATGGTTGAAGTGTTCAAGCATTTTAGGTACGCATGTTTGCTACGGTTCCATTCATGTTCCCCCTTTTTAGTATGCGAGGACCCATTGAGCTGCATTCGCATATCTTACGGAGGTCTTTAGTCAATCGAATAGCTCTGTATCGCCAGGGTCAGCGGCGAATCCCTGTTGGGGGTACGTTGTATTGTACTGCGTACCTTCGATTTTAATAATGCCATTCATCCTTCTCTTCCATGAGGCTATCATGCGAAGTAGCTTACCCATTATAAGTGGTACCTTCATGTACACCTGGGCACCTAGCAGGGGTTTTCTTCTTCCAAGTAATCCTTCAGACTTGGTTCTTAGCCTCAAAATGCAAGCCACCAGATTTCCCAAGGCGAGCGCCAAGCTGAAATTGATTCTCAGGTAGCTCAATCTCGGTATGTACCGAGAGACCTAGCGAGCTAAGCATTGGCAACTTTGCCATTGATTGAGGCGAACAGTGTCTTTGATGAGGTTGTATAGGTATCCAAAAGATCTAGGAGTGACCCTGCACTTCTACTCAATGATATACGGATCCACAGAATCGCGGGCCTTGGATGGCTAGAAATTTTGATGGCTTTTCTGGCTAGACTTCTTGGCATCTATATTGACAGATTCTTCCCAGTAGTCGCTGGTACAACGCGCGAAAAAAAGAGCCTGAAATCCACGATACGGCCGTTGATCATCTACCTATGCGACGTTTTCCCTAGATAACCTGCCGTCTTGCCACCGCAAATAGAACCCACCCCTTGCCGGATCGCCGCCTGGCATGCGGGATGTCGTTCCACGCCGGAGCTTCCAGCCTAGATGCCATACACAGTAGCAGCGAGTTGATCGTCAGTTGTCATGGCTGTCACATCACCAAAAGTTGGCCGTCCTACTCCATACCCACCGGTCAAACAGACGCGCTAACAATTTTAAACCAGCTATATCGTCCAGACGATTTTCGCTAAGTGAACTCTAGCGTCGACGGTTTGTAGCCGAGTCGAAGCTAGGGCTAGGTATAATCAAAACCAGGTCAAGCGAACGACTCCGTATCCACGGGAATACGCGTAGGCATCAAACTAAGGAGCATGTTTGATGTCGAACCCAATTATGCGAGATATTCTACTTCGCCTGTCAATTGAAGACACGCTCTGGAGGAATGATGGATGACCCATGCAAGGGAATGAGCAGATGGCTGCATCGCACCAAACCTCCCGAGACTCCTACGAGTAGTTTTGGATAGAAAGCCGCGAGCTTCGTCTCCAATTGGTTGCTAGGATCCAGAGGAGTATACTGTCCAGACCAACTCTCACCGCTCAGCGCCCATATCCGAATTGCCTTCTAGCCATAGAGTCAGGCTCATCTTCGACGTTACAATGCATTGGACTTGAGTAATATCCACAGCATGGTAGATGGATATACTCGTCATGTTCTACGTCGGGTTTCGAATACGAAAATCCTTGAACCGATTAGCAAAGAACTGTAACGATGCCATATTGACATGCTCGAATCTCCTTAGGAACGTACTTCGATATCCCTTCGCGAATTCATTACGATCCAGTCCGTTCACCGCTCTACCACGACAAAGGCTAGTATAGCCAGCCCTACAAGCTCGGGATAATTGCCATCATACACGCGATCATAGTCGTAGCGGAGTAGTCACCTAAATCTACTGCAGTAATTCGTACCGGTGCGATATTTACCTAACCGAACTCCCCGTTCCGACGACTAGACCGCAGATTGCCCAGACGCCATCGCGGGACATGCATCTTAGCTAGCCCGAGTATCACCCTTCTGACACCGAATTGCCGACACCGGACGGAGTAGTTAGGTGCCTAAGTCGCCTGTCTCATTAGTTAGATGCGACTTAGTGTCCGCAAGGGTCTAGATTCGTACGAGTATGACGGCATCACGTACGGGAAGCTCATTAAGCCCTAAATCGTACATCGCAAACTATTCCTTAATGGACAACTGACCATATGTCTCTCTCCTCAACTACGTTACACCGCCTCGCGAGACTCCGTCTTGCCATCAACTACTAAGACAAAGCCACATCGCAGACGGCGAGTGCTTGTTGATGCCCATCGGCGATTTAGTTAATTAACCAAGACGGCCCAAGTAGCTCTCCAATCCGTGTCGAGACTTCGAGCTTACGATAAGTTGTCTTTCTAGCCAAAGAAAAGAACGGATTGGAAACGTGGTCGAACAGGACTGGAGTTATTCTAATGTCGGAACTCTGATCTAACGGTGACGCTAGCTCTGTGAGATTGCTGTAGATGGACGAATGAAAATCATGGAAGCAGCTGAAAGGTGACCAGGCGTGCAACCCTTCCTTTTTATTTATCAACTTCACCTAGCTATAGGAACTACCTTCATCCCTTATGTGGCATTGGCCCATCTACTCTTGGAGATTTGTGTAACTCCAGCGTTAGACCACGCCATACTCAAGTCTGCTGCTTTCTTCCGTGTGTAACCGTACAAGAGCGCTTCATTGGGTGGCCATTGGGCAGAGGCATAACGATAGCCTTGCCCAGGTGCTTACCGGAAGGGACAATCTCGGGACTTATCTCATTGATAGGAACCACCAAATGGGAATCGCTGGATGGGCCATGTATCGCGAACGCGAGGGGAGCGGGGAAGGCTTCTTTGATTCGTGGCTCTTCCGTGAAACTTGGTTCCGCTGGATTGGGCTGTGGTGACCCAATTGAATAAGCATTCTGGCTGCTGGCAAGGCTAGAAGCTCCATGTGTGTATTGTGGTATTCGGCGAGAGACTATCCCGAGGATCCAAAGTGGAGTAGCTCGATTTTTATCTCAGCTGTATTGGGACCCTTTTGGGACTCTTGGGGGAACCGGCTCGACTCAGTATTGGAGCATTGCTATAATCACGAGACTTGTATAGTTCCTTTTTAGGCGCATCACATCCGCTCAATGGCTAACCTCGATTACTAGATGGACAGACAGTGTATGTCTCGTAAACTCAGCCTAATACACATTAAACATCTCAATTCTAGCCGAAGAGTTACAATAGACAGTAAAGAGCTACATAGGCGTAGCAGCTGGATGCGCTGAATATATGACATAACTCTATACTAATATCATCTCGTTAAACCTAGAAGTTGGGGTTTTGTTTCTAGTATATGCCATCGGAATTGTCTCCGAATATGAGAGCAAGATCTGCCACATGTTACTCCCACGTCTATGCAGACCCTTACGTCTAACGTACGCACCCCGTGGACGGCGATCTACACGCAAGGGTTATAACCCACGCCATCCCGAAACACAGATTCCAAGGAAAGGCGATCGTTTCCCGCTTTTTCTTCCAGAAATGACCCAGTGGTAGTGTTGGAGAGCTCGCGGCATGCAGGGTTGCATCCGCGGTGTGGTTCATGCATATGTATGCATGCGTCAAGCTGTAAATCGCTGCACTGGCACGAGAGAAGGTTAAGAATGTCGTCGAAAGGGTTGCCTGAGCTCGCTGTGCCCCCACCGGATAATGGTTCGGCGACGAGATCGAGATGAGACGTGTATGTATGCAGATGATGTTGACGCTGCCAGCACGCGAGCTTGCAAATCTTCGGTAACCGTTTCGTAGCACATTGGCGAAGCCGAGGTTTCCCGGTAAGCCTTGATTATTAACTAAGCATCCATGGCTCAATCAAATCGATAGGACTATAGAAATGTAGTATGTCCAGGTTATCACTCTCTTTTGTTACATTCGGACTCGTCCTAGTTACCTTCCGGTTCATCCATCCCCTATGCTTGGAGCTCTAGGAGGAAACCCAATAAGACCCCGTCTGTCACCGACTCGGCGGAGTTAAACTAGCGGTGTGAACGCAGCTATCATTACCTGAGGTGAATGGTGCCAAGCGAGTTCTATTAGGCACAAGTAAACGGCACGAGTCAAGCGACGGGGAGTCCTCGGAGATGGTCGGCATCTTGATAACATATGCTAAACTATTCTCTGGTATATCTGGGGTTACCATTCACCAATCGCCAAGTAATTCCCAAGTATATAATGTGTCAATAGGGTTATAACGTGCTATGGCATACAGCCACTCGCGTTGTAGGCACGGGAGCAACATCACTTTATGCTGTGGTATATTAATTCCCCATACGGAGAGTTAGCATTTACGCATTTACTCCCAACGAAATCACGAGACTCACATGATAAATTGAAGGATACACACCAAAAGTAGGTTAATGACGTAAACGATTCGATATGTTGCGCGACATCTTGCATAGAGAGAAGCATTATGAGGTATAGCCTCGTCGGGAAGATTCGGGTTTCCCACATCTCCATTAGCCTCAACCCTATCTTACCCGTGACTAGGCGTAGCTAATCATTGTTATATTCAATATGATAGCTCTACCGATCTACGTAGGAAACAAGATCTGTGTTTCTTTATTCCGATCCCACGGTTCTCGGAGGCCGGCCGATAGACCCGGCTTGTTACAAACATCACACATATGGGACGGCATTACTTCAACATACTCAAACCAATGGGGCGGTGCCTGAGTATTCGACGAGTTATCACAAGTGTATAGATTCTTTCTCATCTACATACGTATATTCTACATGGCATGCTTTCATTCCGTCTCTATAGCATCATGGTATTAAGATCATGGAGGGGGCGCTTGCCCCTTCTATCGGTGCCCCGACAGCGGTGAAAGTAACATATGGAAGACAATGACGCGTGGTGCTGCTTGTGTGGCTAGGTGGCTCAAATGTGCCTACATACGGTTTTAAATATCGTATCGTTTCACGAGCATGGCCATGAAATCTATGGTATGCAAGCCTCATCACACTAGAGATATTTTTAGAAGGGACCGGCGAACTAGTCAGCGACTAACGAAGGAGTTGATGTAGGTACGCGTGGATACGAGGTATTTGTACGGGTTGGGCATAGGTTCGCGTACCATGGGGCTGGAAGTGTAGTTACATGTATGTACGTGACAAGTTATAACTACATACAAACGGATAAGCGTCGCTGAGTTCCTTGTTATAGAGTAAACAATATGCTTACTTACCCTGTAAGCTGTGTTCGGGGAAGCACGATGTCTGCGGCCAGTCCTAGCTGAAGTGGCATAAGCCTTTGCTTTTTATTACCCATGTAGCTCTGATAATAAGCCACAGAATACTTGTCTCGAAGTGGCAGGTGATACGAAGACAGAATACAATGAAGGTCCGAGTTGTTCTAGTCGTCCAGATTTTGACATTGATTCGAGTCTCCTTTACTTTTGTTAATAGTTATCTAATTGTCTCTTGTTCGCTATTGTAGATAACCCTTTGTAGGCAGTCGAGTATGTATATAAAATAGCGATGCTAGGTATACTATGTCAACTTATCATGCGGTGTTTCTAATCACTCATTAAGCACCAGAATTAGCACCCCGATCTTTACATCGTTCTCCCCTAGGGCCATATCGCTCATCCGGAGGGACACCGGTCCATCACAGCCACGCCAGCCCCCTTAGAGAAAGCTAATCACTAATTCTACCGCTACCCAGGAATAGAAACGTGGGCGTGCTGGTCCATTCGACAGCCTCGTCCAAATACCCAACCCCGAGAGCGAACAACCGCCAGCTACCGTTATCGAACGCGAAATTGTGGGTGCTCTCGAGATCCTGGTCTAATGGAAGTCCTCAGATTCGGGCAGGGTGAATAACGACACCGATAGTTGAACCGGCAGTCTTAATTGTTACGAGATCGAAGGCGACGGATCTAAACGGGCCAACCTAGATACCGGCTGAGTTACAAGTTCGAGCATAGAAAGTCGTCATCGAAACTAGTTAGTCGAGAGCGGCTGTCAGGGGAACGGGTGCGGGGGTAGGTATTGTATATAGGGTTTTGGGGATAAGGCCATTGGGTTATATTTCTGCTGGACCGTAACACGGGTTGCTATAAATGAAGAACATCTTGTTGCGTTATATTTATGTATATTCATCTGCTGGACTACGTCTACTGTGTTTGGTAATGTTGCAATATAATGGATTAAACCTCCCTATACTCTTGCGTTGTCGTTAATACTATACTTGTCCCAGCGCAGACTAGGTTAAAGGTCTCTCTACTGTCTTTGAGGTCAATTACGGAGTTTCCCGATTATTATTACGTTCTAGAGTCTCCTATGTGTACTGCTCTATGTATATACGGTGTTTGAGCCGTCTATCAGCTCAGTTTGTAGCCTCCCTGACCAAAGTTCGCTGCATACCTTGCCCCAACGTTACGAATTGATCTTCTCCCCGAGGAAGTCCTGTTAAAGCCTGTATAATCACCAACACTTGGTGGTAGGTCCTCAACCGCCGTACCCCAAGTGCTCTCGTTCCTCCCAAGAGTAAGGACAAGCTCCTTGCCCTCAGTGAAAAAGCTATGGTCAATCCAATTCTTGGTGTATGGCTCGCCGTTCAGTGTAGCGCTCTGGATGTAGATGCCCTGATAAGTAGGATCGAAGTTGACGTTTCGTATAGTGGCGGTGTTGCCAGTTTGCGGGTTGGTGATATTCACGCTCTCGAAGAAAGGGGGGACGATTAGGTAAACATTCTGACCGGGGTTCGGGAATAGACCCATCATAGAGAAAGCAACGAATGAACCCATCGCACCACTATCATCGTTCCCGGGGAGGCCTTCAGGGGTTGTGTCGAAGAACCGGGGAATATAGAAGTGCGCGCGCTTTGCTGATAGAGCCGGGCGGCCCGCATAGTGATATTGGAACACTGTGAGGAACGCGGGCTCGTTTCCGATGTAAGTAATGTTGCTATCATGTAGGAAATCGAGACGGCGAACGAATTGATCCGGTCCTCCATAGAGAGAGATTAAATCCCCCTGGTTGTGGGGCACGAAGAAACCATACTCCCAGATGCTGCTCTCGAATGTCTCATGGGCAGTATTTTGAAGCGAGCAAACGGTCCCGGCATTGTCGATATTGCTGCACCATAAGGGATCCTGGTAGTCCCATGTCTCGTTCAGGAACTTGGGCTGAAAAAATCCCGTAAAACCGGTGTCTGCGCCGCTGGCAAACTTCGATATCTGGTCCGATTTGTACAGCTTCTTCCAGTTATCGCTCGACTGAAGATACTTCTCAGTGTCTGCATCCTTGCTCATCAACTGAGCCATCTGGGCGATGGTGAAGTCGTTGTAACTGTACTCAAGTGTGCGAGATACACTTCGTGTCATTGTACCAAAGCCCTTGTAGTCGAAATCCTGAACTGGGATATATCCGAGGGCTTTCCAGCTGTCGAGACCACCTCGCCCATTGCTGGACCAGTCGAAGGGCTCTACCTCCGCATCCTTCACGACAGCTTCATAGCCTACATCCCACTAACCAAGGACCATCAGTTACATTTAGCCAGAGCATGCAATATAGTTGTAGCCAACTTACGTCAATCCCATCGGTAATACCTTTGAGGTACCCATCCGCTAGAACCACATCGGCATTTGATCCACCCTTAGAATGTTAGTTAAGCTAGGTACTAAGGATCAGAAGTTCCTACCTGAGTGTAGCCCTTGGAGAATGTCATGCGACAGTCAGGTAGCCATCCCTCGTATCTGTATGTATCAATCAAGGATCGAATCATTTCCGCCACTGCGCTCGGGTCGATGAGCGTAAGGAATGGAATCTGACTTCTGAAACTATCCCAGAGGCTTGACGCTGTCAGTATCTACGTGAATTTTCTAGGACATATCGACTTACCAGTAGAAAGAGTCGAAGTACGGCTCGCCGGTATTGAAAAAGGGGTTCTCCCCAGTGTAGTTCTGAGGGTTTACCATCGTTCTATAGATACCGCTATAGAAATTCTTAATAAGGTCCTCGTCAGCCCCGCCGGCGGAAATGGTGATAGGGGTGAGCTTCTCTTTCCAGGCATCGGAGGCGGTCTGTGCAATTCCATCGAAATCGTAATCCGGAATCTCGGCTTCAGCATTAGAGCATGCTTGCTCGGAGCTTATGAAACTCAAGCCCACACGGGCTAGTACCGGGGTGTCGGTAGACGCAAATCGCACAAAGGCTCCTCCAGGAAGAGGGTATCCATTGATTGATCTCGAGATCGTCAAGTCCTTGGCATCCGTGCTAGCCCTACTATTCACGAAGATGCCATTATCAAGAATTGGAGGACCCGAAAAATCGGTACAGAAATAAAGTACACTTCAGTATCGAGGGTTAGTAACTAATCTCTATTGCTCCATGTTTCCTCGTAACGAATTGGAGGCGCATGTATAATGAATTGGCAACTCACTATTTCCCTTGACTAAAACTTGACTGGAAGCGACCGTTTCCCGTGATCCTCCCGGTTTCGGCGTCGACGGATACGGTACCATTGTCTTGACGTGAATCTGAAAGATCCGTGAGATCTTGCAGGATAAGAGGATGCGAACTTCCATCTCCTGCCGGAAATGTGAACCGAAATAACGCGGCGTGGAAGGTTGAGGTCATCGCAGCGTTCACTCCTGAGTTTAGCGTAACCTCGAAATACCCGGGGCGAGCTACGACGCTGCTCGCGTTAAACTGCCCATGGCGTGGAGCTCGGGTCTTTTTGGGAAAATCGCATCGATCAATATCATCGCCCGGACAGCTCGCATACGGGAAGAGTGGAAAGTTCCCTAAAGACGGCGACCCTCCTGTCCCTGAGTCGTGCATCGCCGAGAAGCCGGAGATAGGGCTTCCATCTAGTGTGAAACCGCCTTGGTTACTGCCACTGGTCGTGTCGGCAACGGCTTTCGCCATGCCATACGGAAGCGTAGCACCTGGGAAAATGTTGCCTCCATTTCGACTTCCGATTAGTTGATCGACATATTGAAGAGGATCGAAATCAGCAGCATTACTCCTACTGGTCGTCGCTAAAACGGTCAGAGCAATCGAACCCAGGCGCAGGCTTAATGGATGCATCGCGACTGCATGTGTAATTAAGCTTCCCACCAGGACAAGACGGAAAGAAATGTAGGGTAAACGAGCGTGATTTATATGTCATATATCATGGCCCCTGTTGAAGTGGTAACCAATACATTCCTCAATGGGGGGCCGATGCACCGACAGCTTCCCCGGGAGAGACAAACGACAGGCGACAAGAATTTGACCAATGCGATAAAAGATAGACGCGTCGGATTGTCTCCAAATAGCAAGAGCCAGAGAGCAAGAGCGAGACAGAGACATGTCTTAGGTGCTGCCGAGCGGTCGTGACCAGCTCGCGTGGTCGTCATAATACAAATAACCTTCCATTCCTGGAGACCCGGTGTAGTCCTCACTATGCCACTGCAGCATGCAACCTGCACCGAGGACCTCACCAGTGACCGGAACAGATGTCCTGTCTCCTCCCCTTCCCCTCCCCCCTTTCTCCAAATCGTTGTCCCACCGTTACATTGAGCAATTTCCTGGCGTCTGCGCGGCGCGTTCTTATCTTGATAATCTCGGAAACGCGGGGTATCAAATCCTACAAAAATTCGCAATGCCATGACCAAGAAACGCGAGCAAGTCAACTCGAAAATGTGCCGTAAAGATCCATGTTTCTTTGGTTCTGGTACCGGGGTTGGCAGGAACAAACCGCCTTGTAAGGTACAGACGGAATGCCTACACGTAGGCAGGTAGATAAGCTACCGTACGAGAGCCGGGCCGATCACGACCAGAGACTAGAGCTCTGAGGGGTTATTATCTCGTACATTGGCGCGTCTGTCGTGCTTGTCGTGCTTGTTCCTGCATATTATATATTAGTAGCTACCTAATATGAGGAAGTTTGGCGGCTACGTGACGGTATATTGCCTGGTACTACGTAACAGTGGCACTTGAGATCGTTGATGCATGAAGTTTTCGTCCATCCTGGTCACGCATGCGGCTTGCCCCTATCTTGTGACCATCACATAGAAAGAGGCGAGTGGGGTCAATATATGGCATACAGAGCATCGCGAAATGCGAGTCCGTGGTATCCGTAGATTCAGGCGACAATAATCTGACCAAATCTCCATATAAAGGTTTGGGGGAATTAAAAAAAAAAACATGACCTAAATGCTCATGATATAGTGGTTCTAATGTAGTGGATAGCATGCATACAGCGGTTCGCTAACAGCCTACCTAGGTAGGCTGGCAGATGTCATGCTGTGTTCCGGCTTGGCTCACCAATCGGTAGCTTTCAAGGCCCGCCATTGAATACCCCTGTATTTTCGGTACCCCGTGGAGAAAACATTTGAAAAGAGAAGTTCATAGATCACGATGCAGTACAATACTCATATCTCTCTAATCTGCTCATGCTCACATAAAAATTATCTAGTTTACGTAAAAGGCACAGTTGAAATTCTACAGCATCCTTAGAGCAGCATTACTCCAAATAAGTCCGGCCATAGCATGTGAAATTGGAGGTTATCATCACTGAAGGCCTGGAAGTGGGGGGAACAAACAGGATACCTACGTCTTCAACGGTTGGATACCACGAGATATCGTGTCGCTCTGGTAGGATAGGTGTTAACATTTCGAACTTCTTCGACCCATCTATCCTTTCTATATGCACAAACAAATCCTAGGCTGGTCTCAGTATTCTAGATAGATAGTCTCGTAGTTGCAGCGAGTATGGGAATATCAACAGAACTTTCATGGGCCTAAACAGCTAGGCCTGACACCTTTCAGGATCCCAAAGCTAGGTATCTCGATCCACCCAGCAATGCAACACTCTAGATGTATATGACTAGAATCGCTAGATCGAGGCCTTTTAAGGGGTGTAAATTAATAATCGAGCTAACTTTTATTTTTGAACTTATTCAAGCTATTAGTAAAGTCCGAGTCTCAACCCTTACCGAGCAACTGCACCCCTATTCAAATATTAGCATGGCGGCATGGCTGATAGACTCGTTTATATGAATATACATGCGCCCCGCCAGGCGATATTCATTCAGTGTATGAATAGATCACAACAGCGTAGGATGTGGGAATAGAGGAAAAGCACCAGGTGAGAGGTGTTATTGATCCAGCGGTGTCCAAGTTTCCCGACCGTAAATCAAGGCTTCGTCTAGGATTAATGGTAATGTGTTAAGAACGGTCCGATCGTTGGTACCGAGCCTCATGTGCTCCCGTGTCGCTGGTCCCTTTCGTGTCGGCGGGTCGGCCAGGTGCGGCTTCAAATTATCCATCTCTTCCAATCCATCCCTTAATTGCAAGTATCCCACATAACGCCACCCAATTATTCGTAGATCGTTTTCGCATCGTTCTAAGAAATTCATCCTGCGAGCCGCAGATTATTATCGGTCATTAAGTTGATTTGATTGCTGACTCGAAGGAAAGTCCGGACGGTTCCAATCGAACGTGTCCAGCAAGTCGAAACTGAAGTCCAACTGCGTTGAGAAGTCCCACTCCAGCGTCATCGGTGGTTCCTGTACACTGGGCGCAGCATTCAATGCGTGATCAAGCACGCGGGCTATAACAGATCTAGCATCGCCACAGAGATCCCCGTTCGCTCCTATCGGGCTGACCCAGTCTAGAAACGCGACCAGTAGGCTGAGCTTTTGAATTATATTAGACCGCGTTATTCGAGTGTCGCTATGTGGTCTGAGATGGAGCGTCGGTTTCAAGAGTTCCAAACACAGGATGCCCCCGGAGGGAACGGCGTATGCCATCACCTAGACAGGCTTGTCAGGCATCGACACCACTACATTTTGAACATATCTACTTACTATCCATTCGCAATCGTTCCTAAATGGCGCGAATTTATCCAAATCCAAATAATCTGATCTAAGTTAGTCTCTCGCGCCGACACAAAAGCCCTTACATGAGGATGCATGACACATACTGCGGGTGGTTAGCATTTATTAAGTAACCGGAAATCGAAAAATAGTATCGTTGGCAAGTGGTCTATAAAACATACCATGGTAAGGTTAGAGTAACCAAATCGTAGCTAACTTTCAACAAATCGCCATTATCGCGATGGCCACATCTAACTAAAAGTCTCTCGATGAAGAACATATTCTGCAGGTGTTCGAGTCGTAAGAATAGTCGAGAGGAAAGTTGTAGCGTCGTAATATTCGGGTCTCGAAGATCATAGGGGTCAAACTGTATAGACGAGGGGAACTCGGAATATTCTTGTAGCTCTTTAGCTCGGAGTTGACTGCGTCGATTAGTCGATCATCTGCATAGTGCATCTCATCAGAACACTCCACATACAGTAAAGTCTCTATAGATGCCGCTTGTTCATTTCCAAGAGCAATTTGGAATATTTCCTCACGGATCTTCGCGATAATTGCTCTTCCGCGTATAGTAGTAGAAGGAAATATCAGCCCGTCAGTATTCCACCCCTTTTCATCTAGTCGTTCGACGGCTCTCTTAAGCGTTTCGGGATCGGAAAATAAATCGTCGTCGCTAATATCGAGTGGTAATGGTGTCGATGAGTACCTGGAGCTTAGTAGCGGGGGTCTTCCCGTGAAAGACACAATGACCATCGACATGCTAAACATATGTTGAAACGCTCTTTTCTTGATCTCGGTCGACAAAGTCGCTTGACTCGGATCCTTCTCCTCGAGGGCATGGAATCCGAGGAAAGTCAATAGCGAGACAGACTCTGCGTGAGATCTCCATGTAAGTAAATCTTTTGAGATGTTCCGTTAGCCATTATAAACTCCAAGTACTGGGATTAACAGCGAAGGTAGGATTGTTGAACAAACGCATACTACTTACTAGCATCACCAACAGACATGGAGTCCACGACAGTACATCTCTGACTCAAATAGAGCATCAGGAAATTTCCGCTGGAGAATTCTTTGGATATTTCGAGGCAGAGTCGCATGTTCTCCCTCGCCGTGCGGAAGCTTTGAGCGTATTTCGCTGAACGTACACCCTTCCATAATTCGACCCTCGCGCCGGGAACGAAGTCCCAGAACACGGATAGTGCTCCTATTAGCTCCCAGCGCATATTCTTCCCCATGAATTGGCTCATCCACTTCTCGGGGTCTGTTTCGTCATCAGACACAGGCTGTGAGGTATTGTCGCAGAATAACCGAGCCAGTTCCTCCAGTTGGGCTGTAGGACGGTCTGCGGAGCTAAAGTAGTCTCCGAAATCTTCATAGAGGGCGATATTTGCTCGCAACACAACTGGACGAATCCAACCGTCACTCCCCACCTTAAAACGCAGAGACTTCCCCAGGCTGACGTCGGGTATATTGCGTAGTACTGTGAGACACATATCGCGAATCCTAGGAGATAATATTGTTTTTGTGCCCTCGACGGGAATGTATTGAGTGGTTTGATCCGATTGTGGGGTGTCGGCATCCGATCTCTGAAGCATTGACAAGCTATTCTCGGTAGCCTCGTAGATGTTGCAATAGCTGGTCGGGCCAAGATAACCGGGCCGGTTAAGGCTTGGGACCTTCCCGCTCGGTGTCACAACCGAAACATTCTCGGATTGCGGGCTGCCGCGCCGGCTTTCATGCCGAATAGTCGAGGCTCGCCTAGAAGATGTTGGCGATGGGAGGGAGCTCTTGGCTCCCGATAGCTTCGGGTCCGATATGATGTACACGCATTCTGCGTCTTGTTTTCTCTTTCTACACCGACTACAGACCGGTTGAGTGTGGTCGCAAGCTAGCTTACGTTTACGGCAAGGCTTATACACTCGATTAACCACTAGATATTCAAGGCGGACTTGGTGCGCATTTGACTCACATCACAGGCTTGAGGCCGACCATTACGTCGGAGAAGCAATGGCGGCGTGTTTGTGTGACCTTGCATCGAAAAATCTAACGTAAGAACGAGCCGTTTTGCGTGAGTATGTTCGAGTCCGATCCGATACAAGTTGACTCAATAATCTGGAATAGGAAGTATCCCGAACAAAAAAGAGGTCGGCATCGGCTTCGGCTTAGTGCTGAAGGTGAATTCTTTAGCAAATCTCCACTTCGCCAAGAGCTCTGATTCGTGCAAATCGCTTCGCACGACCGTTCTGTATAAGTGCTCGGCGCTCCGAACGTCATCTCGGCTTTCGAAGCCGACAACAAACATCAGCTGAGGGTTGACGCCCTGCAGGCTGCAACGGTGTATCAAATCTTATAAGCCGACTAATATGCCTTGACCGGTGAGTCATACTCATATATTAAGAGAGAATGAGCCTCCCCAAGCATATAGCACTGCCTCAGGCACTCTATGATTCAATTCAAGAGAAATTAAATCAACATTAAATTTTCGGATATCTATTAGAGACTTAGCTATATTATTGAGGCTCTTGCAATTTTCCAACATCGAGAAACCCATTGATATTGATTCCAACAACACTTATATAACTCCCAGCCTAAACAATATCACAATGTCACAGCAATATACCTCATCGTCACCCACCATGAACCAACGACGTTCCTCAATTGCCTCTGAGAAGACCTTGGTGGATGCATCTACTCGGAAGTTGAATGCAACTGAGAAGGAGAAAGAACTCTACGATGGTTAGCAGCCCTCTCTCTCAATCCGCATCATAACATCAATTCCATTCTAGTCTCGGTTACTAACATTTACCTATGCATAGACGGCGCGTCTACTAAGAGTCGAGCAAGTTCCAGCTCCATCCCTAGCATGATGAGCAAGGCTGCGAAGAAGGTCAAGGCCAAGCTTGGCGATAAAGGCTCGTCCTCGAAGCCTAAGCCCAAGTCAAAGCTGCAGCAGCCCGATTCGTACCCGGACACGCTGTACATGTGGCGAGCGCTTGCAGGTAGGGAGTTTCTTCCGATGTCAGTTTCGTCTGGACACAATTAGCTAATACCATTATAGAGACTAAGATCTAAACACGGGAACCGCCCGGATCGTACTACCTTGTACGACAACTAGACCCCGAGTCCGGTAGACTTGCTAGTCTACCAACCCGTCAACTAACAAACACTACGTTGGCTTAAGTTGCCGACATTCTCCATCTATAATACGATACATAATTGACATACGGACGGATACGGCGATACCCTAGGATATATAGATACAAAAGACGGTCGGCAGGAATTGGCGTTTGGCGTTATGATATATGATATGAGACATCTGCGGGTTGCTTTCGTTGTTGAGAGAAATGGTAATTTGCAATCGAACTGCGCTTGGAATCTCTTCGTGTTGTCATTTTCCTGGATGATTTATAATGCAGATGGTTAGCTACCTAGTAGTTATTAACATTCGTTTTGGTTGATACTGTCGTCGCCGTCGCTTGATATTTTAGGCTTTCTTGATTGTTATAAGTATAATCTTAGTTTACGTTCAAGGTGCTTGTGCTAATAACGCAACGAAGTCGAGTGAGGTAACATAAAATGCTACAACCGAACTCGTCGAGGGACGTATTGGCAAATAAGAATTTGTGGAAAGTTCTAATGTCGGCGATTTAACTTTTTTCTTGATCATGTACAGTGTTATACTGATTGAAATGCGAAGTGTTTCTTTCACACTTCGGTAACAAGAAATGTTGGATATTTCTGCCAACAGTTTTCATAGCGACGCAAAATCATAGAGTTTCTCAACTAATATATCAATAACACATAGTAGTTTAAACAAATGAGTATGCGCTGGTTTATTTCGGTGGAATACTAATTATTATAGTCGCTTCTAAAGTATACTTGATCAATCTGTTTCGACTGCTATACCACACTTGATGAGGTGAGCACTTTGATCAAATACTTCTTTAATAACAATTTGGTAACTAACGAACTTTGTCATCTCACTGATATATACAAGATTTTCTAATAACGATATAAAGATTAAGCCGAGACTCGGAATTGTTTAATACTTCAGCCCTGAACCAATTTCAAGCCGCACCCCTTTGAGTGATTTGAAGTGGGATCCACCAAAGCCAAGGGTATCGTAGTTGATTGAGATTAACTCATGGTAAGTACCCTACCATTACTGAGTGGTTAAAGTTTTATTAATACCTGCTGTATTTTATCAATCTCTGAAAAGGAGGCTTGAACGGACCTTCATAGAGTGAAATGCAGCAATGAGCAAACCTAGGGTTTGACGTTACACAAGAAAGTGGGATCCGACGGTTCGGGGCCGGCCCGGAATAGCTTCGCTGTTAAGTTTGCGGGAACATCCAGTCTATCCTATCCATATTATTTAGAGGGGCCGAAACCGAATATGGCGGGCCAAGGCCTTAAACTCTATCGCGAGTAGGATCCGGGCGCATGGACTTTGAGTCATCTTCAGATTACACCGGCTCTTTAGCTTCTCGAATTCGGAAATCCACACTCACTAAGCTATCGCGGGTCGCGGAATGATGGCATTCTGCCTCGATTGGTCCAACACAGCGACAGCCGGTGAGAGACTGTATCGCTTCTAGTAGCCGGCAAAGTGGAGTTGCTGAGCTGGAAAGTGGCCATGGGCATCCATGAGCATCCAAGCAATCTAATCCTCCGAACCCCCCATGATGCGATGGGTAGTCGAGGCCTCTGAGGCCGAAAACAACCGAAAATATTACCATAATATTACTTGATGGATATTCTGCATTCGGCGACGGCGACCACGGGTTTCGCAAGTTTTGCAAGGTTGCCAAATTCGATGGTGAAATGAGGCCATTCGTAAGCGCTGCCCCCTTGTGAAGTTTTAACTCGACTCTTACTCGATTCTATCGAGAAATCGATTGCTCGATAAAAACCTGTGGTGGCTTTAGTTTGGTCCACCCTGTCCGTTCAATTGGAGCCGTCCCCACGTAACACAACATTTAGAATCGTCAAGACAAAAGATCGAATTCTTCAGTCGTGCATAAATAGAAAAATGTGTTTCGTCATTGCCTACAAGGTAGGTCTAATTCTCCGTGGAATCGGAATTGGGTGGTAAAGGATCTTCCACATTTCATATCTAACGTTATACAAGGTGAGAGAGGTGATAAGTCATGCATCTGCATCTACTACTCAGCGGTTTAAATCCTTTTTTGACACAGACCGGTGAGGTCCGATATCGATATGATAGAGATAATGGAAGTTAGCCAAAATAGGAAAAGTCCCCCCTTACAGGAGACTAATGCAAGTCATAGCCTCTCCTAGGATGCTACTAAATGCTACTAAATGTAAGTTGAAGAATAATTGACCAATCATAAGCCATTGATAACAGGAATTAACCAAATCAAGCGTCCCGCCCTTTTTTTCTTCTCGTCTTTCGCAGTTTTGCAGTTCTGCTATCTCGCTTTTACTCGACATACCCTCTCACTTTCGTCACTCACACCCACTTTAAACCACTTCCCGTCTTTTCCTTATCTCTAATTCCCATTACCGTGATGTTCTCGACCTATCTACCTAGGCGGCTACGCCCAACTGAATCAGGGCAGAACCGTAGGACTCCCCGAGTCTTTCCTTTCCCTGAATAGCCTCGAAGATAATGCACCCCACAAACTACGGTAGTCTTAGACCACACCGCCCACTCTGAATACCGATCATACCTAGTATACTATACTAGAGTCAGGAGAAACGGATATCGACCCATTGCGGTATCGCTGGTTTGCTGACCTCGGGACCCAGCTTAGTCTAGAGTTCTGAGTAGAACCCGAGAATGCCACACCGGTTGAGTATGGAGTATGACCTGGCCGTTGGCTTACTCGATCGTATCCATATACCCAGTTACTATTCCTCTTACGCTTTTCTCGGCTTTGCCATCCTTTCTCGTCATATACCTGCCACACTGCCGCACGTAGTACACTTTCCTTCAGTAGGTTTTGTCTTCTCCAGACTACCTTCCACTTCCATTCTGGGCATCACTCCACGATCTCACTGCGTACCATTGCGTATATTCGCTGGGCTGTGTGATACACCATCGATCGTGTGTTACACACTGTATTCCTTCCTTATCTCGTCGTCATTGTCCTCCCTCTCTTATCATCCGCCCCCCTATTCCGCTTTAAGAGCCTCGCGATAAGCACCGTCTTTGTTCTTGCTGGTCTCTCTTTGTCTCTATCTACCGCCCCACTGTCTTCATATATTAGCTTGCCCTATAGCATCCGGCAATAGAAAACCGATCTTACATAATGACCGCCTCTTCTAGATCCAATACTGGACCCCTAACGGTCCTCGTGTCCACGAGGGCGGTGCTCACCTTACCGGACGATAGTCTCCTGCTCAGTCCGGCAACCATATCTGTATCGCCTGCTACTGGAAAAATAGTAGCTATCGTGCCCACGGTCCTACCCAAGACGTCTTTCCCCGCGTCGGCTACGTATATCAACTATGGCTCGAAACTCTTAATCCCGGGACTTGTAGATGCTCACGTGCACCTGAATGAGCCGGGCCGAACGGAATGGGAGGGTTTCAACACTGGTACCAGAGCAGCTGCTTCTGGTGGCGTGACAACTGTTGTTGACATGCCTCTCAATGCCATCCCACCGACGACAACGCTGGCTGGGTTCAAGGAGAAGTTGGCTGCCAGTCAAGGCCAGTGCTGGGTTGACGTGGGATTCTACGGAGGTGTCATCCCTGGAAACGCGGAAGAGTTACTTCCCCTGGTCGAAGCAGGTGTTCGCGGTTTCAAGGGCTTCTTGATCGAGTCGGGTGTAAGTCTGGGCCCATAGCAAGGAAACGTATGCGTTTGAGTTGCTAATAGGAGATAACAGGTCGAAGAGTTCCCAGCTATCTCATCCAACGATATTGCTCTCGCAATGAAGACGCTGAACGGCACGCCGACGACACTCATGTTCCACGCGGAAATGATCCCACCAATCGCCGATTCCGTCGGTGACGCAGTACAAGCCTCCGACCCTCCTCTCGCCCCTCACGGTGACTTGAAGTCGTACCAAACATTCCTCGAATCGCGCCCGCCTTCCTTCGAAACCTACGCAATCGACGAGATCGTCTCGCTCGCCCACCTAGCCCCCGGCCTGCACCTACACATCGTGCACCTATCCGCGACACAAGCGATCCCGATCCTAAAAGCGGCGCGCAAATCCGGCGTAGACATTACGGCCGAGACGTGCTTCCACTACCTCGGGCTCGCGGCCGAAGGCGTCGAAGACGGTGACTGCCGATACAAGTGCTGCCCCCCGATCCGCGAACAACTGAACCAAGACGGCCTGTGGGAAGAACTTACCGCGCCGGACTCGTGCATCAAGACCGTCGTCTCGGACCACTCGCCCTGCACGCCGGAACTGAAGCTGCTCCCGTCTCACCTCCAAGCCGTCGAGGCCCCGCACATGCACCATTCGGATTCAGGGATCGACATGACGGCCGACCTAGCGCGCAACAAGGAGGAGAAGCTAAGGAAGCAGGCCGTGGTGCGCGTGGAAGAAGTACCAGCTACGAAAGAAGCCGCGGCCGTCGGCGACTTCTTCGCCGCCTGGGGCGGCATCTCGTCCGTGGGCCTCGGCCTACCCATTCTTTACACCTCCGCCAAGGAGCGCGCGCTAGCCGGGAGCAAGTCCACCCCGAGCGTCCTCGACATCGTGCGCCTGTGCTGCGCAGCCACCGCGAAGCAGGTGGGGCTGGCGCATCGCAAGGGCGCGCTGAAGGTCGGTATGGATGCGGATATCTGCGTCTTCGACGATGCGGAGGAGTGGGTGTTGAATTCGGCGGGTATGCACTGGAAGAACCGCTGCTCCCCCTGGGAGGGCCATAAGTTCGCGGGACGCGTGAGGGAGACGTGGGTTCGAGGGAGAAAGGTCTTTGAGTATGGGGGCGTTAATGGTGGGTTTGTCAGTGGCAAGCCGTTTGGTGAGGCTATTACTGAGAAGAGGTTTGCTTGAGGGCTTTTCCGATGGAATGATAGTCAGTCAGCCACCATGGCTACAATGGCTGACATTGTGATGATTTGATGACATTGCATGGCTTGCGAAGAGGTTCGAACGGAGTTCTGGAGTTACACAGTATGGGAGGGGCATAGTAGAGACGGGTAGAGTTTTAGACAGACAATGGTAGATCGTGAATATGAATTTATTGCTCAAGTTGATACGTTCGGACGTTACACATGTAATCACGCCAGTTGACGTGCTTTTAAGCCCAGGTACGGACGTCCACAGTATGGTATTAGGTAAAAACTACGTTGAGATGCGGAGAACCCTTGGGTTCAATGTTGTTTTCTGACTTGTCACCCCCTTTTCGCTTCGGGCGCCTACAGCTTCTAGGTTTCGGATGGAATGTGTTGTAGTTGAGGGGTTTACATAGGATGCATGTTTGCTTATGGTGGTTGCTTCAGCATCAGCTGAATTATCTCCGCACTGGATTGAATGTATTCCAGGGTTGTGATTTGTTTCTACGATAAAGGTATCTGATTATATCAGCGAGTAGATCAGAATCTCGATCATTTCGCTTAATGGGAACCAGAATTAAAATATGTAAGATAATTGTAAAGACTTCGCTTATTTGGTTGATATGACTTTTAGCTTATAGTGAGTTTGGTAGCATATCTGATGGCCCGTCATAGCAGTTCATATTCTCGGAGTGTGATAGCTATCAGTCTCCGTATAAAGTCTATATTGAAAATTGTCTCGATCTCTGCAAAATCTCTTTATGGCATTGAAGTTATCTCGAACAGATTACTATTTGAGCATTATAATATCGAAGTTAATGCCATTAGTGAGACGGGATCATCGCAGCAACACGAGCGGGCTCTACTATCCCATCGGCAGTGCCCTTGGTGATGGAGATGCGACGATGTTCCTCTAACTAGAGGTCGTCGATGCATGGTCCAGATTGCCTAGTGGAGCAGGTCCCGGAAGTGTGGTGCCTATCAGCCGCCGGGGCCGGATGGACCGTAAGATGAGCATCTGTTCCCATGGTATATTAACTGTCTAATCAATCGCGAATCTGATCGATCCAGGGGCTTCTTTCCCCAAGGCCAACCGTACCAGATCTGCTATTGTGAGTTGATCCGAGGCTCAAGGACAATCCGTTACTGACCTTACACCACTCTTTGTGCTAGCTGTCGTCGGTGTATCAAAATGAGGTTCGGTTCCATCATCAGCGGCATACTGCCCTTCCTCGGGGCCGTCTACGGCTATGCCCAACCTGCACCGGGTGGCAATAAGGAGCACGCCAACGGCCATCGCGAGCAGCGTCAGCGCGTACCAGGTCGCCTATGACCCCGTCACCACGGCCGAGGAGGGCATCTTCATGTTCAGGAACGGGAACTATTACTACCTCTTCTATAACAAAGGGAAATGCTGCGGATATGATGTTAGGTGAGTGCTGCTCTCAAAATAGCTCCAGCTTGTTGAGTAGGTATGCAGTGCTAAGAGAAGAGCATAGCCGACCCGCTGTTGGTAACGAATATAAGATTATGGTCTGCCATTCTACCTAGGTACCTAGTACTTAATCTTACCAATTATAGAGAGCTGACCTTTTATCTTCCAGATCTTCTATTATTATTACATCGATACAAGGATCGGCTACGCAGATGGATAGAAGCAGTTCAGATGGAATACTATCAATTTCTCTAGCGGATGGCCAGTGGTTTAAGGCGTATCTGCCGCTCTGTAGTGTCGTTTCGCGAATGAAATTACAGTGCAGTAGTACCCCAACACGACCGCTAAGTCGGCATCTATACACGCTGTGATGGCTACTTTAGCGCCCGGGTCGACTGGCCAGGGTCAGAGGGATCCCTGTTGATTCTCTTCCAGTCCGCGAATATGCCCCCCTGTAAAGTGATCTCTCCAGTGGCAATGGGTTTGCTGTGCGGGCCTCCATAGGTGCTGCACACCGACACCTTATGCGTTCTACCAGCGACTAGAGCCAAGCCGGGTGATTCGAGCTTGATGCTTTTATCGTCGTTGAGAGGTCTGAATTGCTGATTAGCCGCCTGCGGGGAATGCTGAAGTGATTATACTTACAGAGGCTGGATTGACGTCTCATATACATCTTCCAGCTTTGCGATGACGCCCCCCGCTAACTGCTCGTCGCTCAACTTCGCGGACAGATTCATCTTAATGCGATCTACGCTAATCTGCGCGTTGGGCGCTTTCTTCAGCACATGGTCAATGTGGCACTCGTCTTCGGTACCATAGAGGTAGAATAGCATTCTCTCTGGGTATGTGCTTTCCAGCGCATCAAAGGATAAGGACTTCTTGATAACGACATTGATGTTGCTTAGCTTGAATGGTTGAGTCATAATATCCGGTATGCCCTCATCCATGCGGTACTCGATATCAGCGCCCGGCTTTAGCAAATCCGAGAGCAGTTCTGGGTTGGCGTTGGCTATGGTGTAGGTCTTGTCCGGGTTTTTCTTGCGAAGGTACTGGTACAGCTCCTGCACCTCCGGAGGGAAATCGGCCGTGATGATGAGTTGCTGGCGGTGGTCTGCCATATGAAACATGGGCATATAGACGAGATAGATCCGATTGAGGCCTTGCATGACGAAGCGGTGGAGCGACGGCTTGATCTCATTGCGGAGAATGCAGCGCTGCGGAGCACATTAGCCCTGGATCTGTAAAACTTTTGGACAGCATACCTGGACTTCCTCCTCTGCAATCTGTTTGAATGACTGGGCTAGCTCTTTAAGAAATGGAGGGTCAGTGGGCCACGGACTCATGGTCACGTTGATGAGGTACGATAGGGCCCCATGCGGTGTCATGATCCCATCACCCAGCTGTAGTCGACGCTTGAAGTCTACCAGACATCTACCATACGCTTTCTCGTCAAACGAAGATGATGTGAGGAACAACGGCCGATCGCTGACCACATCATCCATGTTGGTCACGGATAGGCGCTGGAAGATACGCTCGTTGAGATAGCTTGCCTCGCCCTTGTCTTGTCAGCAGCAGCGGCGAAAAAAAGGTTTAAGGTAGGAGACTCACAACGTCTTGATTGGGCACGCCGTTGATCTTGAAGTTGCATGCAAACGCATTAATCATGAGATCGCTGCCTAACTCAACCATACGCCCGAACGCGCACTCGTCTGAGACCAGTTGCTCGTTGCTAACGCCGAGAATATTCTCCCGGATGAACCTCTTTTCTTCTTCAACGTCTCCACCACTCGTTTCGCTAGGAAGCCGATTGAGTGGCACGACAATGAGATCATCTTCAGGCCCGGTCATAGTAGCCCAGTGGCAGTAGAGCTAATTCTGTCAGTTGTCGCGGCCATGAAGTAGTACGGTAAACTAACCTTGGCGCAAGTGAAGATTGCTTCTCCAAGTAGTCTCTTGTAGCCTGTCTCATTAATTGTCTCAAGTGTCAACCAGGTAGCGACTGCCGAGGCGCCGGGCTTACTGCCCTCGACACCATAGACACCCATACTCCCAATCTCGTCGCCTTGGTGGAACACGTAAGGACTCGTCCAGGTAATGAGAAATCTCATACGCTCATCTCGGTAGCACAGGCCACCTGCCGGATAGTTGATGTATCCCGACCTAACCCAAGTTAACACTGCGTTTTTATGGCAAATATAGGTGACTTACTTATGCGGGTCAATTGTGATACTATCTGCAGACTCCAGCGACTGTAGCTGTCTCTTGGTATAGGGTTTAAGCGCCAATTCTGGCACAAACGGCAATTTAATTTTTTCCGGGACCGCGATCGTTGAAGTAAAGTAACCGCCCCACGCCGCATCGCAGTGAATGGCAAAAGAGAGACCCCTTGCTTGATACTCGCGGCGTATATTGATAACCTCTTCGATCGGATCGCACGCGCCGTGCTCCGTCGATCCGATAATGGCCACACCGCCAAAAACGGCCGTATAATCGTCTTCCGAATTCCCCTGGAGGCATGAGTCGAGACGGCTACGTAGTTCTTGCGTGTCCATTCGAGCGTCCTCGTCGACGCCAATCTCGATGAAGTTCCGGGACCCCAGGCCGGTGATTGCTGTAGCAAGCGATCAACTATAGTTCAAACCATGTCCAGGAAATGGGAACATACCTCCACCTTTGGGCCACGAGTAATGCTTCGTGGTACTGATGAAGAACTTGGGCGAGTTCTTGATGCCAAAACACTGTTCTAGACATTCAGGACCAACTGTCTGCACGGAATATTCTCTCAACGCATCTTGTAGAAAAGTAGGGGAGATGGAGTACTCCTTTCCGAGACGGGTAGGGATATCAAGCACTGTTGACGGTTCAAGGTTTAGCAGCTCCCAGGTTGAGAGATCGTTGAACGGCTTCTCGTCTCCCTTGCATGTAGCGACAATGAACGGCGGGTCCACGTTAGCAAGGAAGGCCAGTGGCCCCTCGGGGCTCATGGCACGCTTGAGGGATAGTGGGTAGAACTTGAGGTTGCGGACTTCAATATTGGTTAGCAAGTTGTTCACCAAGATACAAGAGTGTCTATAATGAAACGTCGGGGCACCTACTCGCCCAGATAGCCTCGAGATTTGCCACAGAGCCGTCCTGCAGCAAAGTCTATTTAGTAGCTCGTCGTTCAACGTCTTAACCAGGTAGTCAACTTACGCAAGTAATATGACCCCAAGGCACGATATCTCTGGAAGGGCAACTACGGTAGCCCACCATGTGACAAAGCCTCGTGCCAACATCTTTCTCGATCCCGGTTGTGAAGGGGCTGGCTTCAGTTGCAACATTGTTGGGGTTGTACATCATTGCGGCCATGTCTTCGATTCGCGAAGATTAGTACCTTAAGCCGTTGAGATACTTCAGCGAAAGAGTTCTTACAGCCAATGATACTCGGCATAGCCGTGTCCATGTTCATGTGGGCGTTGTACCTTGGCGACCAGAACGGAATGGAATGCGTTGCTAGGTTTTCGGAGAGGCACTTGACATTTTTACGAAGCCCATTAATACTCTCCTGGAAGCCAGCTGTCTGCATCATTTCTGCCGTGATGAAAGCAGGGTCGTCAGGATACAACGACTCTCTTGCTGTCTGCTGTTCCTTGAGGATGAGACTGAAAAACTCATTCAAAATTCCAGCGTTCTCGGCACGTGGGCCTAGGAACCAGGAGCCAACTACGGCATGGGCGAGGCGATCGTCACCACTATCCATGATGAATGTTCCTTGGAAGCAGATTGATTATAAAGGTAGATGTCTGTAATGGTGGGCAGGAAACTGAAGGGTGGTTATTTGGGCCTGAGAATCGACCCAGACCCGGACCAACTGCTCTACTTAAACGTTATGGGAACTGTGTCACCATTGAGAGCTCATGGTACAATGACATAGGAGGAGCACAAATTTAGCGACTCTTGTGACTCGTAGCTAGCTGACATACCTTCTCTTCACGGGTTCTACATGGCAAACCGTCCTGCTTGACCTGTCATTCGGCCTTCTAGCTCTTATCCGTCCCGGTCCATGAAGCAATGCGAACGATCGTCAAGCGATTCTCTTGCCGTGGCTGACTGAAACTAATCGGCTGGGAGTATATCATTGAGACACTCTGACGTGGCATTCAGATACAGCTTCCCCTCATATGAGAAAAGCCAATGGTGCTCACATCTTCAAGTATCGGCGAGCTCTTGAGGCGCCCGTTATGCAGCCAGCCACCCGGTAGACGCCTTTTGATCGGGGAATGATAGACGTTAGCAGACATCAGTCAGCCACATTCCTGCAAGTATGCATCGCCGTGCATGAAGACTTGACTCGATTATCCGGAGATATCACTTTGTGCGCCGAGTACAGCGTAACCATAATAGACCTTAACGGTGCTATGTCTAGCGAGTCTATTAGCTAAGACAAGGCCAGTTGTATCACCACTAATAATAATAAAATCATGATTCTCAACCGACATTATATTGTGGTAACAGTAACGATATTGCCTACCACGAGAACCGGTGTGGCAATGGCATGAAATGCTGCTCTTAGCGTCGTAGATGAAATGTCGAATACTAACCGTGTCGACCCCCTTTTTTTATTTGTCTCAGTGAACTCAGACTACAAGTTTGAGAAGCCACATCTTGCACAGCCACGTACGCTATAAACTGGTCCATGCCGATGTACTAGTGGGGCTGTGGCTGTCTAGATGTCGTTTCTTACACTTGCACAAGTGTGTGTGTTTGGCTTAGTAAGAGATCGAGAGGATATGATTGGTTGAAATTGATGTGGCGGTGCTACGAAGGTACAAACACACGGACCTTGTGATCCGAGTTCACTGAGATAAATCGAAGCGTTATCCCGCATCTCTTTAACTGTTTAACCCCATCGCTAACTTTTCTTCGAAACCTCGCTTAAAATATCTCAGGAGTATCGTTCGTTATTACCACCATGTCACAATGATGCTAACCGACTTACTGAATTTGGACTGTCAAGCATGATAGTTGACTTCTTTCTTGTTTGATTCAAGACCCGTTCTAATGATAGCGATCGGATTACCTGGAGAGAAGAATTGCCCGTTTGCGTCTTAATTGAAGCCGAGATCGCCAAGCGATGCTCCTTATTTCATTTCCGCCTCTCCTGCCTGTTGTGGAGAAGTGCCGAGGTGCTCCAGAAGCTTTCTGTTCTAAGTTGTCTATCGTATCTACGCAGTATCAATCATTCCACACCGCGTCCCGGGGAATGTTTCGTTAATATATCTTCAGCTCGAAGATCCCACCAGTCGGCTGTGTATTTGAGGTAGGGTCCGGACTAGGTGGCTGCCATGTGTTTTCTTCCCCCTTGACCTCCCTCGTAAGTGGCTTGCTGTCAAGGGAACACCGTTATGCACGCAATGCAAATCCCCAGCTTGTGGAACCTTAGCTTGACAATCCCCAGCCTAGACCAAAATGCGATCCCGGGCTCCGCAAGCGAGCGGAACACTTCGTTTCCGAACACGACTTTACTAAATTCGGGCTTTCTCACAGCTCTCACAGTTGGCAACTTGGATATGCGCCGCCGGCTATCACATTTTATCTTCGGCATGTGATACTAAGTACAACTTATGCTAGAACTAGCGAACGTACCTGTGGCATCTCATCGCTCCTCGCCGGCTGCGACAGTGACAAGCGGTGTATTTTTCAGTCTACTAAGGCCTATAACTGGCTGCTCTGGTAATATGGAAGAGCTGAATCGGTTCACCAGCTCGCTTGCCCTACGTGATATCTGGAAGGTTCGCTTAACTAATTTCTCCGTTGGCGGGACTGGGCCGCTGTCAACCTTGGAACTCCTTCTAACCGAGACGCGATGCAAGACTATCTAGTGGGCACAGGACCCAACCAGACCACTGGATTGGGAGGTAGTACTGCGAAATGTTACCTCGTTCTTACTTTCCAAGCCCGCGCAAGGGACTCGGGTAGCTTGATTTTACTATGACAAGATAGGCCTAGGCCGTTAAATCTCACTGCCGTTGGTGCGCTTTATTCGCGATAGGTTCTTCGGTTACTGGACTTTTGCTCGATTTTTCATAGGCACGAGGCGATCCCTTGACCGCTGTACCCGTCACAACGAACCTACGTACCACAGTGTTCTTAGTACCCTTTCGGATCTGATCGGGTATGGTAATGCTTTCAAGGTCAACAATCAATAATCGAGGGGCAAATCCTCAAGATGCTAGAAGTACACTTCAGCGTGAAAGCCAATACATGTGGTTTTTAACCAAGAAATTACGACATTGAAACGAAACATTCTCTGTAAGGAAGTATTAAGCACTAGCGGTAGGATGGGTCTGTCAAGGCGGGAATCTGTGTTCTAGAGCCTGCCGGGAACGTACTCCATCCAGTAACTAATTCTGGCTCAGTGGTAGTCGCTTGCAGATTGCAGCGCCCCATGTTCCTAATTAAGGATCGTGGCAAGGATGCTATGGTTTGCTGGCTCGCGTGGGATTAACCCCGGTCAGCTTGATGTCGCATCTTACAGGACATCCACCACCACTTCGAAGCTTTTTGGGGGGCGCGGCCGTGTCTTCGCGATCAGTCGAGAGAATTTTTATTCCAGGTTCCCTATATCGACTCTGTCTCCCTGCCGTAGAAATCCGTTGGCACCTAACATTCACAGATGCATCGCCATTCGGAAAGGTTATCCTGCTTAGTTCCGGGCATGTCTTAATCGCTCGAGCAAGGCTCGAGCTTTCGCATCCGGTATAGGTCCTGTATATCACTTCACGCTCACCGTTACCTCTGGCCACCGATCTCGATCGAACCCGACCCGGTTACGTCGCGAACATGGCACCATCCAACCCAGATACCGCCGCCCCAAGCCATACCGAACAGAACAACGAGAAACCCGTTACCATCGATATCGACAAGATTGAGCCCCCAAGCTCTGTCTCTACCTCGATGGATCTTAGTCGACCAGAACCCGGGCCGGAACGGCGCATATCATTATCGGGGGCCGGACACCTATCATTAGACGATGTGGAATCCGTCGATGTTCAGATTCGAGACCTGTCAGTCACCGTGGATACGTCGCCATCCATCTGGGAACCGGCCACTTACCCTGATTTATTCCGCCAAACGCTTGGGAAAGGCAGCTCTGGTCCGACGACAAAGACGCTTCTTAGCTCGGTCAATGCCTCCTTGAAGCCCGGAACCTTGACGGCGATTCTCGGGGGAAGTGGTTCGGGTAAGACAACTTTATTGAACACCGTTGCCGAGCGCATGTTTAGTTCCCGGCTGTCTCAAAGCGGTACCACCACATTCAACGGACAGGAGGGTGTGCATTCCGTGCGGCATGCATATGTCATGCAACAGGACATATTGCTGCCCACATTAACAGTGCGAGAGACATTGAGATACTCAGCAAATTTAAGGCTGCCGCCACCGACTACGAAGGAGGAGCGAATGCGAATTGTGGAAGAGGTCATTCTTGAACTAGGCTTGAAGGATTGCGCGGACACTAGAATCGGAAATAGCCAACATCGTGGGTGCAGTGGAGGTGAGAAGCGAAGAACGAGTATCGGCGTACAGCTCCTGGCGAACCCATCGATTCTCTTTCTGGACGAGCCGACTACCGGTTTGGACGCTACCAGTGCTTATCAGCTAGTGAGAACCCTCAAATCTCTAGCGAATAAAGGCCGGACAATTATCACGACTATCCACCAGCCGCGCTCTGAAATATGGGACCTGTTCGACAATCTTGTGATCCTGTCGAAGGGAAGCCCCGTATACTCGGGGTCTATGAATGAATGCATCCCGTGGTTTTCGGACCTCGGGTTTCAACTGCCTGCATTCGTTAACCCTGCCGAATTTTTGATCGACCACGCTGCGATTGATAATCGAAGTCCGGAACTCGAAGAGGAGAGTACTCACAGGGTTAACCGTTTAAAAGAAGCTTGGAATGAGAAGTCACTGGAGCTCTTTAAACCTACTGAGAAGGTCGTTGAAGTGAAGAACGAGCGAAAACGGCCGAAGATGGGACAGCACGCAAGTTTCTTCCGTCAGCTGCGCGTGTTGACCGATAGAACCCTGAAAGTGACCTACAGAGATCCGATGGGAATGGCTGGCTCGATATTGGAAGCTATTCTGATGGCTCTCATTACGGGGTACATCTTCTACGACCTCTCCAGAGATCAGTCTGGCATCCGATCGCGACAAGGTGCACTGTACATCTCTGTAGGTCTGCAGGGCTATCTGTTTTTGACATTTGAGATTTATCGTTTGACGTTGGATATACCCACATTTGATCGCGAGAATAGCGAAGGCTGCGTGACTGCGCTCCCCTTCATCTTGTCTCGTCGAATCGCGCGCTTGTTTACCGAAGATATCCCCGTGCCGTTTTTGTATAGCGTCATATTCTATTTCATGGTGAACTTCGACCGCGATGTGTCTAAGTTCTTCACATTCTTTGCCATCATTCTCCTCAACCATTATACCGCTGTCACCCTAGCGATGGCATCCGTCGCCGCCGTTAGACATTTCCCTGGTGCCAGTCTCATCGCCAATCTTGCGTACACGTTGCAAAGCATGGCTTGTGGGTACTTCATACAGAGCAATACGATCCCCGTCTACGTAAGGTGGACGAAGTACATCACTTACACCGTAAGATATCCCAGCAGCGCCTATATGAACCCTACTAACTTTCGACAGTATTACGCATTCGGAGCTCTATGTGGCAACGAGTTTGAGGGGAGCTTCTATGACTGTCCCCTACCAGGTGGCGAGTCAAACCCCGCGTGCAACCAATACACTGGACGATATATCATGGATAACCTTGGATTCCCCCGAGATTGGGTCGCGAGACCGATCGTCGCTATACTGGGTTTCGTTCTCCTATTCTTCGTAACATCTTGGATAGGTCTCGCGTTCTTGAAAGTGGAAATGACGATTGCGCGGGCTCGCGCTTCCGACACCGATCTTTCAGCCGGAAAGGAGAAAATGACGGCAAGGTCTATTCATGAAGTCCGAGCGATAGATGTCGGCCTCGACGAATTTTCGCTCGCTCTCGATAAGAGATCCCCTACTGGGAAGAAGCTACCGACGAAAACGATCCTCAACCCGGTTACCGCGATGTTCCAGGCTGGCACGCTAAACGTGATTATGGGGCCATCCGGTTCAGGGAAAACGAGCTTACTCAATGCTATGGCGCTCCGTTTACATAGCACGATCGGTACTCGCTACAGGCCGGCTGGCAAGCTGACTTTCAATGACGCCGTCCCGTCGGACTCGGTAGTACGATCGGTCGTGTCTTATGTTTGCCAGGACGATGACGCGTTGCTCCCTTCGTTAACAGTACGAGAAACTCTCCGTTTCGCAGCCGGTCTTCGACTTCCGACATGGATGACCAAATCGGAGAAATATCAACGCGCCGAGGAAGTATTGACTAAGATGGGTCTAAAAGATTGCGCCGACAATTTGGTCGGTAACGATCTTGTGAAGGGTATCTCGGGTGGAGAAAAGCGACGAGTCAGTATAGCGGTTCAGATCCTCACCGACCCCCGGGTACTACTGCTTGATGAGCCGACGAGCGGTTTGGATGCATTCACCGCAAGCAGTATTTTGGAAGTGCTCCAGGGCTTGGCCAGAGAAGGACGCACACTGATTCTCACGATCCATCAAGCGAGATCTGACATATTTAACCATTTTGGAAACGTATTATTACTCGCTCGGGGTGGCTCTCCTGCTTATGCAGGTGCCGCCAAAGACATGTTGCCTTATTTTAACGGGCTTGGATATCAATGCCCCCAGCATACTAACCCGGCCGACTTCGCGCTTGATCTTATCACTATTGACCTGCAGGAGGCTCATCGCGAGGCGGAAAGTCGGGAGAAGGTTAAAAGGCTCATCGAGTCGTGGACTCACGTCATGAAGAAGGAATCGCCGTGGACGCCACAAGCTGCGCCGCGGCTTTCGAATATTAAAGAGACGGAAGAACCGAATATGGACTCCAACAGTGATAGGAAAGCTGCTGCTGAAGCAACGGACGGTCCGGGAGAGGCAAGCGAAGCAGTCCAAGAGGAAGGAGAGGATTCATACGCCGCCCTTGAGAGGCGGCTATCTAACCCACTT
Source organism: Hypomontagnella monticulosa (assembly GCA_902825475.1). Taxonomy (NCBI): domain Eukaryota; kingdom Fungi; phylum Ascomycota; class Sordariomycetes; order Xylariales; family Hypoxylaceae; genus Hypomontagnella; species Hypomontagnella monticulosa. The sequence continues at coordinate 1,721,711 of CADEBF010000008.1, forward strand.
CCCCGCCGTTCGTTCCACAAAGCCGCTCTGGCAACACCGGCTGAGCTCGGCGCACTTGTCCACAAGCGTGCCTCCTTCGTTACAGCGTTTCCGCTACTATTACATCGCGCAACTATCAATCTAAGGCGTCAGCCGCCCCTACTCCTAGCACGTACGATGCAAGTCATCGGACTAGCCATCGTCCTGACATTGTTCTTCGCGCCTGTGCATAACGATTATTACAGCGTCCAGAATCGCGTCGGTTTTGTGCAGGAAATAGGCGCCTTCTACTTCGTGGGCATGCTGCAAAATGTCGCTGTATACCCAGCAGAACGCGAGGTCTTCTACCGTGAGGATGACGACGCCGTTTATAGCGTCGAAGCTTTCCTATCAACCTACACCCTGCTCGAGGTGCCGTTTGAGATCGCGGCCTGCTTGCTCTTCGGAATCCTAGCGGACTTCGCAGTCGGCTTCCCGCGTACAGCCGAGATGTACTTCGTATACGTATTCTGCTGCTTCGGTATCGTGTCGTGCGGTGAAAGCTTGGGTATAATGTTCAACACGCTGTTCAACCACACGGGCTTCGCCGTCAACCTCATCTCGATCCTTCTCTCCGTCGCGCAGATCATGGCCGGCATCATGTCCATCAACATGCCGCAGCTCTTCAAGATCTTCAACTACATCAGCCCTCTCAAGTACGCGACAGCTGCACTAGCCCCTTTCACATTACGGAACATCCAGTTCACCTGCGACGATGCGCAGCGCCTGCCCAATGGCCGGTGTACCATCGAGACAGGCGAACAGGTCCTAGATCTATACAAGCTGAACGTGGACCCGATAGTAAATATCGGCGCGCTTGCAGCTACGATAGTGGTGTACCGCCTCGTCGCGTGGCTGCTGCTGAGACTGGTGAGGACGAGGTGGAAGAGCGTCGTCGAGAAGACGAGGAAGTCTTGAGTAGATGTGCGAACGAGCGAATATGCTTCGAAGTTGCGTTATATACGAGCGATTTACTTAGGCTATCTAAATATCATATTATAATTGAAGATAAAATAGTTCCATGGCTCTGGTCTTGTGTGAGCATCCCTCTCAACTCTTCGTCCCTCCGCTTTAGATCACACAGGTCAATTGAATTACGAGGCATCAGTCAACGCGTAATTCTCCTGGGTTCATCAACACGTCCATTTCATCGATACGAAGAGCTGCCATATCTGTAGGCCGTGTGATCGTTCGGTGTCAATTACAAATCATGGTCTTTACCCCTATTCTCGAGTCGTCGCATCTTCTTGCCGGATAAGCAAGCGTCTTCCCAAGCTCAGCAAGGAGCTGAGAGACGGTAAAGACAGGAACTATCTGTTCAAAATTATTCAGCCCGTGGATTTTATTATGAGTTTGTAATCAGATGTGCGAATCTCGCTGCTGTGCCACTCTCTAGGTCTTCGTATGAAGGTCTAAATCGCTAGTTTTTAGGAGTCAAGTAAAATCCGATATGGAAAAGGGTGTCGATTCTTATCCCCTACGGCGATTATTCCCGGATCGTTCGTTGATTCGGGCTGCTTACAGATCGGTTCCACCCAACTCCTACCCTAGATTCTGCTAGCGGCCGAGGTCCAAGACTCGGATCGACTCCCCACCGTTTCATAACTTGCGGACATGTAGGTTTTTGTAGTAGCATACCTTGATGGTAGTCGCCGACGCTACGCTGACGTCAAGGCAGCTAGCGGGGTTGTTGCCCACTTTAGATGGCAGTGTACCGATCTATGAGACTAAGATCGTTTTACGTACACTTTCGATACGATTCCGTCCAGACTTAGGCCGTAGTTAGTGTCTCGTAAAAAATGTGCGGGTAGATCTATTATCACGAAAATATTGTGTAATGAGAGCGGTCACCGAAGTATAAAGTCAACAGAGTCGCCCAATCTTGCGAAAGACATTATCCTCTCTCATTCCCAGAAGAGTTTACCGTGATTCAACATCTTCAATTTAATAAATATATCAAATTCGATACCGAATAATTATCCAGACGAGTATAAAACCACAGAGACACAATGGCGCCAAAAGTTCTCGTCGTCCTAACTTCTTACGGCCACATCGAAAGCGCTAACAAGCCGACCGGCTGGTACCTAGTAAGTGACCATTCCAACCCCAACCCAACGACTCAGGCTCAGTGCCGAAGGATGCACTAGACAGACGGATCACTAACCGCGCCAACAGCCCGAGTTCGCGCACCCGTACAAAGTCCTTGCGGACAAGGGCGTAGAAATCGTGACCGCCTCACCTAAAGGCGGCGCGGCGCCTCTGGACCCTGCCTCCGTGGAAGCCTTCAAAGCGGACGCAGCTTCCTCCTCATTCCTAGAGACCAAGTCCGCGCTGTGGGAGCAGACTGCACCCTTAGCCTCGTTCCTAGGGCGGTCCAGCGAGTTCGCAGGGCTCCTGTACCCCGGCGGGCACGGGCCGATGTTCGACCTAGCGACAGACGCGGAGTCGCACGCGCTAATCAACGAGTTCGTAGCAGCGGGTAAGCCGGTGGCCGCCGTGTGCCACGGGCCGACGGTGTTCACGCACGTCGTGCTGCCCAGCGGCAAGCACCTCCTCGCGGGGAAGGAAGCGACTGGGTTTAGCAACGCCGAGGAGGATGCGGTCGATATGACTAAGTACATGCCGTTCTTGCTCGAGGACAAGATTAAGGAGGCTGGTGGTATCTACAAGAAGGCTCCCGAGCTGTGGGCCCCGTTTGTGGTTGCTGAGGATGGCGGCAAGTTGATTACGGGCCAGAATCCCGCGAGCTCTACGGGTGTGGGTGAGGCGCTTGCTAAGGCTATTGGGGTGTAAGGGTTTACCTGTTAGGGGGAACTGGATGGAATGGCATCGATTTGGAATCTCCAGAGCTCATGGCTATCTAAAAGAGCAGTAGGGTGACGACTGTAGTTGTGGGTGACCTAAATCCTCAAGCACGATACTCCTGTTAGCTACTTGAGAGGTTGCCTACTGGGTACGACTGGAGCTATATATAGGATGCAAAATCTTAAGTATCTGAGATATCCTAAAAATCTAATTGCTGTCCTACCGATCGCGATAATTGCAGGTAGATCTCTTGTTTATATCATTTGAAAACGCTAGTGCGACAGAAACACGATGCCTTGATGGGTACGTCTGCGACTGCTATAGCCGCATCGAGTTGTGGCTTTATAGCTTTAGCTTCTTCAAGCCGCCCTAATTTAACTAGACACTCGTGATAGCCGTGAAGTGACCATACATTCTTAGGGTGTTGAAGAGCGCGGGGGAGCTTGCCGTTGATCCCGAGGTCTTCGGCATAGACATCGACAGCCTGGTCAAAGTGGCCTTGCTCGAGTAGTAGCGCTCCATACGCGTGGCTCGGTGGTTGCATCCATCCCCATGGTTCATCATAAGGGAGAGCAGCGCTTCGTTCGATGGACTTTCGTAAGTGAGAGAAGGCCGATTCGTAGTTCCCGCGTCGGTATTCAAGCTCGCCGTCTAGCATCGCTTCGGCAACCTGTAGGATGTCCACGCATTTATTGTTGAACACCATGCGAGAGGACGGGACCATCCTTGAGGCTTCCGCAAAGCGTTCGCGCTGTTTAGTCGCCTTCTCGATGTTGCCAGTCGCAGCGAAAGCAACTCCCTTAGCATAATGGGTGAGCGCGTTTGTGGTACAGTAAAGCGTCCAATCCCCGTAGTATGGCAAGTCGATGATCTCTTCCCATCGGCCGAAGCGAATCAGAGCATGCACGCGCATAGCGAGGAATCCCTCTAGCCAATCTGCCATAGGCGGCGACTCGACACGTAGAAGTTCCTCCGGTAGGGCATCCTCAAGGCGGTCAATCGTCTCGAGTGCAGCTTCGGACTTCCCGGCGAACATGGCGGCGTAGATACGGAAGTGGAGGTCATGCATTCGGTAGAGGGTGTAGAATTTTAGCGGGTCTTCCCTCGCGAAGAAGATATCGTCAGCGAGAATAGCCTTCTGATTCGATTCGATAGCGTTCTGGTAGTCGCCAACGAGAACGTCGATATGTGTTGGCATATGGTTGAGGTGGCCAGCGTCAGGCACGAGATCCCGAAGCGTATTCGCCGCCTCCAATGCTGCTTCGGGAGTCGTCGACATCTCCATGAGATGTATATAGAGATGCAGCAGACCAGGATGCGTTGATCCGCCGTCTTGGGCCATCGAACGCTCTAGAATGGCCTTAGCCTCTAACGTATGGGCTCCTGATGCAGGCTTGCCTGTATCGAGATCCCAGAGCTGCCATGGGGTAAGGTTCATCAGTGCGTCGACATACAACGCGGCGATATCTAGGTCGTCGGGAAATTCTTCGTACACCTTTCCCATCGCATTCGCGTAACCCTGATTCCATATTGACCAATTCTGGTCCCCTGTGTGGTCTTGCGGGTAGCGGTATTTCAGCGCCTCCACAAGTGCCTTTTCAACAGGTGACGCATTGTCAGACCTTGCCCTAGCTTGCTCAACCACGCTATGGGTACGCCGCATGACACTTTCTAGCTCAACTGGATCGAAGAAATCCCATGGCTTATTGTAATTCGGACCTAGAACATAAGCCAGGCCCCAGTAAGCCAATACACAGTTTGCGTCGGACGCGATGGCGCGCTCAAAGCATTTTGCAGACTCCTCATGGTTGAACCCGTAGCTCCAAATCAAGCCACGGTTAAACCATTCGCATGCTTCTCCGCTACTTGAGCTTATTGTCCGTCTATAGGAGCCAAGGTTATAGTAATCTTGCTGTTGTTGGCTTTCAACTTGAGTCGCTCCTTCGGAATTGCTACCCATCGCGTCGATGTCGTGTTGAAGAATATGAGGGGAGTCTGATGATGATCATCGACATCAGGCGTCGGTTGCGCCATCCCCGACCTCAATTTGGTTCAGCCATATTTATATATCGAAGTATCTTTATCTGCGTATAGTCATAAGGCGGGGCACGCTAACACTCTGGTGCATATCTCTGTGGCGTATGCAGATATCCGAGTAATCATCAACAGCCACCCCCTTTTTCCACCTATCTCGCGTAAAAAGTTGGCGACTATTTTCACCTAAATTCTTAGACAAGGTCCCAAATATATCACGAGTCGACTAGAATCCGAATATCTCATCCTACATACCCAGGAAATACGTACCCGATCCTCAGAAAAGCCGACAGCCACCGATCGAGACTATCCCCGAATCGCTACCCAATTTAGAGGCACCATGAGGAACATATGATGAAAAGGATACTGCAGATTTCAACCAGAACTAAGCCGTTGGGATGTATGATGAGATTAGAGGAAATAGTTACATAACTCATGAAAGTTAATATTAACCGTTGTGAAATATATCAGCTAGCAGATGGTTGGAATGATCGTGGCCTCAAAGGCTTAGTCGAGCAATTTTGGGAGGATGGCGATCTAGGATCCGTCACACGGTGGTCATTCCTGGACTTTGATTCAAAGTAAATGGCTTACTCATGCCAGTTGACACAACACAGGTATGATGAACTATAATGAGGAAGAAACCCTATGGGCTCGAACGATAATGCCTCCAACACCTGCTTTTATCCAAATTCAATACTTCACAAACGACTTCCAGGCTACATCAAGTGACATTAACTTTTGGTTTACGGTTATCGCCCTTGACTCGCGTTTCGGATTCTTTGTCAGTCTGGTAGATTGCGAGCCTGATGTATTCTTGGTCCGAAGAATCGGTGACGATTTCTCGTTTACTGATTTGTGACCTCAAGCGCTGGAAGCTTGAGTTGCTAAAGTCGGCGAGGTCTTTTGCAGCCTTGGTAATGGGGTCCCAAGACCAGCCTTTGACTAAAATCCAGAGTGTCGGCAAACAAGCCGCAACTACTGCGACGCCACTCTCGACCATTCCCCAGTATTGTATGGAGGTAATCAATACTAGTACGAAGTCAGCGATGTTTAGAGATCAAGCGCTTCGGAATCAATACAGATGGCATCGGTATGGGGGTCGAATCCGAATCGAAGAAGTCTCTCGGTTAAGATCAGACGAAGCAAGGAAACGGCGACTGATCTGAGGATGGATAACAGTTAGTCGCAAAACAGCACAAATCCCACCATCTATATAGGTGGGTAACTGGATATCAAGACTTACATTGCTCCAAGCAGGAAGACACCGGTGATTGCAATCTTCTTGGTAGTCGATAAATTCAAACGCCAGACCTGCACCTGTGTTAACATTGCTCATTATATGAAGAGACGGTTTCGTACTAGTGGAATAGGTATGGCCATGATAAATATATCAGTGCTGAAATCTGTGATGGTTAAAGCAAGAGCTATCTTCGTTTGGCTGATGCAATGCTCGACTACCGCAATGGGCGAATCCCACAAAGCCCAGAAATCATGTTTGCACTGGAATAGTGATGTGAGGAAGAACCCAGCCATCCATAGAGCAATCAGCACAATCATTCCGACGATCAAGACATTGGTCGCGCCGAGCCGGTTGATTGCGAAGACTCGCTTGTAGAAGAAAAGAAAGCTCATCTTCGTGCACCCCAAGGTAAGGGGGAGCAGCAAGAAAAAGGTCCATTGGATCTAATCTGTTGTTAGGTCTACGGTAGATATTAGCAAGTCAAAATCCGTACCTGTCCCGCCAGACTGATCTGGTCGGTGGCGACGAGCAACGCGTTCCCCTGGGCTTCGGGAGGTATCACGTAGGGATACCCAATTGCTTTCTGGGAAACGCCATACAACATAGAGATAGAGATTCCTAGGGCGAAAAGCTGCTCTCTGGATCAGGAACTGGTACGGGGTCTTAGGTACCATGCTCGGATGAAATTAACGTACTATTGCTGGTATGGTGATCCAGTCGTCCACTTTAAGGGGTTGGCGCTGCTTCTTCCGTGCGATAAATCGTAGAGTGATGAAAGTAACGTCCATGACGAATAAGCCGACTGCGGCCGTAATTACATGTCCGGGAGTACACCAATAACCTTGGTCAAATGATGCCATCTTGGTGGAAAGGGCAGATGTACTACGTTGGCTGATTTTCGAAGGCGGGGGAGTGGTTTGATACAGAAGAAAAGAATGCGCTACCCTTTGGAATAACAGAGAATGCCCAGGTTAATGGGGAAGAGAATAATTCATTCGCTTGGAAGTATGCCAACCCGAACGATTTGGAGTCCTTCACCACAGCGTATCATCATTGCCTAGTAGGATTTATTTAGTACAACGAGGCTTGACATGAATGTGGGGGAGCAGGCATGCCGGTAGAGGTTGTTGGAGAGATAAGATCGCATAAACTAAACCGGGAGAGTGACATTGTGCCATGCCGTTAAATTTTGCTTCGCCTGTGCTGTCTAAGACCAACACTGGTGAGGCTGCGAAGAAGTGATGCCGTTCAGTAATCCTTCGGGTAAGATGCTCCGCTACTGCGCCAAGCATCGAACGGAGAGAAGTCAGCTTAGTGTCTACGGTAACCAATGGAGCAACCACAAGCAATGAGACCTTGGTGTTACACGAATACCCTTTTGGGGGTTCGTATTACATGAAGAGGGTGTGTGGATAATTTATTTGTTATTGAAATACTTACCAACACCGCACCTCCACAGTATACACAGTATAGACTGCCATTTATAATTTGCATAGAACGCGAACACAGCCAATAGCAACGCCTCCCTGTTGAGGCTCTCATAGCTTCTAGCCAAACTAAGGAGAAAGCGGGAAAACTTGATATAGGCCCCCTACTTGCCAAGTCTCTGAAGTTGTTGTATTCACGTAGTATACTAAGAGGATTTAAGCTAAGTATAGCCTATCCAAGATGAAAGCGAATATACATGGCGAATCAGCATCCTCCTAGCGCCAGTTTGTACTTGAACTACAACAACGAGTAATATCTTCACCCCAAATCTGTGTTACTCGGCACTCAGTATTTACTCTCCGTCGCTAGCCTCTTCTGGGTCTTCGATGTCGACCTCTGTTGAATGTTAAATCGGATTCAAATAGGGCTGGAGAGTGTGCTTACTAGTAAAGACTAAAGCCACCTCTTCGACTCCCACCGGCATAGGGATGGAATCGGCAGAGACTTGTTCCCTAGTTTGGAGGGCTTCTGAGTGTTATTAGAGTTTCACCGATAATTACAAGGAGAGTCTTACCCTTGGGTACGGGACTAGCATATGTTGCGCTCATGGTAAGCGCGAACACAGCCACGCATATTCTGATTGGAATCATTTCGGGGGTGGTTAAACAAAGAGTTTATATGCAAGTTGGGGGTGGATATCTTGAAGTCCGGTGAACTGGTAGTTCTGTTTGTAGCAACCGCAGTCAAAGGACTGTGGGCGAGAATGGGCTATTTATCTATCACTTGAGTATTGCTGTCAGTCACTTCTCTAACATTCGGTCAGTCATGTCTTATAATATAAGCCGAAGATGGCTACTATACCGGTGGCTTTATGCAAAGGTGTAGGATGACATGCATATGGACTGTAACTATATCGTCTCGTCTGTTGTACTAAATTGATCCTGCGGACGATCTCTGTCCATAGGACCAATGATGAGAAATGATATACATTGGTATCTTGTCCTACCCCCGGCCCAAAGTCCTGACTACCTCTACCACATTTACCAACACCCATCCCTTCAAGCTTAGGACTAGCACTCCTCATCTCCCTCGGCCAGCTTCAAACATTCACTCTCTGCTTCTAGTGCCATCAGCGAATACTCCTGGAATACTCTTCGTCATGTTTCACCACGAAGACACGTTGTCAACTCACAGTGTTACTGATGATGAAGAGTCATTGAAGAAGGGACTTCTTGACGGTTCATCTTCGATACGAGTGAAGAAGCAGCGCAACGCCAAAACGGCGACGTTTCTTCGATTATATTTCTTCCTACTTCATGCGGTCCTCCTCGCTCTGATTCTGTTCATGGTTCAACGGGTTCATCCATTCTGGGGAGCGAATCATGAACTGATCGAAGGCTCAACATGGTGTATGTTCAAAATATGATCTTGGAGATTTTGGTTCTAACATTATACACTATAAAGCGCCCATCCAAAAATTCATCCAGTATGAAGTGAGAGATCGGGATACACATGGTTATCATCGAAACAAAACCTATGCAGGGCGACCCACGCCGGAGAAAGACAGAGCATGGGACCACCTGATCAAGCGTGAGCAAACACTCAGCAGCTGCGGATAACAGCTAACAATGCTTCAGCTGCGTACTTCAACGCAACCGCCGAAGAACTTGAGAGAGCGGGCGAGTCATTAGGCGATATAGCTCAATTGTTAGGAGGCGGATACCTTGCCAGCATCGGTGTATACCACGAGCTTCACTGTGTGGTAAGTAGCATCTTACTCTTCGATGGAGCTCACTGACTAACAAGAATACATAGCGCCAACTCCGTTTCTACCTCTACAGAGAAAGATATTACCCGAATCTAACAGAAACCGATAACAAATATCTCCAAATTCATCTGGGTGAGTACTTATTGTGTATGAATCGTGGTCAGGGGGTATCGTATCCTAACGTTCGCGATCTGCAGATCACTGTATAGAGGCGCTCCGCGAGACTGTCATGTGTAATGGCAACACGGCTGTCATCTCATTCTTCTGGGATAACCCCAAATCTTCGAAGCCAGCAGCACAGTCTAGTGCAAGGTCAAAGTGTGTACAGTGGGATTCTATTGAGCGTTGGGGATATTCTAGGATGACTTCCACCAGCCCAGACTTTCAACTACCATACGTTGGCGAGGAACCATAGGGTGACTGCTACGACTTAGGGGAAGCCATGGTGTAACTGTAAGGATCCTACTACGGGTCTCGAAAGTTGGGTTCCTATTGTGGCTGTTCTCACATCTCTCCTTTTCGCTTCAATCGTCACTGTGTACGTACGCATGTACTAGGCCAGATAGTCAATCCCCTCTTGTTGCCGCGGTAACGCGTCTGCATGTGATTCTTGATCGTACATTGTGTAACGATGGGGGCGAAACCAGAATTGCTTTCTTGGCATGCACCTGAGCCAACAGTAATTGTCTCTCCAACAGCCTACAGCCCATCTTCGCCAAGTGGTATGCCTGGACGTCCGTAACCCCTCTCAAGCAATAATTACCGACCACACCATCAGCCAACTTTCGAACATCGATACCACCAATTGCCATTTGAGGCCGCGCAATATCAACATACATATGTCTAGAGTTGAAATATTTCATGACGATCCCCCGAGCCTTGTGTTCCGGTAGTACGACGATAGGTTACCAATGATGGGGATATTCTAAGCCATCTATCCTTGGAATACGTCGCTGATCCTCGGAGGTCCTTCGACGAAAGGCTATTGGATGTTATAGGACTTGATGGTTGGGTTACACAATAATGCTTTTCATAGCACACTCGCAAGACCTTTCCTTACTGATAGCGGTACTACAATATATAATATCCTATCGTCTACTCACGTTGGGTCCTATATGTAACGTAATGATTATTTATATGTCGCATTGTTTTTCAGGAATGCTACACCAGACTGTAGTTGGCTACCTTTGCATGAAAAATTTGAGGCATCTCTCATAGCAGAGCCTCACTACGAGCGATGTCACATAACGGCAAATGCGCAAACCCCTTGAATTGCGGGGTCCTAGGCTCTGTGTCACACAACAATATCCTTCTGACCAACAAAGGGATGCGGCAGTGTCCCTCTAGACTAGCGGAAAGACAGCCGATGCTTATAAGCGGCCTCTGCCGAGTGAAACATCAGAGATTTCCCATTGCATTAATCAATTTTGCGCCGTAGGGCTGCGTCAAGTATATGGCAACTGCTGTGAATCATACCGCAGCAAAGTAGCAAGTGCCGCCGTAGCTAGGCCGTCGATCGAGCAAATAATCACTCAGAGCCTTATCGTACTGTAGGGTCGCAACGTGGGATTCGCAGTCAATATCACGAGTGATTATTCCTGCTGCTGAGAGCGAGTTTAGTTGCCATCTCATTCACTCTCTCCCACCAAACTCTCCATGATGAGTGGCCGCATCCGTATTGGCATCGTCGGTGGCGGTCTCGCCGGAATTACAGTGGCTATTGCCCTCGTGAAGCATCCTCATCTAGACGTTCAAGTCTATGAGTCGGCACCGAACTTCACAGAGCGGGGTGCTGGAATCGGGCTTTCCCCACTGACGCTCGAAGCCCTTGACGACATCATCCCTTCCGCGGTTAATTTCCTCAGGACACATGCCGGCGCTGTAGAAATCGAAGCAGCCCGTCTTGTGGTTGTGCGTACACTCCACCCTAGTCATCACTATTATACCATACTAACACCTACATAGGGTTCGGGGCCTGAGGCGGGTGCGGTCATCTCCGACCTTGGAGTGGCCGCTGGTGTTACAATGAATCGCGCCCCTCTCCTACAAGCACTTCTTACTCTGCTACCTGGGGAAATTTTACACGCCGCAAAACGCGTTAAGTCGCTAGAGCAGACAGATTCCGAGGTCACCGTCGCTTTCGAGGACGGCACCGAGGCTCACTTCGACGCTGTTATTGGCGCGGACGGTATTTTCAGCTCCGTCCGAAACCACGTAGTAGGAGAGGAAGCAGAGAAGCATGCCGCCTCTCCAGCCGGGTGGTGGGATTGCAGGCACCTCGTGCCTTTCGAGAAAGCGAGGGCGGCACTCGGAGATGAGTCCTTCAAGGTCGATCGTCAGTACGCCTGGCTCGGCGACGGCGCATCCATGCTTCACGGCATCGTTGAGAACCGAACTATGGTCCAGTGTATAATCGCAATGGTTGATAAGAGCCTCTCGACCGACCGAAAGCGAGTAGTAACCAGACAGGTGCTGGAGGATGCACTGCCTGCGAGCTGGTATGAGGGTCCCGTGGCTAAGGGTATGGTCGATGTAAGTTTTTGTGCCATGAAACATTTATCAAATCAGACCACAGAACTTCGTCGCTAGGCAGTGCGGCTGACCACTTTCTAGCTCATCCTAGATCAGGAAGACCCAAAGGGCTATGCTATTTGGGAGCATAAATCCACACCTACATATGTGAACAATCGAGTCTGCATCGTTGGCGATGCAGCCCACACAACAGCTCCTTGGCAAAGCGCTGGGGCCGGAATGGCAGTTGAGGATGCTTTCATTCTTGGCCATCTTCTCGGTAGCATATCATCCGTAGGGGATATCAACGCTGCGTTTAAAGCGTTCGATGGATTGAGACGACCTAGATGCCAGCGGGTCATTGATACCGGCAGAGAGACGGGTCTTCTGTTCTGTGGTCAGCACGAGGTTGCTGGACTCGATCCAAAGAAAATGAACGAAGCGCTTGGCCAGACATTCGCTCATGTCGGTGCACTTAACTTACAATCACATAAAAATGATGCCCTGGAGGCGATGCGGGCATATCTAAGCGGTTGATTGGGAAGCTGGGTTATGTATCATAGCAACATGGCACTAATATGATACAACGGATGCTTTACACTACAGGCATTCGACTCACTCAACGGCCTATCTGATGCCCTGGTTTGAGATCTACCTCACTCATATTTCGAAGGGAAGTTTAGGCCAAGAATATGCAACAATACAATTATAATAAAGAGGGTAAACTCATGATATCGTATGAATCCATTCGGGAGATCTGAGTGGGGCTGGTGATAGCCTCGATAAGATAATATTGATATAAGCCATATGCAATGCCACAGAATTGCCTACCTCCATCATAGCCGAAACCCTTAAGCAGAATTACCTATCAACCGGATAGTTCTACTTAATGAATTAAAAGCGGTAGACTAAGCTTAAGAAACAACCATGTAGTTGCACGAGAGACCTCAACCCTCATCATAGGATATTTGACATGAAACCGCCAAACTGCCAAAACCTAACCATATAATCATAAATCTGCTTATATAATACAGTGTATCTCTACCGTATGTATATCCTATTCTCCGTATCTGCTGAAGTGCGCTATAAATATAAGGGACTTAGCGCTAGCCGCCACTATAATGATAGTGACCAATAGCGTATCCCAACCGGGATCTAGCCCTTCAGGCTAGGAGTGCGCTGTAATGATAGCGGTCTTAGCACATGTCTACACTATAATTACAGCGCGCTACAACGAGTACATCTATTAGAACTAAGATGTTTAAAGGGCATTGGCTTACAATACACTCCAGCGCGGAATGAGAAAGGACACAGGCATCCATAGATAGATGGTAAATGCATACTGTATTCTATAAGTAGGTTTGAAATTATGTAGGCATCTATGGATGTACCTTCCCTCTTTGCATCCGCCCTTATATGAGCCTAGGGGTCTAGCTCCCGGGTAGGAGGGCCGACTCCCTCCGCCGAGTCACGAGGATAAGTCTTTCTAACATGAGGTGTACCTACTAGGTATGTATAGATCCACAACTAGACTCAGTGTTAACAAGCACATTTGTTACCATACATTCAAGCCCAAACATAAGACTCCTCCGTAGTCAGATAGCTCTCCTCCTCACCCTCAAAGTCTCAGACATTGGCGGTCCTATATGTCCGAAGAACCACTTATTGACCGGACGCTCCGGTATAGGCTCGATCTCGTAGAGCAGGGAAATATGAGCCAACGCGATCTTAAGTTGATTCGCAGCAAAGAACCGGCCGGGACTAGATTCACTCGACATTAGCTCTCACCCTTGCCATCACCACCACCGCCCTCCCCCTTTTTTCCCTAAATAAGAACTTACCAAGCATGCGACCCATGACTGAACCCCAAGAACTTCTCACTCGTATTAACCAACCCCTGCGGCGCTTTCCTCTCCGCGCCATCCGACTGTCCCCGCGCGAAGCGGAAGGCGTCGTACCGGTTCGCGTCCGCGTAGATGTCCTCGTCGTGGTGGATGCTGTACCCCGAGACCCCGACTTTAGTGCCGCGCGGGATGTGCGAGCCGTCCGGTAGCGTGACGCCTTCCGGTGCCACCACCATCTTCATGATCCCGCGCTCGATGAACCCGTTGAGTCGAAGGCTCTCGCGTAGCGCGGAGTCTACGTGTGTCATTCGGGCTAGGCTTGCTTTGGACCAGGCACTACCCGCGGTCGATTGGCTAGGTGATGATGCTGTCTCCCGAATTACTTCCTCGCGCATCATAGCCAGAGATGTGGCGCACACAGGCGACGCGGCTAGATCGAAGAGTGTGTTGGTCAGTGTGATGACGGAGGATTGGATCGCGGCGAAGGCGAGGACGGAGAAGCGGCATGCTATGACGCGGGGATCTAGTTCCATGGGGTTGATGACAGGCTTAGCGAGAGCATGGCCGATCGCCCATTGGATGTAATCATTCTGGCAGGATTATTAGTTTTGCTACGTGATCGGGTAGAAGGAAAGCCAGACCGGAGGTTGTGAGTGAGTCTTCTCCTGAGGCTCGGGGTTTCTCAACTTGCTAAGTCGCTCGTGGATGATCGGCATAATAAAGCGACAACACTTTTGGTATTGGATATAGTCATATAATGTGAAGAAAGGAGCGACTAGCCTATTCAAAACGTTAGTATCACCCCGTTCATAAAAAGAAGCTGGCAGGGTATAGAACTTACGGCTTAAGGAACCTAGGAAACAGACTTATGCCGGCCGCAGCTAAGGCGACATTCCGAATGAACATACTGCAAGCTTTCAGAAAACCCGGGTTACGACACAAGGGCAGTCCCATGAACACCCGAGTTGAGAGCCTAGCGACGAGGATCAACATCGTATCATAGACCCTCACCTCCCGCCATTCTTCAGTGTCTGATCCCCAGATCTCTTCCAGACACAAGTTGACTTCTTCGACGACGTCATCAACGAAGGTACCGATCTTCTTGGTTAGCTGGTGCTGGATAACTTCAGGGTGTACGGGAGCATCGACGAGATTTGCGTGCAGGAACGTGTAGTCTGCTTCCAAGAATTGACGATTGACTTTTTCTTGACTCAATACCGAGTCTGGCTGCTCTAAAAGCCATTGGATTTGGGAATTTGGTAGAATGACCTGAGGTCCGTTGATATAATATGGTAAAACATATGTCTGATTGGCTTTAGAGTACTAGCAAGGTCTAGTGTTAGAATCTAGTATTCTAAGACCGGAATGTCTTATGATGTTTTACCTTTCTATACCCTTCGTCGAGTAGCTCTCTCAATCTTAAGATGCTGGCAAAATTGGCTTTGGCTCGAGAACGGAGACCATTTTCCCCTTCTGTGCCTATCCAGGGTAGGGTAGATGGCAATGCGGCATCTGAGAATAGTCGTAGGGCAAGATTGGCTGTGGTGACCAGGAACAGAGAAACAAGTAGTGGTAAGATGGTAACGATCAAAGTATAGGTGAGATCTGCCATGACCGCCGAGACGTAAATAGGGGTAAATCAGATGCTATGAGGTGTTAGTATGGTAACACAAGTTTGTATGAGGAAGATGGCCTGTTAGGAGATAATCAAGACGACTACTCCTTAGCAGTGGATGGGCGGTTCACGGTTTAACTTATAGAAGACTTCCGAGGAAACAGATAAGATTCATCTTGCCATCTTGTATACGAAGCCTAGCGAAGAAGTACGAATGGTGATGTGTCGATAGTTTAAAATATGGGTAGAACCAACTTGAATATAGAGATATAGCTGATCTCGTATAATAGATTTGAATTTATTTGATATGAAACACTTGAGTCGCTAATTCATGCAGTTAGCATCATCTTAGATATGTATGGTTCGGGCAGTTAATACATCAACATGTGGAAAGACTTGTATGGGAAGGTCTAGATACTTGAGGGTATGTTCCTAGAAGACTTCGTTTCTCAAAATCCTCTGTGATTGTCCTTATAGCATATGGGACAGATTTGTAAGTATAAGTAATGTATATAGTAAGGACGCTCAGTTATTTAACGCGATGGCCACCCATTACCGACCATCTCAAGTATGGGTACTGGGTGGTAGCGAACGAAATTAGCTGGGGTTTGATTTTCCTGAAGAATGCCTTTCATTACTTATACGGTGGTCGGTAGGTGGTAACTGATATCTGAAGGTGTTAGGTTGGTAATGACTAGATGTGTAGTCATATGTATTTGACAGCCTCATGAAATTGAATTTGGGGGCAAGAATATGGAACCAACCAGCAGCCATAGATATCGGCCGTTTCATCGGTTCTACGGGTACCCGTCGCCAGGTCACCGGCATCCTTGCGATACTCTTGTGTTCACTTATTGTGTTGTAGACTCGTTTAAGTTAGCTATTTTTAACTGAACTCCTATGCTCTCGGCGACCTAGCAGTTTGCTAGATTACTGTTGTTGGTCGTAAGGGGACACGTGTGTTACCATATCTGCTAAGAAATCTGAAATCTTCGGCACGAGCCACGGCTGATCTTCTGCCCCATTCAGGTAAAACTCAACCGTCTTGGAAATAGTTTCTACGGGGTAAGACGATCATTACTGAAGTCTTTGGATGTTTATTGCCAAGAAGCTATTCTTAGCTCACAGCTGGCTCGTGTGCTAGATTTTAGATTTGTGGCCTAGTAGATGCGGTATGACGGTTATTAATTGGCGATCCCTTGTTCTGACTAGGGAAATTTCTGCATGAAGAGACTGTAGAGCTGGGATAAGGCATGTCTTTTACCAAGCAAAAGTGCAAAAGTGATGAAATTCTACTGTGGCCCTCGTATCTCCGTATTGTACTAGGGATGTAGTTGGCTGTGGACCAATCGGCATTAAGCAGCTACCAAGAGATTGGGATCTGGCGATCTTTAGGGGGATATCTGCAGAGCTCTGGGATCTTCTAGGTTAGTGAGGCAGGGGTCCCATGTCTTCTAGGGCACAGCGCACGAAACAAATTGATCATGCTTGATCTGTAGCAGTTTCTTCATCCATAACGAGACCTCGGGATTTGTCCTTGGTTACATGCCTGATTCACTCATGTAGAAACTAACGGGCGTAGGATTTACCAGACTTCTTAGAACCTCAAGCCTCATCCAGTGCCACTAGACTTCACTCCAACTCTCTCGTCCTCGTTGGTTAAGGTAGTCTGAAGGATTGGCTGAGTTTAATAAAGTGGCTTACAGCTCTTTATATGTATGGCTGAGTAGTAATAGCTCATTTACAGAATACTACAAATGAGCAAGGATCCCATATGTGTCGTTAATCAATATATTGGCGGGGTGCACGATATCAATATAACAGGCATGGGGTGCGAGTCAGCTGAGACCTACCGTTCGCGAATCGGTCCCTGAAGATCATATCTTTCTGCATGGAAGCTTATATGGAAGGATCTGGTGGACGAATTAGGACCTATACCGAGCTGAACACATATTACGGCCGGAGGGTTCTCCGGTCTGGTATGAATCAGTATATGGACGTGCTATCGAATTTCGATGCAACGTTGGTTAACTCGCCGTCAAATTACTTACTAGGTAGTTGACGATGTTCGGCGATAACCTAGCTATGTAAGGAGCGAAACCCTTATATTATATCAAGCGGTACTTACCGCTTACCGCAAGCCAAGACAGTCTTTCAAAATTACCGATGGCCGTAACCAACGTACGTATAACCAACAGCTAAAAGGCGACAGGCTCGGGCGTAAATGAGATAGATGTGATGCCTGGAACTCACTGACCTGGAATTACCGGCCGAGAACACTGGGTAACGGAGTGAGGCGATTGCTTGATGGTGTATATAAGTGTCGATCGCGGTTCGCCTTAGAGCAAGGCGTGACTTAGAGATCATCATCAAGAACATAACCTGCAAACTGAATCTTTTTGGAATTGAATCACCACCACTATGCGCTTCATACTCCAGTCTCTCGTCGCCCTCGCCTACTTCGGCAGCCTCGCAGTATGCGACACCCCTCCTGAAGGCGACACCATCATCCTGGAGCCCGCGCTCGACCTGCTCGGAGCATTCGCCAACGCGCCACCGCCCGAGATCATCTGGACGCCGAAGCCGTCCGCGGAGTGCGCCACCATCAACCAGGGGGAGCTCCAGTGCTGCCTGGGGACTGTGGCTGGCGACCTGCCCTTGATCGTGTTCCTGGCGGGACTGTATGGATACAAGTTGAACCCTAATGATGTTAACGGTATCTCTTGTAAGTACTTTAAGAGAAATCTTAGTATTGGGAGTGTTTTGGGGTGTTTTGCTCGCTGCTGACGCGATTCTTGGGTTTAGGCAATGAGAACTTGGCGGCTTGCCCGGGCGTCAAGATGTGCTGCCAGGTCACGGCTTTGGTAAGTGTAGTTCTCGTTCCCTGAGTTATGAGAAAGAGTTGTTTCGAGTCTAGCTAATTTAGTTCCGCTATAGAATCCGATTCTATCCCTGTACTGCCAGGACTACAAGTGAGGAGGTCGAGATCGATAATGATGGTTATGAGTTCACTATCTTAGGTAATGCTTCTGGTGGTTTCAGAGTGATATAAGAGGACGAATTTCCGGTTGTAGTTCCAATGAACTGACTTCTAATTTCCAATGCTGAGTTTGGTGGTTCTGTCTAATTGCTGTCTATATTTTCTTTTACATATTAATACAGCAAAGCTCACTCGCTCGCTCGCATTCGTGTCCCATAGCACATGTACAATGGAGACACAACGCGTAGTCACCTTTTCCAAAATATGCTTGTGAGTGGTGATACAAGTCTAATTGTTATTACTTTTGGCGTTTCAGCGTGTTCACCGCCATCTCTATGAGCCCGTCTTTTGCTTCGCTTTCCGGGAATGTGTGAAGAGCCGCGATGGCCTGTTGGGAGTAATCTTCCGCTAGCGCTCTAGTCTGCTCGATGCTATCGCTCTTGTAGACTATCTCCCGTGCCTATAAATAAAATTAGCGGGTGTTAAATGAGATGTGGTATGGATGTTTTGTCTCAGTCGACTTACTCTTTGTACGTCACCCTCCTGTTCAAATTTCCTCCCCACTAATACACCTAGTTCCGGTGTCGTTTTCCACGCAAACAGTAAAGGCGCGGTCGCGAGACCCAACTCTAAATCCGCTCCGGCAGGCTTCCCTAAATCGCCCCCGGACTTGGTATAATCCAACATATCATCAACCAACTGGAATGCTAACCCTAAATTCTTGCCATAAGCATACGCGGCCTCTACGGTAGTCGCGTCTGCCCGACCAAGGAGTGCTGCGGCCCGACATGACTTCGATATTAAGCTGGCCGTCTTAAGATATGTCTTTTGTAGGTAGTAGGTGAAGATGTCCTCCGACCATACCGGGTTCCGCTCGTCGCGCGCGGTATTTTTAAGCTGCATGAACTCGCCCTCAACTAGGTTAGCTATAACAGTCGAGAGGAGCTCGACAACTTCGGCGTCGCGCAACCGCGCTAGCGCAACGGAGGCACGTCCCAGAAGGAAGTCTCCCGCCAAAACAGCCATCTTGTTTCCGAACTGGAAGTTCGCGGACGGCGAGCCTCGCCGCGAGACGGAGTGATCTATTACATCGTCGTGAAGGAGGGAGGCCGTATGGATAAGCTCTGTGATTTCGGCTAGTCGGCGCTGGGATGGGAGCACGTCGCTTTCTGTTGACTCGGGTTGCGACGAGAAATCGGCGTGGGGTGATGAGGGGTTGACGTCGGCTAGGACGCCGAGCGGAGATATAGACGAGTCTATCGTCGCCATCGTTTGCGTCGGGGGTAGTTCCGGGGCTTTGGGACATAATGAGGTGGCTCTCGACATGAGTAAGACTATTAAAGGCCGCACATGCTTTCCTTCGGCTTGTGTATAATATTTTGCGACTCGGTCTAGGGCAGGATGTCCTGAGCCTAACAGTTGCCTAATATTCCCTGTTAAGTGCTTCATTTCCTTTGCCACAATCCGTAGAGGGTCAATAGGCAGTTCGGACTTAGTGGCTCGAGTAACGGCCTTAGAGACCATATTCGAGGCCACCGAGACTGCCGCCGCCCATGCTGAAGACCGTTTCGGGGTATTATGGTAATATGACTTGGTTCCGTATGATATGCGTATCCTAAGATCTAAAGAAGTCGCTCTTCGACAGTTTGGGCAGGACGAGAATATTGAGGGTCTTCCGGCGGTTGCGCGGGTCTTGAGGAGCGCCGAAGCTCCTGTTCGAAGCTGCATGGCGATCCGATTCCTAGCCTTGGAGCTATTCCAAAGACCCAATTGGTTCAAGGGAGTCGAGAAGTAGGTGGTCGAAGCATTGGTAGCACAATACTAGAGGATTGTGGAGGTTTGAGGTCTGTCGGCGATAATCTTAGCTCTGACGCATATGACGCTGACTACGAACAAAAATTCAACCGCACCGCAGCATGTGTCTGTCTATCAAATGTTCAATTGTTGAATTGGCTGATCTGTGGAACCACTTTAGCCCCGGTACCTGTGGCTAGGTGATGAAATACTCTCAATTGATTGGTGAAATACTTGAGGTGGGTAACGGTTGCTTGCACTGAAGGCCCCTATGTGGCTGAACCTGCCACATTCATCCCACTATGAGAGATCCATAATTAGCTCTTAACTCCTAGGTAGCTCCTAGCTGGATGTAGCTGGAATTTGATTGCTGCCTTCAATCTGACCCAGCTCTTCCCTCACCCTCACCCTAACTGGAGGACCCCCCCTGGGGTCACAATAAGCCCGAGTTTACGATTCCACAAGCCACAGTGAGTTAGCCAATCAGCTGCCGGCTGCGCGCGCTTCGCGCGCGCAGCCGGCAGTCCGACAACCCTCATCACCGGTCCGATAACCTCTGCCACCAGTCCGGCTAGTCCCAGAACAGCTCTAGGGCCAATCATGGTTGACCGTGGCTGACTATGGCTGACCGTGGCTTATGGCTATGGCTGGATAGGTTGTGGCTTGATGCTAACTGGCTGTGGCTAGACCTGTTGACTGGACACGCACAAGCCACACTTTCCAATTTGGGGTCACCTTCCTATTTAGGCAACTTTCGCTGAGAGCCAATCATTTTCAAAACACCCCCCCCCCCCCCCCCCCCAAAAAAAAATCACACCCAATAACCACTCGTAAACTCGGGCACATGAACAACATCATGTTCAGCACCAACACCCAAAATGGTGCTTCTTACTATGACGCCCTCTATTGTAGAGGTATTAACCCGATTGACTGAATCAAATATCGATGTTTCTCAAATCCCCGAGACCGACCACAATTCAACAAGCGATGCGGAACCATCGTTGAAGGATCCCACGATTGGGAACCCTATAAGTCATGGGCAGATAATGGATATATGGAATCACCTGAAGAATGACGACGGAAATACCGTAAGATTGGAACAACTTCTTTGTGGTGCGACGGTCTACGTACCCCCGCCACCACCAAAGCCAGAGCCGGTCCGTACTGCACCACCTAACATTAAACTACTGCCTTAGTTAACTAACTTGACAATTCGCAGACCGAAGAGTATAAGGCGCTAATGGCCAGGCTGCGTCGCGAAGAAGAGGAAAGATCCTATGAGCGCATGTTGAAGAAGGCACTTCCGAGAGAGTCGTTTGCACAGAGGTTTTCTACTGCCCCTATGGCGCATTCCTTCGCCGAAGTTAATCGGCCCACCAACCCCTCGGACATAGGCGACGATATCGAACACGGAGACGTCCAAAAACAGATAACATTGGTTATTAACTTCCTGATTAGTATATTCGGTTGTGGCGCGGCGCTCTGGTTGGCAGCCCGGTGGTGGAGTGTTCCGGCGCGACTCTTCCTAAGTTTAGGCGGCAGTATTGTTGTCGCTATCGCCGAAGTCGCCGTATATTCGGCCTATACATGGCGAATGGCCGAGGGCGAGAAAAGCCAGAAGAAAGTAAAGGAGGTCAAAGAGATCGTTCAAACTTGGGTTGTTGGAGAAGACGGGGACGACAATAGTAAGAGGTCCGATGAAAAGCTGCTCGCGCAAGATTCCAATACCGAAACAAACCTTCGCCGACGGATTAAAGGTCCTACATAAATTCAATAAAACACACCTACTTTTTAAGTATCAGCCAATTATTCGCAACCTTTGGCTTCGTGGTTCTGGATTTTGTTATGATGACGAATTTAGACCGTTTGAGTGGGCGGAGTGGGCGGCTGTCAAAAGACCCACATTACGCTGCCGGCAACTGATCACTGATCA
The DNA here is from genome assembly GCA_902825475.1 of Hypomontagnella monticulosa. Taxonomy (NCBI): domain Eukaryota; kingdom Fungi; phylum Ascomycota; class Sordariomycetes; order Xylariales; family Hypoxylaceae; genus Hypomontagnella; species Hypomontagnella monticulosa. The sequence goes on from CADEBF010000008.1 coordinate 1,743,684, forward strand.
GCAACCCCACATTCGCGTTTTCTAGTGACGCGTCCGTCTACACTAATTTACGCGTCTTTCACTATATCCATCGCGACTCGCAAGCTTTACAGTATTCTACCCCGGACAATCCTATCCTTGGATACTTTGATGATACTTATTCAACACTATTAACAACGAAGCATCAACTTGGGACTACTTCAATTACATTTCATCCAATCCAGTAAATCATTTTCATCCTATTTCTTGGACATTAGAGCATGTTGGCTTAGTATTGCGAACGTACTCGATGGTCGCGATGGAATCACCAACTATCGGCGACGGAGAAGAGAAGAGGTATGCCACGACACAATGATGTATATGCGCTTTTTGCTAATAAGATCCTATAGGGTTATAGGAAAGCTTCCTCGCGCGTTAGTGGTCCAAACCGACCTTCATCTACCCAGGTGCCAGCTAACTCTTGTAGACGACCATTGCGAACCTATGGCAAACGTACTTCATCGACTGACACAGTAGAACCCGCATCGAAGAAGCGATGCGTCGAAGAAATAAGTACAAATATGCCCATCGAGGAGAATGTCGAGTTAATGCGTTCTCCGAGCGCTACTCTTCCTTCCCCAGGCCCATCTCTACCACAACCGGCCAAGAAGGGCACAATCATGAGCTACTTCAAGGTGGTTTCGCCAGCACCAAACATTACGATACATAAATTAGAGACGCCTTCCGAATCTACAATACTCTCGAGCACACCTCCATCATCTCCTCCTCCACCCAATTTACCACGAAAGAAACGTCGAAGGTTGACTACGCGAGTGACATCGCGAGCGACGTCTGAGGATTCGAAAATTGAGGATATGATCGAAAGAGACGATGGGGACGGCCAAACAGATGTAGTATATGACGAGTCGATATTACGCAAGCGCCGGATGGAAGCGCTATCCGATGCTAGCCCAGATACTCTTAATCGATTATCCACGAATCCGAAGAGATTGGATGCTGGGAAGCGTGGCCGAGGTACTGCCCAAGGGCCCAAACCAACCACAGTTCAGACGACCTTAAGTCTCGCAATCGATGAGAAAGGTTTTACGGAATGCAAGGAATGCAATATGTTGTATAACCCTTTACACAAACAGGATGCGAAATTCCACGCTCGGCAGCATGCGGCAATGCTCAAGGCGAAGAAGTCTAATACACCGGATAATGAGATGTCGGATTAAAAGCTGACAGTGGTCCCTCCGTTGTGATGTATCTTTGATTAACTTCGTGTTGTGTTGTGGTATCGATGGCACCCTCATCAATAATCTTATTATCATTACTAACAGGCAGCTACTTCCGACGTACGATTCTAGACATTACAACTCCGGACAGATGAAATCTTGGAACCCCGATCTAAGAAGAATAGGGACCAACTCGTTGGAACTTCAAATTGTTTCCAATCAGTTCCAGGACCACGAAAATAATGGCGAAGCCGTCTATCAATATGTTTGCATTGAGGCGAAGTGTAACGAGTACGAACGCTACTATCCTTGACGATGGTCCGAGATAGGAGTTATTCGACGTTCGAGGAGACACGAATGCACTGCACAAGCCTTCAATCTGAAGTCCAAACATTTTGCTTCCGAAGTCGCTGGCAAACCCATGGTGCGATACAGGAGGAACTATGCGAAGGGGATAAGTTACTCATGTGTTACTATTTACACGCTGTTGTGTGCCGGGCATACATGAGTTCAGCCCGTACGATTCCACCCCTTCCGAATCGTCTTTTGGAGAACGGTTGAACCAAGCGCTTGGGTGAAGACGATACACGAATTCCATATTGGTAGTATGTCCCGATATGAATTTCAAATAGGGGAAAATATGTAGCCGCGCAATTGAAGTCGGCATCACGGGCTTCGAAGTTCAGCCGCAGCAAGATCAATTTAACGATAGGCGAATTTTAACGAGTCGTTGGACAGTACCACCCCTAACACATCCCTGGCACATATGCCGGTAAAGCTTGGCATAAATTGTGTCAACGATTCCATCGGCATTCCCCTTTTTCCCAGCCGCCGATCCAGTCAAGCGTCATTTATAATAAATGACTATGCGCCCCGTTCCTTGGAAATTCAAATCGCGTCTTATCCCCACACTCAAAAACACATGCTAGGTATCCGGATATTGGTGTTTTAAGGTCGCGATGAGCGGAAAACAGGCGAGCTCGCCTGTCAAACTCGCCGACCACTTTCCCAGGTTAAGATTTCGCCCATCAATCTTCTGACGCCGCACAGTTGGGCTAGTACATATGAGGACGAATGTTGTGAACGGATAACTTTGGCCCCCACATGACGAAAATACCGACTCGACCCTGCGTTTCGGTTTCATCTACTCGCCCATACTGCCAATGATGGCCAGCCGATTTTGCATTTTCCTGTTCTCACACCCCTAAACCATCAGACGGTTCACCACACGGCTAATAGATAAACTGGTAGTTCTTAAGTGGCTTTCAATAAAATAAAGGCATCGCCAAGAGCGTCAGGTGTATCAGTCAAGCCGGTAGAAGACGGGTGGCGAGTGACGTAATCATATCTAATATGATTTGCTACCACAGTCTATATGGTATCTCTTAAATGCCATATATAGAAGGAATATGGTCGCGGTGCTAAACACCCCGTTGTTCGCAATCATCACCTACGGATCACAGTCAAGGAAACTTCTCGCGCCCACGTGCAACCCGTATATCCGCTACAGAAACACAAAAATCCCACATGCGGTGGTCCTGTGCGAGGTATGATGACCTTGCTTGCAATTCATCCGAATAGAATACCTGCACGTTATAGATACCATGGGTATCATGCACATATTGCAGTGCCCCTACTCTTCATAGTCCATTACCAGTTGGTATGTATAGTAAATACATGTTGGTTTCGGCTTTAACTGACACGCGCTAGCTGGGCAAGTAAGCAAATGAGGGAGGTAATTGATGACCGCAATATACCAACCTAGAGCAATATAGAAGAATGGCCCTATTTTCGCCCAAATTACGTCAATTCACGCCTCCTAGCGACAGCCCAATATTTTAGGCGATTATGAATGCTCGCACGTTTTCTTTGTAAGGCTACTCGATCGCGGGGTTTGCCGGGAGGAAGGGGTGCGGCGGCCCGGCCATGTGGAGTTTGTAGCTCCGACACTCAATGGAAATCTCATACAATGCGGTGTAACGCATTGAACGATAACATCTACTTCAATGTAAGACACACCTTGCGTACCTACATTAGATACCCTATAGTAGGTGACACCCAATACCGCATAGGCCTGCATTAACTACATTGGAAAGAAGTCAGTCCAACGATCATGCAAACTCCGAGTTCCAACCACTAGTGTTCCTCAAACTGCCGACCACTAGTCCAGGATTTATATTATTCGGATCTCTCTCATACATCTAACTAAGCCGCGAGTTGAGCGCTTTACGGATACATATATTACGACGGATATATAACCTGGGTTATGGACATTGCTCCATAGCAATAACTCGCCGTTGAATTTACACGCGGTCCAGACCCCTAGCTGCTGTGCCCCTCATGTGGAGCTAATAGATAATTACCGAAAAGGGTAAATTCGATACGCCGATGACCAATCACACACAACGGCGCTAGACTAACTTCCCGTTGTATGATAACGGTAGTTACATGCCTACTACAACCCGTATGCTTAGATATCTGTTCTACACGCACGTTTGCCATGGAAGAAATCTGCAATTTCCAAGTTAGGCATGTAGAAGCTGGTATCTTGTTCTACTACACTTGACCTTGGACATTATAGGCCAAGTGCTGAGTCGATATGGCTAGGCACCTATCCTACCTGGTACCTGATCCAAGAGTCAAGCTTCTGTCCGATGTTATACACTATATGACCTATATACACCATTCGTCATCTGCTCTACAAGCCCTAACTATGTCTCGTAGGCCAATTATCTTTATTGCTTAGTCCCACAGGATTTGTGAAAATTGCTAGGCGCCGTCCACTGCATTCTGCAGGGTCACCACCATCCATCTCTCCACCTAACTACCTAGGCACGCATCTTAGTATTACACCAAGACGCCTTAGATGTCGCAATATTAACAACTACGTATTTTCCGGTCCGCCATACATTAAACCGTTTCAATACTTCCGCGTTCGGCCGTTAATGCTCCCGCACTTCTCAATCTACTCCCTAGTGCCGTCGAATTACATCGGCTTCTTGTTATTGGGGAATCATCCGCCTACCCCGAATCCATCCCCCACCTCGTCGAGCAGCGTTATTCCGCATCTGACTTCCCCTGCAGTAGATGGTGAGTATATCATACCCCTATGAAGTCATATATATGTCACACCGTGCCTCGTGATGCAGGTACGAGAGCTGTCGACCAGTAATTCCTCCTGGGTACCTGAAGTTAACAGTTAGTCGTATCTTGAACAAAATAGCTAGAAAATCATGCTCCTTTTCGGCAAGTTAGCAGTAGGGGTCTCGTGGACTCTTGCTGCCATCTTGCCCAATGCCGCAGCACAAGCCCCATTCACCAACTTCACCATATATCCACACACCGCCGACATCCCCATTGCTCCAAAGTATTCCCCCTTAAGACCACCCGCTATCCCCTTAGCTGTGAGGAGCCCTTATACTAGCGTCTGGTCTACTACTGCTGGACATGGGACCTTAAATAGCCAGCCGCCCATATTTTGGTTCGGTCAAAGGCTAGGATGGGAAGGAATTGTTGTGGTCGACGGTAACTCGTTTGAGTACATGGGCACTGTCATCAACGACTTCCCGGAACTACCCTATTTCAACACGACAGTACCCCTAGAAGTCAGATATGACTCCCAGTATTCAAACTTCACATTCCTGGCCGGACCGGTAATTATCACAGCGAGCTTCTTTTCGCCCGTCACTCCCAAGGACGTCTGTCGAAGCTCTATTCCGCTCAGCTATCTAACCACCACAGTCCAATCAAACGATGGCCGGCCCCACCACGTCCAGTTCTATTCCGATGTCAATGGACAGTGGATGGGACTTGGAAATGAAGGCGACACCATAAAAGAGTTCCACACTGGCCCATTCACTGGGAACGGAACGGGAAATTCAACCGACGCCCCGATGAGCTGGATCCTCAGGTCTAGGTACCCTGCCCTGTTCAACGAGGCCTCGCAAATCCCGCGATGGGGAAATTTCTCTTTTAACACAAGCCCTATGGGCGCTGGGAACTTTTCGTACCAAAGCGGTTCTGCTACCAGCGTTCGATTTGGCTTCGTGAATAACCGCTATCTCAATAACGACGCCGGATCCATAACTCGCGGGTTCGGAAACCAGGAGCCTGTCTATGCGTTTGCGCACGATATGGGAACTGTGGTGGAGACGTCCGTTCGCTACACCATTGGCTCGATCCAGAACCCCATCATGAGATACCTTCATAAGGGCGGATTGTCGGACCTGGCTCCTTGGTGGTCGAAATGCTACGGCGAAATGCATGAGATGATTCGCTTTCATTGGAATGATTTCGACGCTGTTGCCCGACTCGGGAACGAATTTGAAACGCAGCTTCGGAATGATGTGAATGCGTTCTATCAAGGGGGCCAACCCCCAGTTTACAATCGCACCCGTCCTGCTCCTCCTACGAATGGTTCAACTTACACAGTAGCCGACGTGCTGAATGGAACCGACCAGTACGGGCAGCAGTACAAATTCGACCCTAACTCAGCCTATGGATTTCTTGACCCGAATAACGCTACAGGTATCGCTGTTCCTTTCGTCTCGGAAGCAGAGTCATACTATGCAATCGTAGCCCTATCCGCGCGGCAGGTTATGGGAGCCTATGTCTTCGCAGTTCCTCCAGGCGCGACTGACAGCTCGGGGGAGGTAGAGCCTCTCATGTTCCAGAAGGAGATCTCCAGCAATGGTAATATCAATACTGTCGATGTTCTCTACCCAGCGTCTCCGTTTTTCCTGTATGCCAACCCGACTCTGCTGAAGTACATACTTCAACCCCTATTGGAGCTGCAAGAGGGCGATTTCTACCCGAATACTTACTCCACGCACGATATCGGCGCTCATTTCCCGCTGGCAACGGGCCATGTTGAGGGAACTGACGAGTATATGCCGGTAGAGAACAGTGGAAACTTCATTCTCATGGCATATGCTTACTACAAATTCACGGGCGACTCCAATTGGCTGACTGCGCATTACGAGCTTCTAGCACAATTCGCGCAGTACCTGATCGACTTCTCCCTCGTTCCCTCCGCGCAGCTCAGCACGGACGATTTCGCGGGCGAGCTCGCGAACCAGACGAACCTCGCCATCAAAGGAATTGTGGGTTTACAAGCCATGTCGTCGATCTCGCGAGTAGTCGGAAAAGGAGAAGACGCAGCCAAGTTCGCCGACAAGGCCACGTCGTTCTACACCCAATGGGAGGACTACGCCATCGACCCATCAGGAAAACACACACTCCTCGCGTACCAGTGGCGCTCGAGCTGGGGCCTGCTGTACAACATCTTCTTCGACAAACTCCTGAACATGGGGCTGGTGGACCCGAAGGTGTACGCGATGCAGTCGGCGTGGTACGCGACGGTGTCGCAGACCTTCGGCGTGCCCCTCGATAACCGCCACCACTACACCAAGTCCGACTGGGAAGTGTGGGTTGCGGCGACGTGTTCGCCGACGACGAGGCGGCTGTTTATTAATGCGATCGCGTACTGGCTCAACGAGACCGTGACGAACCTTCCGTTTTCGGATTTGTATGAAGTCGTCGGCTCCGGTGACTATCCCCTGGGTATCGACCACTTTAGCGCCCGGCCCGTCGTCGGCGGCCACTTCGCCTTGCTTACACTGGGGAAGACGGGTCAGCTTGCGAATGCGGCGGGTGGGGACACGACGGGGAGTCTGTTCACGAAGAACGGCACCGAGCCGCTCCCTATTGCGCAGCCGCCGACGCCGGCTTGGCACGTTAATGCGCCGTACAAGAATAGGGCCGTAAGGAAAACGCCGCCACGACCGGATGAGATGGAGTCGAGGAGTTCCGCGCATTCTCATGGTAGGTAGATGATATACTAGAGAGTGGCATGTGCGGTGAGTTAGATCACCGGCGGCGCAGGCGTGATGGTTGATTTCGTTTGATTTCTTCGGGGTTTACTTCTATTCTTTCGTTTAGCTGCGGCTTGATGTAGGGATCTCGTTGCATTTACAATCACGTAGAAGCGACTTACATGGCGTTGATAGACTCATTAGAGTAGTCAATGGGAAATCTCGTTACATTCATAATCAGTGCCATTTGCTTGGGTGATGATTGCGAAGCAATCTCATGAGAGTATATGAGCGAATGTATTGAAGCCATATCCCGATTTATCCCCCCTAGCCATCTACGCGTAAGTTTAAGTATAGAAAGAGATATAACGTTAAAACGAAAATGAAAGATATTTCTTTTAGAATATTAAAATTTAAAACGTTAAAATAAAATAAAAGGTGGTATTAATAAGTGGGTGTAAAGTTAAATTAAATGTCAGATATAAGTGGGTCTCCGGGGTTTAGTTATTAGATCTCCATTAATCACATGATATTAATTATAATTAAAAAATTCGTAGATATAAAATTATATATTTATAATAATAAAATAATAATTAATTATTTTATATAACGTTTATAATTATTTAATAATTAAAAATCTTATCGTTAATCTTTTAAAATAAACATTAATAATATTTTTAAAATCATTTTTTTAAATCTTAAAAGTCTTAAATAACAATTAAAATAACGAGATATAAACGTGTTATTAAAATGAGTTTTTTATATAATACCGGTAAATTAATCATTAAAAATAAATTACGAAATTTAAAAGATTAATTAAATTAAAAAGTAATGTTTTTATTTAAAATAAATGGATATAAGATTTTAAAATAAATTAAAAAATAATAATTATAATTAATTAAATTAATAATGTTATTTATTAAAAAAATAAAATATAAAAAATAAAAAGTTTTAATTTAATTTAAATAAAATTAAATTAAAATATTATTTAATTAAATAATTATAAATGATAATGTGTTTATTTTAAAATTCGAGAAAATTTAATATAAAATATAAAACGAGCTTTAAAAAATATTTAATTTTACCGTTTTAAAAAAAAAGTTATTTAAAATAAATTATATTTTTTATTAAAAAAAATTAAATAAATTTAATAAAAAAAATAATGTGTTTTTAAATTAATAAATTAAATTATTAAAATCGTTGTTTATTATTATTAACGTATATGTTATTTTATAAATTTACTTATGTTAAAATAATATATTAATTTAAAAGTAACATGTGATAAGTTAAAAGTAAATGATAAAATAAAAATTTATTATTAATTTAAATAAATGGTTTAATTAATTAAAAATGTATGAAATGTTTTATAATAATTAAATAATTAAAAGAAAATATTTATAAAAATAAAATTTTATAATGTTTTAAATGTTTTAATTATAAGCTTATAAACGATAAATTTTTTAAATATAATATAAAATGTTTTTTTTATATAAGTTAAATTATATTAAGTTTTAAATATAAAATGTATTATAAATAAAATTATTATATATTAAAAAATTATTAACGATTTTTATCGAGCGATATTTAAGTTTATATTTAAGTTTAAAAAAATGATTAAAAGTGTTTTTAAAATTATTTTAAGTGGTTTTAAATTATATAATTATAAAAGTATTTTTTTCGCACTAATTTTTTTAATTAATTAAAATTATCTTTTAACTTTTATAATACGTAGTTTAAAGTCATTTTAAGTTAAAATTAATTACCGTTTTATTATTATTTTTATTATTTTTATTATAATTAAATTTAATTAAATAATTATTAAATAATCATTTTAAAAATTAATTAAATTATTAAATAAAATATTAAAATAAATTTTAAATCGATTATTAGTTTAAATAACTAATTTTTTCCAGGTTTATTTTATATTTAAACGTGATTTTAAACGTGATTTAAGTGTTAATTAATTTTTTTAAAAGAAATAACTAAGAAAAAAAGCCTTATACACGTTTCGTACGGTTATATTTAATTATAATGTATTAAATTATTATAATAAAATCATATAAAATTAAAATTATTAAAAAATTATTTATTAATTAAATTTTTTTTAATATTTTAAATAGTGGTGGTTGAGATATTAATGATTTTAATGGTGGTATTACGGGTATTATTATTAAAACCTTAAAAAAAAATTGTTTTTAAGTAATTTTTTTTTGTTTTAAACTAACATTTAATTAAATCGTGTTGTATTTTAATTTTAAATGAATAATAAAGATATTTAATAAATTATTTAACTTTAAAATTTATTTTAAAACTTTTTATATGCTTAATGATGGTATATTTTAACTTAATATTTTAATATTATGTTGATTTTATCTCCACGTACGGTTATTTTTTTTAAGATGGTTTTAAACTAGTAATTATGCGGTTTTAATAACCGGTTTTATATATATAAAAGCTTAAATTAATAAAAAAACTGTAAACCGTAACTAATAACCGCATAACTTATTAATTTAAAACCACTTAAAATAATTTTAAAATTAAATTTAATAATAAAAAAGTTAATAACTATAAAAATAAAAAAATAATTATAAAAAAAAAGCTTAAAAATATTAATAAGTATAAATTTTATAAAAAAATTAAACGCATAAAAAACGAGACTTTTAATTATCCCGTTTATAAATTAACTTATAATTTAATTAAATGTTTTTATATTTTTTTAAAAAAAACTTAAAAGAGATTTATTTTAAAAAAGTATATTTAAAAAAAATATTTAAAACTTTAAAAAACTTTTAAATTTAAGCTTAATTAAAAATGTTAAAAAAAGGTAAGTTTAAATTATAAATATTAATAAAAAAAATAACTTAATAAATTAAAATTAATTTTATAATTAAATTAAAAGAGATATATTTACGGTATTTATTATTAATAAAATTAAAAGCTATTTATTATTTTATTTAATTTTATTTAATAATAATAGCATTATTATAAAAATTAATTAAATATAAAAACTAATTAATTAAAAAAAAGTTTTATCCGGTAATAATTTATGATTAAAAAATAAATTTTTATTTATATTAACTTATAAGTGTATAAGTATAATAATTAAATAAATTATATTTAAATTTAAAAATACCATTTATTACTTATTTTTATTAATAACCTTAATATTTTTTAAAAAATTAAAAAAATATAAGTATTAATAAAATAATAAAAATAAAAAAATTACCTTACGAAAAAAAAATAATATTTTAATAAAAAAAATAAAAGATATATATAATTAATATATATTAAAATATAAAGCTTTTATTAAAAAACATAACATTATTTTTAATATTTAAAAAATATAATAAAAGTATTATTATAATTTATAAATTAAAAAAACATTTTTTATTAAAAATATTTAAATATAACATTAAAAGTTAAGCCATTTAAGTTTATAATTATTAAAACATTTAATAAACTTATTTTAAAAGGTGATAATTTATGATTTTATTAACATTAAATGTAAAGTATATGACATGTTAAAAATAAAATAATAAATTTATAAAGCCTTAAAACTTAATTATAATAACCTTAAAAAATATTTAATAATTGATTTTTATGATTATAAAAAATTATTAAATAACGAGAATTTATATTTAATATTTACTTATTAAATGTCGGATATTACTTAAGATTATATTTTTAATGATTATAAAATTAATATTTTAATTTAAATTATATATTTTTATATTAATTAATTTAAATGATAATTTAATATTAAAATATAAATGATTAAAATCGATAATAAAATTATTATAAATAAGTTTTAAATAAATTAAAGTATAAAAGTATAAAATATTTAAGTTAAGCTTTTAATATTTAATATTTAAGCTTAAAATAATAACATTAAACGTTTAAAAAGTATATTAAAAATTAAAAGATATATTATATATATTAACGTTAAATTACTTATTTATTTATGATTAAAAGTTTAAAAAGTAACGATATATTTATATAATCGGATACTTAAAATAAAAAATAAATAAAAATTACTATTTAATATATTCTACGAAGTTATTAAAAAAAAATTAAAAAAATTTATAACATTTAATAAATATTTAAATTAAATATATTTATAAGCATATAATTATAAAATATATGTTATAATTAATAATAAAAAATTACATCGTAATAAATTAAATAAATTAAACTTTAAAACATAAATTAATTATTTAATAAGATATAAATTATTTAATATTTATCGGATATAAATATTTTATTTAAATAAAATTATTAATATAAAAAATGTCGTTTTTAATAAAAAAAAATTTTTAACGGTAATTTAATTACCTTTTAAAATAATTTATAATTAATATTAATAAAAAAAATCTAAGAATTAATTAATAAGTATATTTTAAAAGATTTAAATTATAAAATTAATTTAAATGAATTAAAAAAAACATTAAAACGATAAAAAGATTTATATAAAATTATAAGATTAATTATTAAAAATGATAATAACGAAAATGACGTAAGTATTAAAAACTTATACTTATATATTATTATTAAGTTTAAATTATTACTTATACTTTTTCCGAGTTTTTTATTAATATTATTATGTTATTTAATATAAAATAAAAATATAAACTTTTAAAATTTATTTTAAAATATAAGTTTAAAAAATCTTAAACTTTAAAAAACAACTTTTTTTATTAACATAAAAATATCGTTTATAAAATAATTTAAATAAAAAGTTTTAAATTATATTAATGTTAATTATATATTATAAATAAAAAAAAAGTTATATAAAAATATCTTATTAAAAGCATTTTATTAATATAAAAAGTTAATTAACCATCTTATAAGGTATCTTTTTAAATAAATTAAATAAAATTATTTAAAAAGTTATAATATTATAAAATTATAAATTAAAATTAAAAAAAAAGATTTAAAAATAAATGGATATTAAATTTTAAATTATATATAAGTATATGTTTATAAATTTAATAAATATAAAAGATTTTTAAAATGTAAAATATAATTTATTATATAAAAAAATTAATAAAAAAAGTTATATTTAAAAAAATGTATTTAATAATTTTAATTAAAAGATTATTTAAAATTTTAATAGTTTTAATGGTAAGGTTTAATTTTAAAATAATTTAATATAATATAATAAATGTTTTTATTCATGCTTTTATAAAAGATATTATATATATATAAATGTTATTTAATTATAAAAAGCCGGGAATTATTTTATAATTAAATAAAACGTTATATGATTTATAAACTTTACCGTTATTATAATAATAAAAATTCTCGAAGATTTTAATAAATTTAAGTTTTAAAATAATCTCGTATAAATTATATTATTATATAAAAGATAAAATATTAATATTCTTTTATATAAATGACATGATAATTATATATAAAAAATATTTATAATTTATAATAAATTAAATTATTAAAAAATTAAAAAAATGTTATAAAATGATCGATGAAAGCGATATTCACTGGTTTTTTAAAATAAAAATAATTTAAGACTAAAAATAAAAAAAAATTTAATTATCTTAAACTTTTTATTTTAAAAAAATATTAAAGTTAATTAATTTAATTAAAAGATTTTTATTTATTTTTATAAATTCCGATGAATTTTTATCGTAAAAAAATCACATTTTATCTTATAAAATTTAAAAATTTTAACATAAAATTAACTTAATGTTATTTAAAATAATTAATATTTAATTAAATATAATTTTTATAATATTTAAATTTATTTGATTTTTTATAAATTTTAATAAAACTTATTAAAAAGCTGTCGATTAAATTATTATATATTTATATAAAATTAAATACCATGCTTTAAAATTTAACGGTAAAAATATATTAATAATAGTTAATGATGTTTTATTTACCGATAATAATTTTAATTAAAAAAGTTTATAAGTATATGTTATGATTTTTTTTAAAAGATTAATTAAATAAAAAGTAAATAAATAAAATATTATTATCATGTTTATCACCGAAGCCGAGTTATTAACTTTTATTTAAATTATTAAAAAAATGTTGTATATTAATTATATAATAAAAAAATTAAGCATTAAATTAAAAAGTAAACGAATTACGATTAAATGCGATAATATTTAAATGATTAAATTAATTATTACCGAAATAACTTAATTATAAATTAAGTTATAATATATTAATATTTATAATTATTAATTATATTAAAAAATTATATGCGGTATAATATAAATTAAATATATGCTTTTAATAAAAATAAAAATAAATGGTTTAATTAAAATGTTACCGGCGTAAAAATGGTTTAAATTTATATAATAAATCGGTTTATAAAATATATAAGTTATAATTAAAATAAAAACATTTAAAAAAAATTAAATTAAAACGAGAGATAAAATATTAAATTAAAATTATATTAAATAATATTATAATATTAATTTAATAAAATTATAAAAAAAATCTTATTAAAAAAATATGTTAAATATAAATAAATCTCCGGGGTTTAACCATTAAATTTTTATTAATCACACGATATTAATCATAATTAAAAAATTTATAAATACGAAGTTATATACTTATAATAATAAAATAATAATTAATTATTTTATATAACATTTATAATTATTTAACATTAAAAGTACTCGAGTTTTACGAAAAATATTATGTCGTTAAAATTTTTAATAAACCCCTCACCGAGAATGAGGGGTCCGGTGTGCTTAAATCGCTGCGATAAGAAATTTTTAATAAAAAGTTTCTCGCGTTCCACGGCCGACACGATTATATAAGTAAAGTAAAAAGCTATAATAATTAATTTTTTTTAATTTTATATATAAGTAAAAAAAAATTTAATATTTATAAAAATTTAAGTTACATCACTGAATTGTACGATTTCGTAAAGTTATAAATTTTTGAAACTTGAGAATTAAATTTATCGTATGATGCGGTTATTTAAAGCTATCTCCAACCGTGTTGCCGCGAAGCGGCCAGGGTACGCCGGAGGGTTTTTGCGACGGCCGCGCGCAGCGGCCGGAGCAAAAACACGGAGGCGCCCTTCCCTGCAATGGAGTAACTATAAGGAGGCTACGGGGGTGGCTGTGGAAGAATAGGGGGGACGGGAGGAATAAGGGAAGGGGGTGGTAGCTGCGGTGGTGGTTACGGGAGTGATGCCTACGGGGGAGGAGAGGCTACGGGGGAGTAGGGGGAATAGGGTGGATAGCCACAGGGGGTAAGACTACGAGAGAATAGGGGAACGGGTGGAATAATGAAGTATGTATGGGGGATAGCTTTAGGGGTGGTGTTGCGGGGGAATAGGGGAGTAGGGGGTAGGTACGGGGGGAGGCTACGATGGTGGTGGATACGGGGGGTGGCTACGTGGGAATAGCTTCATTAGACTTAAGGAGGTTTCGTAAAACTCGGGTTCCTGTGCCACTGGGGGTGGCCTCGGTTTTGTTGAGAGCGCATGACTCTACTTCACCATCAACGCATAGTTGATAGTCACGTAGACCTTGTTCTACGCCATCAAGACCCAGCGCATATGATTAACCCCCGTACCTTTAGGCACGGGATCGAACGGCTGAAAGCAGAAGAGGAACTTGGCCGCGTGTGTCTTGCAGCCCACATCTGAACTGGTGTAAATGTCATGGAGACCAACGGTGCTATTCTCGGTCAAATCCCAGAACACCGCTTGGGTATCTCTAAAGAAGTCTGGAGCTTGGCCGAGAGGGTCGACGCGAGTTCGAAACGGCAAGAAGTTGGCGCAGGTACTATTCAGTATCTGTGGGTTCTCGACGCCGACGTTTCGTCCCGTTATCAGGATAGATGGCGTGGCTCCGCACTTCGTCGTAAGAGACTCGACGTCCACGCTAATGGGAGCAAATTTAAGGCGATCGCTGACGGGTTGGAATGAGATAGTCTAGGTTGGCTGGTAAGTTTTTTAATGAGACTTTCAGAAATACAAAGTTGCCTAACGGTCTTCTTGATGCAACCAATTGATATACCACTTGAATGGTTGGATGACGGGGAGTTCCTTTCTTCGGGCTATTGCCTGAAACTGCTCGTCGAAGATGCGGAGTAAAGTCCCATCGTAGGAGCCATGGTCGACCTTGATAGCAGGCGTGAGAGAGGCATTTTCTTTGGAACGAGGTAGAAGGTATTTGATGTTCGGCTTCCCAAACTCAAACTTGGAGTCTCGTAGCTTTTCAACTTTGATGCGAGTACTATCATAATGTATCCCACGGCGAAGATTAACGTAGAAGTTTCTGAAGTAATTGAAACGGATTTTATTTTAGGAACTCGCGCTTAAAATTAATAACTTACAATAAAGTAATAAAAGTGTTTTGATAGGTGCTTATGCAGGGCACACGTGACACATAGGACGTGTTTCCCCGCTGCGGCTGAAAAGGATGGAGGTTGGGAACGTTGCGTATGTATCGAGACTTCAAGCAACCTCGAAGAAAATCTGTGACCCATCGGCGATGTATCGAATACTTGTCACTATAAAGATCTGCTAAACTCACTATGACCATGGGGACGGCAACGGGCTTCTCTAAACCCAATACTACGGCAGAGCTGCTGGAAAAACTGTATTCCAACCCGAACAAACAAGAATCCAATATAGGATATCATCAGAGTATACGTAAGGGGAAAGAAACATCCGCACTTCTGGCGTTATCACGGTCAATGATAAAAGAGTTCTGTAGAAACCCGAATCCATTGTATGCTACCGAAGCTGCCGCATTATGTGCTATGTCACGCTCGATGCCACAATTGTCGCCCTTTACTAAAGATTACGACTATTCGGCCCTACTGAATGCTTTCATTCGATGTATTATAAGCGATCAGGGTATATCGGATGGAGCATTGATAGCATCCTTTGGCAGAGCATTACACTGTGCTCCCGATGGCACCATCAAAGAGACGGCCCAGGTCAAATATGGACATATTGTTCAACACATTACGAAGTTGCTCTCGGAAGCTATTTCTGCAGCTAGTGTGGAGAGCCAATACAGCTTGCTCTGCACGCTGTCAGAGCTTTTGGATGTCATGAATGATGCCAAGTTCGAAGGGATCAGCGACGAAAAAATAGCGCAGCCTCTGTTCGATCTACTAGAGGAAACCAAAAAACATAGCGAATTACGGCTCTCTCAAGTTGCATGTTATGCGTATCAGGGGCTCCGCGGCATTCGTACCGACACCAGCACATGGGAAAAAACCGGCAAGGCTGTATATCGCACCCTCCTAGCTGTCGTTGCGATCGCCAGCTCCATCCCTTCTATGAACCCTGAAAATCTCATCGAGGGAACGCTTGACGCCCTAACTCAAGCAGAGATTATAGCGAAAATTATTGCCGACCTCATGGAAACGGCAAAAGCGTATGATGATGCAAAGCATCCAAGCTCATGGTACAGCGCTCTTCGTGGCATTGATCTCTTGATTCGGGCGAAAGCCCCGCCTAGTGAACTGGGGGCTTTACTTGATGATCCTAAATTTCGGATAAAACGGGACAAGAACTTCTTGTGTGGGCTCTGCGCGCTGCTAGAGCGGGTTAAACACGATGAGAGCAGAAACGACGACATTGTCAAGGTGCTAACCAAATTCCTAGATCAGCAAGGGGCCATAAGCAAGTCTAACAGAGTCCATCAATGGGTTGAATTAATTAGTGGCCATCCTATGCTGACGAAGCCCTCCAAGATCCGGCGCCTAGTCCTCAAATTCTTACCTAGCCCACGCAAGTACAGCACTACCATTGGATACCAAGAATCGTTTCCTCAAATACTAGCGGGGGAATTAATGGCAAAGGCATGGGATGGCTGCCACTTAGTTCGAGTATTCTATGCTGATCAGATAATTCGGGATTATTACACCAACGAAAACCCTGGACGACTTACAGTCGAACGAGTTAGTAAAACGGGCACCTTACCCATGGACAAGTGCTATATCAACATGACTGTTTTGGAGAGCAGTACTAAGGAGGCGGAAAGTGCTGCGTCAGCTCAATCCTCGCTGCCTTATCGTTTAGCAACCTTCAAGCCTGAAGAGTCAAAGGCTATCTCCCTGCCAGACCTTCAGTCCCACTCGAATCACCAGAAAGGTATGCTTATATTCTCCTTGTTCTTTCATATTTTGCGCGGCCCTAAACCTGCTATGAAAATCTTGTGACCTGTAGAATTCTTAGGAGCGAAATGGCGTGTGCTCGTCCGCGGGCAGGCAGGGGTGGGCAAAAGCACTCTCTGTAAGAAGATCGTATACGACTATATATACCACGATATGTGGGCCGACATCATCGACCGCGTCATCTGGTTACCACTACGTGAACTGAAGGTCAACTCTCAACTGAACCATACCATCGAGAAACTTCTCGAAGCACAGTATTTCGACAGTCATCGACATAGTCCACTCCTCGATGCACTCCACGAGGAGCGTGAGAATGAGAAAAGTAGGACTTTATTCATCCTTGATGGTCTGGACGAAGTAATGCATCTGGTGGGAGAGTCTAGATTGCTCCGAACCCTTTTGCAAGTACCTCGAGCAATTATCACCACACGGCCGTACGCACTTGACCGAAATATAGTCCAGGACATTGATCTAGAGGCTCAGACCGTCGGGTTTAATCCTGAACAGGTGAAACAGTATATTAAGGCCGTCGAGCCGCACAATGCAGCCAAGATCCAGGACTTTCTGAGTGGTCGCCCAAACATCCAAGCATTAGCAAGGATCCCAGTCCAGCTCGATGCCCTTTGTTATAGTTTTAGAGCAGGATCGCTTCATGGAGGCAAGGACCCGCAAACCATGACCGATCTCTATCGTGAAGTCGAGCTGGCAATGTGGCGAAAAGACATGGTCCGGTTAGAAACTCGTTATCCACCAGGGCGGTCGGATACGCTCTCCCAAATTGACGCTTCGGGGATGGAACCTGAGGAAGTTCTGTCCGCGATTCGAGGATACGTCAACAAAATTCAAACTCTTGCATTTCATGGACTCTCAAGCCACAAAGAAGAATTTGACTGGGATTACCAGAACGAGATTTCGAACGAAAAGGAGTTGATTTCGCACCTCCCTGAATCGGCACTTGAAGTGCCGTCGATAGACTTTCAAAAGATATCACTGCTTCGCACATCGGACGGCGGCAGAGCTGAGCATAGTAGCTACCACTTCCTACATCTGACCTTCCAGGAATACTTTGCAGCCCATTACTTCGTACAACACTGGCCACATAAGAAATTACCGGGGTTAAAAAGGACAGCTGAAGAGTTTCTTCGTGAGGAGAAATGGAACCAGCACTTCAACATCATGTGGCGCTTTGTGGCTGGCCTGCTTCATGATAAAAAGAAGTCAAAAGAATTCTTCGATACGATTGAAAACAGACCCTACGACCTCCTTGGGTCAGCACATCATCGTCTAATTATGCATTGTCTTGCCGAAGCTAAAGAAGCACAAGACACTGCGGATTTCCGGCAACTCCGAGACAACCTGCATGATCGTATAATGCAGTGTTTTATATACCAGACGGGCGTGCTAGGAAGTGACACTTCTATCGCGGCTGAGATAGAATTCCCAGAGGCCATTTACCGGCGATGCTTTGATCTACCAGATCAAACTCAAAACAGGGAGTACCGGCTTCTAATAATTCTTCGGAAACGCCCCATAATATCCCCACAACTAGCCGACTATTTGCTTAAGAGATACCTTGAAAGCAGTGATAATCTTTTACGATCCTCTGTTATTCAACTGTTCTCGTATCATGGCGACGCGATGCCTAAAAGCTATTTTAATAGGATGGTTCAACTCCTAGAGGACGATGATAGGGGTATCTCAGGGGCCGCCGCATTAGCGTTAACTTCACAAGGAGATGCGATCTCAGAGATAGCTGGGCTCATAAAAATGCCGAATGCACAAGTTCAGCACCTCGCACTCGACATCTTGGCGTGTCATTCAACCCTACCAAAGAAAATGCTCATGGACATAGTGGCTCTGTTTCATGATTTACCCCAAGCTCACGCCATGTTAGTTCTCCATCGACAACTGTCGATCCCAGAAGAGGTCATTCTAGAGATATTAAACCTACTACAAGACGAACGCTTGGTGACGTTTGCAGAAATTCCGCGCGACTTGCGTGAATACAGTTTTGACAGCGACATCCATGAGAGGGAGTACATGCATCTGACAGAGATTGTAGCTAAACAACCAAGCTTATCGTCGGAGCCTATCATGAAGTATCTAATATTGATGCTCAAGGATAGAAGTAAAATAACCAGGGATCGAGCTATGAGTATCTTGGTTGCGAGCCCCACCGACGTCATTCTGGGAGCCCTTCCAGAAATCATGGGTTCATTGAAGCACCCTAGCGAAGGTAGTTTGTCTGCTGTTGAAGGGGTCTTAAGTAGACATAAACAGAAGAATTTACCAGAATACGTCGTCAGGGGGGTAGTAGACCTATTAGAAGGGTCTAACAAAGATATCCAGTCCACCGCAGCGAACATCTTAAGTCATCAAGAAGTGGCTTTCTCTCGGGAAACCCTTGAGCAATTGGATAGTTTCTTAGACAATCCACATATACGATCTGCTGCGACAATAGCGTTGAATGGGCAGCGTTCTCTACCAGAAAAGGTCGTTCAGAAACTACTGATTAATTTCAAGGACCCGACCACACGCTCCAGTCAAGAGTCCATCTTATCCAAGCAATCTTCCTTTCCTAATGAATTTCTTGAAGAGTTGGCGGACTGGCTGCAAAATCTTGATGCAGGGCTGCGGGCACTGGCAAGCAGTGTATTACAAGGGCAACCGACTCTGCCGAATGCCCTTGTTGACAAGATAAGTGGCATAGTGCGGTCACAAGATGCGGACATCCAATATGCTGCCATGAAAGCTCTAAGCAAGCAATCCTCACTACCGAAAGAAATCCTCCACGAAATAATCGTGAAGTCGAAGCACACCGACAAACCATCATATGATAATATGGAGACTGCACTGAAACACCAGTCGTCCATATCACCTGACCTTCTACCTAAGATCCTCTCTTCAGTAGACTACGCTGATATTTTGAGTTGGGGCTTGGTGAGAGACATCTCAAAGCACATGACTGATTTGCCAGATAACATCCTGAAAGAGACATTGAATTTATTAGGTGATACATGCCATGAGGGCCTTAAGGCGGGCGTAATGGCCCTTTTACGGTCCCAGAGGTCAGGTTTATCGGATGTGATTCTGGGAGAAGTGCGGCATCTCTTTCATCGTCCACATCAGGCCTACAAAGAGGCGGCGATCGATGTTATCTTGTCGCAGCGGTCTACTGCTGCAGCAACAGTTTTCTACGAGTTAGTGCCCTCATTGGAAGATCTCGATACTCAGCTCTATTATTTAGGGCTCGGTGACTTTCTCTTAGCACAAGAGACTCTTCCGGAGAAAACGGTTCGGGAATTAGTTAACTTACTAAATTCCCAAGCTCAGGTCGTCTGGTATAACGTATCAAGAGTTCTCTCCCTGAGCTCAGCTATATTAGATGAGACGTTCGTTTCATGGCTTCACAGAATGGACAACAATTCTTTCACTAATCTCTACCGTTTTTGGCTGGCGGAGAGCTTTAAAGGGCTTGCGACATGGCGGAGTGGTATAAAGGATACCGATACTGTTCTTACAGTAGGGACAAGGACGAGAAATATCTCATTGAATGGCCTTCAAGACAAAATCGATGAAGCGCGAAGAGCTTTGAATGCTACTTTTCTTTTGTAATGCTTGGAGTTTATGTAGGATTATTACGTTGATGATGGGATTTTGGTTTATTACATTTTCTAAAAAGGTAGGCGGCAGGCGCCCTACTTATGCTACCTAGTGGTGTCTAATACGGGATATACTACTTTGTGTATAGGAGGATGTATTATAGTATCTCCCCATTAACCGCTAGTATATGACGGTCTACGCAGGCGGGTTCCCGCGAAGACTCATCAATTTATTAACCGTATGGGAAGCCTTCATCTCAAAAACCTGTTTTTGGAGCACTTCTGGACACTACTCATTGCAAGAGCTCTAAGTACAAGAGGCGACGGCTATATAGGGAGACAATTTCTATACCCTAAGACGCATCAATGCATTAACATAACACCCCTACCAAGTCTACTGCTTGACAGCCAGGAAGTCACCGACAAGCTCCATGAATCGCTCGCGATCCTCCCAGAAGGACGTGTGGCTCGAATTCTCCAGTGTCACCCACTTGACCTTGTTGATAGTCCTAAAGAAGGGTTCTACGACGAAGTCCATCACCTCGTCGTATCTACCATTCAAGAGCAACGTTTCCACTTCGATGTTGTGTGCGTCTTTCCAGCCCTCCCAGTCCTTG
Organism: Hypomontagnella monticulosa; assembly: GCA_902825475.1. Taxonomy (NCBI): domain Eukaryota; kingdom Fungi; phylum Ascomycota; class Sordariomycetes; order Xylariales; family Hypoxylaceae; genus Hypomontagnella; species Hypomontagnella monticulosa. Next base: position 1,765,028 of record CADEBF010000008.1, read on the forward strand.
AAGGTGCCAACTGTGTCGAATTCCGAGTGCCCTTGCCTAAACGGGACCGGGTTAGAAAACGTGGAAACGAAAGGGTGATTAGGATATCCGAAGAAACGTGGAAGGGTATGGTATGACAAGATAAAGAGTAGCTTACATGGTGGTATAGGCAGTTGAATCCTCCTTGAGGTTATTGAAGGTGCGCTGGATAGGTTCAGGCATCGGGTCCAGCCGGCATACGTATCGCTTAGTAAAGGCAGAAGCCGCCTCCTTGAACTCGGGGCTATCATGGTCGCCCTTTTTGTCACACTCCTCCAGGGTGCGGCGGACTTCCTCGGGCAGCTCAGCAAGCCTTTGCTTGCATGCTTGCTTGTAGAGCGGCATGCTGGCGGGCGACCCTGATAGGACCAATTTCTTGAGACCACGGGGGCGGCGACTGGCGTACGAACTGCCAAGCATGCCACCCCAGCTCTGGCCGAGGATGTAGTATCCTTTCTCCCGCAGGCTAAGGTGGTCGATGAGATTGTCGAGTTCTTGGATAAAGAGCTCAAAGGTCCAGAACGACTCGTCGCCTAGCTTCTCTTTCAGATGGGTGGAGTTGCCACACCCAATCTGATCGTAGAAGATGATTGGGATCCCATGTTTGTCATACAGGTCAATTAGAGCGACTAGGTAGTCGTGGCCGGCACCCGGGCCGCCATGGAGCGCGATGATTGGTGGGGATGCGGAGGTCTTTAGATCGCCAACAATCTTGTACCAGGTCTTACACGGCTTCCCCGCGCCCAGAGCCTCATAAGCTACTTCTCCTTCGGATGTGGGGTTTGCTGACATGATTCCAAAGGGGCCAAGCCAGGCGGTAAGTTGAGGTGGCAGGGTTGGTACTATGGTGAAGGGGGCTGAGTGGGTAGATTGTGGAAGTGAGGGAGGCGGGAAATAAAAGGCGTCACCTATCACGCGGGTAAGAAACTGGTCGAAGGATTAGGTAAGGTATATGGTATTACATAAGGTTACCAGAGAATGAACCTATGAGGCTTGATTTTCAGTCTTATTCTCCTCTCAGTCCTATGTGATTGTCAGTTGGGTAATGTAACACTACAGGAGCAGAAGTATCATGCAGCATGTGCTAGAAACTTATCCCTTCAGCGAGTCTTATTCAAAGTTCCCCCGCATAAGACCGCCCGTACGGTGGTACATAGTGCCCCTCTATCATAGGCACGTATCGGGGTAAGACATTCATAATGCTTGCTTTGGACTTGCTGTCGTCCACCCCATGAGTGAGCCATTATTGGCCAATATTCGCTCGGGAGTTGCATTGGGGGCTATGCAAGCCGTGATAAGCTAAACCCCGCTCTAGGTAGCCTACTGCAGGGTTGCACCATAGGGCTTCAGGGGTATGCGCCTCCATATAATTCCCAGAAACGTACAAAACATCACCCGGATAGCGGAGTTAACCAACCAACCAACATTCATTGTGACAAGTCCAGTAGCATTGGGAATATTAATTGCATCTCAGCCATGCCAGCTAGGGACCAAGAACGTTGCACAGATTCTCTGATTGGATAACTTCCACGACTTCACATGTAAGCTCAGGGGGGACTATTTCACCGAGCCAATCTGAACTATCGTGACCTTTCACCTCCAGATAAGCGACAAGCCTAACCCTTCCCGTCTTACTCGATATGTTTGTGTTTAGGCTTACTGCGTTCAAACGGCCCTGGTCGATAGGTATAGTTCCCTGACACGAGTACCCTCTGCCGTGCCCAGTTGTCTACGCTATCCCACTTTGCACATGTCGTCAAAGCCTCTAGCCGCTGTTCTTTCCCTTGAAGTGAGTTGTCTTCGTCCACCCACTCAAATGTTGTTACCGCGGTATTCGCGTGACACATTACTGCTTCGCGCAGAGCGTTGATGCAGTGGTCTAGACCATACTCAGTCAGCCATTCGTGTTAACCCAGAAGTAGCCATGGAAACATACCTGAATGAGCTTTGCCAAGATGATCCCTATATGGAGAGTCCACGAATTGTTTCTCGTAGTAGTCCCAGTGAACTACCATACGCAAGTTGTTGAGACAGTGTAAATGGTGATAGACACCTACGGAGCCGATATAGTCACCGCCGTTGACCTGGACACGGTTCGTCTTGTCAATTCCAAGAACCGCTAGCTCGTCCTCTTTAACTCTGATATTGATTGCTTTAGAGCGACTTAGCGATACTCGATAACGCGACGTTGCGGTGGTGTAGCTCTTACCGTATAACAAGTCATCCCATGCGGCATCAAGCTCCTCCGAGGGGCCCTGATTCCAAGGATGTGAGGGTGACCCCCATTCTGCCCTTTGTTCGAATTGTACAGTATCTCCTAGCGAAGCTTATAACTCAAGTCAGTAGAATCCCACTGATATAGGGTTAGAGACTTCTCGTACCAGTATAGCCGTGCGATGTCTTCGGCGACGGTGTCAGTCCGGTAAACCTCAAGGCAATCTCCACCGTTAAGGCCACAGCTATATATAATAACAAGAAGAATATAGCTATCAACAGAGCATTGGCCCTGAGCCATGTGCGAACCGGTTGGCGGCTGCTGTTATGCTCTCTGGAGGGGTCATGTAGTCGTATAGTGCCTTCTTCAGCAGACGGGCTAAGTAAAGGGTCTTGAGATTCTTCAGAGTGCTTTTCCATGGTGTTGAAAGAGCTGCGACTAAATGAGCTGTTAGTAAATCATCGAAGATGTTTTCGTTGGAGTGGATAAGGGTGAAAAATACCTAGGTCAAGAACGGACACGGAGGATGGCGGTCGAAGATGGTGGCCGGCTGATTTCTTGTCGACGAGCTAGTGTAGATGAATCGGAGTAAAGCGCACCACTTCGCTAATACCAAGACTGCGGTACCACATGCCTGAGGATATTACTGGGTAAATATGCCTCACCTATGAATATGGCATCATGGGGGTTCTGATATTGACAGCGTATCCTGGAGATATGACTGGATATCTGTAAATTAGAGGACCGTACGTGGCAGTGACCGTCTGCGGGTTATATAACGATAACCTGTACCCATGTGCCGAACCTGGGTCGGAAGGATCTAGATGTGCAGGTCTCATGCGTCTTACGGTGAGACTAAGCCCTACTACGTCAGTGGGTCTGGAAAAACGAACCCTTGGCATAGGCAAGCTCTAAAGCTATCATACCCTCGGTAGGCATTTTCTAGCTATAGAGTATGTCCTAGGACTTATCTACCTAGAGCTCCTGTTAGCATAAGAACATTGACATCCCACCTCTTGGAGTAGGCTATCGAACCTCTTCCGCATCACTCACCATCTCGAATATCAATCTCAAGGAAAACACGACCTAGTCTTACTCGGGCAACTATCATCATGCTCTACAAGACCTTCCTCCTTGCCTTCCTCGGGCTCAACGGCTTAGTCTCCTCCATGGTCATAGGTAATTAGCCCTCCTATCATCTACCTCTATATTATTATCACGTCAACATACTCACATCATCTCACAGGGGAGCGAGACTCCAGCCTCAGCAGCCCGGCTCCTGAAGCCAGGTCGCCTCCATCTATCATCTCCATCGTGGATGTCATGGATGCAGAGGATGAAGCAGAGGCATAAAGTCGACGGCATCTCTTTACATGACATCACATGCGGTTTATTGCCTTCATTTTGGATAGTTGGGTTTCTTAGGCGGGATGTTGGTGGAGGACTTGACTGTGGAGGACAATGGAAGCCTTAAAGTTAGCGCTGAGACATATGAGAATATCGACGGATGAATACCCTGGGCTATATGACTGAATCTTCTCACGTGACTCTCAAAATCGTTGACGACATACTGAGTGATATCTTAATTATAGCTACGAAGCTCTTCTTCAAGACGCACGGCTCTAAATCAATCCTGATAACATGTTGCTCTTGCTAACATGCGTTGCTGGTAGGCCTTAGTCCCAATTGTATATCCTCGGAGGAGGGATAGGACTCTTCGCCTGCAAACTCGGAACAACGGCGACATCGGTCGTGATCTCTATATACTCTCTCCGATCTCTGCCGTCAGAGCTAGCCGTTGCCCTGCTACATTGACCTCTATCCGACCTCGACTTATAATATCTCGTCAGGGGATATTGAGAGGTAAGTGTTGGGGTGTGGGCCGACATCATCCCGCTTTCTAGCGATCGCATGAACGGCCAGAAGTACATGATACAGGAAGCAAATATGCTAGAAAATAGAGTAAGTTGCATGCAAAGGTAATAGGGAAAGGCTTCTAGTGTGAAATTGTCCGCCGAGAGAGTCGGGAGGAAGACTAGCTGGGCGATGCTGGCTGCAATGACCCTATATATATGTTAGGATGTTACGTAGGGTGTCGAGTAAGTTCATTCGGGACGACTAACAATATTCGGAATGAGCAGAACGCGATTATCGCCAGGCGTAGCGTAAGGACCATGCGCAACGGATATATGATAGCGATTGGGTAGGCTATCAGCACCGCATCGGTCATGATGCTTATAATGTAGACGTATTTCAGAAAGGCATCCTTCTAGATATTAGGACCCATCCCCATCTGAGAATAAACAGTAGGAATCCATCTTACCTGGTTGATGCACACCGCATTCGTCCTATCCCAAGGTCCATGTGCGCCGCACTGGAACGCCGTTCCGAGAAATGAGGTTGCTGTCCAGATAACCACGAATGCGCCTACGACGCGTGCCCATCGGAGATGGAACCGATTTGGTGATAATGCGCGTATACTTTCGTAAACTGAGAGCTTGGAAAATCCGAGGCATAAAAGGAATAATAGGTCCCTTGCGTAGCCTGCCTGAACGCAGAATCTTAGCACGATGCCATTGTTCGCTATCGAGGACTGCTAACCTTGAAACCGGCGCTTAAATCTTCCTCTGATAATCCAACTTTATCTTTGCCGAAGATTGTACTCGGCTGTGTCAAAATGGTTATTGACTCGCCGAGGCCGAAGAGCTACATTAACGTGTCAGCAAGGAAGGGTAGAAGTGCGATAGGAGGAGTTTACATATGCAGAAAGGATAAGAACATCTTCTAGAACTAGAGCTCGGGAGGCCTTGATGTAGAATTTGGTCAATAGTCGGAAGCCGACCATTAGTGTACATAAGGCAAGAAGTAGCCATGTAGTCACTTGTAGTATTGGGTTGAGGTTCGACTCGTCCACGAATATGCCTCCCAGTTTCGGCGCATCCCCTTCCCCGCTGTCGCGACGGACCCCGACAAACATGACGAATGAAACGGTGAAGTCAGTTCAGAGTGGGCGCCGGAGCGATTGCGAACGATGTGCGTGACGCCGGATTTTCCTCCTAAGGGCTTACCAAAGGTTCATACCGGTGTCTTCATAGCCTGCCTAACAACATGTTCGTTTATAGGGTGAAAACGGTCGATTTCTGTCGGGCCTACCTCCCGGCTGTAGATATTGATCTCAGCGTACGTAGTATGGGGAAATACGCATACGGTTTCTCCCTGCTGCCTCCCTCCCTTATCTCATCTGTCTAGGTACAATGCTACCTACTCTTGTAGGACGCGATCTCATACCGGGACGTCGTATCGAGCGACATGGAATCACGAGGGCCATCAATATGGCCCCCACACGTTATAGGCGTCTTGGGATGCATTGAGATGGATCAGTGCGACTGGCTAGAAGAGAAAATCATATGGTAAGCATATGGTAACCGTTTGAAGGGCTGAAAAGATCCAAACCCTACCAAGCCCAAAAGTCCAGTTCGCGATAGGCGTTAGGGGCATGCTCGTAGGCGTGTCGATCACTAGTTATCACTAGCCTTAGGGGGTAAAGAAGCGCGATGTGCCGGTGGGAGACCAATGCCATACCCCATCGTACAGCCTGACAGGTAGCATTTCCAACGGCGACGTAGGTCGACGGGTTGTACAAGGTTATGCTTACTTCTTAGCGTTACATCGCGCGTGCATACCGAGCCATTATGCAACGCATCATTGTTGTACAAATTAATTCCATGTATTGATGCATAAAGACGAGAATAGGTGCGCCACAAGCGACGGCCACCCACGAGGGACACACAACAAGAAGATCCCTGCATTAGCGTTCGTTACCATGGTTCGCAGGCTTGGTATATCTCAGTGCGTGCCCTCTTTCGTTGATCGCTCCTTTGATTTGCCGATTGCATTTCAGCCGTAACTCTCCTTATGATAAGATCGTCGAGCTGATTTGTTACTGAGCGATGGTGTCATGTCCTCAAAGACGATAAACGGAGAATTTTCGGTTGTCGTGAGAAACCAATCATGGGAGACCACGCAGAATCCCTGTTTGGAAGAGAAGAGAAGCCGATAACACTCAGCCTGCTGATGCTGATTTTGGTGCGACGATACACCAAAGCTGCACGCCCTCAAGATAGAGTGCTGATGGCTGGCCTTCCATGGACTCGGGTAAGGCTCTTTATTCCAACCTTTACCTAAGCACTCGGAGCGGCTATATCTTCAAGATACATGTATGTATATATCATGAACCAACTGAGAGTCAGGGTCTGTTAAGTGTAGAATTATAGCTTAAATCACAGAAATTGGCCTCGGGGAGCGTTAAAGGTGTTTATGATAGCTCATACTAAAATAATATTCTAATCACGTAAATTTCGTATATATATCATTGCTATATGTAAACTAGACCTCCCTAATAGGTCCCTTGAAATAATGCCGCGCCCTGATGACATACCAAGCGATACTAAACACGAGCACGGCGGCATACACGACGGCGCTCCAATTGAGCTCTTCGGGGGTGGGGTTATTCGACAGGGGCCAGAAGGACCAGAACAAGACGAAACTCGTGTAAAGACATGCGAAGACATTATTGATAGTGCCGAAAGGCTCCGGAAGCTTCCAAGGGCCCCAGACGAGCTGGTCTGCGTGCAGAACCTCGATATCGGCGCCTGGGACGTACGGCTGGAAACCGCCTGTGCACCGGCGATAGAGTAGGAGTAGACCCGCGACGAGATACGAGGAGTAGATGGCGGCGAGGAGAAGCGAGAGGAGAGCAGATAGCACGACTTTTGATCCCAGCACGATGAATGAAATCAGAATGGTGATCCCCATAGTCGTCATGATCGCGTAGATGGGAAGCGAGTTTCGGTTCAACTAGGGGGGTATTAGTTAGTAAATGCGGGTAGAACTGAATGGAGATAACGCTTTACCTTCACCAAGTGCTTATCGAAAGGAAGTCCCTTATCCCGGGCGAACGACCACATCATGCGCGACGCAGACGCGTACGTGCTGATGGAGCTCGCAACAGCCAGCACAAGCACGACGCCGACCATGAGACACGCGCCGGTCGTCGACTTAACGGCCGACTCGAAAATTTGGAGGAACGGGTAGAAGAGCCTTTCGGCAGACTCGACCGCGGCATCGACGTCGCTGATGCAGAAGAGCAACGCGATCACCATGGCGAACCCCAAAGCCCCGTTGATGCAGATGGTGTACAGGAGCGCTTGCGGCACTACGACGTTGGCCTGTCGCACTTCCTCCGACATGTGCACGGCGCAGTCGGCGCCGGTCAGGGTGCTGGCGACCGTGGGGATACCGACGAGGAACGCGAGCCCTTGGGATGACCAGCCGCCGTTATTCGTGAAAGTGGTGAAAACTTCGGCCGGGGTGTTATGAGGCGCAAAGTAGACCAGCGGTATCAAGACGCCGAAAAATCCTGTCAAATGTAGGATCAGGACGAGACCTTCGAATTTGGCGAGCACACGGCCGGTGGTGGAGTTGACTATCACCGAAAACACCGCGACGGCCCACATGATCAGTACCGTGTGCCATGCTGCGGCGTCGTAACTCGGGTTGGCAAGAACCACAATGCCCTGTATAATAGTCGCGACTGAATAACTAGTAGTAATGGCTATAGCCTGCCAGGCCAGCGTTGTGAGCCAAGCCGTCAGGTAAGAAAGAAAATTGGCGCAGGACTCTGGCGCCATCATAGCGACCCAGTGATCTAGATATCAAAAGTTTAGTATTTCGCTCAAGTGCTACCATTATTATGAAAATGTAGTCTTACACTGCCCACCAGCAGTCGGCGCTACGGAAGCTAACTCGGCGATGGTTGCGTAGACTGAAGTGATTCCCACCCATCCGATCAGGAACGCCCAGATAACGCCGGCGGGGCCGACGCTGAGGAAGGTCGGCACGGACGTGACTAAGATACCCTCCCATGATAACAGAACCGAACAAGAGAGTCCCACGCTGGACATGAAGCCAAAGCTACGATTAAGAAGTGGTCGTTTCCCTAGTCGCCTTAGGGTGGCGTCGTCTTTGGAGTACTGGCGGTTGTTGCCTGAGTAATCAGACAAGAGCATGTCGCCATTGTTGCCGCTCGCGACGCGAAGCTCGATGGAGTTTTTTGACCCGATGGTGAGATCCATTGGATTGACGGGAAGTGGAAATCACCAAAACAAACCGAAAGCGAAAGGGAAAGAGAAGAGAATCAAAAAGACGCTACAAAATAATTATAATATTAGAAAGAGGAAGATGAGGCCTGATAACTGGCCCTGAGTCCCGGGGTGGTCGATTGAGGAATTCTTCTCGAAGCATTTAGTGTCAGCAACGTATTGCTTCAGTGGCTGGAGCACCCTGTCGAACCTCGGGGTATTAGTTCTGCGGGCACCCTTGCCCCCCTGTGCCACCAGGTCAGCCGTTACCAAGGGCTGTATCCAGGGTGGGAATATCCGGGGCTAGTTGACTGGTGTCTCAGTCCGAGATGCCTACTTCTCTGCTAGGGATAGAGTATCTCTCTGATTGCGGACCTGAAAGTAAGGCGGTATGAGTAAATACAAGGCGAGATAGACAATTCTTCTATCTACATAGATGCCTTTATCCGCCAGGTCTCGCTCGTGCTGAAGGGTTAGAAGGCGTGATAGGCATGATCGCCATTCTGAGCTGGGTATGGGCTCTTCTACCTTCCAAGATGGTGCCCTAGATACACGAGTAACAGTGCTGAGTCACCACCCAGTTTCTCGCTATCCGGGGATGGGGTGGTTACATTGCGTTTGTGGGACGTAGGCGTGATTGGCTGCCCGGCGAAGCTGTGAGAATTCTGAACAACACTGAAATCTCACCCATTTCAGCCCAAATGGTCAAACGGTGGTATTCCCCACTATACACTCACATATTGCCGGGGTAGGAGATGTCAGAGTTACATGAGCCAAGTTCAGCTCGTCCCGTTGATTGGTTTGCTTGCGCGTTCGTCTCTGTAGTGCCCATAGGTAGAGCGTGTTTCCGGGGCATTGTGGGATGGGTATAGGGTGAGAGATATATCTCGGATTTTCGTGTTCCTCCATGATGACAATTGAGGCACGTTGAAAGAGTGCTACTAGGTAGGCAATGATCACGCCAAGGCGAGGAGTACCTGGCCGACTTTCCCATGAACGCTGGATTTCTATGACTTGCTCACAAGTAAGTCGCCTGAAGGGACCGTCTTTGCTAATAGCTTTGAGGGTTGCGGTGTGGTATTTCCGGGAATGAAATTCCTCAAAAAGGCAATTAGGACCTTATTAGATTGAGGCATCCCGTAAAAGTACAGAAGGATCCTACAGTCCTGAATGGGCCATTTGTGGTAAGACGGACGAACAGCGTTGATTGCGGCTAGGATCTACACAGCTTCGGCAAGGGGGTTCGGAGGACAGCTCGGGCTGTTTGGTTATAAGTAATGGATCACGGCGCTTGAAGACATCTCTTCCTCCGCTTGTTGTCTTCTTTTTTCGTTAGCTTGTTGACGGACCCGGCAGTCAACTTTAGCGCACCAGCTTTGCGGGAAATATATCAGCCTTAACGGCGTTCGAGTAACCATGGCGCTTCTAGAATCTCTAGCGGACTCTAGCGAATGTGCAAAAGGCTTGTTTGAGCTGCAAGGTCCACGGGTCTAACCCAAGATCCTCGGGCGGGTCCTGTTATAGCCTATCTTTTACGTTGCATACCTTGCAACGCTGCTATCTCGTGCTGGGGATCCCTGTAGACATTATAGTGGCATCCTAGTGTTGGCGTTCCCGCCGGGGTGGAATACGTGATTAAGGGGTCAATCGCGAACATCTACCAAGATTCATTTATAGATAAGCATTAATGTTAATTCAATATGGTTATGTTCTATGTGACGTCGTGGTCCTCTGGATTACCATCTGAAACCGCATAGAGGGCTCCAAGGTCATTTCGTATCCACTCGTGGGTTTGTTCCGCGTGTAGCTTTCCAGGCAAAGCCGAATTCATACCGAATGAGCCGCTGAAATGAACGATGACTTCCCGATTTAAACGCCTCATCCAGTCATCACCAACCGACCGTGAGTAAAGACCGACCATACCCGCCTATACCATGCCTCTAAATCCAATATTCTTTTAAACCTATATATCTAACATGCTCCTGATCTGTTGTGGCGGCCCGCTGGTAGACAAGCCACTGACTGTGCTGGAGCTGCGCTCACTTGTACCCGGACGTCGGGTGGGCTCGCTGCCAACCTCGAGGCCCCGACCTCTATCCGTAGAAGCACCTGGACTCGCTCCAGGGAAGAGAAGAGTAGCTGCCGCCTGCATTGTACGCTCCGACCTCCGCTGCTCCGACTTACCTCCGTAGGGTGTATACGGTGGCGGCGGCGGAGCCGATCCGCGAGCATTGGTACGAAGACTAGTCGTACGCCGTAACTCGTTCATCTCTATAGCAGTGTTTCGATTTGCCGAATCCGCTTCAGCTTCCGCAGCTCTTCGTTCCGTCAACCTTTCAATCTGTTGAGCGGTAGCCCGACCACCACCAACCTCCCGTACGTTCCGCATGATGCGGTCTCGCATATTACCTGCCGGTAAGTCGCCATTGACACGACGCCACCAAGCAGGCTTTCGAATAATACCAAGATCCTGGTCTATGGCATGTCCCCGCGCACGTCGCTGGCGGATGAGCTCCCGGTCCTCGTTCGGACGGGTGAAGCCACCAATGATCTGGATGATGATAATGAGAAGGGTCGGTGCGTAGCCCCCGAGATACATAGCGAGTAAATTGGTCTTGGCATTCAGAGGTGATAAGTGCCATTCCCAGGCACTTAAGCCCTGATATGCAACAACAGCCAAGGCAAGTGGTAGCATCAGCACAAATCTAAATGGCATATATCCTAGAAATCCGATTATACGGTTGAAGAATCCGCGGTTACGGGGTTCGTAATGCCGAATCGAATGCCATAGGGACACCATGGTGGTGCACCAGCAGACAAAGAGACAGAACGTCGCAGCCTTGAAACGGTTATCGGTCGCGGCTGGTATCGCATTTTCTACGGTTTGGGAGGGGGATCGTTGAAGCTCGATCGCGCCCCAATTTCGCGGCACTATGAGGAAGAAGTTCTAAAGGAATTATACGCGTTAGCAACTATTTTGCAATGCCCGAAACATCTGTACTCTAGTAGACTTACGAGCCATAACATTAGGTAGAAGAAGAGCGGTAACCAAAATTCGAACATGCCCCGTTTGTCGTTTTGATGTAGCACGAAGGGATTCGGATCGATGAATTGGCGCTCCATCCAGCTACCCCAATGGCGCACCCCCTCCCAAACCAGCGCCATGATCCCCATTTGCATGAGGAACCAGAAGAAGTTGTTCAGGACGATGGGGAGTTCCACGACGTGGTATCGGTCGACATCGATTCCGGTGAAAAGACCTATAAGAGCTGCAGCGCAAACGAATATCGCCCAATACCACTGCCATCTCCTCCCAATCGGATAGAACCGCTTCTCGGCCGGTAGGTGTAGTTCGCCATGCTTTTTTAGGTTCATGAGCACGAACATCAGACACAAAGCGAAACCTACGGCAAATCCGATACCAGCACGCGCGCGGTCACCGATAGGATCTGTAGCTAAATAGCACCACGTACTATTCAAAAACGTGCCATTGGTCAAGACACCCTTCGGAGTGTACGGCGGGTACATAAGGAAGCACCATGATTCATTGGAAAGAGTACCATTGGTTGGATAATAGGTATAATTCCAAAAGTTCAATGTCGAGAGGTTAAAATGCACGTTGGAGATGACTGTATCGGTCGCATTATCGCCAATGGGGAAGGAGTCGCGTGTTGTGAGGAGAAACATCGTTACGTCTGGAATTGGCCGCGCGGGGCTTCGTCTTTTTTTTGTTATTGTTCTCTTAAGGGAAGACGAGCAGACGTATCGATATTAGGTCACAACGATATTAGGATATCGGAACCATCGCCGGTTGATGATGGGATACACGACGAGAAGAAGAAAAAGAGGGAAAAGAGGAAAAGAAGGTTGTAAGGTCACGGAAATTGGAGGTTGTCGGTATTGAGTGATATCCGGAGCTTCGGATCACATCGCAATGAAAAACTTCCTAAAAGTCGCTCAGCGACCAGGTGATCTCCACAGTTTGTCAATAGCTATGCACTATGATAAGCCTAAGTGGGCTCTAAGGCTACGATAAGAGGATTAGCGGCTGATCGACGTCATTCCGAGGCGTTAGGGTAGACGGGTACTCACGTTGGTATACTCTTATGTAATACATAAGCTGACATAACTCATAATATTCCGTATATCCATGCTTATAGTTACACAACGCCATCCTCATTCCAATACATTTCGATCGATGCCAAGATAACTTCGCGGGGAATCCACACGAGTCAGTGTTATACTCAGAATTCAATCAATTCACATTATAAAATTCGATACGCCTTCCTCACACGCCTTTCGTGTGTTGATGTCCTTTTAGCCTGTAATGATGACAGCCTACCATACTTTTTATATAGAAGCAAGGGATGGCGCCATGAGGCGCACGAAACCATTCCAGACTCAGTCAGAACGGCGGGAATACGACCCCAAGAGTCTTGGCTCCGTTGGTTTCTTATTCTGTAACACGGTATAGGCACTAGGACACGCTTCCTTCGCCTAGAATCCTATCTGAACGTAGCAATTCGATCTAAACGTTCACCAACTCTCTTCCATGCTGTTGCCGCCGTTCGCTTCGCAAATAAGCTGGACGGCTATCGCAAAGTAAATCATGCGGTCGCGCGATATACTATTGTCGACGTCCCTGGTGATTGGGCATGTATTTAGCCAGAGCTGTCCCAGCTATTCGAGTTATTCCCAATCGCGAAATCCACCTCTTACATCTGGTGCCTACAAGCTCGCCTACCAACGACCATCTCCAGAATGTCGCACGTTTAACTCGAGTCTGATAGAGGATGCCATCACTCGGATGAAAGATGCGATCTACGACGAGGATCTATATCGTCTATTCGAGAACACTTTCCCGAACACACTCGATACGGCCGTCAAATGGCGAGGGGTAGCCGCCAACAATACGGAGGAAGAGTTGGCATTTATCATTACTGGCGATATCAACGCCATGTGGATTCGCGATTCGGCAAATCAAATAGCCCCGTACAAGACCGTGATGAAGAGTAAGACGGATGACATCGCATCAGTATTTCGTGGGACTATTAACTTGCAGGCCCGATACCTGATCATATCCCCCTATTGCAACGCGTTTCAGCCGCCGCCCGAGTCCAAGATGCCGCCGCAGTCAAACGGAGGTATATATTCTGTTACGCCGTCGTACGATCGCAACGTCGTTTTCACCTGCAACTTCGAGCTCGACGATTTTGGAGGCTTCCTACAGCTTTCCCATGATTACTATGAGGCGACAGGGGACTTGGATTTCTTCGGCAAGTTCCAGTGGATTCCAGCCATACAGTCAATACTCGCTGCGTCGGAAGCGATGAGGCAATCTACATATGGACCCGACGGCGAGTGGGTTCGCCCCGAGTATACCTTCCAAAGCCAGACGATGACTGGTGCGGGTACATTAGGAAACAACGGTATCGGGAATCCAGTCAACTACACGGGTCTCGTACGATCTCCTTTTCGTCCGAGCGACGACTCCGCTACGTACGATTTTCAGATCCCCGCAAACATGATGCTGGCGAGGTACCTAGAGTCAACGTCTAAGATCATGGAGCAATTGCCAAATGCACCAAAAGGCCTTTCACGACAGATGCAAGACATGGCCGCCGACATCAGAGAAGCCATAAAGCAGTGGGGCATCGTGAAGGCGCCGAACGGCCAACAGATATTTGCCTACGAAGTTGACGGTTTCGGAGGCCAGAATCTTATGGACGACGCTAATATCCCGTCGCTTCTCTCTGCGCCTTTCTTGGGGTATGTAGACCAGAATGACACTATATATCGTAACACGCGGGCCTTCATTCTGAGCCGAAGCAATCCCTGGTGGTGTGCCGGCCCATATATCAATGCGATTGGCAGTCCACATATCAAACCCGGCGCGGCGTGGCCTATGTCAACTATCAGTATGTCATTCCTTGTTTCTTTTCACATTCGTCAGGATATGATCTGTACCAGTCCAGCCCATCATACAATGTCCGCCGTCATATCATCCATTTCATCCGCTATGAGTAATATTTGTCACATGACGAAATACTAACCTTACATAGTGCGAGCAATGACCACAGACGATGATGTAGAAATCATATCAGCAGTCAAAGAAGTACTCCGTACCACGGACGGATACGGCCTAATCCACGAGAGCGTCAATAGCTTCGATACTAGCGATTGGACACGGCAGTGGTTCACGTGGGCGAACGGACTCTTTGGTCAAATGATAATGGATCTAGCAGTCAGGAAACCTCACCTACTAAAAGAGAGTTTCCAACCTTTCTTCATACCCATGACTAGGGCAGCATAATTAAGCATATTCATTCCACGCATCCCACTCCCCCGGATCTTCAAAATTCAAAATGTGACTCATATTTAACTCTGAACTATCTATATACTTCTTATTGCTCCAAAGCTCACCATTCCAAACTGATTTGTGTAGGTTCGCGTGGCACGGGCAGTCCCTAGCTTTACACCGGACGGAACGTTCCGGTCTCTCGAGCCATGTCTAAATACAGTTTCGATATTTTCCGAACAGCCCGTTCCAAGTGACTCACGACATACACCAGGGCTAGACACGCGATTAGAAGTCCACATCGTAAGGTATCAAGGGTTCCGCCAGGGTCGCACCGCGCTCCCAAATCTGAGCGCGACACGAGATGTCCCTAGGGCATAAAAACGGCTGATCCTTGGAAAAATACCAGCCTGCCGTTGACTTGGACAAGTCTCTGCAATCACCTTCCCAAGGTTCTAACTCCACAGTCAGTGCGCATTCCAGCCATCAAAGTCTACCCCTTTTCCGGCGCCGGTGGCTTATGTAAGCGCGAGGTTTATCCCAACTACACTTTTGTGTGCCTATTAACTCGACACCATGCAAATATATTTTTTGGTAAACATGATGAATTTTCGTATCCACTAAGAGAGACGCCATATGTGTTAGATAGACGAGGTCTACTAGTAGTAGATCGAGATGAGGAGGGACATCTAAGGCCAGTTTAACACCGGCGCGCACTTCCCACACCAGCACTTGGGAAATTATTGCCCAATGATTGCTGTACTGGGCTTCCTGCCAGCAACCAATTGTTAGCCTCACTTCACTGAAATTGATATGATATCACGAGTTGATATGGTGGTTAAGGTGGAACGAGACAGGCTGGGTTGGGTGGTTTTTTTTTTTTTTTTTTTTTTTTTTTTTTTTTTTTTTTTTATTTTCATATTTCCTAGCTAATCCTCGCTTATTCTAGGACAACTTGGTGTTGGTTCGCTGTGTTTTCTTTTTGTCTTTTCTGTTTTTTCTTTTCTGGTGCTTTTTTTGGTGTTTTTTTTGGTGTTTTTTTTTGGTGTTTTTTCTTTCCCCTTTTCCCCGTTCCTAGCTAATCATTCATGTTTCGCCTTCCGGGGCTGCATCCGGGGCTGCATTCGGGGCGTCATACAAAGTAAAATCAAATAATGACATCCCGTCCCCGAATAGTTCCTGAAACAACTTTCTCTGCTCCTCGTTCTCTGGGACCACACAATCCTCTGGGGCCACATAATCTGGGAACACATCCGCTGGGGCCACATGATCTGGGACCGCATCCTCTGGGGCCACATAATCCCCCTCGAATTCCGTCTCCGGCAATTCTTCCGACGAAGGTAGCTCCTGTGGAGCTGGTACCGGCTGTGAGAAGATAGGGGCTGTTTCTATCGGGGCCGTGGCGATCGGAGCCGTTGCGATTAGAGCTGGCTCGATTGGAGGCGTCGCGACTGGAGGTGTCGCAACTGGGGGTGTTGTAATTTGGGGTGTTACGGTTCGGGGCGCCGTGTCTGGCCACGTAAGCCCGCCATTGCGATGTGATGCTTGCGGCCGAATAAATTGTGTCTCGGGTGCTTGTGATGAAGCACCGGCTGGTTGAATTAGTGGTGGGGATGGGTTCCTAGCTTCCGCCGGTTGTGATGCCGGTTGTGATACCGGTTGAGATTCTATTCCGGCACCGATTCTCGGGTATGGCCCGCTACACAGATTCGCAGGCGATTTGCCTTTCTTGTCGGCATTTCGCGGACGGACATGATGATGCCCGGTGTTATCATCGTCTTCAGCACCGTCTGTTAGGGCTGCTTGCTGAAGTCTCTTGAGTCGTGCAGCCCTCGAAGGTTCAATAGTATTGGCATATGCCAGAAACTCCTGTTGAGACTGAGGGGGTTGTACTGGAAGCTCCTGTTGATACTGAGGAGGTTGCACTGGAAGCTCCTGTTGAGATTGAGGAGGCTGTACTGCAAACTGTTGACCTTGGGTGGGATTTGCCGGAATCTGCTGCTGGACTTGAGGGAGAGGTGCCGGAAAATTCTGTCCGGTTTGCGCAGGGTATACCTGGGGCTGTTGGTTCTGACTGCAGTTCGTCGCGGATCGTTGTTGACCCTGAGTATGTCTCGCTCGAAGAGCTTGAGGATTTGCTGTGTATTGCTGTTGGTTTTGGGTTTGATCAATCCCATAATGCAGCTCATGATAAATACGATCCCTCCGAATTTGCCGCCGAGCTTGGACGATATGCGCCGGAAGCTGCTGCGGGATTTGAGTGGAGCTCGTCGGAAACCGCTGTTGAGTATGGGGCGGGTGACCCTGGGGCTGTCCAATTCCGGTAGGATGTCCCTGGAAATAATCCTGAGCTTCGACTTGAGGAGGAGTTATCCCAAATTGCGGTTGTGTTTGGGTGGAATAAATAGGAAACGGTTGTTGAAATTGAGCAGGATTGGCCGGGGCGATCCCTGATATGCTTTGAGGGACTACCGGAGGTTGCGATAGCTGGGGAAGTGGAAGCTGTGTCGTAGGGAATGGCGGTAGCCCCGGTTGGTACGACTCAAGAGGCGGCCAAGTTGGCGGCACATTCACCCATGCCGAAGGATCCTGCAATGGAAACGTAGGCTGAATTCCATGTTGTAGGAGCAGCTGCTGCTGCCAGAACTCATTGGGCTGCTGTTGATTGAGTCCATTTGCCGCAGGTAGATGTCCTTGTTGGTGTTTGCTTTGTTCGAGGAGCAGGTAATATCCATGACCTTTTGGCCAATTGGTCCAGGGTTCCGCCGGCAATGCTTCATCATGCTTTTCTGGTGTGTTCACCGGGGATCCTGTTGGTGAAGACATGATAATGATTGGGTCGACCCTTGACATACGGGTAGGGAGATAGAGAGTAGAGTAAAGAGGGTTGAAGATTTATGCAGCTCAACGGTGGAAACTCCCCCGGTGCTTATCGTCAACTAGATCTATAGTTCACTCTTGGTGTTTAAGCCGTAGAGGTTAACTTCATCAACTTTGGATAGAGATCTGGGTAGAATCGAATCACTTTCTGCGGGGGATCGAGGAGATATAAATAGTCTTCGCAGAGTTAGTAGCTTGTTACGCCAGTGAGAATTCCCATCTCCGAAATAGCCCTTTTGCCCTCCCATCTCATACTACGACGATTATATTAAATTCTATTCAAAGCTAGTCCGTCCGTGGCTTGGTCACTCCAGTGACCTAAATCAGCGGAGATGTGTGAGGGTATATTTCCGCCAGCTAGTGCCATTGCCCCCTTAGTACGAATACCGAGTACGGGGGTAGATCAAGTATCTCAAGAGTAATGAGTCTTCATAATTCGTTATGATCCGAGCGCTGTCAGGGTCATCTCCCCCTGGACCCCTATTTAGGTTCCGGAGGGAAAGCGAGCATTATTCTACCATACCTGCCTAATACATGGCAGCGAAATTCCTAAGTATCGCATCGAAGGCCCTATATCAATTTAAGAGCCGCAATCTGAGAGATTAGCGACCTCTGCTGTCTATTAGGATGGCGGTTGTTGACGGGAATCTGTGATATGGATTAGGCGTCATGTCAGCGGTTAGGAGTCACCCTCAGCGTACGGGGGCGAATTGACATGCCACTGCCAATTTTCAGATATGCTTAACAACTTGGCACGTGCAATCAGATCATCTCAAGCTCACGGATGAGGATACGATAGACCAAAAGGCAATACGAACGTAGTCCTCACTTCACGAGAACATATCACTCAGTCTAACACCCCCTATTTCCTACTAGCGTATAATTGCATATGTACATATCGCGACTAAAAATAGACTTAATGTATGAATATTGGGGACGAAGGTACCTCCGATAACTGCCACACCCTGGTATAAGCATACACTATGTTTCTAAACAACCCTATTTTGAATCCGATCTAGAATCCGCGTCCCATTTCACCTCTCCATGGATATCGAGTGGACCTCGATATTCCTTCAAGGCCAATGCGGCGACAGCGAAAGCCGTGCTCTACACTAAGCTCTTCGACGTCTTCGAGTATAAATCGACATCTACTAGTCTCACCGGAGGGGAGTGGATACCTGCGGTCCGATCCAGCTCAGTGTAGGGCCCGTGATGTCTATTGTAATGAGTCCGGTAGGGCGTTTCTAAAATGTCTACACAATCCAACTTCATCATACCGCAGGCAAGATACATTCGATACCGACGCTGCCCGGCTACGCTCAGAGGCGTTCGTATAGTTTCACCAGGCCAATAGATAACTTCTGGTCCGAGTGCAAGTGAGATGTCTCCATTCTTACCGCAAAGACCTGAATGGACTTTTCCCCGGACTTTAGAATGAGTGAAGTGTTGAGTTCATGGGAGGCTTAACCTAGCTTCACTCCGTCGAGATGAAAAGGGGGATTGGGCTGTATACACGCCGAATGGGCACGGGTGAACGAGTAAGATGGAACAGACAAGATACACAGGAAGCCTCGCACGTAAACGGTGTGGCCCGTTTAGATTGGATAAGGGAATTGGTACCAGCTGTACTTTAACATCTTCTCCTATTTCTATAGATTTCCCGTGTTGTGACTGTTGGTCATTTAAAGCCATACAAACCTGGAAGAGAGATATACGCTCTGTCGTCTAGTATTAAAGAGCTTGGTACTAGCGATATAGTTTCAATATACCCACGTATTATTAGACAATACGAAGTGATATCATTAACTCCTACAAAATATATCTCTCCTAACGCCACCAAAATTTTCATTCCCTCGTATCATCGAAGGAGTCATAACTACTATCCACTGGGTACGTAGACAAGCACCCATACACTCTCAAGTTGTTCACCCAGAATCCCCAGCTCTTGTAAGTGGCTTAGAGCGGCGTTGGTCTGTGTGAAACTAATTCAATGGTGGAGACGCGTATTGAGAGACGCGCTTCGAGCTAACGTGGGGTCTCCTTTTCCAAGCTAAAGGCCGAGAAGCACGGATATAATTTTCATCTAATTGGTAACTAGCCCGGGGGCAGGACATCACGGAAATCTATATCATAGCTGGGTTTAGTACGATTTCCCGGAGATAGCCACGAAGGTTCCGGTGTTAGAAGGCCATCCCAATGGCCCGTGGGTAGGGGGTAGTCCCGTGTAGCCCTAGCTCCTGGATAGAAAGGTTCTTCTCCTGGATAGGGGATCTACTAGAGAACCGAAGCTGCTTGTATATACAGACCCGTATTTATAGATGGGTAGGATTTGAGGCTCCCCGCGCAAAAACATAGTTGTTTCCTGGGTTTCTTAGCCTGCCTCATAGCACTAAGAGGAAGGCTGCTCTTGAGCGAGGTTAGGTTAATACCGGGAGCAGCAGCTGGCAAGGCCTAATTCTGTCTTATCACTAGCTATCAGCATACATTTAGTCATCGATGGAACGTTCTGGTGAGAGGATAGGGTTATATGGGTGATATAGTAGGACAAGACTGATGTAAGGAGTATACCTGCGAGTCTTCGTCTCCACTGCTCTACCAATCCAATGCTATATTGCGCCATGGATGCAATACTTAGCAACCGCCAACACTCCTTCTAGTAGGCCGGGCCCATTCCATATGGGTAGGAGAGCTCTGGTGTTTAACACTACCTGGGCAGGTAGTGGGCAAGGCAGCTCGATAGGTGGATGTCCCTCGAATGGTCCCCTTGTTGATAGGCCGATTGCTTGGTTCCTTTGAGTTTGAGCCGCGAAAGGTCTAAATCTCCTCTCCAGGGTTATGATCTTTCGCCTTCCTAATTGAACTGGAAGCTCCGTAGATTGAGGAGAAGCATGTTGGCCCGCAATTTCGAGTAGAAGTTTCTAAACGCCCAACACCCGAACGAACAGCGTAATAGTTGCGACAGTCCTTGTCTTGGCACCAAGTGACTCCCTTTAGCTCGTCATCATCCGTTAAACCATAAGAATCTGGGTCTAAAGCAAGATACCACTGTGACATCCAGGGGCCTAGGGAGACGTTCGGCGACTCGAGGAATATTTCCATTTCCCGTTCCATCCCAACCACACAATCCGGCGATCGTGTGAATGTAATTCCAAAAGACCGATTCGAGTCGGGTCCTACATAGCTTTTGAATGAATGTGTATATTTGCTTATAAGATGATTCTCACTGATGGGGTCCAGGATCTTGCCACTCCTTCGGCAGGGTAAGACATGGTTCGGGTCATCGCTTTCGCAAAGCCGCCAGTTGATATCGCTAGACCCATGATATACTAAGCAGGAGCACAGGTTTGGATCGAATGCTCGCATTGGGGAGAGGTAAGATGGAGGGTACTCAGGATA
Source organism: Hypomontagnella monticulosa (assembly GCA_902825475.1). Lineage (NCBI taxonomy): Eukaryota > Fungi > Ascomycota > Sordariomycetes > Xylariales > Hypoxylaceae > Hypomontagnella > Hypomontagnella monticulosa. The sequence goes on from CADEBF010000008.1 coordinate 1,785,975, forward strand.
CCATGATGGCCCCTCCGGCCCGAACCCAGGCCCGAACCCAGCTTTTAGTATTCCTCCCATATTCTTGGCTGGTAACCGCCAAGGAGACCCAAAACAGAAAGCAGTCCGATGGAAGAACCGCAACTTTGTGATCCTTCCCGCGCTACCTTCCACGACGAGAAGCGGTGTTCTAGGCGCACGATACGGCCTAAAACATTGGTCACAGCGGATTTCGAATTTCGAATCAGTCGAAAACGCCAACCATCGACTGAACTGCTCGATATCTTTCCACCGTAAGGACTTGTGTTGGCACAATTTGATACTACCCTCGCGTCCGATGCATATTCGATCGGCAGCGGGTGCTTGTCGTTGGCTGCTCGAGAACATATAAACCGGATGGTCCCCCTTACAGCCTGCACAATGTAGAATGGGAGGGGTATCACGGTACATCTCGGCGGTATCGAGGGAACCCCTACATATCCCACAGCGGTTCCATAGGCGGACGTCCAGACTGTAATCCTTAATTATCGTTTTATCGAAGCGCTGCCACAATGGCCTGCCTGTCTGGTCCAACCGGTCATGATATTCCGAGAGAGACTTGTCAGAGAAGAGTCCAGCGAATTTTCGACAAACCCGTACCAAGGCAAATATGCCGATAGGGTCTAGTTGTGCTATGATCTTTAGTAACACGTCATCGGGGAGGCATAGTAATCGGTTCGAATGGTTCTCGTACGCCGAAGCAACGAGTGAATCAAACGGATCGGGGCCGACAGCTTCCGCACCGCTAGGTTCCGCACCGCTAGGTTCAGCAACGCTAGGTTCAGCAACGCTAGGTTCCGTGCCGCTAGTTTTCGCGTCGCCGGCTTCCATGTCGTCGGTTTGTGCGGATTTATCGGTAACTATGTGGTTTAGTTTAGGAATATTATCGTGTAGAAAGACCTTGCGCGCCCACGTTAGCAAAAGCATCCAAGCTGCAAGTGAAGAAATAGTGCCCATGATGCTAGATAAGAGTCGGGACACTGGGAGACCGAGGAGGAGAGAGGACAGGCTAGAGAAAAGGAAGCACTTCGATGATGATTTGAATATTGATCACTGAGAATATTCTATATATACTAGTTCACATATTCGGCAAGTTGCAAGAAGCTTTTCCTTCAATATCGATGGTCGGGTATATGAGAAATCTAATTAGTCTGGGAAGGTAATAGCCTATGGATTGCATTCCAGATGTCAAGTGCTACTCTCAGAGACTGGGATGATATTGACGATAATGGCCCAAAATTGAACCATAATACTGATAACGCCTGCCCCTATTCATGGTAATTTTCTACTTATGCCCCTTAGCGACAAGATTTAACCTTTAATAGCCGACTGCGTACATAACATGTAGTCTATCAATATTAATACCCATTAAGTATGAGAGTCTGTTCGTTTCTTACCTTTAAATTGCTCCTTGCGTCTATGCTCTCTCTCTCTCTCTCTCTTTCATACTTTAATCTTATATCAAGTACACACCATATAGGCAATCTTTATACTCCACGGTCAAAGATATCTCACCGAAATACACTTACGGAAATAGAGGCGTGTTTCCCTTCTAGTGCCGACAATGAATCCTAATAGCTTCCTGGTATACGCTATAAGAGTAGCTTCAACTTAGTCAATTCAAGTTTTAATATATATAATATGTACTGGGTCATGGTGTTGAAACTCATAGTTCAAGCAGCCTTTACTAAAATGAGCTTCTTACGATGATAGTCACTCCGGATAAGCGTTCGAAATAGTTCTTATAGATATGAGTTGATTCAACTCAGAAGCATATCTTGCAACTATCTGTATGAGTCAACTCGTCGCAACCCAGAATATGGTTACGCTAAAGTGAGTTCTCCTGACTAGCCGACCCTCTTACCATGTGCTAAGCTGCCCTGTCAACATTAAGGGGTAATTACGTCTTGCGTCCGTAAAGGCTACCGACAAAAGAGTCCCTCGTGGTTCTATCATCATAGCGTATCATCAATTCTATTTACTTCATTAGCGCTACCAACATTGCGGCATTCCCGCAACTAAGATGCATTCAAGATTCGATCTAGTAAACTTGAAATATGCCACGATAATTCCTGGATTTCGCAAAGGTTGTATTCCGCGGATATAGCTATACCTCTCATTTTCGCTCGTATCTTAATCCCGTCGTGTTTACTCATCCGGCCTCACCTAGTCCATCGACAGCCTTCGACGGCGCGAGGCTAAAGTTCCGGAGAGCCGCCGGTCGTAACCACGAGTGTAGTATCCAGGAATTGGGCACAGGGACGTGTAATTACAAGGTAACCCATCATCGCTACCTACCTACCTACGTGTGTATCCTTTCGCCCTGGCAGTCAATCGCATGTGCGTGGAAAAAGGGGAAGCCCCATCGCAGATACGGCACCGCGCCGGAACGGGCTGACTGGCCTCGTGGTTCATCTAGATAATAGGACTCGGCCGAAGGACCCGACCTTGTCGTGTGGAAAAAAAGAAATGGGAAGAAATGTATAATAAACGCTGGTATGGTACACGAGCGCGACCGTATTGGTTGGTCTCGATGAATGGGATTGGGAACCCAGCACTTGCATACCAACCACACACTATTGTGTATGTACCACGCCACACTCACTTACCTCGCGGCGGAATGGATGGGGTGATGGATACGTGAGTATTATACCATAGTCGGGTTAGATCGCATATACAGTAATCTACGAAACCAAGGGGAAAGGGGGGTTAGTTACTATGTAGATATGTAGGCAGGTACACAGATCACAGCCTTCTCAAGTGCCTGGGGTCTGCTTCGGAAGTGATGGAAATACCCGACGCCTACCGGGTAGCTGGTAGGGCGTTGCAGGCGCGGGTGCGCGGAAGTTCCGCATCTATCTAGAGGGTTGGGCTAATATGATGGGTAGGTAGGTAGTGCATCGTCTCGTCATATGCGAGCAATGTCAAACCCGATACGGTTGGGCGAGTCGCAACCACTCGAGAAAAGTGTACTACGTGCAGCAGAGTCAGTCAGGCACGCGTCGGGCGTCGTTCGGATCTCGGTATGAGGTTGCAATGCTGCTGCGGCAATGTGTTGAAGATACATACAGCATGTAGAAAGGGGAGAAGGAAAAGAAAAAAAAGGAGGGGTGATGGTTACCTTGAGTCATCGCCCAAGTGGCGGTCAAGGATAAAAGGGGCATACTAAAAAGTTTAATATGACTTGGAATATGACTTGGCTTGGATGGTCGTTCCTTGAAATTTCACTAGAATCGTAAGGCTTAAGCTTCGCTGGCTTCAAAAGACAACATGAATCAATACGGGGTGGAGTGGAGCATGGGTGGTGTTGAGTATTGTGCCTGGCTAATAATAATACTATGGTACTGCTAGTTGGTGATGGTGGGAAAAAAAGTGCCTGTTGTCCGAAGATACTATAATACTACCGTACTGGATGGATTGATATCTGAGATCTTCAGGGCTGCGATAAGTGCAGCGATAAGGAGGGGCTCGGAATGGGGGACGACAGGGACGACGAGAAACCGCTGATAACCGGCGCGGGTAAAGTGGGCGCAGGCGAATAGAGCGGCAGCTTTTTTCAGGATTCGGCTACGGTACTACGATGTACTGTATCGTACCTTGCATTCTGCAGGCTGGTTTAGCTTTGCTAGAGGTAGTATATGCTAGCATATGCCATGGGACCGACGCAATCTAGATGGAAGGGTGTAGCCTGTAGGCAAGTTAGCATGTGGCCTACGAACTTTAGTTGAGGTGATTACATCAAAGTAGGTAGTCATTATGTATGTACCTACATCTTCCAAGTACGAGGTACCGTATTTCCCAAATATTCCCATGCCCTAGCCTGCCAGCTTGCCCTACCATGGTGGGTGGTTGGGATGCCGGCCCCTGTGACTCTAGGCACGACCCGAATCACCGGGGCGTCTACATGCACGACTCCGTATGCGATAGGTACATAGGATGCAGCAAATGCCTGACCGTTTAATAAGGGAATAGGTAGTTCGCCTCACTCTGGACGTCGATGAATACTTGTCAGTCGAGATAAGGAAGCTTCATGATAGGAAGAGGATATACCTAAGCTGATATCCGAGGCATTAATTATGTGTATCCTACTTAGTATTGGCACTATTGCCTAAGGAACTTTTGCGAATATAGCTCGACAGCACGTATTGCGCCATACGTAAAAGTTGTCGTAGGCTGCGTTTCGTCTCAGCCCTGTACCTTGGCAGGGGTCTTGGGATCGATGGTATTCGTTCACCAGGTACGGCGATGTATAGACAACACTTACTCTTTTGGTATTCACGGATTCAATCGTACTATGAACCATGGGCTGGCTGCTTACGCAATAAGAGCGGCGCCCCGGCGATAACGGCCTGGACTTAGAACTTGGGAAGTCATCTGATATGCAGCCCTGGCCCTTGAGTTAATTTTGGTCCTGCAAATATCCCAACCGGGCAATCCAACCGGGCTGAATGTGGGAAGTAATCAGCAACATCGGAGATAATTAACGTCAGGTAATATAGCCCTTTCGAGAGGAGTCGAGATTGGCAATACATAGTATGACGCCACATGCATCCATCACCGACTATCCCGTCTCCTGGTAGGGCATATCGATAAGAGATAACGTTGCGTCAGATCATGGCGGGGGAGGGGGAGGGGAGGGGAAATGGAAAGGGGGGAAGAACCGGAAACGAGGGGTCTGGCCCTTTTCGGCCTCGTTTCTCGGCGAAGGGGATCACCGTCGATACTTATCTGATTGTAGTTTTAATGTCGATATGATTGATATTATTCTCACATTTGGACACCCGTCTATATTTGTAATTCCGTGCTACGGTCTTACTCTTCCGTGTCCTTGGGTCAAATGTCGACCCCTGCCTGTGTGTTTATCTACTTCTATAGAAGGTTTCGTCGCAGTATATATATATGAAACCCCCGGGAAGGTCGCTATATAAACGCTTGGATGTAGTACCACTTCGCATGTCCGAAAGAGTCCAAAAGGAGCTTCGGCTTTTTGGCGACTAGCGATAAGGGTCTCCGTCCCTGCCAACGGTTCCAGCTTTCGGTGAACGGCGATTCGCCGTTGTACACAGACCTAGGGACGTCTTACACTGGGGTATTACAATTAATAGAGAGGGCGGAATATTTGTGTGTTGTGGCTAATGCAGATAATATTGCCGCATACGTGGTAGGCAGATGATGGATCATCAGGTACAAGAACCGCGATAATGGATTATGGGAAACACGGCACACAAAGCTTTTGTGTTTCGTAGGGCAAGCGGGCGGTGAGGGTTCGATGGTATGTATACTCGCGTATCTCGCTAGGGAAAAGCCACGGACCCAGAAAGTTGGTCCGAGTCTTGGGTAGACAAGTGCATGAAACACGCCAGTACGTAGGCAAGGGAGACATAAGAAAGGCTCCGAGCGAAGCGAGAAGGGAGTGGGGAGAAGCTACATACATAGTGCCATAATACTGGTGTTGAGGGTAGTGGTGGTGTGTAGCGGCGCAGGTGTATTATGTGTTGTGTATTGTACGGAGTACTGCGGTTTACATATTACATATGTAGTGACCGTCAGCTGGACGCTTACCCCTATGCGATCCATAAACTTACGTACCTACCGTCTAGCTTGTGACGAACCGGCAGGAATGCGGCGAAACTAGTAAGATCCCCGTGGACCCGAGGGGATCTCTACGCGATATCTCAATGGTAGGATACCCCTTGACAGGATGCGATCCTTCCTGGTGGTTATGTACCATACGGCGCATAATTGGGGCAAGCGAGGTTCGAGTCGAGACCTCGTCATTGACCGAGTCAACGCGCCTGCGTCCCGTTGGGATGGGGACCTCTCCCCGGCAATAAAAACTGGAGGATAAGTCGTCGAATGTAGATACTGGATAGGCAGGCGTTGCGTCAGAGGGCACCGAGACGATGCAGATCATAACCTAATAAGGCGTAGTTCGCAGCAGCCCTCTCCTCAGGGTTGCAGAGATCCAGCGGGTGAACGAGATATCATATTGAGAAACTCGCATTATTATATGCATCTTCCCTTCGCTGACTAAATTGCGCTTTCGAAATAATCCATCCGTCTCACCGGTACATCTATAAGGACTCATCTAAATCTATGGGACCTGCGAACTATCGAAGTGAGAGATACAGAAGAGAGGGAAGGGTAAGTGAGGAGAACAATTGAACACTCAGGAACCTTGGAAGTACTTGTGCTAAATTGAATGGGTACACATACGCGGCAATCGTCTGGTTCCAAACAAGCTTACTCCGGGACTTTGGACTTTTGTACTAGTTTCGCGATGGGGGAAATTTACAAAATGTAAAGTAATTATCTGGACCGGGGTTTCGGGCGAGCTTCGTAAGACTTTTGTGAGAGGTCTAACCGTTGGTGTCGCTTGCGAACGTTGCCCTATCTTATAGTAAGGCGCGAGTAATAGGGCGGTTGTTTTCGGATGTATTTTGGCGATATCCAAGAGAAGGGACAGGATTCAACCTATAAGTACACATATAGTACCCTAAGCAACTAAGTAAGCAGTCAGACTTTGGTAACACAACAGATGACCATACCACCATGAAGGTGACGAAGGTTCGGGACAATCAGGGACAGGAGAAGACGCCTCTTGTTGTGACCGACCTGACAATAATGCAAAGCCGATGAGATGAGATGCATGCAGCTAGTTAGTTGACTACCTAGTAGTTACTAGGTAATTAGCCATAGTTGAATGAACTGGATATTCTCCTGTGCCTTGCAAGCTGAGGCGCTTACGCCAGCCCTGGGACAGTTCTTATACTAGTTGGCTGCAACTAGCATACTCTAACATCCATATGGATACTAGGTTACGATCCATGATGTATGATGCCCTGTGATGGCGGCTAGTTGTGGGGTCGAGAAGGACGGGGAACGATGGAGTATGATTGACGGCGATGGATAGACACATCCAGGGCTGGGATGTGATGCGATGGGAACAAGTCGATCAACGATGGAGAGAGGGGATTGCCATGAATTGCCATGGATAGCCATGTTTAGACCAGGTCTATCCAACTTGATCCCATGATTCCTTTCTTCCCATCTCACCCGAGTCCGGGGGCCAGTTTCCCTGGAACACGGCAGCACGCTAAGTATCAAGCCAATCAGGCCATGGCGTTGTTTTTTTATAGAATGGCACCAATTGGCACAAATGGTAAGAATGCGCCAACCCCTGTCAGCCCATGGCTGCCTGTCTGCCCTTTGGTGCCTTTTTTGGTGCCTTTCGTGAGCTTGTCCCCGTCCCTGTCCCTGTCCTGATTTCCTTGGCACGATGGAACCGGTACTGCGCAGGTAGGTACCGTCCTGTACCTCGCTGGTGCTGCAAGGGTTCAGCGTTAGATGTTCATCGCACAGGGAAAGCTTGCCCTGAAGAAAAGGTCAAATGGTGGTTCCCCAGCCCCTCGCACCAGCAAAGCACCTGCAGCACCAGTGATCAGTGATGGAATACTAGGTAATCCTGTACTTAAATGATCCCGCCCAGGATAGTAAGTACCTAGTGCCTAATAATAATAATAAGCTTGTACGAACCAGAAAAAAACCCCTCCGTCCACTCTTAATCCCTCCTTGATTGCCCCTCTCTTTACTCAAGAAAGTATCCAATTCCATCAATTTCATCCCACTACGCAATCCACAAACATCCATCCAAAACACAGCCCCTAATTAATCTGTTCCGAGAAAAAGGAAAACTGTTATTATTCTTGATGATATGACATCTGTGCGGGTTTGAAATCCTATGCGAACGAACGTCCGTCGCCTTGTTAAAGAACCCCGCCTCTCCCCTGCTGTCGCATTGCTACGTAGCCCTTTGGTTTTTCTATTGACTTGACAGCCACTTGTCTTCTATCATTATCTTCAACAGCTAGTGTCACCATCCTCAAGACCACTAGCACGTTTTTCTTGACATCTTTCCCACTTTTAGTATCAACTCTATCTCACCTATACTCTCCTTTTTATATCGGTAGATGTCGATGTGTCGATATAGATGAACGAACACATGACCGTAAGGTCTATTCAACTAATTACATATGGACTCTACCAGCTAATCTACCTAGTACCTAGTCTGGGTACCTATTTATACGGCTGAAAGAAAAAAACAGGAGCTCCAGTTGTTCGATGACCTCACTAGCGGATCAGTCTTATCGACTTGATGACATCTGGAGCTATTCCTGCACCTCTAACGAATAAACTATTGCGATAATAAACCACAATAATAAACCATCATTGCAAAATATCCACTTCTGTACGTCTGTCCCTCTAAATCCACTTTACCAGGCACACACATATACACACACACATATATACTTCGTATAGCTCTTCATTCGTGCATATTTTCAAACCCGCCAAGACATCCCCAAAGTGTCAACTTGTCCCTGTCAAAAAAAGAAGACGGAGTCTAGGGAGTGAGTGTGGTCTACTAAGTACCTACATGCCACACACATACCACACATATACACACATATACGCACCAGTTGACATATATAGTATTCCGGTGGAACATGGCTACATACACATACAGACATACATACAGACATATAGACACATTCTAATCTACACTAATATCTGGCTACCCTACCTACCCTACATATACCTACGATACATACACTACATGCACTATATACACTACCTACTAATGTACACGCACATGTGTCTTTCCCGACTTCGACTAGGGATCCCCATCTATCTAGCCCATAACTCATAGTCCATACACTATTCCTATTCCCATCACAAGTCATCACTGACAGACGAGCCGACCATCCCAACCCTCCCTCTTCTTACCTACCTACCTATCTCATCATCTTGCTTCGTAGCCCCTCCAACAATTTTTTTCCACCTCATCCCTTCTCGCCACCTGCTTTTGCTTTTTCTTCTCCTTCCTTCCTCTCCTGCGCAATACTATCATCGTCACCTAACTAGTCCATGTTCCGGTCTTATCTGGTTCTGATTCTAAGGATAGTGAAACAAATCACTCGGTTGGCTTTCAAATTGGAGACCTGCAGGCTTTTATTCGACCCTCGATCACTTTCAGCTTGATCGACCCCAACTCCCGCTTCTGGATCCAGCCTCCTCGGTGGTTGGTTAGTCCCTGGCCTAGACTCCCTCGGGTTCTTTATTCTCACTCGCCGTTCGGGATGAATGCGGTCTCGGTACGAACACGATAACTGGTTAGAAGTATATCGTCTATCCTTCTTCATCATCATCCATGTCAATTCTTCTCGCATCTAAACCTAACAATATCGATACCCTCCCGCTCCTGGCCGGTCGCAACATTCCAAAGACACATATTCGTCGTCATCATTCTTGGACTTGGACCTGTTCCATCTTAAACCCCTCTGTCTCACTTTCAGCTGTTGCCCGCTTGACCTGACTCGAAATCCCCACCGAGATTTCCCGGAAGCTGAAGCACCAGCACCCATCCATCCATAGAAAACTTCTTCTCATTTTCAATAATAGCAATCAATAACCCGTTGGTTACAAGGAAACAAAGTCTGCGAATGAATTGTATCCATCTTTTACCATTGTCCCTCCTCCTCCCCTCTCCCTTCCTTCGCTACCTTTCTCGCCTTCGTGTCTCTAGTCCACCTTTTTGATCTGTCGCAATCAACTTCCGTCGCATCCGCCATCTATCTCGCAACACCTGCTTTGAATTTCTAGGCTTGCCGAAGTTGCGATTCTTAAGAGCTATAAACGAAACTCGATTACTAAGTCGTCAAGAATTATCAATATATTCTCTTGCGCATTGTTGGGAATCGCATTATGGCAGCGACTTTTCGCCCTGTCAATACACCCATGGCGATAGATGTGAAGAAGGACGATGGGCCTGCGCGGTCGCCCACTACGCCCACCCCGACAAAGGCCACTTTCGGCCAGCGACCGCTACCCACGTCACCGTTTCCACAGGCGGTGCAAATTCCCGACAGCATCGAAGAGAAGCACACACCAAAACAGACACCCAAGCAAACACCGAAGCGGGAGAATTCACAACATTCGAGGAAATCGCGAGGAGATTCGGAAGATGTTGATATGGACGATTCAGATGGAGAAACTCATGCAGACGATGGTGCAGGATCAGATGATGAGAGTGTTAATGCCGATGGGTCGAAATCAAATAAGAAGAAGAAATCGCAGCGATTTTATTGCACTGACTATCCGCCGTGCAACTTAAGCTTTACGAGGAGCGAGCACTTGGCCAGACATATTCGGTATTACTTGATGCTTCCTATTCTCTTGGACGTTGACGAAAGCTAATGATATACACTAGGAAACACACGGGTGAACGTCCATTTCAATGCCACTGCTCGAGGCGATTTTCACGACTAGACAACCTACGACAGCATGCACAGACCGTACATGTGAACGAAGACATACCGATCGATTCTCTCGCCGCCACAGGCACACGATTCCAGAGGCAGATTCGAACCGATCGAGTGCGACAACCTGGCAGGGCTCGGGCTTCAACAGCGGGGAGTATGGGCACACCGACCCGCGGTCATGCCAAATCACTTTCGACCTCTAGCATTAGCTCTGTTGGCTCGAGCTTTAGTACCCGCGAAGACGTGCGCCGTCGTCCCCCTCCCTTGGTCATGGCGGATCCTAGATCTCGACTTTCCATTGAGACATATCCCAATAATGTTGAAAGCGTGTACGCATATCGCCCACCGTCGCCAAGCGATTTCAGCACACCCACATCGGCCACTTTCTCAACAGGCCAGAATAGTCCCCGATGGGGATCCGCCATCGCGTCACCAAGCTCATCTCATCCACGGCCCCAAAGCATGTACGCTGGACACAGAACACCGGGTCGACGACTGAGCGTGCCATCCGGAGGTATTCCTTTCCAGTCTCCTCATGGTACTAATCTTGGACGCCCAATTTTTGGACCAGGCCCTATTAATACTTCGAACCCTGGCGCATTCTCTCCGACCAGTAGCCTTCTAGCATCGCCGACGTCATCGGTATTCTCTTCTCGGCGCGAGTCTACATCACAGACAGAAGACTGGCGCCGGCGAACTTGGCACCCCGACTCGACTAACTTCGCTACTGTTAACAGCAGTAGCCGTTTGAGTAATGTTGTAACGCCGTCGCAGTTCCAGAGTCCTGTTCCCGCTCCATTACCCTTGGCCGCGCCACAGCAGCAGAGCGCGACGCTACGACTCCCTGGAATAGAGTCGTTCGGTCCGCTACCTCACCGCCCAGCGTCACCCCCACGACGGAACCCATCTCCTATGATGGTTGATTCTGAAGTTTCTCACCCACCCGCTTTACTTCCCGCGACACACGCCGGCGACTCAGATGAGAGACGCAACACAGCAAATTGGGATATGGGCTTGCACCGAGGCTTGACAAGACTGGATATCACGTCTAATAACCCGCCACCTCCAGAAACCGCCTCAAATTGGGCACGCGAAGCAAATCGAGCCGTTGAAGCAGAAGCCGATCGCATCAGAGTGAACCCTCCGACAGTGCGCTTCAATGAACCCGTGGTTATCGAAAACAGACCACCAGTCACATCCAACTTCCCTAGGACGTATCACCAACACACCATGTCAGCACCGTCAGTTGCTACAACAAGAGAGGCAAAGCGGCGGGGTTGGTACAATGGCCCCGTAACGGTACACGCCGATGCACCCCCCGAGAAGATAGCACGAGTCGACCGTATGGTTCATCCGAACATCAGCGAATTTCCCGGCTTTCCGGCACGGGAAGCCGCTTCAAACCCCCCTCCTAGAGAAGATGATACCGGGGAACGAGGTAACATGCTTCGCTTACAAGCTCTAGTGGCGGTCGCCACGAGCGAGGGAAACGCAACAACCGCATATTAGAATATGCAAGGGCTAAGCCCATAGATTTACACCACACGCACGCACTCACACACTACCCACCTACTTTATGTCGATACACCATCTATCTACACAACACAGTACACGCTACCATTTACGGCTGCAAGATATAGCAGATTTATGAGACTTACGAGTTCCTTTCTTTCTAGATTCAAGCATATGCATGATACACGATCGCTACTTGGCTTATGGATATACCATCTCTTATTTATCTCCCTGCACAGTTTTGCAGTTGCATTGAACATTGGACCGGATTATACTATGGCGGCACTGGTCGGCGTTACGGGTGGAGGACTTGTTTGGAATTGAGGGAGCGGACGCCGGGCCATTTCCATTCGCTGCAATGGCCCTCCTCCGCTCCCGTACGACGGATGAAATTTTCAGCATCCTCTCTCATCGTCCTTCATGCCTTGGGTTGGTTGGGTGGACCGCTATGGGATATGCACAAGATACGGACTAGCGATGAATTTATTATCTTTTACTTTTCCCTTTGTAGCTAATGATTCACGACACGAACCAGATACCCATTCATTTTAAGATGAGGGTAATCGCAAGACGGGGGAAACACTAATGGGCGGTCTTTTGCATATCCTGTTTTTGCGCGGCGGCTTACGGCTTGCGGGCTTTCCCTCGGGGAAGCTTCGAAAGGCTCGCTGCTGTCTCGGTGATTAGACAAGAGCAGAGACATTTTTTTATATCTTCTTACTACGACTACTACTTCTTCTTGTCAATTGGGTCGGGAGGGGAAGTCTGGATGCTTGCGCGGTGTGGGATTGATACCCCAAATTCTTTTTTCTGGTTGGATACTACTACTACTACTTACTACTACTATTACTGGTTTTGCCATCATCTCTCTATCTCCCTTCGTTATTCTTCTGGTATATGCTTTCGAATATACTCGTGATCGCGAAGACTATCCGGGGTTGAGGACTACTAGGCTAAATAGATAATCACAGCTCTCGTTCAAAGTCGATGTAGTAATTGGCGTGGTGCTTGATGTGAAGTTTTATCGATCTATTTCGGACGTGTTTGAAGTGACGCTCGAGTAAGTATTTCAGTAAACACATAAACACCCTTCGTAATGAGCCAGTGACGACGATGGATCACTGTATAAAAGTCGAAATAACTAAATGGAGGGACGTGTCTATCCTATTTACGCCTAGAACTCCTACTATATCAACACCAGATTTTATTCTGCTTTCACTTTCTCTTTTATATTGTACCCCCTAAACTTTGGGGATCCGCCGCATCCCGTATCTCCCACCATCCTAGGCTAAACCGCCAGCTCCCGAGCAATTCCTCTAGCTCACGCTTATTCATCCGCTCCGCTCTAGGCGGGATATTATTTCGACCGTAGAGCCCACTACCTGCGAAGAGCGCCATCTGGCTGGCGATGAAGAACGGATCCCGTGGGAGTGTGCCTCCTATCTTCGTCAGGAAGAACCCCAAACCTCCTAGTATAGTCATGAGCCCGAGTGCAATTTGAAGAGTCAACTTGGACGCAAAGTCCACTTTCAGGCGCGAGGTCATTGTTGTTGCTGTTCCCGTCGGCTACACCCTAAATCCTCTGACCCGTTGCGTTGGAAACTTATATCGGTTTCAACTTGGTGTATCTCTTGAAAACGGAAAAACGCCGTGAGATTCTCTGCTAGGTTTTAATTCCAGTTCAAATGGTCGAATACTATCCCAATAGAAGGGCATGGGACCGGGTGGTCTGCCTGCGGGGGATGGACACGGCCGTGATCTGCTTCCACGCCACCCGTAATGTATAATTCGGAGAGGCATCCAACCCATTTTGATTTGTTTAGTGAGTCCTATAGCGGACCCATGTTTATGTAGCTGTTATTACCTCCGGAACCTTTATCACAGCCCTCAAGAAGAGGGCATGTTGCTGTTATCAGCCCATATTCTTCAACATTGATATCTGCAGCTCGTTCGTAACGTAAGGTCGGCAATAGAATCGGTGCCCTTCTTAACTTGTTCTGTGGAGGGGTGGGATCTCCTAGGAGGTAGACTCTTCACCCAAACATACTAGCAAGTAATTACATCGCCAATGGCGAGTAAAATTCGCCCCCTAAAATTGCTGTATCACCTCACGTCTATCCTCCTTAAGCTAGGCAGAACGGAATCCTTCCATGGCCCTCCCCCTACCACAAGAAGTGAAATGATGGCAGTGCACGCTGCTATGATGGCGAACACAAAATTCATGTTACCATAACCAATTTCGTCACGCAACACCCCGGCCAGAATAGGACCGACGGTAAGTCCTGAACAGAAGAAGAGAGAGTTGAAACCGTATAGCTGAGCGTAAGGCCCATTAGCACCAAAAAAGCCGGGGTTTGCTTTGTCAAATTTGCGAACCACCTCGCTTGCTTCAACTACACTGGGAGACCCAATGATTGCCAAACCCACGCCGTTAAGAGCTAGCAGCGCACAATATAGGATAATGTTACCCTTCCCATCGAGAACATGGTCTGAGGGTAGGCGAAGCAGGATGAGAACAGGGACTAGATACCCGAAACCAATGACGGCGGCTGGCTTTGTGCCATACCTGTCTACCGCCCACCCCGCAACCGGACCAAGAACAAGATATGGTACGTCTACAGCGATGAACAAGAGCCCAGCTCGTAGTGACGTAAAGCCGAAGAGGCTCTGGGCTTCCGTCGGTATCGTAGCATCAAACATTGCTAGTAGAGCTGCCTGGACAAAAGCCAAGATAAGTGCTACAACAAGCCTTATACTGCGGAAACAGGCCAAGATTGGCAGAGCTCGCACAATCCTGCTAGGTTCCCCATGGATCTTATAAAACTTATCGTCCTCGTGCTTGTTGGGCAACAACGCGTCTCTCTCGGTAGCACTCTCTGTGTCATGCTGGACATCCTCTCTATCACCTTGATGTCCCTCGCCATTATCAGCCGTGTTTTGCCCGTCCCGAGAATTCGAAGGTGGCCTCTTTTCGTACTTAGCGGCTGTCTTCTTCTCTACCACCGCCAAGCGCATGAGGAAGTCAAGTCCTAGAACTCCGGCAGCAACGCCAAATACCCCTGAATAGCCGGTCTTCTCATACAATATACCGCCAATCACGGGTGCCATCAATTCGCCGACAGATATGAAGGAGAAGATAGACCCGACGACTTTCCCCAAGTTCTCCGGGCCGACTGTGTCAAGGATCATGGCAAGACCAATAGTCCAGACCACAGCAGCACTAATACCCTGCAGGATACGAGCGACGAAAAGCACAGCTATACTCTGTCCGAAAGCTAGCATGAACGTCGCTGCCAGTAGGGCCGCCAAGCCGCTCAGAAATGGAGCCTGTCGGGAACTTGTCCGGTCCGCAATCCAGCCGGCCGGAATAGAGGAAACTACCGAAGCACCGGCATAAGCTGCCAGTAAATTGGATACATACGATTGTATCTCGTCCTCTGGTATTGATAGTCGATTTGTCAACATAAACGGCAAGACCGGAACGACTAGGCCGTATAAGAATAGGTCAGTAAAAAGACCGATTGCGACAGTCGCGATAATGAATAGAGTATTAGAGCGCCAATGCAGGGCCCAAGGTGGACTTTTATGCGATTCCATTATGCTTGAAGCCATATATGAAAAGTACCGATATGTCCCGTTTTTGAGAAAGTCTAGAACTCTACAGCATCTTTTTTTGATGCGGTGATGTAAAGAAGAACTTTGGAAGCATTCAACATGCCATCGGACTTTTGTTCCTGCAGATCGATGACCTCATATGGTATTTGTTTGTTGAATATCCACAGTGATTAGAATGGATGCACACTGGGCTGTTACAGAGGCGTTGCGCTAAAGAAACTCTTGGCGGAGATGGATTTCATTTCCCTCCCTCGCCTATCCTTCAACTTCCCCTTTTCACCTCCAAGCCTTCCAAGATACCCGACATCGTCTTCCCTGAAATTCTCAAAGTAGTGCCATCCCTCCCTAGGTATTCCAGCCAGAATCGTGCTCATCTAATCCATCTTCATCCAAGGAGGGAGAGCATCATATTGCTCCCATTCAGCGGGAATCTCCATGACAGCCGAGCGCATGAAGATGTGCATATTCTTCGCTACATTCCACTCTAAGCCCTCAATGCAGCCGCCCTTAATGCTAACCGTCGGCCGGGGCGTCCCATCCGCGTTTATGATGCGGTGGAACATACGCGAGCCACACTTAGAGCAAAAGTAGCAATCCATAGAGCGCCCCTTTTCAGTCTCTCGCTTGTAGACTCCCATCCGACTTTCGAGGTCTGGTTCTAGGGGGAGCAGCCCCTCCGATGTGTATATGGCGGATGTGCCAAAGGCGGATGAAGTCTGCTTCTGGCACTCGGTGCAGTGGCAGAAGAATAGTGTGATGGGCTTTGCGGTTGGTGTTGGGAACGACACATAGCCGCACTGGCAGCGCACGTTGAGTGACTTTAGGTCTGAATCCGCCATTGTGGGTGATCTCTTGTCCGTCGGTGTTATTGAGGAACCTGAGTAATCTGTATCTGAATTTTACTAAGATTGATCAACCACAAAGCGATTTGAATGAATTCTCAAGGACTTAAAAGGAGAGCGAAGAGAAGATAATGCGAGGAGATATGAGGACCTAGCGCCAAACGATTGGCACTATTTAACCATCTCCAACTGGAGGAGGTTCGGCAGTTCGTCGAGGTTCTCAACCTCGCTGCTCGTCGCGAAATCGATCACGTCGCCTAATGTCACTAGCTCGCCGTATACAAACTATAGACAGAAACTTCATGAAATTTTTATGTGATCGATAATTACTCTTTTCTTCATATTTCAATGAGCGGTTTTCCCAAGGTCGCGAGGAAAATAGGGGGAGGGGGCATTGCATAGATCGAATAGTGTATATGTTCTTATATGCCATAAGGATTTATCCGATGTTGCTTAGCCCCTGAAAAGGGGTAAGCCAAGCATTACTCGAAAGAACCACGACTAATTCCAATGAACTATGGAAGGCGGCATATTTCGTTTAGAGTGAACAGTATGTTTGTTCCACCATCTATATAATCACGAGACAATATAAGTAAGTCTTTAAGAATTTAAACGCAATTTTTGTCTATGAAAGTAGAGTACTATAAGAAAAGAGTCGCAAGATGAATGCATGGTAAAATCTGCGCCAGATACTTCCCGAGCCTTAAACCCATTTGCCAAGATGCCCACCACTAAGTATCCCCTTTACTTGGAATAAATGAAACATGAGTATAGCAATCAACTATATACTCCGCCTCGACCTAGAATCTCTTCTAATCTAGAGCCTCGTACGGCTTCATGAAGTGCACCGCGTTGTATAGATCAGACTCATCAACATAAAGCATAACCGAATCAACTTCGGAATGCATGTCGGGATAGTCCTCGGTCATCTTCTTATAACCAGCCGGGAAGGGGTTCTTTCCGTTATCCCAGTGAGCCCACGCCTCATCTTCTTTGCTGATTCGGACCCATTGTTCCCCCTCGGACCTAGAAATATGACCCTCCATTGCCTCGAGAGTAGATTCGAAGGCCTCCTTGGCATCTCCGTTTTCAATGTTCTCATCGCTGAACTTGAGAAGGTTCGCGGGGTCGCCCCCGGCATCAATCCAAGCGTTGTATGTCAGCGCTCGTCGGTTGGTGGGCAGACTTCGGGCGTTGCCGTTGTTGTCCGCCGTAGTATAGACGGCATCCGTGTGGAACGCGCCGGCATCTACGTTTGTTTGGTACTGGTAAACATCCGCTTCGCCGTACTGTCCCACGTGACCAGAGTCGGGGCCGATAATAGCCACTTTCCAGGTGCCTCCAACAGAGTCATACTGGTCATTAGCCTCGTTGTCCCAGTTGAAGGGCTTAGGCGGAAAGTCGTTGTCCTCGTGCCTTGTGCGTTGCAGACCCCAAGTACCAAGTTCGCCGTCTGTGGCTTCGGTAGTAGCGCCCTTCTTCACTTGCGACTTCTTACTGGTCGTCGAAGTAGAGCCGGAGCTGGAGCCGCCCTTGTTGTTTCCTCCCTTGGCACGCGCGAATAGGAGGTCGTCGCTAACAGGGGTGATGAGATCTCTAGTATCAAGCGCACGACCGGAGATGAGGGTGAAGTTGACGAAAAGAGCAATGCAAATTGCTGAAAGGGTGCCGTTGATCTTCATGGTGAGAGATATTTGAAGCGTAGACTCGGTATAAAGAAATGATATATCGAGGAACTCTAGCCGCAAGTCCGATGGGTAATGAGGAGACACAGAGAGCTGAAAATCGCAACTAACTCTACGGTATGGATGAATGAGTATATGGAATTTGAATTGGAGCATTTGGCGATGGCGATCCCAATTAATATACTCGGGCATGATGAGATGCATGATTAGATTTGGAGAGGCCATGGCTCTCGGTGAACGCCGCAAATTGATATGTTAGGGTTAAAAATAAAACATACCGTGATCAATCCCTGGCGCTTCAAGTTGTGAGCTGACCTGTGGGACCAGAGGGATCAATTCCCAGGGCAGCTGTGTTCTAACTGCCTACTAGGTAGCTATCGTGAGAAAGGAGGCAGTGGCATTCTAGGTGGTGCCGGAGCCCCTCCGGAGCCCCTCCGGAGCTACAACGGGGTTAGCTCCGGCCTATTGTGGGGCCTGGCTATCATGAGGCTATCGTGATAAGCTACAGGAAAAAGGAATTATCTAACAATAGTCTATTGTGGGGTAGTAGGAAGAGGCGCCGATTATCTCGTTAAGGCGGTTAGCAAAACTTCGAAACTCACGAGGTCCGTCATTTCGCACATATCCTAGGTCGAATAAAGCCGTTTTCTAAAAGAGGCGAGAGCAGTCAAGCGTAGAGCTGTATCACAACCCTGTTGAGGAAAAAAACAAGACGCCACACCTAATGCAACTAAGAACTGATTAAAAGCAATGCTTATTAGAGGTAGTAAGAGCTGTTAGTGAGAATTAATTACTACAATTGCGGAGATATGTGCTTATTCTTAGTATAGAAAGGTGTTGTTGGTTATACGCCGTGTTGGTAAGACTAATTGTTAACGATAATATTGATGACAGACAGGTAACGGTTATTGTTGGAGATATGTGTTTCAGACCACTGTTAGTTCGGTGAACACCGGATATGCACACTTCATCCTTCAGAAAATCATATTAACAGTATGGTAGACAAAAATATCATTATCGTGAAAGGTACTCCGGAACATCCGGTATACGCCGGAAGAGAATGAAAAGTGCCGCCGATTACTCACTGCCGGCGCTTCATGACACGCCGTGGAATTTCCTACTAGGGCCAAACTCCACGGATTTCTCAATTATAATGCTAATAGCTAGGCATTATTCTACATAGTATCCATAAACATTTTCATTGAGATGTAAGACTCTTAGATAAGTCACTAGTGTTTGGTCTAGATTCCATCTAAAGCTGATAGCGCCTAAGGGAGCTTTTGCGGTGCCTTTCGCGGGATCAAATTCAATCTCAAGGTGTGTAGAAGACCTAGTTGTAAATCTATTGAAATAGTCCGTAACCGTTTAACAAACAAGAATATAACTAAAAGATAAATACAAATTCCCTAACAGTTATCAAATAAGCCCGAAACATTCTATACAATATCCCAGCTCCTGTCTAAACGTTGCAAAGGAAAATCAGCCTAGGTAGTATCAACCATGATAAACATGCCAACAGCTTCCGATTGCGTATTCCCTCCTTGGTTACCGATTGGGGCCATCACAGGGACACAGTATTCTTGGTCCGGTAGGGATGTAACTTGATTGACATCACAGCCAGTCCATGTTCCATTTGCGCCTATACGAGTATAATAATTAGCCCATGAATCGACAGGAGTACACGGGAAAACAGGCGGGACTTACATTTAACTACTTGCTTGAAGGTAGGATACCCCTTTCGTCCCTGGGGAAGGGTCAACGTCTGCGAAGCCGAGACGGTCTGTCCGTTAGTCGCAGATGAGGAGCCGTCAAACCCAAAAGTCGTAGTTTCCGTTAAGATTCCCTCTAGCCCGGACTGGATTGATTCGGAAAGCGACAACGATTGCGTGCTCATAAGCGAGACTTCAGACGAAAAAGTCCTGTCATAAGAGCATGCAGCGCCGCCGAAATCCTGGCCGGTCTGGCACTCAACCGCATCGCTGATCTGCACGGATGGCAAATAGGTGGAGCGCACCGGCGAAGATCCCTGGAATTTGCACCCCGAGACATCGGAGCTATCCCGTTTCGCAGCGGCCCGAAGTGGGGTCCTTGGCATGTATCTTGGCTTGACGCTTGGCTTGACGGCACGGTCCGGATTCACGTCTCGGCCGATATGCGGCAAGTCATTGGACAGCGGGGGCGCGGCGGGGAATACAGCGGCAGAATTATCCTGCGAGCCCCGCGAGACGCGGCAACTATCACCACAGCAGTACGACACCGCGAAGTTATCCGCGTTGAACGTGACGCTAGGGCAGCTCGAGGTTCTGCTGACTCGGCGGTAGGCCTGCCAGCAGGGGCCTACAGCGATCTGCTCGGGATACTGGTCCGGAGTTGGCCCCTGGTTGTAGAAGACCAGCTCGCACCCGGCTTTGATTGCGTGCGTGTCTACGTACGCGAGGGTCTGCTGGTTGTGCGTGTCTTTCGTCCAGCCGTTGAAGTCCACATGGTGTGTAAGTTGTGCGCAGCCAATGCCGGCGTTGGGATCGTCGTTGTCCCAGGGGATCCGAATAATATTGGACTGGGTGTTTGGATCCCCACGGGTGCAAGACGAACTATTCCAGAAGGCGATTTGGAAGTCTTTGGCGCTGGCTTGGGCAGCCAAAAAGCCGACTACCAGTGCGAGCCAGCCTGTTTGAGGTTTAATGATAGTCATAGCTATGAGATATGAAGAAGAAGTTCAACTATGCAGAAGAAAAATAAATAGGGGTAGAATTGACGGCATGCGATCACTTACAGAGGGCAAAACGTACTAACTGTATCAATTATATACCTGCATCAATAAAGCATTACTCTGTATGGTTTATTGCCACAACATCTTCAACTTCTCTATTTCGTATATTCTGACTTAGAAATCCGTGTTGTTGCTTTCCGAAGAGTCGTGATAAGCCTGTTGGTACAATTTGGCCCCTGGGAGCACCATTTGTCTGTTGGTTATGCACCCTGTTCCTGACGATCCCCATAGTTCATATCGCATAAGCTACAGAATTAGCATCCTACATCAGCACTAATGCTAAATCGCTGCAGAATTTCGGCACGCAGTTATCTGCTGATATGCATTGCCATCCGCTGCAACCTAGCGGCACAGAGGTAAAACTATCTCCAGCTCCTAAGATATGTCTTTAGCTTCATCTACTACCGGCTCTGCCTCACACGAAATATTGAAATTCGACCGAATTTAGCCGCCATTGTTGGTAATTCTACCAACAGGATGAAGCAGCTGATGAAAACTGAATCCTTCTATATGAAACGAGGAGGCTAGCTGAGAGGCTTACTCACAAGAAATCGGGCGCCTAACACTTATTGCCATCGCATTATCACGACCTCGCCATATCATGCTATGGATATGGGTGTTGGGTCAGTCGGCGAAGGCGATGCCGGGGATTCGGAGAACGTGGTTGATGGGAGAAAGACTTAGAATTGAGTCTTCGGGTTATTTTCGTCCTCATTGAGTATCATAGAACACAGAACATAGATATAAAGATGCAGCTATGCAGATGTTCAGAGTCATCTCCCTTCTCTATACACAGGACAACGCAATAGTTACTTCGCCAATATTCCCATTTTCAACAACAATACACATTTTCTTCCAAGACCCCTTTCTACCCAATCATCGTACTACGCTTTTTCTCTCACCATGTCTCCCATAACAGCAACATCAGTCCTCTCCCCTAAAGCCCTTCTCCTACTAGGGATCTCACTTCTATCTGTTGCTCCCGGCGCCACTGCCTGGGAGTTAGAGTTCTGGGCCGACCAAGCCGATTGCAACCACAGAAAGGGAGACAGCGGGCGTGAAGCAGCCGCCGACACCACCCGTTCCGGCCTAGACCATATGTCAAACAACTGCATGTCGATGTCTTACGACCCGACCACTCTTGGTATGATGGCCATGAGGGTGACGGGTTGGACCGACGACTGCGCCATTGCCCTCTGGTCCGACAAAGCCGGCTCCCCTCCGTGCCAAGCCGAGTACCCGTACGGCATTTCTAGCGACTCACAGCCGCCTGATGTGGTCTTCACTATGAAGTCGCCTGAGGCTGCACTGTGTACGGATGAAGACGGGAACAAATTCGCGTGCATCAGCCCGTTGAATGAGTACGTGCAGTCGAACTCGGGGTTTCTGGGATACGTCGCCTACTCCTGTGGCGGCAACGGAACACTTCTCGTGGACGAGTATGAGAAGAACTATGATAGCGACCAGATGAGATCGGTCATCAGGTCTCTTACTGCTACTAGCACGAGCGAGGCCGATAAGACCACCACGAGCACGCACAAGAAGACCTCTGCTACTGGGACGGGTTCTTCCGACAATAAATCTGACCACAAGGTGGATACGGCGACGGCTACTAATACCTCTGGTGTGTTTACTACGGCTAGGTTGAGGATTGGTGTGCCTGCAAGGCCGACTCCTAGGACTGTTACCTTCTAGACCTTACGCTGGAGGTATAACCGGATATGGATATGGTTTAAGATGCATCGGGATTTCCCATAAGAGTGTTGCCCCTTGTTTTCGTTTCTTTTAATCATTGGTTTTATTACTAGGGGGCTATCTCTTCTATGTATTGGTGTAATAGGTAGAAATAGACTTGCTAAGTTATAGATAAATAGTACTCAATCATTGATACTATTTAATTGCATCATTACATGTCTATTTACATGAGTTTGGTACCTGACTTCTTCGCGGTTAGCGTTGCGTTCTGTATATCTGTCGCTAGTCAGGGGTAAGGACTGAGACGACCTTCCTGCTCAGCTCTAGCCTAGGGACCTTGGCCTTTCATTTCTGATTCGACGAATTATATTATGCTAGCTATGAGATTAAGAGTCGACGGGGGTATATAGCGCGAAATTATGCAGACCGGTTCATAGCAAATATTTAAGCTATGAATATGAGCGAGAGGCTCATGAAAGATGCCATGAACAAAGCCCAACCTGCACCGCCATTGATGGTGCTTCCCATATTTCCCTTATCACCATCATTGCTTCCATTACCGCCATTATCGGCACCTCCCATAACAACCTCACTAGTGAACGGCACACCATCGCCATTCGGGCCTTTGGTTGGTAGCTGAGTGGCATTGACGCGCATACAGTAGAGCTCGGTGGCTTGTGCAAACGCGCCGTCGCCCTCGCCCGTTGGTAGTATTGGATTGAGCATTACGATATGTAGGCGGTTCGCAGCAGTATAGTATGCCTTACTTCCACTGCCACTCTGAATATCGCTGAACGTACCAGCCCAGGCGTCGCCACTTTGCCGATACGTGTTATTGGTGGTAGTCCCGTTCTCAAAGCCGATCCCGAATGTGGCAATGTTGCCGATTCCGTACGAAGTCAGAGCGTAGCCCAGCGTGCTTCGGCACTCGGGCAAATCAAACCACGATGTCGCCGGTCCCTTGCAATTCTTGGATCCAGGACTGCCAGTTATGCGTCCCTTGGTTAGGATCGCGAGCGCGCATTCCTTGCCCAGCGCATGCGCACAGCTAGGCGACTTCGTGTCGTCCTCGGTGTAGGCGTTTGTTACATTTACAGGGGGGTCCGAGGGCGAATCCACGAATGCCAAGCAAAGTCCCGCGGAGGGGTCGTTAAGTTGGCTGGTGAGATTCCCACCGCCAGGCCATGAGAAGTCGTACGTGGTACTGACGACGTGCGGATCGGCCATGTTTTCATTCTCGGCGCCTGGCGCTGAGAAATCGGTCACATTGACGCCTACATTCTTTAGCAAATGCCTGTATGTAATCATCTAGATGAGGGGGTGAAAGAACTTACGCCATGTCCACTCGGTATCCTTGATCGCCGAGATAGGGCTATTTTGGGCAGGTTCGAAGGGTTTGAAGGTGATGGAACGCGTGGAATTGGGGTTTTGTTGGGCATAGGTGATAGCTTGAATCGTGTCCAAGTCAAGACCACTGGGGTACGAAGCACCATCGACTGCGAGGGGCGCGTAGGGGACCTTAGCTGTCGCAATAGCTAGTAGTGTTGCAAATAATAGTAATCTCTCCATCTTTTAATCACGAGTTACTTTCATTGGAAAGACTGACGATGATGCGATATATTATTCTCCTGGTAGACGGTTTTCTGAACGTAAGTTCGCCCTCTAGATGCGACTGCCTATGCTCCTAGAAAACGCCATTAATATTATTGTTTCGTAAGTTAGGAAGAATCTAGGTAGTAACGTGATTCACATCCTATTGTAGTATGCAATAATCCATGACTGGGATTATTTGTAGTAGCATTTCCCGAGGTCGTCTCCTAACAAGTGTAGGATTGCGGCGCAGCTGCCAGAACTACACTCAGCTGAGTTAGTTTCGCCTCCAACACGATCCAAGCCCGCCAATAATACAATACTAATGAATGGCGGGAACTTATTACAGTCAGACCAGGTTAGTATTGGCATGTTGAAGCAAGCATTGATGTGGTGAATCAATTGATGTTATCACATGTTTCGACGTATCAAGCGGCTTACAAAAAGTGACGATGGTCACACTAACAAGAATCTCAATCAACCTCAGTGGTTCCTGAGGTCCCATTAGTGTGAATTAGTAATAATGACGCCAAATTTTCAGTTCCAGCTCCTACCCAATAATTGTGGTATACCGGTAATGACAGTAGGTTCTACCTGCCATATACCGGCGTGCTCGTCGGTATGCTTGACTGTGCCCAAAAGATGAGGAAGGAACACATCGTCCACATAATAGGTACCAACAGCACAGTTACAATTAAGTGCACAGTAGGTTAGTTGCCTTATCGGCGTGCCTTCCTAGACGATTAGGTACCTGCCCCGCGCTATTTTTATGTCACTAATTCAGACGTTATTAGCGCCGCTTCCAACATCAGCACTGTACCTGTCAGCTGTAACATTCACTAACCCACCATTAAATAAGTCAATTGAATCAGTCGCTGCCCGCCGTCTCACTTACAACGTCCATATTAATCTGGTCCATCTCCCAACCAGACTTCCAACTGATCATCTCATTCTCGTCGTCTCACATACACAAGAAGAAAGGGAAACAACGCAGAATCAAGAAATACAAGGAGAGAAAAATCTATTGTCGCCGACAGGGAAGACCAAAATGGATGTTTGCAACCTTCCCCCGGAAGTTGTTCATATAGTATTTGATCATATCGTCGATTCACGTGTATTCCCACGCGTGATGCGACTCCGACTGGTTAGCCGTAAGTTCTAATCATATTCTAGTCCTAGTTCTACGTCAGCTTCCAAGACGTCCACATACGGGTATCGTACTTACACCGAATTCACAGGTCGATTCAGATATTTTATTGACGAATCCATTATTCGTCGTAAAATTTTAAGCCAGTTGGTCCGCAGCCATCATCGGATCGCAAGTACCCCGCGACGTATGCAGGACTGGGAGTCATATGTGCACAACCATTTAGCACGCCTAGCACATCAAGCATCAATGCAACGGTCCACTATATCTCCTCTTGGCCGAATACGTCGCGCCACGCAGATACTTTGCGAAGAGAATGGCGATTTCGAAAGCAACGTCTTCGAGGATTCCCTGAAATCTCTTATCTGCCTAGCGACCAGAAAGTCTACCCTAATTCTCCTTGACAAAAACCCTGCACTCCAGGGTTGCTTGGACTCAGACCTCGAGGCCGATGTCTTTGTTGCAGCTATTTACCTCGGCCGAAAAGGATATGTCGAGCGCTCGATCGCCAATGGTGTCCAATCCTCTGCCACCATTTTAAATAGTAGTGTACACAGCAACGTTCTCGGCGGCGCTTTTCAAGCAGCAGCAGTCCAAGGCAGTGTTGAGATGATTCGATGCCTGCTGTCGTGTGGGGAACCGAAAATTCGTCCAGAGCTTGGTTTAGGCTGGCATCAGCGCGAGATTCTTCGATGTGTCGCTATCTATGGTCACCGAGATGCTTTCTACTTCGCTATTGACATGAAGCCGTTCAATATCCCTGTGGCACCAACAGAGTACCGACACTATCCCGACGCGCTGGCTCTTTTACGCATAGTTCAGTCCACGCCGTATCTTGATGTCTACGAGCGGATTATCACGATCATGGGACATCCCATTGGAAGACCTCTACATGAAACAATGCGGTATCATATCAGTTGTGGGAATGTGGAAATGGTACGCTATTTCCTAAGCCAGGGAGCTTCACCGCAACCCCCCAACGGTTCTTACCGCGTCTCGCAAAATCAACTACTCTTTGCTGCTCGGAATGGTAACGAAATGTTGACAAGACTGCTTCTTGATGCCGGTGCAGACCCCAATTTCGCCCCAGGACCACAAAGGTGTCTTTCTGAGGCAGTTTGGAAGCGCAACGTAGCTATGGTCCAAATGCTACTAGATAGCGGCGCAGAAGTCAACGAGGGGTGTCCACCTCCTATCGTCTTATCAGTATTCAAAGAAGACCTCTATATGTTCCGTCTACTACGACAGCACGGTGCAGAGCTTCACACACCTGAGACAGGCGGCTGGGCGATGCAGATAGCTAAAACACATGGACTCGATTCGATGGTAGATCTTCTTGTGCGAGAAGGTGTGGATGAGAACATGATCCTATCTCGCGCTCCGCGTCACAATGAGGCGACTTGGGACGGACGTATGCGGCGAAGGTGGCCGTCAACAGGCCGCTAGATTGTCGGCCAGAAAAAAAAAGGGAAAGAAAAGCAGTAGACTACATATAGGGGGACGCATAGGAGCCTTGTGAGTAGCAGCACTCAGTGGGTTTGGCTCTTGCGCTTGCTTTAATAAGTACATATGTACCTAGTAGCTAGTGATGAGTTCATTACTACCTAGGTAGACATCTAGCTAGCTAGAACCTCTATACTGTCTTTGAAAACTACCAATCTTAATTAACGTGAGCTTCCTTAGGGCCGTCGCTTTTACCATTAACCACCAAAAGACGTGCAACCATCCAATAGTCAACTACATGTATGTCGTAAGCCATCCATTTATCCGTTCCAAATTTGGCGAAACTGAAGCCCGAGCTATCGTTCCTGAACTAGCTCCAGGAGATGGTCTCGCGGCTAAAGGCCATCGACGATACCTAGTGCTATATAATATCACCTTCTCCCCACAACGGGGGCCATTTAACCCCTCAATGCCGAGCCGGGGTATTGGAAGCTTGATCTATAGCACCCGCCACTATTCCCACGTTCTGCTAAATGGTCAATCCCAGAACGCCTTCAGGGGTTCCCCACAATGTAGTCTAGAAGTTGAGCTTTGAGGCGGAATGTTGCATTACTACTTTACGCACTGCAACCTAGGATATTACCAGGTTCCGGACAATCTCCCCGTCTTCGCCTAGGCGAAAATGTATATTTTAACGTGATTCCTCGCGATGGTTTGAAAATTTTGATGATTATTCCTTCAGCCCTTCGTACCAGTCCGTCGTCGCACCAATCCAATATGCTGTTCGAATCTGCTGTCGCGGCCTTCGGGTTTGCGCTCTGCGCCTCCGCAATAGCTGTCCCGAATCCTGTTCAGATGCTCAAGAGGGCGCACACCGCCGGCGTTGTTATCAACAAGTGCTCTAAGCCCGGCGTCTTGAGTTTGGCGTATGACGATGGTCCGTACCAGTACACCTCTAGCTTGGTCGATACCCTCGACAAGGCGGGCGTGAAGGGCACTTTCTTCTTCACCGGCACTCTATACGGTATGCAGGCTGCGTGGGAAATTTGATAACAGAACTGACTGACTGGTTGGATTAGGTTGCATCTACAACCAGAAGGCTGCCGTCAAGAAGGCGTATGACTCCGGTCACCAAATCGCCTCGCACACTTGGTACGATCTCCAATTGCGTTTCGTATACGAGATGTGATTGCGACGTTAGCTAACGCGTGCGCAGGACTCACCCACACATGGGCAGCATGGGCGCCGCGCAAATCCAAAGCGAGATGGAGAAAGTGGAGCAGGCCTTCGTGAACATCTTCGGGAAGAAGCCGCAGTACATGCGGCCGCCGTACCTGGACACGGGCGGGCAGTTCCTCAGCGTGATGAAGCAGATGAACTACACGGTCATCACGGACGACGTCGACGCCGGCGACTGGAACAACATGTCCCCGGCGCAGAGCCAGCAGCGCTTCCAGCAGGCGGGCGCGGGTGGCAATGGCCATATCCCCCTCATGCATGAGACGTACCAGGGCACTGTTACCACGCTCACGAATTGGTTGATTAATTGGGCTAAGACTAATAACTTGAAGATTGTTACTGTTGGTATGTATCCCTTGATCCGTTTCAACTTTGGTAGGAAGTAAGTGAATTCTGACATGATTGCAGCTGAGTGTCTCGACGATGCCAATGGCGCGTACAAGGAGGGAACTTTCCCCAGCAACGGACAGACCTCTTGCTAAAGGGCTTCACGTTCGCGATGGAGTCGCCGTCGGGCTTATGTTCGAACTAGCTAGCATATTGAAAATAACATCAAACCGAGCTTTTAAATTGCGCCGACATGCATTTTCGAGAAGTGGTTCGTTGTGATTGAGCTTCGTCAGTTACAGAATGAACCTGTAAATTTTAGTTAGAAGCGCTAGGCAGCCCCCTAAATCCTTTAGCAGGATGGTCCAGCGTACGTAAGCCCCCTGTCGGGTTTATCGACCCCTGACAGATCTCTAAACCCGACAGCCCGACGCGCCCCTAAGCCGAGACCATTCAGCTTCATCGCCAAATCCGACGCAGTATTCGCAACCTAATTACACGGTTCCCTTTAGTTTCTATTTGAATCGTCTTCATGTCCAAATCGAGGCTATTAAATGTACTTTCCGGGATTCATTGTAAGGCTAAGCCAGCAACCTAGTACCCGGCGACCCGTTCTTGTAGGATCATAAGTGTCCGTAGCGAGAACCCCTAATTGTATAAAAGACGCACCATGGAGGCGACCGCGAGCAAGCAACCGCCTACCTACATTCCAGGACCGACATACCGAAACCTACGACGCGCATTGCAAATTCCAAGTTCATAGCCTGATCCATCTTAACTCATTCCCCTATCACTCCACAAACCACTCTGTCATGTCGCAGTTCAGCCAACTATTCCCACCCTGTCCCAAGTTCACCGATAAAGACGTCCCGGACCAAAGCGGGAAAGTATTCATCGTCACCGGGGGAGCGACCGGGGTAGGTTTCGAAGTATCCAGGATCTTGTACCAGAAGAACGCAACGGTGTACATCGCCACAAGGAGCACATCAAAAATCCAAGCCGCGATCGATAGCATCACGAAGAGTTGCACTGCTAGTCAAGGAAGACTCGAGCCCATGGTCCTCGATCTTGCGAACCTAGGGACCATTAAGCCGGCTGTTGAAGGCTTCTTGTCGAAGGAGCAGAGACTCGATGTTCTGTTCAATAATGCTGGAGTCATGGGAACAGGCCCCGATGAGAAGACCATTCATGTAAGGAAGCAAATTGCTTGCTACTGGGTCTGTTTAATTAATAGTTAGTTCTAGGGCCATGAGCTTCAGATGGAAACTAATACTCTAGGCCCCTTCCTCTTAAGCAGGCTTCTCGAGCCCATACTCCTCAAGACAGCAGAGCAGCAGGGGACGCCAGGAAGTGTGCGATTGGTGTGGGTTAGCTCTATGCTAGACATAGGAACGCCTAAAGGTGGTGTTGTCTGGGATCCCAACGCAGATCAGCCGTTGGTACACTCTGAAATGATGGCGAATTACATGCAATCGAAAGCCGGGGTTACTTTCCTCGCTCACGAGTTCGCGAACAGACTAGGTGATAGTGGGATCATTTCAACGGTGAGCTGTCCAGAATCATTGTGCAATTGAGTACCGCTAATAATAGGGGTAAACAGTCTTTACATCCGGGAATGCTGAAGACGGAACTCCAGAGGCATATGCCCGCCCCAGCGCGCGCCATGATGGTACGAACCCCTAAATTCGCGTCCCTTCATCATGGTCTTGTCTAATCTTAGGATAGGGTGTCATTTTCAAGGGGCCCATATACGGTGCCTATACAGAACTATTCGCAGGATTTTCGCCAGAGATCACAAGGAAAGAGAATGGCAGCTACATAATCCCCTGGGGTCGTCTAGGCTCGGTTCCTGAACACATAGCTCCTAGCATGCGTTCGAAGCAGCAGGGAGGTACCGGGTTGTCGGATCAGTTCTGGAATTGGTGTCAGGCCATTACACATCCGTACAGGTGATTGGAGCAGTGTTGAACGAGAGTGAGGTCGATTTATTATCAAGAAAAGAAACATTCTCATATCGCTTACAGTTCAAACCAGCAAATGCCTTTTTCCACAGCCTAGGTATAAGTGATATTCAATCTGTAGATAGAATAGAAAACCCACCTAAACACACATCGACCAAAAAGAGAAAGGGAGGTTCTAGAAGACGCCGCTCGAAGCCCTCAGGGGGGCCGCAACATAACAAACCCCAATCCAAAATGATACTCACCTAGCCAGCTTTGCCCCTTCCGTCGCCGCTCTGCCTACGCTTGCGTCTTTTGCTAAAAGCACCTCGACACTTTCATAGCGGTTATTCGCCCTCGCTGTCTGCAGAACGGTGCTTCCCTGAGCAATCATGTAGATGTCTGCCCCTCCCCTGATCAGCGCATCGACAGTCCTTGGCCTGTCGCCTTGTGATAGACAGAAATGTAAAGGAGTCATCCCTTCCCGACTCCTACTATTCGGGTTTGCGCCGAGCTCGAGAAGCAATTCTGTCATGGCAGGATCGTCGTTCTGTGTGCTGACATGGAGGGGCAGCAAACCAGTTTTGGGAAACCTCTCTTCCAGTCGTGCACCGCGTTGCCTAAAATTCTTCACTGCCTCCAGATTTTCTTCGATGACCGCGAGTTGGAGTGGGGTCAGGCTGTCTCTACCCTCTTTGTTGATGTTTCTCGATTGATTAACTACTCTTCTCAAAATACCGAGCATGCTGGTAGTAGGCGGCTTATTCCTCGCAAATTCGGCATCCGCAGTCCTAACCGGGACGGTCAGAGCAAATACACCGACACCAGGAATTCTCACTTCATAACGAATTTGCTCTGTTTCTGTTTCTTTTCCTTTTCTCTCGCCGCGATACAGAGCCGGCTTCTCCGAAACCATTGCCCCGTTGCTCGTGTTGTGAAACCTCGTTTCATTAGAAAGGCCATTGTATCTAACATATCCCCATTCTGGTGGAAGTCGCCACATATTACGTAGATCTTGAGCTATCTCCTTAGTTATCTCTGGGGTTTGGTACGGAGACCATATCTGTGCTTCAACTTCTTGATGCCTCATCTTTCGTTCCTCCTCTATAGGTTCGTGAAAAATGTCGGCGACGATGTTTGCCACTCTATCCTTAAGCGATTCAGTCGAGGATGACTCAGCCGCCGTAGCCTGCCCCTGGACCCGGTCGTTATCATCAGAAGGAAGTGGCTGTGGCCAAACTCCAACCAAGGACTTCTCACGCCGGATCTCGTCCGGGTTTTGGGATTGGGCGAGGTAGGCGATGAACTTGCGATAAGCCTCTTCATATTCATCTGGAGGCATCGCCTGAAGCCTTTTTGTTATTTCTTTCGATACGAAACTGCTATTATCTTTAGAAAGTAGCAGTGCGATAATTGAATTGATATCCTCGCGCCATTTCTGAATTTCGAGCTGGCCACCCTCTTTGATTCGCTCCGGAATCGTGTGACTACCGAGCAGCGACACGCCCATCACATCCAGCGCGGTGAGCCCGGCAAATCCCTTTTCTTCTGGAGGCAGGCCATCGGCGCTAAGTCCGACGCTTACATCAACACCATGCTGCAGAAGCAATTTGACAACCTCGATGTGTCCTCTCATAGCTGCAGAATGGAGCAATGTCCGTCCCATCCAGCGCTCCTCGTTAAGTTTAGGCCCAAACACATCGGGCTTGAGCATGAAGTCGAGTAGTTGCGCATCACGGATTTGATCGTAACGGCGAGCAGGTCTCGGCCCACCAAAGAGGTATTCCCAGATTGGCTTGTTATCTGGTCCATAGAAATGTGCTCCCCCGTTGTGAACGAGCCAAGGGAAACTATCTTCTAAGAGCTTCAGGTGCCGGTTCCTAAGCCAGTCAAGAACGAGAAAGAAGAAAATGGACTCCCCCGATTGTGGGTTTCGAGAAAGCATATTGGCTACTTGCGCAGTAGTGCATCGCGACACTATGAGTTCTACCGCTTGCATATGAGCATGTGATAATGCTGCTTGGAGTGGATATTTGCCGAAGGAATCGGGCGTCAATACATCGAAACCATGATCCAGGAGCAATTGGATAAAATTCGTTGTTGGCGAGTATTTACAAGCGATGGAAAATAACGTGAAGCTTGATTCGTCTTTCTCGCTAGGTGTAAGATACGGGTTTTCCGACAGCAGGAATTCGAAGCAGCGGATTGAGTTACTTATGATACAAATCATCAAAGCCCCAGATTCCCCCGTTTGGCCGTCTAGAAGATTACCCACGAGGCCCCTCATGTGTTTACTAAAGTCCTGGTGCTGCGCAAACACCTTGAGGCTGGTCAAGTCATCCCATTTCAGCGCATTAAGCAAGGGACACCCATTTTCGGTATTTTGACTTGGATCCACGCCCCTTTTCATCAAAGTCTGTAGACACTGTTCGTACACAGAATGGAAATATCCACCGTGTATGACACCTCGCTCGTGATCCGTATGATCCTCGCGAGTCATCGTCATGATTAGGAGGTCGAGGAGCTGTGGTTCTTGTCTGTTCGCAGGGTAGGAACACATCGATGGCTTTTCTTGAAGCAGGTCGAGAAGTTTGTTTCCTACTTCGGGCTGTAGATATCTAAAACTCAGGAATAATGCAGTCCGGAAATCAGGTATGGGGACATTCTGCGTCATGTGCATTGAGAGAATGACCTCCGCCAAGTTCGTCTTGCCGTGGCTTATAGCAGCTGATAATGGTGAATAAGAACCGGGCGATTCGCCAGAGAAGTCCATGAAAGGGTCGGCGCCGAGGAAGGGTGACTCGCACGGAAATAAGATATCCAACTTGGCCCCCCTTTTGAAAGCAACGGGGGCAATTGCTGCAGCCTCAGCATCAACAAGACGTGAAAGCTGGTGCAGAAGGCCGGGAAGAATGACCTTGAAATCACAGGTTATAGTCTCGTTACGAAGTATTTGCTTGAGTGTTGAAATGTCACCAACGTCTAAAACTTCGCGTAGCGTCATCGTCGCGGATGGGACAGGAGGCGGTTCGAGGTACCGTAGAAACGTTGGGAGGAGATATCCGAATTGAGATTCGTTTGTATCTTTGTGGTGGGCATGGCTATATCGAATAAGGATCGTCCTAATCACTCTGTAGTGCGCCGGCCAACGAACAGAAAGCTTCTGTAGTGCTAATTCGCAGCCTGATAAGGCAGCCAAAGATAGATACAACCGTGTTGGGAACTGAGGTTCAAGATCGGTTCCTATGATCATTGCAGTTGCCGACCGCATGGCAGGTTTATAACTGCAGAGTGCAGAAACACGCATCCATTCTAACCCTATACTCATGTTTGGCCGAGTTCCCATGCCCAATATGTGGCAAATTGCAAGCCTATATGCCATGAGGGCCTTGGTACATAGGTCATCTTGGAAGGCTTTACTTGATCTAACTTTAGGAGGTATCAGACGGAATCCAGCAATCCCAATGTCTCGCAGCAGTTCTGCGGGGCTCTGGGGATCCTGTTCTGGGATATCTGTGATGTTGCCTTCGAGTTCATTCTCGAAGGACTTGTTGGCATACTCGAAAGTACGGGAATAATGTTCGATTAGAACCGGCGCAATACTGTTAAGTCCCTCTTGGCCCACTGGCTTTTTGGGCTGGAAGCTTTCTTCCTGTCTTATCAAATTAGAATGTTAGCGAACTACGCTTATGAGATTATATTTACCAGTAATTTGACAAAGAAGTAGCGTGTACCTACAGTATGTCTCGTCCTAGACTTTTAGCCAGTGAACTCAGAGACTGAACTAAGTCACTGGTGTTTGGTCGTGACCAGAAGTGCCTCTGGAGGGTATCCAGTAAGATATTGAGAATTTCAGATACCCCCGTAGTACCTGGCGTAGCAGCTTTCTTAAGTCTAGGCATGAATGTAGAAAGGAGGCTGCTCGGATCGTTATCTGGCAAACTTTTGAGAGCCCAAAGAATGTCATTGACGACGAAATCCTCGGCTGCTAGTGGAATGACGGCTAATAAAAGACACGAGCTAGATTGGCCAGGTTTATCGAGAACTCCTGGTCCATATGGCCCGTATCCGCCGTCCAACCTCCCCCAGAGACTAGCTGCGACGAGTCCATATGAATAAACATCAGCCTTCTCCCAATCGATATCGGGGTCTTCATTGACAACCTCTGGCGCACTCCATAACGGAGTAATATGGGTTGGCTGACCATGCATAGGCCCAGCTAACCGGGAGCTACCCCCAAAATCTGTCAACTTGGCAATCGGCCGACGGCTCTGGTCGCCATTAGTCATTATTATGACATTATTAGCCTTGAGATCACCATGAACCAAGCCGGCTCTATGGATTGCTCGAAGACCAAGTGCGATGTCAATAATAATGTGTTGCTTCTGTGTGGTCGTAGGCTCGAGCCCTCGTGCTCTTATGATCTGGTCCAAGGACCCATGCTCTCCAAGCTCCAGAGCTAAGATTGGGAAATCCCCCTCCTTTTGCCACCCGAGAAAGAGTAGTTGAATAATATTAGGGTGTCCCTGAATTGAGGGGTGGCAGATTGTCCTAATCTCGTTCAAGATGGATCTATATACCTCTTGCTTCCGTTGTCTCAGTATAGATAGGGGGGTGTCGCCATCATCACGAGCAATGAAAAACTTCAATGCCACAACGGTATCTGGAGGCAAATTTTCTATTTTACGGCCTGTTACGTGACGAACGACCTGGGATGTCAATCCACTGCCTAGAGAGAAAACTTCTCGTGGTGAGGATTTTTGTACGAGTGTGCCAAGTTCGTCAACATTGACCCAATGAATACCTGACATGGTTGACTGATAGATGATGTCTGGGAAAGTAGCATCGCCCCGCGTGGAAGAACGACGTCCGGACCCAGCATGTGAGTCCAAACGATTCTCCGAGTCCAAGCGACTAGAGCGATCCATAAGTGCGGGAGATATAGCGATTCATATATATTTATGGAAATATTGGAAAGTATAGTGTTATTGGTATATCCGTAGAACTTGCGAGAATATATACTAGGTACGTATGAGTGAAATAGAAGTTGTTGTTTTCCGTTGGATGTCTGTCAGAATATAGGCCGCACTAGTTCCTAATTTGTTCTCACAGCCTCGAAAGGAGGAATGACACTCGTTCTATGAATATCGCTGTCTATATGAGTATATATGCATATAATTAGATTTAATTGAGGATTTATTAGCTAGGTTCTTGAAGTAACCGAACTTAGGAGGTATTTAATTCGGCCTCTTATTCCGAGCATAGATATCATGCTTCTTTTCTTCTTGCTGTGTTTCCTACCTAACTTGACAATATGGAATCACTTGGGGCTGCTACAGGCGTGTTTGGAATCGCCGCGGCCTTCAAGGGTGCTGTAGACACCTCGTTATTGATCAAATCATTTTTTGATAAAGATAATTTGAGCTGTGGCACTCTTGCACTTCACTACCACATCGAAAAGAGTCGCCTGAAAGCCTGGGGTGTTCACTGCAAGGCTGAAGATACCTCAAACTCCATATTTCACGACCAGCCGAAAGTTATAAATAATGATATCATCCGGATTCTAGGTGAAATCGCGAGGTACGACATGCAAGCAGAAGCTATGGTGGAAAAGTATGATATCAGACTACCTGAACTTCCTGATAATATCTCGCGCCAAGACATATATGTCGGTAGTCCCATGGCTGTCGCGATAGCGGAGCAATCGACTCAAACGAGACCGAATTCTAGGTTTCGTTGGACGATAACTGGAAGATCCTCCTTTGAGAACATCGTCGTCCAGATTCGCAGTCTCATCACAGAACTAGAAAAGCTTACTCTTCAGCCATGGGAGATCCGTCTTCTTGCAAATGCCCTTACGCCGCTTTCCCTGGCTCCTTTAGACAGGAAAGATCTCCTAGGAATGCTAGGCGCGTCTGGATACCAAATTCACCCTACTCTGACACTCTCAGCTGAAGCTAAGTTACTGCAGACCAATATCTCGCCAGATGTAACGGATTCATCACCATCTATTCCTTATAACCGAATAAAGCTTTCTTCATCTTCGCCAAAGATCGGGACTCTCATGTGTTCAGATGGCCAAAAGAAAGTAGTATGGGTTGATTGGATTATTATCGGCCCCGCATCTGAATCCTTCAAGCATGTTGAACGTATTCATTCACTGGGAAAGGTCCTGAAACAAGTGAGCGAGCCAGCTCTGCGGCTTCCCCCGTTCTATGGGGTGTATGAGGATTTATCCTACGAAGCAAACTACCAAAAAAAGAGACTTGGATATGTTTTCGCCCCGCCTGATAAGAAATCCATTTACGACGGTATCCAACGACATGAATACGAAATCGATCTTCTCAATCATCGTCCAATCTCGCTTACCGAGCTGATCAAGAGCCAGAAACCTCAAAACCCAGGAAGCAAGCCAGTGCCAATCCCCTCACTCGGCGATCGCTTTCGGCTCGCATACACCCTAGCCTGCGCATTTAGTCGTTTCCATGCTGCAGGGTGGCTGCATAAGGGGTTCCACGCTGGCAGTATCCTGTTCTTTAAACGGATCAACGGTCAAGGTATTCTCCCGACCGAGCCTTTCATTACCGGCTTCCAGTACTCCCGTCCACAGGGGCAGAATACCCTGTCCTACACTCCGTTGAAGGATAATAAACTTGAGTATTACTACCTCCCCGAGTCCATCAACGGCTTCACGAAGCGACTCGACCTTTATAGCTTGGGCGTGGTGCTGTGTGAAATAGGGCGTTGGGACTTGCTCGGGAGAAAGAGGGAGAAGATAACCAGCCAGGCAAAATGGCGGGAGTTCATCACGGGTGATGTTCTCGGGGACCTGAGTTGGAGGATGGGGAAGAAATATCAAGGCGCTGTTAGGGCCTTGCTAAATTGTGAACTGCCCGGAGATGAGCTTGATGATGGCGTGTTCGCACAAGAATTCCTGGAGAAGGTCATGCTGCCATTAAGTAGCTGTAGTGCTTAATGTCTAGCAGGTATCAATCACACCGCCACCATAGGGTACCAAGCACCTTCTTGTCGCATTCATGGATGTTGGATAATTAACTCTGTGAGTCTACTAGCTTTTAGCTTCCCTAATCCTAGGTATTTCATGATAGGGAAGTTTTTACCAGCCAAGTTATGGTCGATACGTTGATAGCAGACGGGTTTTCACGTCGCTCGCGTCGACTTCACTCCATCCTTACAATTTACACCAGAACCCGCAATTCTTACTCTGATGGATTTATCTCTGGTGAACTTATGGGAACTATCTTGCGATAAGAAACACATAATGATGGATGAGGTTCCTGAGCACGGAGTCGCGCACGCACCTTCACTGTCGTGGGCTTCATCATTTACCACCGAGGTTGCCCCTTTAGGCTCCGCCGAGTCGGACGGAGCTGTTTGAAGCGATTTAATTGGCTTATTTCGAG
The DNA here is from genome assembly GCA_902825475.1 of Hypomontagnella monticulosa. Classification (NCBI taxonomy): domain Eukaryota; kingdom Fungi; phylum Ascomycota; class Sordariomycetes; order Xylariales; family Hypoxylaceae; genus Hypomontagnella; species Hypomontagnella monticulosa. Next base: position 1,823,541 of record CADEBF010000008.1, read on the forward strand.
CAAGAAACGAAATAACCCACCGTTTCCCAAGGGGTTCGTAGTCGTTATTAGCTTCAAGCATTCGAGTAGCTAAGGTTCGAATCTGGGAATGGGTCGGGGCCGCGCCTAATAAGTTTTGGCATCTTATCCAGGAGGTCAATTCGGCTTCTTGTTCCTGCGATAGGCGTTGCTGCTTGTAGTGAGCCTTATCGGCTGGCTGACGACCTTGGATTCGCCCTTTAAGGGTAGATCTTGGAACGCCCCAATTGTTGGCGGCCCAGAAAGGTGAAGCACCGTTTTGCACAGCTCGAATGGCTTCCTCAAGCTGAGACTGGCTGTATTTAGGGGCTTTGGGCATTTTAAACCAGACTGAACTTTTCGATCGGTTGGGAGATATTAGAAGAAGCAAGAATTAAAGTGTGATAAGTGAAGAGATCATGGATGTTAAAATATTTAAGACAACAAGCTCCTGCAATGCTGGGGCAAGTTGATTGGCCAGCTTGAGTCCTTGACAGGGGCTCAGGTACTAGGTACATCATGATGTGTTCGACATTGAACATTTGAAGACATCAGGCAGGCACTCCAACACTATCCTACAATCGGCAAAGCGCTTCGGTGATCAGTGGGTCAACCTTAAATGGATCGGTCCCACGTACCTTTTGCTTTTTTCCTTTCCGACGCCGACGCTCGCACCCACATCCAAACAGACAATCAACCAACTAACTGCGCTCTGCATCTCACGAAGATTCGCCGGACATCCGCCGACAACTCGCCGTAGCTAGCTCCTGGTTGCCGTTTGTCATCGATAATCTTTTTATCATGGCATCATACCCGGAGCCTTCTGCAAGTGCCGAATCAGCTTCAGCGCCGCAACCATCTCAGTCCCCCCACCAACAAACGCAAGAGTATGAGATTCCTACTGTCACTACCGTCGCACATCATGGACTTCAGGTCCTGCAAGCTGCATCTGCAGCTCCTGCGCCGCCAGATCCCGCCGACTTAGCACAACAATATGCCCAATCTGCAACTCTTCAGATGGGCGAAGCTCATTTTGCCTCCTCGCTCCCGACACCGACGGGCGCGACATCTCTACCTTCTTTAACACCCATGCCGCCATCACCGGCGACGCAGAAAGTAACGCGCCTCCGACGCGCCTGTGATATGTGCAGCCAGCGCAAAGTGAAGGTACGTAAATTGCACTTTTACTCACCTAGTCATTCCATATCAATCACAAGGTCTGTCTAACCATCAACAAACACTAGTGCGATGAAAGCGGCCCTCCGTGTAAGCCGTGCTCTGATCTTCAGGTCGAATGCACATTTAATAGGGAGATGAAGCGGCGTGGTCCGCCGAATAAACATGCCGAAGCTGCCAAAGCAGCGAAACGAACCCGAATAGACGACGAATCTCCCCCACCGCACCACGCCGCAGAGGCTTTAGTTTCTATCGCTGCCCAAAATCCCCCAGTTTCATTGGATGCTGAGACGATTGCACCTTGGCCTATCCTTCAATTGCTCGTCGACGACTTCTTTATCTACATACATCCTCTGATGCCATTTCCCCACGAACCATCGTTTCGCACCGCCTTCGCCAATCGTATGGACAGAACAAGTGGAGAGTTTCTCGCGCTGTTAGCCAGCATGGTTGGCGTATTGGTTGCCTCCTTCCCTCGAAGTGCGCGATCACACCTCAAGGCCCAACATAGCACCGGCCTCTTCCCCTCAGCCGTCGCTATGATCGACCATTGCCGATCCATTGCACTTGATGCGCGGGGCGCTCGCTTTATGATGAAGGGGGAGATGAGCGCGGATGATGCTGCGACTAGCTACTTTCTAGGCATTGCTGCCGGTAACACGCTGCAATGGAGAATGTGCAAGCGTTTCCTAACAGAGACTATGACCTTCTGTCGAGAACTTAGCAGTCGTCGACAGAGAGCCGGGACAACGGTAGAGGCGCATATACCTGGTCTCATACCACCCCTCGATCCTTCATCTGGAAAGCCTATTGATCACATCAAAGATCAAATAGGGAAACGAATTTTCTGGATTATGGTTGCTGGTGTCAGGTAGGGTTCCATGGGTTATCCAATGCCATTTTATACATGTAGACTGACATCGATATAGATCAATGACCCAACTTGGAGTGTCTATTAATGAGATACCCTTACCTCCGCCAACTTCGCAGGAGCCATACCCCGAACAGCCTATTGAGGTGGATGACGAGTTTATCTTCTCGGGGCAAATACAACCACAGCCTGAGGGAACCATCTCATTAATAACAGGGTTCAATCGAAATATCCGAGTTTATATGACGATGAACGAACTGGTCGGCGTCGATATGTGTTATGGTATTAACTTTTTCGACTGGTCTGCCCAGAAAAATATTCTGAGCAATGGGCTTGCCAGTGCCAAGCAGGCTGCCGAAGACCTACCACCCGAGCTCCAAGTGAAAGCGGATAACTTGCAACATCTCCAGAACCATAACCTAGGATTTGACGACTCGAACCTAGAGTATTACCCACCAGCTCTTTCTAACACGCAACGTGCCAATGACCTCCGGCGTGTATTAGCAGACCAACCTATGCGTCGACGTCATCTCCAATTCGAGATTCAAAAAGCAAACATCCAGATGTCCCAGCTTGCAACGCGGTCATACTTTGTTGAACGATATCTTAACTTGCGTGAAGCACATCGTAACGACCCCAATTTCGCCGAGAGGGAGAAATCACAAGACAAAGATGACCGAGACGAAATGATGGTGAATGAACGTGTAGTCATTGTTCAAAACCTCGTCACGGTTCTAGCATCTATCAGCCAACGCAATATGGAGCCGAATGGATGTTCCCTCATCAACAAGATCCGACAAGTAGCCAGCACACTGGTAGACAACGACGCGGAACGCAAAGGTCCCGCAGCAGCCAAAGCAGAGGAATATCTAAACGGCTTCCTCGATATTCTCATGAAGCTAGAGAAGATCGGCGCGGCGCCTAAACCCGAAACCATGACACCTCAAGACGAGGAAGAGGAACTGCAGAATTGGTCCAGCCTGAAGGACTATCAGGTCCAGTTCATTCAGAATGGTGGATTTCTTGGGGACGGCTATTAGCAATGGCTGAACACCTGGCAACCAATCTCCACGGGATTTCCCTACAGGTAGTATATAATTCGTGGTGGCTTGCTCTACCATCATTATTTCAAGGAGAGGATGCGCGTCCGCCTCGTTGGTGGCGGAGAACGCACAGAGTTCTCATGGGTGAATCATAGGCGTTGGAACCGGAAGTTTGGGCGTTTTTGAGTCGGAGATATCTTGAAAGGATGCACCCTTTCGTGTTCTGGGGCATTGTATAGGAAAAGTCATTGGCGGCGCAGATTCCATGGGCGGCGCAAGTCCTGAGAGCATTTTGCTGCAAAGGGACTAGTAATGAAAATTCATCAACCTTTCCAATGTTAAGGCTCTTTACTTGGTATCGCGACATTGTTATAAGAACTACCTACGTGACAAATTAGAAGGTAGGTTGAATTTAGGTTACATAGATTTTGTAGAATGTTCCCATTATACGCCAACGTCAAGTCTTGATCCGAACCAGGATGCAGGAACTCAGGATCTAATACCTCGATAACTATCATCAGCGTCTCGGCCTTAGCTCGTCGTGGATAATTACTGCTATGATGAATGAACTAAAATTGCCCAACATTAAGCATATATCCCCATCGGCGGACGCTCCGCACTTCTCTGTTTAACGTCTTGGTACGAATACCCAACGAACCACACCTCATACAAGATATGTCGTAGCTGGTTCACACGAGGCTCTTAGACGACGAAAGTTCTCCTTATTCGTGTTTCTAATGTGTATAACGAGAGTTCCCTGACATGCCTCGGTTTAGAGTTGATAATTTGGACTAACCTTTACATTACGAGTGGTATGTAGTTCACTTGCCGTATGATGTCTACGAGAAACTACGTACATAGCTACATCTGTAGAATAATTTGTTATAGGCTATCTACCTTAACCCCTATTTTTAATTCCTTGTTATTATCAGAGCCAGGTTCATCTCACATAAAGGAACTTGACCAAGTTAGCTTACGGGAACGAAACCGTACTCTGCGGGTTTATACATTCGGATTTCGGTGTTCATGGTATGAAGAAACCCAACACCATCGAAGATGGAAAGCTAGACGACTTTCAATACGAGTTTAGATTACATACTGTGGTGAATAGCGGTTCTAGCAAGCTATACCGTTATAGAAAGGTAGAATAAGTTTCATTACCCTCATTACTTTATAATTGATAATACTTTTCTATCCAATCCATCATTGTGTATCTAGAGTGTTATGGTAGAGTGAAGTTACAATTAAAGTCTCCTATGTTCCTCATTTGAATGAATGAATGGTGGTTCATTTAAGCGATGTTCAGGTAGCTACGCTTAAATACATATCAGATGATACGACCAAGCAACGTGGCCCTGGCGTCTCGGCTGGGGTTCTGTGGCAGTGTGGCAAGGATTAGGACGACAGAATGGGATTAGGCCACTTAGCTTGCAAAGGCTCCCTGAGAAAAAAAAAAAGATGCAAGAGTTGACCAAGCAGAAGCAAGCACCGATTCAAGTTCCCCGATTGTATTTGATCTTAGCAAGTCTTGACATTTGGTTTGTCAGACCTCAGCAAGAAGCGTTGTTTTCTTAAGGGTAGACGCTCACACGACCATTGTAATCTCCTCGTCATTGCCGAATTCTATCATTTTTCATTTCTTTCTTTTTATTGTTCTTTTATTCTTCCTCCGCTGTAGTGTCTCGTCCGTACCAACAGAATCAACATCGGATCCAAGTCGAGAGACAGGTCGCAATTTGGCACTTTTGAGAGTCCAAGGTCCTTAGGTACCTGGTCCCAACCGCGCCGTTTAGTGAATTCGGCAAGGGATAATTTCAGGCTCCATCCAAAGAGGCGGGTGGCTTAGGGGCCTCAATTGATTGACGCTAGGTCCACTTCAAGAGTCAGCCTCCTACTACTACATACTGTACGTGCGTTCCAGGGATCGTGAAGAAAGGAGTCGAGGAAAAAAAATAGTTCTGCGACGCCAGCCTATCTGTAATAAACGTCGCTGCTTACCAAACTTCCACGTCTAGCACCGACAAATATTCCTTAGAGGTCGAGACCACACCATCCTCGATTTAGTCAAGCCACCTCCGTCTCACGCGACAAATCTGACCTATTCCTCCTATTAACTTCGCAACATCCAAGAACGAATAAGGTCTCATAAATACTTAGAATATGTCGTCGGGACTGACGAGACGCCGCGGCGCTGGTGGCGGCCCGGCTAATGAAGAGAGTAATGGGATCAATCGATCCAATTCATCCTCAAACGTACGCGACAGCGCCCCTGAAACGAGCTACGAGAACAGTGAGAATGGCCACAAGATCGCCTTCGACCCGCGCGACATCAGCGAAAGCGCCGAGAGGAGCAAGCAACCGAAGTTGACCTTGATGGAGGAGGTTATATTGCTAGGACTTAAAGATAAGCAGGTATGGCTTTAGTATCTGTCTCTGTCTATCTAGGACATACTACGAGGATGCTGACGAAACCAAAACCTAGGGATACCTCTCGTTTTGGAATGATAACATCAGCTATGCGTTACGTGGTTGTATCGTCCTCGAATTGGCCTTCCGCGGCCGCATCAGCATGCAAAAAGATCCCTCTAGACGACGCTTTCCCCTAGCGGACCGAGTAATTGAGGTCGTCGATGATACTCTCACCGGCGAGGTACTATTGGACGAAACCCTGAAGATGATGAAGCAGAGCGAAAAGATGAGCGTCGGCACGTGGATTGATTTGATGAGTGGTATGCTACGCTATGGTCCTCCCTGATACCTTTCGATTTGTACGGTTTACTGACCGCGGCCATGATTTCTTATAGGCGAAACTTGGAACCTCATGAAGATTGGTTACCAATTAAAGCAAGTCCGCGAACGACTATGCAAAGGTCTCGTCGACAAGGGCATCCTCCGTACCGAGAAGCGCAACTTCCTCCTATTCGACATGGCAACCCATCCTGTAGCCGACGGCGGCGCAAAAGATGAAATCCGCCGACGCGTTAGGAACGTCCTGACCCAGCGAACTGTCGTGTTACCTGCTTCTCAGTTCCTACCCGAAAACCTTGAATTCCGATACATCCGTACCATTTCCATGGTTTGCGCTGCTTACGCTGCCAATGTCTTGGAGAATGCCCTAAGCACGCTGGGTCACGAAGCGAGAGAGCGCGCTTTCACCCAGACTGACGAACTGCTCGCCGAATACTCGCAGTGGCCGTTTGGAAAGAAGACGCCTTCTACCGGCATTGGTGCTAATTTGCCGCAAGTAATAGCCGAGGTGAGTATTTCTCCTACCACTGGGAATTTCTATGCTGGCGAACTAGCATACTAACCGCTATTGCCTTTCATAGGAGGTCAATGGCGCCAAAGACAAGGAGCTCCAGCTCGAGGTCGTCGCTGCATGCTTGAGTGTCTTCACTCGACTCGATTCTCTTCTATAGACTTGACGTTCGTCAAAGCCACCCTTCTACTTATATGAGACACGACATAGCCGGCAACCGAACACGCCAACATCACTGCCGGACAGATATCACCGACCAATCCTTGTCTTCTAATCCTACCACGATCCTATTTCCATCCGACATTCTCCACTGGTGTGTTAAAACGGGCGAGAACATGTGTTCTGGATTAGAAAAGGGGTTTGTGATTTAGGAACATGGAAAACTCTACGCCATGCGGACCATGGAAAAATTACACTGCAAACGATGCGGGGAGAGAGAAAGAGAGATAGGCACTCGGATGTGCTAGCAACGACTTGCCAGGATTCAGATAGGAATCCCGCAAGAGATACAAGGGGGACGAGGAGAGAGCAAGAGAGAGAGAGAGAGAACTATGGTACCAACAGGCAAGGAAAGGTTCATCATGTCATTTCTCGACTGTGTTGTAATAGTCTAAAATCATGGATTTTTTTTTCTCGGCGCCGTCCCTTTTTCCTGCCTGATGCTGTCCCGGGATATGATGATGATTCATAGATATTACTCGCCTTGCGACGATAGACACACACATAAGCACTGATGATGCTGATCCTCAAGAGCATTCTCGATTTTTACTGTATTATCTGCCCCTCGGCTTCCCGTTGTCGCTCATCAGCCATTACCTCAATGCGCATCAGTCGTAAGCTGTATCCTATTTCCCCCTCTTCACCTTCTCCTTCCAGCCACCCTTCTCCAAGAGCCAAATCGCCTCGATAGCAAACGCCCTCGCGCTGCGATGTCCCGTGCCCTCCTCCCCACCCGCCTCCTCGTACAAGCTCCGCAGCACGGCGCCCTCCTGCACCTCCGCCCACACGCCGCCCGCCACCGCGTCCCCCGGCCCGCCCCACTCCCCGCGCCCCAGCCGGTACAGCACCCGCCCCAGCGTCTGGTACGCCACGCACCGCTGCCCGGGCACCGCGCTGCGGCACAGCCGCGCTAGTTCGCGGATCGTGTACCCGGCCGCCTCGGGCGCCTCCCCGTGGTGGTGCAGGCCTTTCGTTACGGGGACTGCGCGCGAGATGCGCGGGGGGAGGAGGGCCCCTCGGAAGTCGAAGCGGAGCGCCGATACGGGTAATGAGTCTTGCCCTGGGTAGTACGGGCTGTCTTGGTCCGCGGGCGAGTGCGGGGTCGGGATGGGCGCCATCCAGGCTAGTTTGGACGGGTCCGCGGGCAGGTGCGGGAAGTATTTCGTGTGTAGCTTTTCGAGAAAGTTCGGGTCTTGCGGGTCGAGGTCTTCGGGTTGTGGGGGGTGCGGCCAGTGTGGTTTCGGAGGGGCCGGTGGTTTTTCCACGGTTGTGGGAGGCGGGTTGAGTGTTGTGTCGTTGACGGTCAAGGGTGATGTAGGCGTTGCTTTTGTCTCAGGTGTGGTCTTTGGTTCTTCCTCTTCGTCTTCTACTGATGCCCATCGCACTCGCTTGGACAGGTTCTGGTCTGTGGGATTGCTCTCCGATGCGCTATTACTCGGCTTTGTAGAGGTATCGTCTATCCGTATTTCAGGGATATCTTGTGCTGTATTTTCGTCGGTGCCGATCGTGTCTTGTGAGGTTGAATTAGGTAGGTCGAAGGGAGACTTGCTGTTAGTAGCAGGGTCGTCTAGATTGGCACGCTTAAGAAGCATTTCGAGGACAGATGAGTCTAGACCACTGAATAGCTCTTGTCTAGCCGCTTCGATTTCTTCTGGTGACATAGACGCCAGCCTATCGTTGTTCTCGCGATCTATGCTCTGCTTCTCGTTCGACTTGGAAGTCTTACTCGAGGGTGTTGCTTGTTGCGCATTTTGAATTGAAGAAGCGGATCTTTGTGGTACTGTTGTAGTTTCGTTTCGACTTTGTTCCGTCGGCTTCGAAGCTTGTCGCTTTTGTTTGAAGGCCGAGACTTTCGTTCGCTTCTTAAGCTCGGGGAAGCCAGTTGTGGTGGACTTAAGCTGAGGAAAGCTAGGAGCCTTCGGCTCGCCTATTTCCTTCTCTTGGATATCTGATATCAGAAAGTCCATGGCTAAGGAGTTGTTCCAATTCTCCTAGTATTATTGGACGAAATGGCAAGAAGGTAGACAATTGCTTGTGTTCACTTTTTCCGGCTGTGGGAATTGAAGATGGTGGGATGAATCGGAATATTCCAGAGTTGACGTAACAGCCACTGGATGCCTCTGAGTGGGTCGTATCTATGTGGCTGATGCGGCTGCTAAATGCATTCAAGGCTGATGATGCAGCACTAGCGCGTCTAAATCCACTATAGAAATTCCAGAACGAGTAACCATGTCAGGCCGCTTATCTGACCAATAACGCACCACCGGCCCGCGCTTAGCGGTTGCGGGAACGAAGCTTGAGCTGAAACTTAAAAGAAGTACGTACCCGCAGGGGGGAATTCTGGTGCATACATGTATGGTTACGTAGACCGATCGCATGTGTTATAGACGATCATTCGATACATAGCAAGGGGGAGGGGTTTTCGGTGACCGTCACAGCTACCGTTACGGGGGTTATTATGATAACCAGCCCTGGTAATAATTACGAGATTCTAAATTAATTACTACCATGGTTACTAGGCTGATTTTATTATTAACCTAGTAAGGCTTTTTAGAAGGTGATTATGTCAATTGGTAATGATGTCTGCTATACTGTCAAGATCGATTTGATTACCAGGGCAGGTAACCCTTACTACTACTAGTATCCATTACCACTACCATTACAGACTAGTGTATCTATTACAGACTGGTATATCCATTACAGACTGGTGTATCCATTACAGACTGATATCCATTATAGACCAGTCACCATTACAGGCTGGAGACTGTCACCAAGCCTAAATTGCTTAGTTAATTTGGAGATCTCTCCTTCCTATAGCTTCCAGTTCCCCCATGCCTCATATAAGGTAGAATAAAAAGCTGCCTTCCATAATAGTAATTGTAACCATAAATCGTAATAATATAATGATAAAATTCGTAGACTGTAATCTCGTAGTCTCTCGTAGCCTCTCGTAATTTAATTGACTGTATTCAAGTAATTTTCAGTATGACTGCTTATAAGATCTGAATATAAATAAGTATAATAAAGTCCTAGATTAAATCTAAGATATCCTCTCTTTTTTTCAATTCAAATAGATCTCTGATAATATTACCACCTGGTAACCATCACCAGCCCTATGACTATCACCAGCTCGTAAGAAATCCACCTGATCAACGTCACTAACAAAAGTAACTCTTTCCAGGCAGTGATGGCTTCTAATTTGGACATCATTATATACTAGTTAAGATCAACCCCCAAGGTGACCCTGCCAAGTCCATAAGCTAATCAGATCTGTCTACATTAAACTCATATCACCGGTCCATAATTATTACCACACCTAATAACGGTAGCTATGACGGTCACAGAACACCCCCCCCTCCTACTAATGTAATTATTAATGGATAAATACTAAGGTTGGTAAGTATCATTAATCGCAAATTGGAAAGCCCTCAACTCAATTTAATCTACTGCGTAGAGTTCTTGAGGGGAGTTGCCCATTCCGTAGTTCATTACTTTTATGTGCATTCAGGCGCAAGTCATGTATGGCATCTGACACAGAAGACACATGAAGGTGGCGCAGATTTCCTACATTGATGTAGTTATAAGCAATACGCACATCTATGGTTACCAATGAGTACCAACCACTATGGATAGCGCAAATGTGGTAATGATTTCCTCTAGAGCTACGTGGGAGACTACTAACGTTGAATTACAACCTATCAAAATGTTACGAGCGTTGCATCCGTTAAAAAAGAAAGGATCGTGCACCCGTATACCACCAATTGCCAATTACCCACCTTCATAGCAATGAGAAGCGTATAGTCACAAGTACGAGAAGACATATAAGCATTAAATTCCAGCTGAATGAAATTAAGAAGTAGAGTATGTAGTACGTGCCTAATTATAGGTATGATGCCTCTCGGAGCATAGATCCTTGCCCTTCATGCGTGTTTATCTTAGTAAGCATTCAGGTCGCATACTGACCCATTATCGCGGCTATCTTGCGTTAACCGTCGTAGTGGGTCCCGCAAGATGCTAGGATGATGAAACAAAAGGTACGTACCCCACGGTATCTGTCCCAGGTGCCCATCCACAAGTTCCGCGGAGAGACTGGAGGCTCAAGCTGCATGAAATTGAGCAGTTCCCCACTCGCCCTGCTTTTTTGAGTTTGCCGACTGCTCGGCTCATCCAACCCGGCCCTACCTATTCAAGGAAAGTACACTTCTGCAGCTGTACCTTACCGCATACATATCCTGAAAAGCTACCTCACACCTCACATGAGACCTTTTTAACGATTATACCCAGACCATAGACTATGCCCCTCCATCTCCTCCATCTACCAACCTAATCTCCCTATCACCGTACCTAGTATAGTTTCAATGAGGGAGGTACATGACAGCTCAGCCGAAGAAGCCCCACGCTTACCTTATTCAGTAATCAACCTATCAATACACAGTGTTTTAACCCAGTGTTAACAGGTAATATTCTGTCATTTTGCCCGTTTGTATGTACCTCTAGTAGTATCCATCCTTCATGGATGTCTATAATACAAGGTACTTCTCCCCATGCATCTCAAGTGCTATTACATGAGCCCAGCCCCATCTGGAATTTTTAGTTGGTCACGTCGCGCTCAGCGACAGGTCAAGGTTCCCAGGTTCCAACTGGCAAGTCCTATTTCGGTATTCTATTTGCTAGCTCCTTCCCCGATGGCTATGCGATCCGATCCTTCCTAACAATACATTTGCCCGGTTGTCCCTTTCTAGGGAAAGTTCCATTGTATCACATAACCCCTGGTGGGTTCACATTCATTTATTTATCTACATCTACCTCTACCTATACATTTACATGTACTTACCGTACAATAGATAGAAATAGAGGTACTGTACTTCGAATAGAACCATTTATTGCCTATCAAGAGCAAAGCCGTAACAGTGATGGGCCTAACCTAAGGCCACCTCATCATACCGGTACTGCAAAGTGTCATACGCCCCTCCTTGATTATCCCCTACCCATACTACTGTGTAGAGTTTTCCCTTTCCCTTTTGGTAACATGGATGATACTAAAATCTAAACATTTGAAGTGGACAGTACAATTATGTATTAGGCCCCATCATCATTCCCCGAACTCACAGGCCAAGCAACTTGATCCACGGTCTACCTAGTCACCCACTTCACCCACACACCCCAGTCGGATGACTTTCGCGATCTAATGCCTATGCGCCTAATAATTCACTCTTCTCTCTTTTCCCTATTCCTCCGTTCCCCCCCAGTGCCATTCATAGTGCCATTGTCCCATTGTCAGTCCATACAGTAGTTCGTGCCCCTTGAATTCCTAGTTGTTCCAATGACACCCCCAGGCTTACCTAGTTCCGATCTCTAATTCGAGTTTTTTTTAAATGTAATAATAAAATTTCCCACGCAACTTTCGTTTCTAGCTAGTTAGAAGGCCCCGATTTTTCTCGCCGTCTTGGAGAATAATTCCCATTCCCATTTTCTATTTTCCAAAAAATAGTAGCCATCCCCATCCCTCCCGCAATCTTCTACAAACTCGCAATTCTCCCTCTTTCTCTCCTACTTTTTCATCACAACAAAGATGAGGTCCTCAACATAGATCCATCTAAATCCATCATTTGTTCACCCTTTTCCATTCTCATTTTTACGTCATTTTGTACACCTAATTCCGGTGCATCTAATTTGACTATTCTGAGGGTCCCTGACTCTTCTAATTGCCACTTTTTTATTCGGTAAACGTCTCGTCCGCCCGGTCTGCTTGCGCAACCCTCTGCGCGATCTTGGTGAAGTTATTCAGACGCGGACTCCATCTCCAACGGCGCACCGACCACACAAATTTAAGGTCACGTTACCCAATAGCGTGTGTACACCGTACAACACGCTCCACCAAGACCACCAAGACGCTCACTCGTCATATTCTTGGCCAATAGACAATCATTTTACACTCACTCACTGGCACTCGCTTTCCGCGTACCTGCGTACCTAAGTTGGCTATAGCTGGGTCCACGTGCACCCACTCCCAACACTCGAAGGTTGCTATTGCAGCATTTCGTTACAAACCACTTAAAGATACTGTTAATAACTCTTATTAACCAATAAGAGAAATATACAGTCCTTATAGCGGGTCGAACTTGGGAACATTGAATTAACTAAACAGTGGTCATTGTTTACAATTACTCAGATAATTAAATACAAATTATTTGAGGTTCGGACTTTGCTGGGAAATTTTCTTAAGATACACTTGTCGGCGCATTGTCTCACACGCTTTATACCTGCAACGCCAACGGAAGCCTAGTCAGCATTTAGTGTTTCGGAACGAGGATTGTCAAGAGACCACCACAATGGCTGCGGGTTCCAGCAATGCCCCGGCTCGATTGAGCTCTTCGCCAGAATTGTCAGATCCTCCTTCAATGTTATCGGCACCCGTATCACCGTCGGGATACAACAAGGGAAAGAATGGAGCGGAGCTAGATGAGATTGTGGTGGATCCGACCACTATTAGATACGATGGATCAGGTCAACCGATGTTGACGAAAGACGGATTGCCTAGGAGAAAACCCGGCCCGAAACCGGGAACCAGAATCAACAAGCGAAGCAGTACGAACCCTGAGGAGGGGGCAGACAAACCCAAGCGAGTCCGGAAGCCGAAGGATCCTAATGTGGCGGCTGCTTCCAGGAGGCGTAAGGTGCCGCCCTCTCTTGATGGTGAGGCGAGCGAACCGCGATCCCGCGCTGCAAGTGTCAGTGGTGGTGCGAACGCTGGACCTACTGGAGCATCGCGACAGGTTAAGATCACAGAGATGGGTACGACCCAAAATCGATTGGAACCTATTCCTCCGAGAGAAGTTAAGCGTGAGGGCGTGGGATCGATGTCTAGCATCTTAAACGCCGACCCCGAACCACCGCAACCATTCTCTCGCCAACAATCGCAGTCACAACCAACACGTCCCAGCGGACCGACACGGACGAGTGGTAGTAGTATGTATGACCCTATTCGCTCATCCAACTATGATCCCATTAGAGAGTCTATGGTGTCACATAATAACTATTCTAATCCAATGGGGTCTCCCCGTAACCCTTCAACCACTGCCGGCATTATTAACCGTGCGAGCGCCTCTCCTTCTATTGCGAGTCTTGTTGACCCGCCTGTACCAAATATCATTTCACCAGTTCCGTCACACACATCTTTTGCGCAGAACACGCAACATTCTCAGCCGCATCCACAATCCCAACCGCGTGTCCACAAGGAATCCAACTCAATGCCAGAGTCGCCCAACCCCTTCCGCAAGGAGTTTGTTCCTCCCCCGGCGCCTAAGCCGCCCACATCCGAGGCCAAGGAGAATAAAGAGCCTAAAAAGGCGGTGCCGTCCCTTGCACCCTCAATCCTCTCCAAAATTGAAATCCGTCCGGCATCCATTACTACTATCGGAGCCGCCGGTTCCAAGAAACCTTCACCTAAGAACCACAGCATAGGCTCATCCTCCCCTCGAATCAATGCCACGAAGGATACTCTCGCCCCTCTTCCTGCTGCGCCCGAGCGCTCCATTCTAGACTTCGGCAAGGCTGAGCCAGGATCCGAGTTTGTTGCTCCGTCAATTATTCTAAACATCCCGTTGAATGGAGAGACAAACAAGTATGTCAATTTCATGCGGATGGCCGAAGAGCAATATGGATGGGATGCCCTTCATCCTCGACAGGCCGAAATTAAAGCGCGAAAAGCTCGTATTGCTGCCGCATCTGCTGCATTGGCCCAAAACGATTCAAGCCGCGAAGGGGATGAGATGTCGGTTGATGAGTCGGACAATGAGGATTCGAATGTCGAGATGGGTGGCACGAGCGGGCCGGACAAGGCTGCTGACGGCAAGCCTGTGAAAAAGAAGAGGCATTTCAAAGAGGACGAGTATGACAAGGACGATGATTTCGTTGATGACTCAGAACTTCTTTGGGAGGAACAGGCGGCAGCTAGCAGGGATGGTTTCTTCGTTTATTCTGGACCCCTAATCCAGGAGGCTGAGAAACCTGAATCTGGACGGTACGTGCATTCCCTACTTCTTATTGACTATTTACTAATTTCGCACAGCGGTGAGGGTCTGCCTAAGCGGGGACGAGGCTCCCGCGGGGGCCGCGGCGGTGGTCGAGGCGCGGGTACTGGCACTGGACGAGGTCGTGGAGGCGGACCTGGATCTCGTGGAGGGGTAGTGCGAAAACCTCGCATGACAAAAGCCGACAAGGCGCAGATGGACCGTGAAAAGGCTGAACGCGAAGCAGCTTTTCTCAAGTCAACTAACGGCGGTGGATCCTACAATGTCCTGCATCCTGGTAGTCCTCAGTTCGCAGGCTTGTAAACGATACTCAGGGGGTGGAGTAAAGGGGGCCCGAGTTGAGGAGCAGGGGTATGTAATATTGTACACATGCGACTTTGATTTCATCGCGACAACGCGGGTGTGGCATTAGACGGACACGCACGCAGGGGCACAGCCGAAGCTGAGGGTCTTACTTGATACCATAACGCTTCTAACGCCTACTAGGCCTGGACTGGGACGGGTACGGCGTATACTGGGTTAAAGACGTGAGCTACTTAGACTTGCATTGACTTTAGAGGGGCGCATATTGTAATAGTGTGGCCAGCATCTTCATAATTCAATTGTTTTATGCAGAGAATATCCCAATCTGTGTGAACGCGTCGGCGAGATAATTATACCCACGGTAAGCAGCGTGTCAATCTAGCTCCTCGAAATGGCTAACCTGGTCATCCAGACCTACATTGATTGGTTCGACCCGGTTCTGTCCCACTGTTTCCGTAGCGGACCTAGTCGCGCCTAGGACGAACCCCGAAGCACACACACAACTTGAGGGGTGGGCATTCGGCTCGTGCCACAATACCTGTGTTTCTCTTCCAATTCGAGGGACTAGGAGAGGTAGCTCCTTGATTATATGCCCTATATGTCATTGGTAACTGCCCGGGGTCGCCAAGACTGGCACATATTTATAAAGCCAGAGTCGTTCGCTCACTTACTCTTTCACCCCCTTTTCTCCTTTTCTTCCCTTTCTTTTCCCTTCCCCTCCCACCCAAATACTTCCTACTCATCCCAATCACCTACCCCTATTATCTACCCTTCCTATCTTCTGCTGTTAATTATTTGATCAAGATGGCCTCATCTCACCCCTTATCGGCATCTGCCTTGTTTTCGCTCAAGGACTGGATTACTGTCGGTTAGTGTTCAACCCCTTTTCTAGTTTTCCCCTCTTTTACTAATTTTTCCACATAGTAACGGGCGGGGGAACTGGTGTCGGACTGAGTAAGCCCCTGACTTTGAAACCACCCCCCTATTTCCCTTCTAGCCTTCCAGCCGATTTACAACCATGGTGCTAGTGATCGCCCAAACCCTAGCCGCCAACGGAGCAAAGGTCTACATCACCGGGCGTCGCGCAGATGTCCTGGAAACAAGCGCCCGCGTCCACGGCTCGCCAGAGAAACTCGGGCCCCAAGGAGGGAGCATTGTGCCCCTTGTGATGGACATCACGTCGAAGGAGAGCATCAAGAAAGTCGTTGCGGAGATTGAGCAGAAGGAGGGATTCGTGAACATGTAAGCACACACCCGGCACACCATCGGAACGAGAGCAGATTACAGTGTCTTACCATCCTTTTTCGTCTAGTCTCGTCAACAATGTGGGAATATGGGGCGGAAGACCAACTGCGAAACCCCAAGACGGTCCGGATGCATTTGGCGAAGCCATGTTTGCCGAGAGCGCGGAGGATAATTGGCAGAACTGTACGTGGCACTGCAGGCATTACCATGGCACGGCATGAAAATGAAAATCTAAGATCGGTCGTCATCTAATATTACACAGCATTCAACTCCAACTGCACCTCCCACTACTTCGTTACGGCCGCCTTCCTCCCCCTCCTCGCCAAAGCCGTCTCCGGCCCGATCGGTAGAGTCGGCAGCGTCATTAATAATAGCTCGGTGGCCGGGTTCCTACGGATGTCAGTGCATAACTGGTGGATGCTGCCCCAGCGAAAGACATGATAGACGCATAAAGTTGCTAACTAGGAAACGTCCACAGGTCCCAGGCTTGTCAATTCTCCTACAATGTAAGCCTTTCTATTTTACCTGCTATGTGAGTCACGACTGCTGGACTTAGCTTAACTTCAATAGATCAGCAAAGGCGCGTTTACACACATGACGCGCCAATTAGCGTACGAACTGAGCCATGAGAACATCAGGGTGCGCGTCAATGGCCTCGCATTGGGTAGGACCCCGCTTTCCCCTTTTTCACCTCCCCCCTTTTTACCCTGGAGAGGAAATAGTACGGGGTTAATGAATAGATCAGGATATTTTCCCTCCGAGATGACAACGGGGGAATCTAACGACGAGAACGAGAGCGTGGCTTCGGACGAGCAGTTCGCGCTGTTTATGAAGAGTATGGGCGCAGAGAGGGTCAAGAGGATGGGCACGCCGCAGGAGGTCGCGAGTGTAGGTTCCCCTTTTTCTTTCTGTATAGGGCCTGGGGGTAATCGGGAAGAGAATTTTCATCATGATATACCCTACTGATTCAATTGTCTACCAGGTTGTGCTTACACTTGCTGTGAACGATTTCATGTGGGGCACGATGGTAATTGTTGACGGCGGCTTCGTCTTAACTTGCCCTGGAAATATGGGATGAGTCGGGGAAAGGTCATAGCCCCTTTTCGGGAAGGGGAATATTACGATACCGGTAATACTGTATGAAATATACGGATGCTGAATATTATAAGAACTAGTTCCTCGAATCGATTCATCATTTTCCGCAGTCTCGAAGTTCAGCTTGATCTAGCTCAACCCAGTATTACCCTTTTCTATTCAGTTGACTACCTAGGTACACATGGTTTTGGAGAGCGCATTGTTGGCTCATATACATATATATACGGCGGTTTCCGCATCGTTATTTTCATTACGTCCCATTAAAACATGAACTTTTCAAATATTTACACGAAATCCATAGAACAAAAGAGAAATGTGTGCCTAGTTCAGCAAGAGGAAGCCAGTACAGAGTCTGACGGGGTTTGACATAACATCGTATGTTCGGACGTACGAGAATTTCAGGTCCCGATTCCTGCTTAGAGGGCATTAACCGCCTTCGCATGGTCATACACCAGCGTCTGCGCCTCCTCATCATCCAGGTAAATCGTGAAGCCGTCATTGTGGTTCCGCCCGTACGAGTAGCCCGAGTAGCCGTACTGCCAGAACATATCAGACATGCCCTCCTCGAGCATGATCTTCTGCCAGTTACCCTCGACCTCCGTCCGCGTAGCGTTGACCGCGGCAATTCCGTTCTGCGCGCGCGCCTCTGGCGTCATCCACCCGTACTCCTCATGCACGACCGGCTTCCCCGCCTCGCGGCCCGCAGCCGCATGGTCGCGGATCCACTGGTTGGTCCAGTCGACCGTCTTGGTCCACCAATCGGGATACGTGTGGAAGACGCCGAAGTCGACGTTCGGCAGCGCGAGTTCGGCGTCGAAGTCCCCGCCGTCCGCCCCGTTGTACGCCCAGTCGTCCGACTCCCGGTTGAAGCCGCCCTCGCCGCCCCACGTCACGAGGTGGTCCGGGTCTAGGCTCTTGACGAAGCTGCTCATCTCGTCGATCCAGGCCGTGAGTGTCTCTGCCGTGCAGTTCCCGCTCGTGGGTAGGTTCCGCACTTTGTCCGCCCCGCAGCGCGGCTCGTTGGCGAGTTCCCATGCCATGATTGCTGGCGAGTCTTTGTACCGGGTAACTACTTGCTTGATGTAGGCCTTGAATGATTCCTTGATTTCCGGAACGTGGTAGAACTAGAGTCTGATTAGCATTGCTTTCTGGGTAGATAAGAAGATGGTGCCTCCAAACTCACATCATCATGGTACTTCCCACCGAGATTGATGGTGTAGACATCCATACCGCCGTAGTCAGCCCAATTGTTAGTGAATGCGACAATGAGCTTGATGCCGAGTTTATCGGCGGCATTAACCACCTTGTCGAATTCGGTGATGTCGATAGTGGAGGTGCCATTAGCCCACCGCTGGAGAACGGCGTTGGTTGCACCTGCACCTTCTCCGCCATACTGCGGAAGGCCCTGGGGATCGTATGTGGAATTTTTGTCATTGAAGCCCCATGTACGGAATACCTTTAGGCCGGCATCCTTAGCGGCAGTGAGCCCAACTTCGACATCAGTCGCGTTCTATAGCTCTTGTTAGAAGTGATCTCGTGCTGGATGTGCGTTTCACTTACGGCCTCGAAGGGGAAATAATAAGCATTGCTTCCAGCAAAGTTGAAGTCTTTCCCATCAAGCTGGAACTTGCCCCCTTTGACGGTCACGAAGCCCTCAGGAGCAGCTCGACACTTGCTCTTGTGAACCGGGCCGGCATGGGCTCCGCTCGCCAGCAGACCGAGTGATAGAAGACTAGAGAGCGTAAGGACCATCTTCACAGTTAATTGGACTTGCAAGGAGATCACATAGAATCCATCGAAAATGAACAGCCATGGTTTGACATACGTATTTATTTCGTCGTGATGCTCCTTATCCCCAAATCGGGCATTTCCCTTTTCGGCAAACGGAGGCCCTTGAACCGCGTTGCTGGGATCCCGCTAATTGAGCCTCTTGGTAGCATTGGCGATCCGCTTTCGACCAGTCGGATACGAGTGTTTGGCGTTATTTCACGGGGACTACGGCATTTGCGGTTTAACGCAGTCCGTTGGAGACTGAGAAGTCAGGGTCATTTGTGGAGAAATTGGGGTTATTCGTCCCGAGGATTTGCCTGCGGACTCATAATATTTGGACATCATATTGTTAGCATACTAATAAGTCTTCGGAAACAAACCTCAATGGGGATATATGGTATGTTGTGTTTTTCCCTTTCAAATATATCTACCTGTAAACATCGAAAGACAGTATCAAGCATTGGTCTCATGATTCACTAAACTCACACCTGTGGCTCTGCTAACCTCCAAGTCTATCCCTCAATCTTTGTTCGGACTCTCGTGTACTAAATCTCACAGCCACTTGGGCGATTAATTGTAATAGGATGTTGTTCATATTATGAGGGTGCCTCCCCTAAAACTGGAATGGCACCACATTTCGGGGGTACTTACGGTATTGTCATTCCGGGCGTAGCTTCCCCCACATCCTTGATAATCTCAAGTGGGGCCGACCTGGCTGCATTTTCGCCGGTCTCTAGGCCCGGGTCTACGGCATTAGTGGAGCCACGTAATTGTATTAAGCAAGAAACTACTATGTACCTCTAGAAAGCCATGACGTCCGTGTACGAGTATCTACCCGTAGATAGTATCTATTGGTATCCATTGATGCCTTCAGTAAGCAGAAGAAGCTGAAAGGTGCTATATACAGAGTAGGCGTTATGTAAAGGAGTTAACAAATGATTGAATGCCAAACTTAGAGCGTAAGAAACTTCATAAACAAGCAGATTTATTTATATGCAACTATAGACAATAGCGAGTCATAGCTAGGTAGTTAATTGATTGTTGACTAGATATATTTACCTTTACGACTTAATAGCAACTTCACAACACAGTAATAATGCTGCGATCCTTATCGATAGCACGCTCCAGATGGCATTACATAAGCGCCAAGATTTCGAAACGATAAGGTAAGCGATCTGCTCCGCACTAGAAAAAAATCCCACCAGCAAAAATCAATTCTGGATTTGGTCCAATCAACACTCGCCGTCGCCGCCCTGCTGCAGCTCCAAGACGCTGCTCTAGCGCTGGTGCGTCGTTGCGGGCGACCGACTTTTTTTGCTTCACTTTTTTTCCTCCATACTATCCACCAATCTCTGTTATTTCGTTTCCGCGAGACCAGCTACTCACGTTCGCATCGAATTGACAGTTAATGCTGGGGAGGCCTTTACCGACGGCAATATGGAGGATTCTTCGTTGAAGGTTGGTTTATCTGAAAATCTAACGGGCGCTGCGGACTGAATGTCGCATGCTGTGAAAGATTGATAACCAACACCTTGAAAATACAGGAGCGTCTCCTCAATTCCCAGAAGTCCTTCGATGGACTCCTGTCTTTAATACCGGCTAAGATGTACTATGGCGAGGACACAAATGTAAGTAAAATTTAAAAATATCATGATATTTTCTTTCCCAATCTTAGGCATTGTAAGCGGGCAACTTACAAACCCCCTCATGCAGGACCAATGGCAACGGAAGAAGCAGACCAAAGCCGAGGCTGCCGCCGCTAGACGCAACAAGCTCGATCCCGACAGTGCCTTAAATCGAAGCGTCAAGGAGGTCATGGATGAGCAAGCCCAGAAAAAGCGAAAGCGTGATCAGATGCAGGATGGCGACGAAGACGACTGGTCTGACGTCGAGGGAGTCGAAGCAGAGAAGCCAGGAGAAGGATTAAAAAAGAAGATGTCGAAAGATGCTAAGAAAAAGCAAAAGAAATTAGACGAGGAAGAAGCTGAGCTGAGTGAGAAGCAGCGAAGAAAGGAGGAGAAAAAGGCGGCCAGAAAAGAGAGGAAGGCAGAGCGTCAACAACTAAGAGAAGAAGAGGCTGCCTTCCAAAGACAAACCATTAAGGGTGTCAACAAGATCAAGTTAGGGCCAAGGGAAGCAAGGACCGGCTCGACCCCAAACGGCGATGTTAAGTCCACAAACGCTAACACGAGGGCCGACCTCGTAGCCGACCAAGATATGCCTGATGAAACTATGGAGCCTGAAGACGCGGACGACCATGATATCGTCCTCGGCGACGCCCCTGACGAACAAATATCGAACTCCATCCCATCACCTCCATCAGAACCCCAATCTCCTCTCTTCGACACCAACGGTACGCCAGCCGACTCCACCGGCCAAGCCCCCAGCACCACAACATCAGTATCATCCACCGGAACATCTGAGAAGCCCAAGCATATCAAGATCCCCTCCGACACATCCGCCCTTCGAGCACGCCTTGCTGCAAGAATACAAGCGCTACGCGAGGCACGAAAAGCCGACGTTGACGGAAAGCCCGTACGTACGCGCCAAGAGCTGATCGAAGCACGACGACAAAAGCAAGCAGAACGTAAAGCACACAAAAAAGAGTTAAGGAAGCAGGCCAGAGAAGAAGCAGACCGAAAACGCGAGGAAGCCCTAGCATCTGCTCGCAACTCACCCGGTAGCATCCTGAGCCCGGCGATCGATCTCGAAGAGAACAACTTCTCGTTCGGCCGCGTGGGCTTCGGCGACGGCTCCCAACTATCACACGACCTCTCGCACGTCCTAAGCAACGGCAAGAAGAAGGGCCCCTCAGATCCGAAGACTGCTCTCCAGAAACTAGAGAACCAGAAGAAGCGACTACAGGAGATGGGCGAGGAAAAGCGAAAAGATGTCGAAGATAAAGAGCTCTGGCTTACTGCGAGGCGGCGTGCGGAAGGCGAGAAAATCAAGGACGACGAGAAGATACTCAAGAAGGCCGTCAAACGCAAGGAGGTCGCCAAGAAGAAGAGCGAAAAGGAATGGACTGCGAGGAAAGAAGGCGTCGCCAAGTCCATGAAGGACCGGCAAAAGAAACGAGAGGAGAATATAAGGAAGCGGAAGGAGGACAAGGCTATGGGCAAGGGCGGCAAGAAGAAGGGGGCTAAGAAGAGCAAAGGACGGGCGGGATTTGAGGGCTCTTTTATGGGTGGCGGGAAGAAGAAATGAGCTATGATCAAGTAGCATGCATCTACTCGGAGGGAGCTCATTGCCTCGGTCATTTTCCCCCAGCATGTCGCTAGATAGCTGTATATACAGTGTGTTTTCGGGCATGGCGGCGGCATTGGCGAATATAATGATTTCCGATCTCTGTTATACACCTTGTGGTGCTCAATATTTCCTCGCATGTGGTCACCCCATGAAACTTGACGTTGCAATCGAACTTGTGCGGTGTAGTTGTTTGGACTCGGTTTACTCGGAGGTTCACAACTACATTCTAGTCCCCTCCTACGATTTTAACGCAGAATTCGATGACAGAACATACCCCACTCGCTACGCCTATTACGATACAGC
Source organism: Hypomontagnella monticulosa (assembly GCA_902825475.1). Taxonomy (NCBI): domain Eukaryota; kingdom Fungi; phylum Ascomycota; class Sordariomycetes; order Xylariales; family Hypoxylaceae; genus Hypomontagnella; species Hypomontagnella monticulosa. Next base: position 1,846,104 of record CADEBF010000008.1, read on the forward strand.
ATGGTATACTACCTTTTCAGGAAGCCGTCGATATCATCTGCGAGGATAATGGTAAACGAAAGTCTGCGACGAAGACCATGGCGATGCTATTTGCTAAGCTAACATATTCCCCGTAGCTAAGATACTAGGATTAGACTCAATAGTAGCCAATGAAGTGAGATATTTCATCTCGCCCACATAAGAACATAACAACTTCGGGACCAACAGAATCCTAGCATACTGAGCCACCAACTTGTCGCGATATCCAGTCAGGTATTCGCCGCTTAAACGACCATGGTAGCTCAAAAGACGATAGTTGTGGGGACACGGACAGGGGAGCATGGATGCTTGAAGATCCTCGTACTCGGGTCACTAAGGCTTATGTCGTCAGATCTAACACATTTAAACACGACCTCACATCCGAACTGTTAGTTGACAATACACCCATAGTTCATATCAAAATTTTTCAATCATGGGCGGCGTAGCATCTATACCGACGGATCCCTCGAAGAAGGTTCAAGTTATTTCGGCGGGATTTTCGAGAACTGGCACCGTCTCCATGTCATTGGCCTTGGAAAAGTTGGTTGATGGACCAGTACTGCATGGCGGCACCCAGATCTTATTACGAGAGGATGGTGAGCTCTTCGAATTTGAGAACAATCGCTGTCATAAATATCGTACTTGTACTTACATTCCACTCTTTAGAGTATTGCTCCACGTGGATTAAGGCCTACGCAGCTAGAGAAGCAGGCAACAAGGAGGAGACCCTGAAGCTCGTGCGGAAAGCGACCGAGGGGTTCGCAGCAACCGCGGATCTCCCGCCAGCCGACTTCATGCCCGAACTGATGGAGCTGTATCCAGATGCGAAGGTCGTCTTGGTCAAAAGGGATCCGCAGAAGTGGTGGAACAGCATCGCGACCTTAAGCGCGAAGACCACCCCGTTTTGGCTTGCCGCCGTAGTCGCGCCTATCCCGGGATGGAGATTCATCCCGACGTTCGCGAGTGTCTACAGTCGCTCGACTCTGCGGCTTGCTGGTATTGATAAGAAGGATGCCAGTCCAACCGATTTCCTCGAGAAGGGTGGTCCTCGTACGTCCATCTGTCCTTCGCATTCTAATGGGCAACATGTGCTAATCCGTACTTGTAGATATCTTGACCAACCATAATGATAAGGTCAGGGCTGTTGTCCCTAAAGCGCAGCTTTTAGAGATGGAATTGAGCGAGGGGTGGGAGCCTTTGTGCAAATTCTTAGGCATGCCTATCCCCAACGAACCGTTCCCTCGGGCAAATGATGCCCAGGCGGCTGACGAATACGCAACGAAGATTATGCTTAAAGTCTTGCAGGTTTGGCTTGGGATTTTCTCTACTACCGGTCTCGCCGCTTATGTAGCTTTTCGGTTGTGGAAGAGTAGGCTGTCTTAGTGTCGTTTTCACCGTGTGCCCCGTTCTTGAAGCCGACTGGTTCCCGAATCCACGGAACGGTTGCCATGGAACGAGTCCCGGCCGAGTGAGGTATAGAAGAACAGCATTAAGTTATATTAGTCCGCAGATCTTACAAGTTATAGTACTCTTCTGGGACAGCCGAGGTCCAGTTGCTAAGAAACACCACTCTTCAGTGTTACATAAAGCAAGGCTAAGTCTACGGAACAGCTCCCGGGGGTGATTCGACGTTAAATATTGAACTTGTCGTAAGCTTGAACGCGAATCCGTCCGCCTCATAATGATCATTGGGTAGTTCCTCCCTTGGAGGGAATCATAGCGTATAATCGGCGGCTAATGTGATTAGCGACATCTAGAATGTCTTACGACAACAAACTAGACCCAGGGGCTACCAATCACAGTTATCATATTAGTCCTTTTGTCAGTCAACACTTATAGCATCGGTAGACTCCGAGCTGGTTGATATTATATATCCACAGATACTTAAAACTAGCGTTTCTAAGAAAGAGGTGAATGATACGCGTGCCTCCTGATAGTAAACGTTGAAATAACCTCATATATCATAAAATAAAATCTTAATAGCTAATGCATAACAGTATTGTATTATAGTAGCAACAGGCATAGCCTTGTTATGATAACGATGGTTAATCCTTGACGCGTTCATCTTATCAACCCACCATTTCTGCGAGTGTATATGATCTGTCATGATCTCGATACGGCGGGATTGAGGATAGCTTCCGGGACTGACTAGGCCATATTGAGGTTGGATAAATAGTGATAGATAGTTGATTCATATGGTAGTTTGCTGATTGCAATCATATGACTTCCAGTTCCTGTATCCCTTACTTCGGGACGGTGGGAATCTTCCGGTGAGTGCCGGAGGTCTTCACTAATCCCAAAACTTCTTCACATCCGAGGATGTAATTATAATTGTCCACTATTGCACTTTTCTTCAGCTACTTTCACCAGTCATACCCAAACCCTAGTTCTAGGGCTCCAGTCGGATGTACGAAATCGCAATGCAAGGGGTTTAGCTACCTGGTCTTCCTCGGCTCAACTTAACGGACGTAACCACAACTCAATATTAGTCTTATTCTGGATCTATTATGAGGCTTCGTTTAGGCCTGTTTAAAGGTATGTAAATTTTCTACTAGCTATAATCCTCAGCACCACCTTCCATCTGCCTGTTTCCTGAGAAGTCCAAGCCCAGGGTTCCACATATACCTCGACTTATTCATTGCTAACCATCGCCGACGCTTAACTCTCTCGATCAACCTATGACCCCGAATATCTACATGTACCAGCATCGATCAACTAATCGACTAAATGCCAATAATATAGGCTCGCCTGGAATCGAATTTGATGGACGGGGACAGTCCACCTCCCGTACAAGGAGTCGCGTTATCCCTGGTTCTTACGTCAACTATACTCGTGGCGGTGGCAACCATACTTGTCGGTGTCAGGGTCTACATACGGTGGTCTGAACGATTGATCTGGTGGGATGATGGGTTAATGTTCTTTGGGCTGGTCAGTTGCGCACTCGGCTTCATATCTAGGATGTTGGCACTCTAACAAGAACTAGATCATACACATTTTCGACGTCCATTTTTCTTGCAAGAGTGCATACAATGGCTTGGGCAGTGATCCCAAACAGCTTCCCGAGCCATTGAAGTTAATAGCCAGGAGGTACTTAACGATATGGTCACTTCTACATCCCGCTTGCCTTGTCATGGTCAAAACTTCCGTCTGCATGACGATGCTACGACTTACGAGAGTTATGAGATATATCCGCTTTTCGATATACGCCTTGCTTACATTGAGCGTCATATCATTTTTAATGACTTTCATATCTATATTAACTTATTGTCGTCCCTTTGCGGCCAATTGGGACTCTAGTCTAATTCTCCAGGGGAATGCGGCGTGTGCGTCTCCGGACGCTATAATAATCATAAGCTATATAACGGCGGGTATGACCATCGCTACTGATATAGCGTGTGCGATACTACCTGCGGCAATCCTATGGAAATCTCAACTCAAGTTGAAGACTAAGCTGCTCGTTGGCTTGCTTCTGTCGTTCGGCTCCCTGTAAGTCGACAGACCCGCTAGCTTTTCACATGGACGTGTCCCCTCGTTTACTAACTGGATACGGCTCGTAGGGCTTCTGTCTGTACAATGATCCGTACTCCATACGTGAAATACTACGTAACCGAGACACAGCTCTGTAAGTAGTCTACTTCACGGTTGATCATGACACAATTCTAACCGGCGTTGCGACCTATAGATTGGATGGCAAAGGCAGCATTGTGGTCCAACATGGAAATCGCCATCGTTCTCATCGCCGGTTCAATTCCGGTATTGCAGAAACTTCTGGTGAAATGTTTTACGTGCCAAAAGTCGGTCGCATCACCTAACCCTACTGGTTTTGTGACGTTTGGCAACGCCCCAACTAGACCTCGAATTCGCGGAGGGGGGCCTAACAACTTGACCGAATCGAGTTACAACGTTTCGACACTACGTCCGACTCCCAGTCCTCATCCTTGGGAGCGTCTTGAGGACGACCAAGGCACACGTTTTCACCATCCTCATGAAGTTGAGTTAGGACGGGTCTCGGGGTCCCATCTGGAACAGGTACAAGAATGAAATAATAGAGATATGGGTTTCATATGGGTTGGAAGAGGTTATCCTGGGATATGGACTCGGAAAAGGACAGGTTTACGCGCTTTCGGCGACGGGAACGAGGCGTTGGGTGGCCATGGTGGCTAAGGGGTATAATTGTAATCTGAATTTTTATCGCTGTGCTATGTCCTACTGGACTTAATTATATGCAATGCAAGTAATGCCTCCCTCCCTTTTCCTGCTTTATTATCATACACTGATGCCCACGGTTCCGATCCTATCGTAATTTGCGTATGTCGAGGGGTCGCTTGGATCGCCCTGCCAAGCGAATTCGACAATCTCTACACCATCCCCGTTCTTGACTAAGCAGTATATCCTCCTGGCATGGTTGGCAACCATAGTGTTGTGCCCTCTGCAATCTCCTAGCGCCTCGACTTTGCGGTCAATCTTGGTCCATGTGTCCCCCTTATAGTACGTCAACTGGACACCGTCGCTTGCGGCGGGGTCGATGGTCAAGACCTGGAACCCCAGTGGCGCCGGCCAGTTTTTGCTGGTCTCGTTGAACCCCGTCGAGAAAGCCGCGATGGTGGCTTTCGGTCCTATGTCTCGTCCTAGGTAATGGCCCACGTAACGACCGTCACCGTTTACGATCTGAGATAACGCGCTAGTAGTCGAGCGATAGAAGAGGTTCATGCTCCTATGGCCATTGGCCGTGGCAGCAGCGACGTGCGCCTGAACTAGAGAGCTGTTTTCTGATGGTGGCTCAATGTCGACTTTGATGACATTGTTATCGCTGTACCACCCAGTACTGGAGTTTACGTAATTCGCTTCGCGTAGTCCGTTGGCTGTTTGCCAGTACAGGTATGTGTACTGGTTGCAGAAGTCGCACTGCTTCCCGTATGATACGAGCGATGACCCAGCAGTAGAAATGTAACTGTTTCCAGCCTCCGAGTCTATCCAGTTTGCAGCAGAAATGGCCGATTGCGTTGATACGCCTTTGTCGTTGTCGTAGGTTAATGCCTTGATGGTCGCAAGGCCGCCGCTATCCGGGAGTTGCCAGTATACGTGGATATCGCGACTCTATTTGAAGTTAGTGGTTCGCTTCCTAGTATCTCCGTTTTGACATGACCCCTTACCTTCGTATCATATGTGAATACATCAAGAGATAACGCGGTTCCTTGCCTGACACTATCCAAGCCCAGGTTGTTTGTCTTGCCGTCCACTACCGGAGACACAACCCAACTTTTATGTGATGAATTCCATGCCGACAAGTATATTGCCTTGTTATTCAACTGGTAGACAACCAGATAATTCTCGTTCCCGAACTCGTCCGTGAAGTTGGCGGTTGCGAGGTTGGTGTTGGCGAAGAGAGCAGTTTCGTTGTTCGTCGCTCCCTCTGCATCTGCATTGCTACCACTAGAGTCGGAACTGGAGTCGCTATTCTTACGTGTCACAACGCCGGCGACGACACCCGCTACGATCGCGGCAATGACTACTATCGCTCCGACGACCACGATCCAAAATATCTTCCTTTTCATTCCACATATCCTATTCTCTGGTGCATCTGTTGCAACCCCGCCGGCAGGTATTTTTTCTGATTCCGGCACATGAACCGGCTCAGGAAGCGTAGGATCTACATCCCTCTTGGGCGCATAGTTTTCCACGACCTCGGGGTAGTTGAGGTGTTCGCTCGCATTTTGATTGACCTCCGGTAATTGCGATGCCTGGGCGGTCTCGGCGTATTGGTTCTGGTTTCTGTTCTGCGCTTCCACGTCCACCTCCAGCGTACTATATTGGTACTCCGGCCTGTCTGGTGAAGGAGTCATGCTTGCTCGAGCAGGCAGGTAGATGCATCTGTCGCAGCAAAACAAAGGAAACTGATAGCATAAGCTTGAGCAGCGACCGAGTAGGAGGAGAACGGGAAGAGAAAAGCAGATCCCTGATGAAACCACTGCTTAGCAATAGCGGCTTGCCAGCCCTGTCGGGCTCCGTTCTTCTTCATGCTCGCATCGTGTATTCCACGAATCGAAAGTGGGATAGGCATATTGAAAGACCCTGTCCCTATACCGGATAGGGCAAGAATCCTCGTGTGGATAATGGCTCCGTAATAGTGGCCTGTCGGTTGCTGGGCTGTGCTGGGGATACCTGGATGCCAAGGACGCCTCACTATGCCGCAGTTGAACTAGCTGACTAGTAGAGCACTGCTATAGGGTGCAGTTTACGAAGGATTCCCGAGCGCCGAGGGCTAATATCGCCTAGCCTAAGCGCTAGGCATCACTCAAAATGCACGTAATGTTAAATATTTGGTTAGTGGAAAGGAATATACGGCCGTAGAAATACCCGCCAGGCGCTTCATAACAGTCGACTATGGCTTTATATGAACTAGTTATGTGGCTAATTTATGGCTGAAGCTCTCGCAGATCATAAATATAAACCTCAGGCATATAGTTCGTCCTTGACCATTCCCAAGACACATTAGTTTTATGTTCATAAGCGCCGTAGTTGTTGGCAAGGCTGCAAAGTCTTTAATAAACCCATAATCGGGCGCAGTCCTGAGTCCGTGGTTCAGCCCCTTGTAAGTCATGGTTTGTTCTTGAAACTCAATTAACAACCTCACCCAGTGGGAGAACGTAGGCTAAATGAGTGAATATTTCCTGTTAGAATATATGGCCAGTTATTAAAGACTTATCAACATATTGGATGTTATTGAATCCTGTTAACTTATAATGATTGGTGCTGGGAACTGATTTAGCTACTTGAGTCTATCTTCTCTTGCTAAGTTTACCTCAGCAACTACGCCGTAAGTAAGAGAGCCAATAGAAATCAACCTCCGTGCCTTTTTAGGAAACATCTAGGAACCTTATATGGCCTGGACAGTACGGAGTTTACTACCTACGAAGGTAGTCTGAATGAGCTGTTAGTAGGTACCCGTGGACCAACCTACTCAGTATTTGCGCTACGAGGCAGCCGCACATTTTCCCAGCATTAAGTCCCCTCACGTCCTCTAAAATTAAGCCTACAATTATAAAGGCCATAATAGAAGGCTCTAAAACTATGTACTTAGGAGACATCGACCTTGATCTGAGCTCCATCGCTAGACTCACTCGTGACTGTGACTTTAACACCCCATCCCGGAACGCTATATGTGCTGGTCCCCTTCAGAGACAATGGGGCGTCATTGAGCCTATCCCCCGCACAGCCGCTAGACGCAGGTGTCGCATCCAGTACCCGAATAGGGCCCTCGCCAGTCGCCGTAGTTGTCGAAACCGTATAAAGGAGTACACCGGTTGAGCAGGATGCTGAGTTAAGACCACTCGCTGTGCGGAGTTCGGCAACCAACACGTTTGTGCTGTTGTGTTTAATAACCACGGCCTTCGAACCTCCTGCTTTCTCTAGCGGGGTCAACGTATGTGTGGTTGAACCGGCCCCGGCGACGCATTCGATCTGCGTATCTGACAGCCACCCTAGCCGCCACTTATCCCACGCAAAATAGTCAGGGCTTGGCCCGCTATATAGAGATCAATTAGCGTCTTTACCTCACCAAATCCGGTAAATTGTGATTCTTGCCTAATGAGTCCCATTAAATCCCAACCCCCAATGAATAGACCAGTCGCGCTACCATTGAATGGATAGTAGTCGGGTAAGCACATAGTATGGCCGGTCTCATGGTTTAGCACGAGGTACTTCCAGGTTTTATAGGCGTCCAGACCGAACGTAACTGACTTCTTAGCAACATAAACCCCAGCCCGGGTCTTGACATCCCCCATAAAGGTGGGAGAGAAAGAGATAGCGGCAGCGTTAGCGGTGGGGACTACATAGAACACATCCGTGGGCGGAATGGTTTTCCCGTACGCAGCTAGAGCATCCTGGATATACTTCTGATGCGTTTCGTAACTGAGACCCCGCGCCCACCCGTACGATGATGCCGTGACAGGCATGCGGTAGAAGCGAGACGTGTCGGCGGTGATATTCAACGTCAACGCGCCATATGAAGACGTAGCATACCATTCCGCAGCCGCAGGCAAGAAGAAGTCGTGCAAACTCTGCGGGGTCTCAATAGCTGGCGAATCGGAAAAGTCGACGAAGATCATGAAGGCGTTCAAAGTGCCAGTGCTGGGAGCACAGTTCAGCTCATATCCAAACCCCGCGCTCAGATAAACATTGCTATTCGCGGCTAGTTTACACGCTGAGACGTCTGCTCTGGGCTGAACGGGCGCCGTTGCTGAAGCGCACCCTATAATCGAAGTTGAAACTGCAAACGACACCAAACCCCGCAGTGCAACTCGGAACAATCTTGTGATATCCGCCATCGTAACTCGACTCAATGATTTTTTGGTTCCTCGATCTCAGTTAAGTGAGAGGAAAACTGTCCGAATCGATGAGGAATCGCTTTATCTTATTAGACTGGAACGGTTATCTGCTTCATCGTCATAGGGTTGGATTCTATATTTTCAACTTGTCACCTTCCCAGAATGGAATCCGCGGGGAGACTGGTTCGACGTCTAGTTTAACTTTTCGGGATGGCCTTATCTATATAGACCTATTCTCAATCGAGTTGCGACACAGAGCGGCTAATGATCCCGCGACTCGCTCGGTCAACATTTAGCCGATCTTCAGTCGTATAGTAGTATCACAGGTGCGAGTCGGCTAATGTTAACATTCAAAGCCACCTATGGGGTGATACGAAATACAATAAAACAACAGGCATTCTCGCGCCGATGGCTGAGTATCATCCATTGATATCTCTCTATCTACTAGGTAGGTATGTACTTAGGACCGCAGGTGAAGAGATACAGAGGCCTCTTGCACCTCATCCTCGGAATAACGCAAATAGAGGTTACCTTCCGAAATATTGTAAGTATTCGAAGCCGTTCCTCGTACAGGCCTTCCGGCTAGACTCGTCCGACCGTATTATATACTTAAGTATGTTATGATATTCAATTTTCTTTCTATGACTGAAGCCATTAGTGCATTGGTGTATGTTTCCGATTTCTATTCCGAATATTTCTCTAGCTTAGGCATATGAGCGACTTCCTCCGGTGTTCGTGTTTGGAAATGGCTTTTCAAGTGCCAGGGGAATACTAGGTGGAGCCAACGGTAATACAGCTGGATAAGCGTCCGCATGGAGTCCGTTAGCTGACGGTACTCCTCGATCGCGGTCAACTTATCCAAGGCCTCATTATATATCCTGCCTAGTTCCACGACTTTGGAAAGCCCGAGATCGCCCATGAACTCGAAATGATTGAAAGTCTCAATTAAAAACTCTCGCGTCTGGCGGACTATCAATGATAGTGTCATTTCATCGTACTGGGAAACGGCTAGGAGGCGCGCAAATACGTGCGGCCCTAGTGTAGACAAAAACCCCTGAAGAAAGATGAGCGTCTGGAAGGGGCTGCCTTCGCCAGCGGCGCGAGCTGTCACCGCTCCTAGTCGAATTTTCTTGATGTCGTCGGGCTCTTCTGGTAGGCGAAGACGAGCGCATTCTTCATCGATAAGCATCTTTGCTGACCTCCAGCTGCCATCAAATGCACTACTTTGCGGCATGATCCCGTTGAGTGACGAGGAACTCGAGTTGTCACCAATACTTCGCATCTTGATTGTGACAATCCTCGGCTCATGTCTGTTGATGGTTTGCTCATAGACGACTTTTCCGAGTTCCACGAGCTTTGGTAGGTCTTCCTCGAGAACTTCGGCAAACTGGTTGACTGTTGTACTTTCTGTAACGGCGCCGTAACAGAAGCAAATCGACTGGCTCCCTGTGTTATAGTACACCACCCCCTTTCGTCGTGGGACCATATTTTTGGAGTCTAGCGAAAAGCTTGGGACTGGTGTATAGAACGTCTCGCCTGCTATGACGACATGTAAGAGGAAGCTCTCCATGGGCACCAGGCTCAATAAGCTTTTGACTACTTCTGGATTTTCCTCAGTGAGTAGTCTCATGCGGAATGTAAGCCCCGGGCTGGGGCCTACTACCTCCATCAGAGGTGAAGTAGTCACTGTAGAAAGTAAGTGCTGGAATGAAGAGCTGGCGACTGAGAAGGCAACACAAGAGATTGTGTTGAGAATTTGTCGAAAGCACTCCGTATTGATCGTGAGATATCATGAACTGGTCATAAAATAGCACCAGTAGTAAAATAGAAATACATTATTTATTTCCTATCTGCTATCTAGTCGTCCATGCTCACCCTGAATACCTCATTTCATTATTAAAACTTCAAGAGCGAGTATCTTAGCCCGAGCTATGTGTTCGCAGTAGCGCATCTATATTTCCTAAAGCAGTAATTCTTGTCGGACTTCTTGGAACGAGGTGGACCCCCGGCTAGCACATTAGATCGCCCGCGGTGGATCACAACCCGGTGATGTCCCAATTCTTGGTAGGAAGAGCATGGTGTATAAATGAGTAGCTGGGAGGCAGCTGATAAGAAAGTTAGGTGTTTTCAAACCAATCGGGAGGAGACAATTTGGGATCGAGCCATGGCCATGGGATAACTTACCCCTGACTACCCCATACTACCAGCTGGAGCTAGGCTTTATGTCATCACGCGACAAGAGGCGAAAGACGTCTAGATATCTAGCTGAACCTAGGTGCAAATCAGGCGCTGTTTTGAAGGCACACCAATACACTTCAGCCGAGGCTGTCAACCGTTTTTATTGGGAATATTATTGTTATAGCGATAAGGCAGGCGAAGGGTACATGATTCTCCGGAAATCCAACCGGTCCCAGTTCACCGGTCCACCATATGGCCGATAGTCAACCCCAGCTATACGCCTTAGTTGTAAATAGTCGGTATCCGTCCGTTTCACAACATTCGTGATCAGAGTAGATCAATTATATGGAATCCGCCACCCGTAAAACCATCAAGATCGGCCCCCGGTGAGTTCGTAGATGCACTAGCATCCGTCTGGATTCCTTCTTGCCGCACGACTTCTCCTTTTCGAGTTGGGGTGATCGGGTGGTAGCCATCTTGGAAAGGCCCCTTGATCAGACTTCTCCCCCCTTCCAAACCGTCATTTCCTTGCGCCCAAAGTCCCTTCACCATAATATACACACTCCCTGGACCCAAGACCTCCTGAGCGAGTTGGATTAGACTTACTTTAATAGCGTGACACCATGCCCGGTCTGCCTCGCTAAAGGGCCTTGAATGCAAGGAAGAAAATGCTCCAGGCCTAGGCGTAGCTGCGTTTGTAGTCAACGAGGCGAGTTGTCGCATGATAGCTGCACCACGCCGCGCCTCGCTCCATTCAGCTGAATATGCTTCCATAATATCCGCGCAAATGCCAATTTCTTCTACTGCAGAAAATGGCTCTCCGGAGTTGTGCGTGATGAAACAGTGCAGAAATATCAGGCAGACCGGAATGAGCCTATAGAGTGTCGCACGATTTAGGGGTAATTGACGTTGCTGAAACCGAACCGCATTTGCTTGTATATGTTTTTGAGCGAGACCAACCAATTCTGCTCCAGATATTTGAGCGACTGTTGAGCCCGGCTCTGATGGATAGTAAAGGTAGAGCAGGAGATTATAGTAACGAGCAGCCAGCCATGATATCGTGATATGTATTGTCACATCGTCGGTTTCAGCGGACTTCAGAAGGCAGCCGCTGCTATACCAATTCTCAATCTCCGTACGAAGGCCTGCCACTGTACTCCTGCTCGCCGAAAAAGACGATGAAGCACCTCGTATACGGTTTCGATCGTTAAGCTGCTTGAGTACCTTATCTTCGAGTTGGCGGAGTTGTATAATATGGCGGGCCGCTTGTAGTGTCGAAATATGCTCCATTCTCTCAGGGGAAGCGAACTCCTCTACAGTAAGTCCGGGCAGCGGAATATCAATATCCACATCATTCATTATTGGAGGGATTCCGATGGAGGTGGCGGCCATCCGGTCGAATACATATACGCTCCAAAATAGGCGATGGCCGCGTTCTGCTTCACTAGGCAGAAGTCCTTCGTCAGCGCAGTCTCGACGGTTGACGCCTAAGCGAACCGTTTGGCGAGCCGCAATATCGACGAGAGACCATGTGGAGTATCCGTGAGGGTCGACAAGTGAATAAATGGCGAGTAATAGTAATATTCGTACCGTATCCGTACTCTCTTGAACCAAGCAGCGAGATACTATGTCTTTATACTTGATTTCGAAAGATGTGTCATTATCGGAGGGTACGTGGCCAGCACGTTGAAGAGTGTTGTGCCCTATAGCCATAATGAGATATAGCATTATCGCGTCGACATCGTTCTCTTCGGATGATATGGACATAGAACTGCTATCAACCCGCAGCGCCATCACAACCCTACTTCGATCCACGAAAGGATAGGCGCGATGGACATCGCGGAAATAAGCATCTACTAACGCGCGTCGATTGGAAAGAGACGACGTTTCGGGAGGGCTCGAATATTGACTTTGCTGGGGAGACTCCCCCAGGCTACGCGCATGATGATCCGGATTTTCAAGCCGAACCCTTTTAAGAGGTGGTTCCCGGACAATATCTTCTGTTATCGTTGATTCGCTATCCGTTGGATGTGATGGATGAGTAGTAGGATCCCTTGGAATGGCGACATCGGTAGTATCTAAGACAGGAATAGGTGTTGTTGATGTGCGTTTGCTAATAACTTCAGAAGCATTGCTCTGCCCTGATATTCTGTTCGTAGGTAAATCCTTCCATGTCTTATTCTTCTGACCCAACGATCTATCCATCCATGCTGATTGAGCTTGCAATCCGACTACATATGCAAAAACCCCTAGCGAACATTCGACCCCGGCTTTGACACAAATGGTGCACTCCGGGGGTGTCCTGCTGCATTTCTTCTTGAATTGGCGGCAACGATCACAGGATGTAATGCGACCTGCCGAAATCTCCGTAATCGATTGGGCGATAGAGGTTTCCAAGACTGTAGTTGTGTTCTTCGATGGCTGCCGAAGGCGGAAGCGGGCCATGTGAGACTCCATGGCGAGTATCCACAGCCCCTGAAAATGAACGGGGGGGTATGAGCCTACATACGGACCTATGTAGTAAGACGTGTAAGATCAGTTAGGGATACGCGAAAACGCCCGAAGACTTATTATTTAACGAGACACATGAATGGAACACGCAGACTGGCTATCTCGCGATGTCAAGGACTTAGAAGATAAGAATGGGTATTTCTCATCGCTCCGTCGCCACGAGTCAAGAGGGGTGCCAAGGAGCTACTCGCCCCAAAGAACGGCTTAGTAGTCTGGGGCAATACTAAATTAGATCCGCCATGAACCCTGAACGCATGATAACTTGAACATTATATGTAAACGCTGACTGGGTTATTTCCTTTCCTTATCTTTACCGGTGGACCTATTGCACGCGAAGAATCTTAGTTTGACCGCTACCCCGTATTGAGAATACGCATGGCATTGGTAGCCCAAGGCTATAAACTATCGGTCTATCACTTGTAAGAGCACTTGGGTGCTTACATGTTGGGTCTGGATATCTTCAAACTCGGTTTCCTCTGGTTTTTTATCAACTATAGGTCCTAGTTTAGTGAATTGTGAGATTCTGATATAATTGATACGATCGTTGGTTAACTCGCGGGTATTATGTACGTTTTTGCCACTGTTGTAACAGATAATATTATCTAGGTACTAATATTCCGCCCTCCCAACACTAGACCAAAATACGAGGGATAAGATAAAAAGGCGTCAAATATGTAGATCGAGTTTAGGGTGGAGGAAGTCCTGACTGGAAAACAATCAGGATTGATTCGGAAGAGAAGGCTTCCACTTCTTGTTGCAAAACCAGATAGCCGTGATACCGACAATTTCCAGGGAGAAGAACATAGCTGCCATCTCGTATCCGACAGAAAACTTAGGAGCCTCTCCGCTGGGGTACGCTAGCAGAATAACCCATGCATTCATAACGAAGCCAAAAGTTTCAACGATACCAATAACAACAAGTCGATGTTCGTTTGAGAAAGAGAGGGTCTCATTGAGCAAGGTGAGGATCAGTGCCGACGCACCCATTTGAGCATAAGTCAAGAACCATCCGGCCATCATTGCGGGGTGGTTGTTCTCGGGGTATACGCTAAGGATGATGCAGCCGATCAAGGAAATGCTAGCGGCTATAACGATGGAAGGCGGTCGTTTCCCAATGCCGTCGCTGAGCCATGCATATATCAGTGTGGTAACGACTTGCAAGCCATATGCTCCGGTCGGGATAATGTTAACTTGCTCGACGGTATAAAGGCCAGTGCTCTTGAGGTAGATCGTAAAATAGTTGATGATTCGCATGCCGAGGAGTTGAGAAGCGAAAACAATCGAGAAGAGATATACGGGCCACATCCTGAAGATCTCGCCAACTATTTTCCATTGGAGCTTCGCGGGGGGCTTGCGGCCTACTCGCTCCATTCGAGCAATAGCCATTGCTCTCTGCTCTGGCTTCAACCACCTCGCCTTCGAGTTAACGGGGCTATCGGGGATAGCCCAGAAGCCAAATGCTGCGACTGGAACCGTGATAATTCCATCGAAGATGAATAGCCATTGCCAAGCAGCGAGTCCATGCTTGCCATTCATACCGGAGTAAAGACCAGCTTGGAGGTAGCCGGAGAACATCTGTGCGACGGCGGAACTAGCAATGAAGATAGCAGATCGCTTGCCAAGCTCCTGAGGCGTATACCAGTTACCCAGCAGTGTAAGAATACCGGGGTATGCCGATGCTTCCAGAAAGCCGATTACGAATCGAAGACCGTATAAAGTTTGCACATTCTTCGCTCCGGCCATGGCCATGACAAGAACGCCCCATATAAGCTCAAGCGAAGGTAGCCATACAGATGGGCGAACTTTGGTCATTGCGAGTTGCGAGGGGAGGTTGCCGAGACAGTATCCGACGGTGAACATCGTTTGGAGGAGGTTGTAGTCCTGCCCGGCCATATGTAGATCTTCTTTCATGCCCGAGACGTATGCATTTACAACCTGACGCGTCTTAGTAAGGAAATGATTGGTAGAACTTGATACGAAGGAACTTACATTTGTCTGATCGAGATACTTCACAAAATATGCCACACAGATGTAAGTCATAATCCAGCAATCCACCTTGTTGATGAACTTTCGCTCTTCGGGCGACTTGTCGAGAGAGTCCCAGATAATGCGCAGGAACTTCCTGGTGACGGTGTTCTTCTGACGATCGTCGCCACCGTCGAGAGGCTCAGAGATTTGCACATGATCTTCTCCCTTAGAGATGGATTCGGAATCGTTTCGGGCGTCCATAGTGTCGTGTTTGGTATCCATCGTGCCCATGATGTTGAATGAAGAGGGTAGCTAAGGACAATGACTTGCAAGGGAGGGCTTCTTGCTTGCTATTGTCGTTGCTATTGAAACCAGGCTGATTTCGACTCTTATTTAATACCAGGGTTGGCCATCACCAAGTTGCGCAACTGATAAGAAACTCAGCCTAGTCGAAGCTTTCGCCGTTTCCAATGAGATAGGAGATATTAGCTGGCCGTCTTAGCGATGCCGATGTTGTCGGAAACCAACAATCGTGGCAACAGCTTACATTTGAAGGTCGGGGATATCATGTCAAAGCGACGGGCTCCTACGAAAATTACCTTTCATGGTTGAATTGAATCAGCGAACTCCAATAGGCGGGTTGGGGTCGCCGCACTATAGCTTCCGGCGGATGTGCTTAGCGGCTTCGAGACCCATGGCATGGCGCGATTCTAATCAAGGTCGTCTCCAATTTTTGGGTAGGATTGTCCGGGACTCTGGTCGGGCGCGCTAAGCGATACGACTCGCCGACGTGATATACTGTAAACGGAAATGAATAGCGGATGTGGGGATGTGAGCTAAAGTAGACCGAACAGGCTGGCGTGATATACGGAATCGGACTATCGAAGGTCTGGTCATATCGAGTAGAATGGCTCAAATCTTGCCTTCACGAGACGTTCTTGTGAACTTACTGTCTCGGCTGATATCTGTGGCGATAATATCACAGCTGGGAAATTGCTAGACTTCGCGGCCTATCTTATGGAAATTTCCCTTTTCGGTATTTCGTGTCGGGCACATATAAGGCTTGAATTCCCCTGACATCTAATGTGTTGGTTTCTTAGGGGCGATTACGATGGTTATAACTTCAGGGGCTTCTCCTCAACAGTCTTCTGACTCTGCTATTCCCAGACATCCGCATGAGCGAGAAGCAGACAATATGGCTCCGTTCATTGGTTATGCCGACGAGGTTGCGGCTTCTCATCCCGATATTTCTATCGCGATAGATCGTGGTGGTACCTTCTGCGATGTCATTGCTAAAATTGAGGGCCGAGAACACATTGTTTTCAAGTTGCTCTCCGAAGACCCCAACAACTATGCGGATGCGCCCAGCGAAGCCATCAGAAGAGTGCTTGAAATTGCTGGAGGTCAACCTATTCCGGTTGGACAGAAGTTAGACGGTTCTCGAATAGGTTCGTTCGCATCATCGATCATTTAGAATAGACAGCTAACATAGCGACTCTCAGCATCTTGCAGAATTGGAACCACGATAGCTACAAATGCCCTTCTTGAGCATAAGGGGGAGAAATTTGCCTTTGTTACTACCAAAGGTGTGTGGACCCCGCAATTTCTGTTGAATCTGTACTTACCACCGTGGAATAGGCTTCAAAGATATCTGCTTAATTGGTGACCAGACTCGACCTAAGTTATTTACACTGCAGGTCGAGAAGGCACATGCGCTGCATGAAAGTGTGGTCGAGATAGATGAGCGCGTCACTATCGATGACTATGACCTCAACCCCTTTCCCATGGACAAGAAGGCCGAGCTGGTTGACCCGGAGCTTGTCCGCACCCCTAGTGGGGAGATTATCCGAGTTCTAAAGAAAGTGGACACGGAAGAAGTCCGGGCAAGTCTCAAGAAATTACTTGATGCCGGATACTCATCAATTGCTGTCGCATTCATGCACTCGTTCATATACCCCGAGCATGAGAGAATTGTCGCTTCCATAGCAAAGGAAGTTGGCTTTAAATATGTCACCATCTCTAGCGATACCAGTCCAGCCATTAAATTCCTCCGACGGAGTAACTCGGTCTGTTCGGAAGCTTACCTATTCCCCGTCATTAGACGATATGTTGAGAGTTTCGAATCTCGTTTCGAGAAGTTACCGCAGCGGGTCGAGTTCATGTGCTCCGACGGTGGCCTGAAAGAGGCCCAGAAGTTCAAGGGTAACGAGGCCCTGCTTAGTGGTCCCGCTGGTGGCGTTGTCGGCATTGCTAAATCCTGCTTCGATGACAACGAAGGCACCCCTCTTATCGGATTTGATATGGGCGGAACAAGTACCGATGTATGCCGGTTTGACGGCAAATACGAATTCTTAACCGAGTCTCGGATAGCCGACCGCACCATCAACGTACCGATGTTGAACATCCAGACGGTCGCAGCTGGAGGTGGTTCAATCCTATTCGCTAGGAACGGCCTTTTAGTCGTCGGCCCCGAGAGTGCGGGCGCATACCCAGGCCCAGCAAGTTACCGGAACGGAGGACCCCTGACTGTGACAGATGCAAATCTCTTTCTCGGAAGATTGAATCTCTCTTCATTCCCGGCTATCTTTGGCAAGAACGCAAATGAGCCTCTAGACATTGATGTTGTCCGCACGAAGTTCCAGGAGATCACGGACGACTTCAACGCTCAGACCTCCCAAAGTTTGACCCCTGAAGAGGTCGCCCTCGGATTCTTGAACATTGCGAATGAGACTATGAGTAGACCTATCAGGAACGCGACTGGTAAGTCCTGCTAAGCTTTCTGCATATTCCACCAGGCGACTTGCTGACTTCGATCTTAGAGGCTAGGGGGTACGCGCCTGAGAAACATAATCTAGTCAGTTTCGGAGGTGCAGGTGGTCGTGAGTATCCCCAGTAGCTCCCTAAATGGGCAACGGGATTTTTATGCTAATTCAAACCCAGAACACGCATGCTCAATCGCCGACAAGCTGGGGATCAACCGTATTCTCATCCACAAGTGGTCGTCTCTCCTGTCAGCTTATGGTATCTCTCAGTCACAACTTCAATTCGAATCATCGGAGCCGTACACCGGCGAATTCTCAATGGATGAGCTACCTCGCATTCGCGAGCGGATAAAGGTTCTTCGAAAAAGTGTTCGCGACGAGCTCGTCGCACAAGGAGCGGACGACAATACAATAAAATTCGACGAAGCTCTCAGCTTAAGGTATTTCGGAACAGACACCAATCTCGTCATATCAAAACCCGAAGATGAGGATTACGGCGCGACGTTCGTATCGGAGCACCTGAGGGAATTTGCGTTCGTTCTCGGACGAACCATTGTCGTAGACTCTGTTCAGGTACGCGGGACAGGCAGCGCGGGCGTGATAAGCAAGGACCTTCCTCCTACCAGGGACCTAGAGAGCGCGAAAGCGAACGAAAAGCCGGCAGCGACAGCTGAGAAACAGCAAGTCTACGTCAATGATGGCTGGAAAGATGCAGGAATCTACCGATTGGCCGCGATTGAGAAGGGCTCTGTGGTCGAGGGACCTGCTTTAATCCTCGACGAGACTCAAACGATCTTCGTCGAGCCTGACTTCAGGGCTTACTTCCTGCCTAACCACCTTGTTATGGAAAAGGTCAATAACAGCATTGCTCAAGCCGAGGTTGCTGAAGAGGAAATCAGTCCGATCCAGCTCTCTGTGTTCGCCCATCGGTTTATGTCGATTGCTGAGCAAATGGGCAACACTCTCCAAAGAACAGCCATCTCGACGAGTATCCGTGAAAGATTGGATTTCTCATGCGCCATCTTTTCACCAGATGGAAAATTAGTGGCAAATGCTCCCCATATTCCTATGGTAAGTTTACCCCTCAATATCCCCTTTCAATCTGGACACATAGGTGCTAACGTTAGAGTAGTATGTTCCGGCTCTCTGCCCTCCTATTGATGGGAAATCCCCTTTACAGACCATAACTAACGCGAAATAGTCACTTAGGAAGTATGCAAATGGCCATCCAATCGCAACATAAGCACTGGCTTGGCAAGCTGAAGCCCGGCGACGTCCTCATGACGAACCACCCGGAATGGGGTGGAACTCACTTGCCTGACGTAACGGTGGTCAGCCCGGTATTCGTTGGTGATGAGATTGCTTTCTATACGGCAAGTCGCGGCCATCACACTGACATCGGTATGTTGAACCTCTTCCAGATGGCTGAGAAAAAGTGCTAACCCATAGACAATAGGTGGCAAAGGCATCACTTCCATGATGCCGGATTCCAAGGAGCTGTGGGAAGAGGGTCTCAACGTTCCTACGATGAAGATTGTTAGCGGCGGCGAGTTCTTAGAAAGCGACGTGCGGAAGGCCTTCGACCTTGCCGGAACATTCCCGGGATGCAGCCCGACCCGGCGAATCCAAGATAACATTTCCGACCTCAAGGCCCAGACCTCAGCGAACCAGCGTGGCATCAATCTTTTGATGAAGCTGTGTGACGAGTTCACGCTCCCTGTCGTCCACAAGTACATGCGGGGCATCCAAGCAAACGCCGAAGTAGCCGTCCGAACATTCTTGAAGGGAGTCGCCAAGAAGCACCCGAACGGACTAACAGCGGTGGATTGCTTCGACAACGGCACGGAGATCCATCTCAAGATTACCATCGATCCCGAGACCGGCTCGGCTCTGTACGATTTCACGGGCACCGGCCCGCAGGGCTGGGGCAACATCAACTGCCCCATCTCCATCACCCACTCGGCCGTGATCTACACCGTGCGCTGCTTGATCGACCTCGAAATCCCGCTGAACGAGGGTTGTCTCGCGCCGATCGAGATCCGGGTCCCCAAGAGCTCGGTCCTGAACCCAGACCCCTCCGTCGCCATCTGCGGGAGCACGCTGGCCAGCCAGCGCGTCATCGACACGATCCTGCGCGCCTTCAAGTGCGTAGCCGCGTTCCAGGGCTGCGCGAGCAGCTTCGGCTGGGGCATGGGCGGGCGCAACCCGAAGACGGGGGAGATCGAGCCCGGGTGGAACTACGGCGAGTCTATTGGCGGAGGCTCCGGTGCTGGGCCTGGATGGCATGGCGAACATGCCGTGCATGCACACTCCACGAATACTCGTATCACGGACGCTGAGGTCATTGAGAAGCGCACCCAGGTCATTGTACGCCGGTACGAGATTAACCGCGGCACGGGCGGGCGCGGGAAGTGGAACGGTGGTGATGGGATTACGCGAGAGATTGAGGCCAGGATCCCTCTGAAGTCTAGCATCCTGAGTGAACGCCGCGTGTTCCCGCCGTACGGGATGGCGGGCGGTAATCCGGGAAGCGTTGGTAGGAATTTCGTGTTCAGGTGGAATGGCAAGGGTGGCCATGATAAGATTAATCTGGGCTCGCAAGCCGTCGTGAACTTGCAGCCTGGTGAGATCATGCAGATCAATACCCCAGGTGGAGGTGGCTGGGGCGCGCCTGAGGAATGACAGTGCGAATAGGGGTAATGACGGCGGGGCTGAGGGGATTGGCGTGAGAGTGTCGTCAGCATTGCGACTTTACGAACCCATTCAGCGGCGTTGGGCATTGTATCATCTTTCTGCTTGCATCAATTGTTAGATTGCAATATCTGTACTTACGATATCTCATTTTTCAAATACATTGAGTATAATGTACCTAGTTAGATATCACCTTATACTCATAAAACGATGCGAATAATAATGGCTTTTTTGGTAGGGTACGTCTTGGACTAAGAAACGTTCCTCCCCTTAAAACGGAGAGGCCATATGTAACCAGGATTTTCAAAGTACTTGCAGTTTTTTATACCGTTCTATCTATGTGTGATGGAGCCCAATTATGTACTAGAACAAGTGCGCGTATTATATGCTAGGGAAGAAAACGGGTGAAGTGGTAAGGGGAAATGTAAAAGATGTTAAAATGCATTGAGGCAACTGAGTAAAAACGCGGGTCTCTATGTTGGATAGGCTCTGTTCACCATATACTCCTGGGGAGATCCTATAAATCATCCCTAGGTTTGTCCTTGTCTTCAACCTTGGTCTCGTTCTCACCAGGCTTGCTGTTAATAGAAGAGCCTTCTAAGGCATCCTCAGCTGGTTTTTTCTCCGGCTCCTTCAAGGACAGCCAGTCCATGAAAGCAGGTCCAATAATAGACAAGGCACTAATAGCAACTGCGACATAGAAAGTTTGCATGATAGCATCGTTATATGCCTGGAGGACTGCAGGCCGCTGGTCGGCAGGGATGTTTTCGCTGATCGCGGTGACACCACTGTTGACGATTGAACCAGAGTCAAGTTCAGGGGCATTCGCGGCCAGGTTCTTTATCAGCTGATTCTGGAAGACATTCTGAGCTACGGCCAGGAAGATGGACGATGACAGCGCCTGGGTGAAAGTCATGATGGAAATGGCTGTGGGCATTTCAGTCATCGGTACGGCGACCTGAGCGACGAGCATGACGTTTTGAGCACCCAGCCCAGCACCGGCGGCAAGAAGCACCTGATACCCAAACCAATAGCCTATCGTTGAATCGACCTTCAAAGTGCTGAGAAGGCCAGAGCCGATAGCAGTGATGATGGAAGAAATAATGAGCAGCGGAGTGTACATTCCAAGAGCAGTTGCCAACCCACCGCCGACCAACGCGAAAAAGACCATGCCGAGGATGCTGGGCAAGTTATCGATTCCGGATTGAGTGGCCGACACGCCTTTGACCGCCTGGAACCAAATCGGCAGGTAGTATGAAAAGATGAAGAGTGCGCCACCCATGCATACACCGTACCATACGCCGCCCAGAATGTTCTTGTTCTTTAGGATACGCAAGGGGACGGTGGCCCGATCACCTTGCCAGAGCTGGACACCCCAAAAGCAGATGGCCAGTACACCAAAGACAACAAACAGCGCAATGATCCGGCCATCTCCCCACGAGTATTGAGATCCACCCCACTGTAGAGCGAGCAAGAGGCAGATAACCGAAGGGATTAGGAAGAAGGTGCCAGGTAGATCGAGTTGCTTAATCTGTTCTTTCCAAGCCATGCCAGGCTGGGGAGGCGGCTTAGCTGGTAAGAAGAAAATCAGAAATATGACGGTGATACCACCAAGAGGTAAGTTAATGTAAAAGCACCACCGCCAGGTAAAATGATCGGTGAAAGCGCCCCCCAGTCTATCACAAAAGTTAGAGTGCATCAACACGTCGATGGAGAGGTGTTACTCACAGAGGACCGGCTACACTAGCAATCCCATGCATGCCAGCCAGGAGACCGGTATATATAGGCCGTTGCCGCAAGGGAACCGAAGTTGCGAGAAGGATGATCGCTCCAGCCATGATGCCGGCGGCTCCCATACCGGAGACGGTTCGTCCAACGATGAGGACGGCCGAAGATGGCGAGACAGCGGCTATGAGGGAACCGATCTCGAAGATAACAACTCCAGCTAGGAAAACCCATTTCATTGAGTACATGGTGTAGAACTTGCCGAACATTAACTGCAAGGCGCATACGGCGAATAGGTACGAGCTCCCGTACCAAGCCACATCGTCTAAGGAGTTGAATTCGTTGGTGAGACGGGGAATCGCGGTAGCGAGAATCGTGCCATCCTGAGAAATACAAGGTTAGGAGATTTATGTGTTAATAATTAGAAGTGGTTTCCGGTGGCTCACCAAAGAGACAACAAGCATGGCCATACAGAGAGCGATAGTCAAGAGGACCAGCTTCCAAAAGGGAGGATACTCCGGTTCAACATTGGCGGCGTCGGCGTCAGGGGTCGGCTGGGCCTTTTCCGTGTCGCTAACATCTTGGGAACGAGATCGAACCTGAGCTTCCTGGCTGTTTGCACTTTCGGGCACCACAGGATCTTGGACAGCGGGTGACGGCGCAACCTCGTTGGCGTCTGCAACACGGGTAGTTTCATCGGGAGGCTGCATCGCTAGCAAACGGAGAAATGAAAACAAAAAAAAAAAGGAAAAAACGGGTCAGTCAAAACTAAACATGTCAATTAAGAGCAACATATTGAAGCCAGCGGCGCTTGCCATCTATATATCTACCACTCACTACACGTCAGTCACACCGAGAATACTCGTAGGAACGACACATCTTCGTAAAGCGCCACCACGATCTGAATCGACGTAAAAGTGCACGGCTCGTAAAAATCCAAAAAGGGAAAATACACGACGGAGACGTAAAGGGGGGAGAACGGCTTCGGTGATTGGTCCTAAAAGCCTCTGTATGTCGATCTGATTGGATGAAAATCTTCAAGTCCCGGGTCTAAGTGATGTAACCAATCAGCTTAGCTGACAATACGGAAATTTATATCCAATTAAATGCGACGGGTCGTGCCGCTTACTTCAGGGTGCATTTCCCCGTCTCACTACCGGTTCTCGGTATTAATTTTTTGATAATTTGCAACTGCAATGAAGTTCCAGCTCAAGCCGCAAGAACCGGGCCTAACCCTGGAAGCCTTTATGTATTAGACTATTGTGTACGCTACACCTTGCATTTCCGGACCCCATGAACCCTGATCTGTCAGCCCTACAACATAAGCACAGCCGACGATACGCCAGCAGTTCTCGTGCGGCCTGAGAACCATGGGGCATGGTATCCCAGGAATTCCAATAAGGGCGTCGCCAACGCGGACTCCCGGTAGTGCAGCCCCAAGATAACCATCTTGCGTCTCAATTAGAGTAAGACAACTGATCCCGTATATAAACTCGCGAGAGCCGCTCCTCAGTACCGTCTGCGGGTCAGGTAAAGCAGAAAACTCGAAGTTGGCGACCTCCAGTACCGGCCAATGCTTGATTGGGGCCCTGTCGATAATCCTATTAAAAGCGAGGAGCCTGTCCACAGCCTCTGAGACAGAACCACCGCCCACATAGGGATGGTCGTTGAATTTTGGATATGCAATTCGACCCAGTACCCTAATCCATGTCCTGTATCTAGCCTCCCATAATCCTGGATCAAGTGTAAATATGTCCTCTCCTCGTGCGACACCCGTATGCATCTGCTTGACAACACCAAGAGGGCGTGCGTGAAGCGATATTCGAGTCATATCATTCGAAAACGTTAGCTTGGGGTCAAGATCAGGAACCGGAACTTGTTTTCTCGCGAAGAAATCTACGAATAAGCTCCACGGCTTCTCCCTCATTTCGTCTGACATGTCAACCACCCAGCTGTAGCGTCGGAATGTCCCGTCGGGGTTGCACATGCATTTTTTCAGTATCTCCAATCGTATAGGAGATTGCCGTAGGGCGTATATAGTTGCAAGCCGGAACACTTCCTCCACATCAAGCCCATAGTCAACCGGAATCACGGTTTCAATCTCCCCTTCCGTATTCTCCGGTCGCAATTCGGCCCAGATGGGTAACAGTGCGTACACCCGATCCTTGGGATCAGACGCTGCCAATCTCGTCGCCTCGTCAAGTAACCATAAAGGACTGATATTGATCATGGCACTTCGACCTGCGCGGGTGGCGCATAGCTGCCGCATCGCGTACATGTAATTGTTATACGGAAACACATCGTCATCAGGGAAAGATTGCCGGTGGCCAATGGCACTATTCGCAGCGTACGCGACATCAAAAGTGACTCGGCCAGCACCGCACCAGAACTCGATGGGCACATGGGGCGTTGTCGCCTCCTGCCAGACCCAGACTCTGCGCCACCACTGACGCTGCCATAATTTCTCCAGGGCATCTCGAGGGAGGGCGTCGAGCCACTTCCGCTCTTTCTCGCTTAGCCCCGCCGCTGGCGGCCGGGGAACTGTGCCATGAGATTGGTAGGATTGATATGCTTCCATTGCATGATCGCTGTCGTCGGCCGCGGGGCCTAACCATATCGCTATAAACTGAGATTGGCTGTAGATGCGCCGCATCAGCGCGACTTGCGCGTTTCGCTCCGGTATGTCGAATTGGTTGATACAGAGGGCGTCGATCCACCAGTACATCCCTGTTGCCAACTCTGCTAATCCCGGGTTCACACGAGTCGCAACACCACCATCAGTTTTAGTACTGTCGTCGTGTATATGAGCTAACATTCGTTGGAAGAAGAAGTACAGATTGTCTCGAATGAGGACGTCTTTCCCATTCATCCTAATCCGCTGGCTTGGTTCGTCGGTTCCCCAGGTGTACGAGAGCGCAGCATATTCCGGGCTGTCGTCTAACAAGTGATGTGTAACCTCGCATTCTATCATGTCCTCTGTATCTTCCCCCGTGACACCCGCTAGCGTGACCATACGTCTTGTCTGGCCGCCATGGTGGTTATGCCGTCCCCACCGTAGACGCAAAAGTCGGATCTCACCGTCCCGCAGGGGTTCATAGGTAAAGCTATTCTCGCTCATTATGGGTAAAAGAAAAACATCCCCCTTCGGACAGTTTTTGGTGTATTAAGGTGAGATTCGTAATACCATGAGCACAGAATATAGCACAAGTAAAACTCGCTGACTCGCGGTTGTGAGTCTGGCGGCTGGGTTTCATGTTGAAATATAATTAGAACATGATCGACACAGCCTCAATCGACATACGGTTGCCTCACTCACATGAAGTTTGCCCACCAGAATCAATCTAACATTCGCTTGATTCTGAGTGGTATATGGACTCATTCAATTGTAATAACATTAAATTTGGGTAAAAAATCCATAGATATCCAAGCATATTGGGAATCTTAAGCACGAAATTTGGCCGACATAAACAATCTAGGTGCACCCCTCTGCTTGATATTAGTAACACATTGTAGGTTTAGCACAGATATTTCGGAGGCAGATAACCGCCTAGTACTTGCTTCCATTTTCGCCTATTCTTTATAACTCAGCCCATATCGTTTTCGCAGATGCGCTTCCACCGTCACAGGCTGGTGCAAGGGGACCTCGCCAGGTTCGATACATGTCGGAATGCACTCGATAACCTGATCCAATAGGCCCTCGTTGAAGAATACTACGCTGTATCTATCTTTATTTGAGACGGGCGAGATCACGCGATGTAGCGTCGACATGTATCGGCCATTCGTCCATTGTTCCATCATGTCCCCGATGTTGACAACATATGCGTCATCAACGTATGGTACGGCATTCCATGTACCAGTAGGCCGATGGAAGACCTCCAGACCACCAACTGGAGATCCGTTAGTGTTAGAAGGAAGATTGCATAATAATTCTTACGATTATCTTGAAGCAATAGTGTCATAGCGCCGAAATCTGTATGAGCCCCTATTCCTCGTGATCGTTCCGCTGTTTCGGCGTCAACTTGAGGATATCTATGGGCGCGACACATTGAGATAGCTGGCGGATAGGAAGAGTTAGCGTCCATCCCCGCAGGCATGGTGGGTGAATGTCTAACAATCACGACTATCCACAAACGCATCAAAGTAATGCTCGTCTAAATGTAGGCTCAACGCCAACAAGCGGAACATCTTGACGCTCAGACTCCTCATAGCGGCGAAGTACTCCTCCATCGTAGCCCGGAAGCCGGGGCAATCGCGTTCATCGGGCCACAAATTCGGGCCCTGGAGAAACCTTCCGGGTGGCAGTTCAGGGCCTATCATGAACCCCTCTTTCAGGTCTCGGAAGCCGCTCTCTAGTTCCTGGCTCTCAATTGCCTCGTAGCCCCGAGCACCATTCACCGAGAGCCCGCGACTCAGCGCCGTTTTCTTCTCCAAGGGAAGTGAATAGAATTGAGCGACGATTGCGAATAGACGTGCTCGCAGTTCAAGAGACACATCGTGCCCGATAACCTGAAAGAAGCCGGGGTCGCGACATGC
This sequence comes from Hypomontagnella monticulosa, assembly GCA_902825475.1. Classification (NCBI taxonomy): domain Eukaryota; kingdom Fungi; phylum Ascomycota; class Sordariomycetes; order Xylariales; family Hypoxylaceae; genus Hypomontagnella; species Hypomontagnella monticulosa. The sequence goes on from CADEBF010000008.1 coordinate 1,872,817, forward strand.
GGCACTCAGTTCCCCCGCAATTTCGGCCGTCCGAGTTGGATTGCCAGCGAGATATCCGGAAATATCGATGACGGGAATTGTAACGCTTTTTTCGTGTTTGATAGTCATCTTAGCTTGGAAATATCAGAAACAGTTCGCTCATACACGCGGATATCGAAACCATTTCGTCGTCGGTCAACTCCGAAGACCACGGCAATTGCAGAGATAACGAGATCAGGACCCCGATCATATTTACCCCAAATTCAGCGTCCAGTAGCACCATTCCGCCGTTCGGTCTGGTAGGATAGGACGCGCTTCCCCGCCTCTTTAGGTACGATATCACTAAAACTTGATTCACCAGGTTTAATGCCTGACACTTACATGTATGTGATGGGCTATCTATGGTAGGTATTCTATCTGTTCTAAACTAGATGCACTATCTTTTCGTTTTACAAGGCGTACCGATACTCTGGCCGTTCCTTACCCCCACTAACATGTACAACCTCTCCACTGTCCAACTTTTTATTAAGCCGCCGGAAATGTTCTCTCAGGCCAAGGCACAGAACCATGAACACCGCTTGGCAGCAAGCAACAGTGATAAGCGCAGGCTTGTACACGGGTGCATCTTCCGCTCTAAAGACGGCCGAGCTGATGATCCCTGCGAGGTTCTGCGCCATGAAATTCAATCCCAGTCGGAATGCTCTCCCCGTCGTCGTTGTCGTGTTTGAGGCCACCCAGACGGGAACCAAGATACCAGGAGTGAAGTTTCCGAACGTCAGCAAATATGTGAGGAAATATCCAACCTCTACGTGCTTAACTAGGTCCAGCACCGCAAGTAATATCCAAGCCAAGAAAGAGACGAAGAGCGTCCCGCAGGCGATAGTGGCGCGTTGCTGAAACTTGTCGGATAGCCAGGTGGTCGCTAACTGAATAGCAGCAGCTGTGAGGTTGGGGCCGACGGTGTATAAGTTCGCTTTTGCTGGTGTTATAGCAATGCGTTTAACAATAGTCTATTGTGAAGTTAGTACTTCCGTATTAAATCCTTCCAGCCACATTTAGACATACCGGTAAGAAGTTTGACGAGCTTGCAACACCCACGCCATAGAGAAGTGGCATCAGAGTGAAGACCCAAGTGGTCCAATCTTTCGTCTCCTTCTTTGCATCTTCCCATCGGAACTGCTTGTCTACGTCCTGTGAGTCTTCTTCTAGACGCAGTCGTGACAGACGCTTTTCTTCTTCTGAAAACCACTTTGACTTCTCAATGCTGTGTGGTAGAATGAAGAATAGCAGCAGGCCAACACCAACGGTGAGCGCTCCCTCAATGATGAACAAATCTGCAACTCGTTAGCGACTTCACTTATGACATGCCCACCCCCCAAACAACATAGCTAGAAAAGAGACATTTAAGGCCCGGTTCGGAGATATGTTACAACTTACTGCACTCCAAGTTAGCTCATGTATTCGAACATCGTAACACAAAACTTACCATTGCCAACCCCTTAGGGCTTTCTCCCATTGGAACACCGACCAGGCTATGAGACCCGATACGGCGCCCGCGATAAATCCCATACATCCAAACACACTCGTCCGGAAACTCAATTCTCGGCGGGTATAGAACAGACTGCAATAGAAGATCGCGCAAGGGAAGAAAGCCGCCTCCACCGCACCCATCAGGATCCTAGTTGCCAATATACCGCCAAAGTTTTTCGTCGCGGCAGCACACATAGCCATCGCACCCCAGCACGTCATGATGGTTGGGATGACTACGGCCGGGTTGAACCTCTTTGATAAGAGCGTAAAGGGGACGTTCATGAGCGCGTAGGGGATATAGAAGAGGATCAGGAGCAGCGAGAACTCGTTTCCCACGAGACCAAGGTCTTTTTCGAGGGTGTCGGTTTTGGCATTTCCAAGGTTCGCTCGGTCGAGCGTGTGTGTGAGGTAGGCCAGTGCTATCTTACAGTCAGTCAAGTCCTGCGAAAAAGGGGTAAGGTTACATACCTAGGGCGGGCATCAGGATCAGGTCAGTCTTCCAGACAAGTTTCCTCTCGAGAGCCTTATCGGTTCGCTGTTGGATGCTAGAGTCGGAGCCGACGGCCACGACATTGGCATCCAGCTGCTTTTCTTCGTCTGCCATTACGGCCATTTCCTTGAATCGGCGGCGCGGATATAACGAAAAGACAGATTACAGACTTCTTGAGTTAACCAAATCCTCTATAGTTGGACGTTCAAAACTGCGACGTCTTCATCGAGTTTATAAGTCTGCAGCCTTCACAGGGGCCTTTTTCATCTAAACTACCGCGACCCAGTCCCTTGGGATACGACATTCATACCCTACTTCCGCCACGTGAAGGCCTTGCCTTAATGAGTATACTTGATTTGTCACTCTGGATTTGCATTCTGGGATCTAGCCTCATAGACCGGAAACTAGCTATCAGCTTCGCTTAGAACTCCATCGCCGCCGTCGCCCAGATACCTGGAATGAGGCCTGTCTCGATTAGGAGACGCGACGTCTATGCTAACACCTTCATTATCGAGGGTCCCCGCATGTGGAACTTCGCGACCAGCTTCACGACCTCTGACAGGCGCGTTTCTTATCATACGGCATCGGGGTGTGGTAGCACGCCATCGCACTATGCGTCCAGGGGTGCGAGCTAGAGCGCCGTGCAGATGTCACGGTGGGGAATACCAAGACCATCTATCTCGAAGGCCCCCATAGGCCGGTCCCCACCTCGGCATCCGGAACGCTTCGATATCGGAACTTGATATGAGTGCGAGTTCTTTTATTATTCACAGTCGATATTGAATGTTCTTCAGTTCGTAGTTCGAGATAATTACGTGAGTTAACCATAATGGCTGAACCACGGCCTGTAGCTGAGAGCGTATCGCCTCTTAGCGAGGAACGCGACACGAGTGTTCCCGACAGGTCCCTCGTCATCCGCTCTCAAAATCAAAACTCCGGCTTCTTTTCAAGATTCCGCTATCACCTCTTCGCCGCCGGATTCGCATTCCTGCTGAGTCCTCTCGCTTTCATATGGAGCGGCCAATCGCCCGTTGACCCGACGAACTATGCGGAGCGTACGAGGAGAGTACTGAAGACGACACCGTAAGTCACGATATACATACTAAACTTAAGCTCAAACTCCGAACTAATTAATAATGCTTTTCGCAGTTTAATTGATGGGCACAATGATCTACCTTGGCAATTGCGTATAGAATTACAGAATCGCATCTACGATGGCCGAGTGGACTTAAGTAAGAGGCTCTTGGGGCATACGGATCTCCAGAGGATGAGAACCGGAATGGTGGGCGGCCAGTTCTGGAGTGTGTATGTGCACTGCGATACGCAACAGCAGCATTTTGAGGACCCTTCCGTAAGCTGAAGCCGAACATATCATTAGAATTACATAGTAGAAAATTGCATCGCTAACATGGATCGCAGTGGATCGTAAGAGATACCCTGGAGCAGATCGACGTTACTAGACGCTTCATAAACGAGCACCCAGCGGATCTCCAATACTGCGACTCAGCGGCCTGCGCCCGCAAAACCTTCCAGTCCGGTCGTATCTCCAGCATGATCGGCATCGAAGGCGGGCACCAAGTCGGCGGAAGCATAGCCAGCATACGGCAGATGTACAATCTCGGGGCGCGCTACATCACGCTGACCCATAACTGCGACAACGCATTCGGGACTTCCGCGTCCACCGTTGCCGCTGGAGGGCCTGATGGCGGCCTGTCGAAGCTGGGCTACGAGGCGATTAAGGAAATGAATCGGCTGGGTATGATGGTGGACCTATCGCACGTCTCGCACCAGACGATGCGCGACGTGTTGAGCGTCGCCCGTGCGCCAGTCATCTTTTCGCACTCGGGCGCCTACAGTGTTACGCCACATCTTCGGAACGTGCCGGATGATGTGTTGCGGACGGTGAAGCGGAATGGTGGGATTGTGATGGCGGTGTTCGTCAACCGCTTCCTCAAGATGAAAGATCCCGACCAAGCAACTATCCATGATGTCGTGGATCACATCATGCACATTGCGGAAGTATGTGGTTGGGAATGCGTCGGTGTAGGCAGCGACTTTTCAGGGACCCCTTACGTACCGATCGGGTTGGAGGATGTGTCCAAATTTCCCGATCTTGTTCAGCTGTTGATGGAGCGTGGCGCGACGGATGAGCAGGTCCGCTTATTTGCGGGAGAGAACATTCTTCGCGTTTGGTCTAATATCGAGAAAAGAGCACGCGAGATACAGGCCACGGGTGAGAAGCCTGTCGAGGAAGAATATGAAGGGAGGGAGTGGCATAAGGGGCTTAAAGATGCGCCGTGGATGTTAAGGGGGAGCAGGGAGAAAGCTATAGCGGCGGGTGCCGCTGATGCGCCGTACATGTTTAATGTTGACGCAGAGGGGAAACACAATCCAGCTATTAAGGAAGTGTGATGTAGGTAGAATTATACATGAATTCGAAGAAATCCATGAATACCGACTATCAGATCAAATGTGCCAACACCAGATATCCCGCCGAACCTTAAGTCGTACCTACATGCAGACAGAATCTTTTCTATACTAGGTAGCTATGAAGTCATCACGAATTCATAAGCGCCAATCATCTAAATTAGAAATATTCTGACAGTATTTCCCACGTGGCATTCGCATCGCGACTTCGGCATCGACATGTCGGATCCCTTCGCTCGGGTCCTTGACTCCTGAAACGCAATCATTCTCCACTATTGCGTTATCTCACTAGCCGGGGTGATAGTGTATCTCGGGGCCTTACCAAACCCGCCAGTTTGGATGCCCCATTTCTTGCCGGTTTTCCTTCCCGGGTGGTCGGCAGGAGGCTGCCGAAACTAGTGCTATCCTGCTTGTGTGTCTATGCGTCTCGTTGACTATCGAGAATCTAGTCGAAGAGCGCTCGGTTAGGTATAGAAGATAGGTAGAGGACCTTTTAGTTCTAGAGCTCAATATTAGGGGATAGTGGTATGATAAGAGGAGCCTTGTGATGTCGCGATAGTGGAGTCATCCTACGCAAGTTATCCTCGAGAGGGACTAGGGGAAGTGCGGCAGCGTGAGATAATTTTTTTTCTTAGAGTCTGATAAGATACTACCCTCCAAGAGGGGTACATCTGGAGTCTGGTATGTCGCTTCACATCCTCTATGCCGGTTTGACTGGTCTCAAGTGTTGTGCTGGTGATTCTCATTGCGAAGTCCGTCGTCTTGTCATCCCCTTTCGCTTCTCAAGATGTCGTTCCTACCGATATTAACTCTCTATATCATCAAGCCTCTCGTGTATATTGTCTCCTTATCCATAATAGGCCTTCTCATATATCTAGTCCAAAATGAAATTTCCCGGTACCGTAGCAGGATAAAGAACCTCCCTGGTCCTCGGGGGTGGCCTGTCGTTGGGAATCTCTTTCAGGTACTTCCAATAAACCGCCAAATCATGAATCTTACTTTCGCTGACAGTACAATTCTAAGTATCGCGATGTAATACCCGCCGAAACATACCGCAGATGGTCCTTCAAATATGGCCCGGTATTCCAAGTCCAGCTGGGCAACACAACCGCGGTCGTGATCAACTCCACGCGCGCAGCAAAGCAATTATTCCTAGGGCAAAGCCACGCGATGAACTCGCGGCCGACCTTCTACGTGTTCCATAAGAAAGTCAGCAAGGCGGTAACGAGCATCGGCACGTCGCCGTGGGACGACAGCTGCAAGCGGCGGCGCAAACTCGCAGCAGGCGCGCTCAACCGCACGCGCGTAGAGAAGTACAGCCCGATCCTGAACCTGGAAGCGCGCGAGTTCCTCAAGGACCTGCACGCAGCGTGCCGCGACGGCGCCGTGGAGATCGACTTCCGCCCCGCCGTCAAGCGCTTCTCGCTGAACCTGAGCCTGACGTTGAACTACGGGACGCGCGTGTCGAGCGTCAAGTCCCTGACCGATGACCCGCTGCTGTCTGAGATCATATATGTCGAGGGCGAGATCTCGAAGTTTCGCGATACGGGGAAGAATTATGCGAATTATATCCCCCTGCTTCGGTACTGGGAGCCGGTCGCGCAGATCCTAGGACTCGATGCGCAGCCGAAGAACCATGCCGCGGATATTGGACGCCGAAGGCTGGAGTATAACAACATTCTCCTCGAGAAGCTGAGGGAGGAGGTGCAGAGGGGTGAGGATAAACCGTGTATCCAGGGGGCAGTATTGCGTGACCCTGAGTCGGCAACTCTGACAAGAGAGGAGTTGATTAGTGTTAGTTTAAGTATGATGGCGGTATGTTCTTCTTTCTTCTCTTCATTTCAGGCTACCATATCTCACATATTGATAATAGGGCGCGGATTCGAACCAACCCACACTTTCTTGGGCCTGTCTACTCCTCGCACACCGGCCGGATATACAGGAGAAAGCCTATTCCGCCATCAGGGATGCCGGAGTCTTGAGTTTACCGTCAAACGCCTATGCTTCAACGAAAGTTGAGTATATCGACGCTCTTACGAAAGAAATCTCACGCTACTTCGTGGTATTGAAACTCGCTCTCCCTAAGGCAACTTACACCGACGTGACTTGGGAGGGAGCTACTATCCCAGCGAACACACTTGTGTTCCTGAATACCTGGGCTTGCAATCGGGGTACGTTCTCAATTGGCATTTTTTTAGTTGTGAGATTCCATTGAAGCTGACTATTCCGACTCCAGATCCGGAGCTCTTTACCGAGCCGGACACATTCGCCCCTGAACGCTGGCTATCGAGCGCCCCAAATCCACACGCTCATCAGTATGCATTTGGAATTGGTGGGCGAATGTGCGTGGCGTCGCATTTGGCTCATAACGCGCTATACACGGTCTTTCTACACCTCATTGCGCATTTCCGCATCTTGCCCGCTGAAGGTGAGACCATTGAAGCAATTGACCCAATTAAGGGTTTGAAGGGTATGACTTTCGTGGGCACACCTCGAGGGTGGCGAGCTAGATTTGTTCCAAGGGAGGGAGAAAAGCTGGCGACTTGGTTAGAAAGCCCCGATGGCTAAGAAATATCTGGTATCTGCAGACCAATGTTTTAGCTAGGTGCGAGAAGAGGCATGAATAGGCGTAGTCAAATTAGGAGATTTCGAGTGTAGAGTATTTAAAGTTCCGCTTTACATATCAAACGCGATGGTAGAGTCTAGAGGGGGCAATGCGTTTCATTCTCTAGATATATATGCTAGGTATCGTTAGGTATCGTGTACCAGGGAACTCTTAATAGGCAGACGGAATGACTCCAAGACGTCCTCCATCCGTCACAAGGACATTTCCGTTGATGTAAGCGCCGGCTCTGCTCACCAGGAACAAGATGGCGCCAGCAACATCTTCCGAATCTCCCCAGCGCTGTTCGGGAATGACAGTCTTTGGCCACACTCTGTCCTTGTCAGCAAAGGTCGCGGTCATCTCGCTAGGGTAAACTAGATTCCTGTTGTCAGCAAAAGATAATCCGGTCAGCACCTAGTCTGGAATTGACTTACAGCCAGGTGCTATGATGTTTGATCGGATGCTGTAGGGTACGAGGCCGGTTGCGAATTGCTTCATCATGTGAATGACGCCGGCCTTGGAACTAGCGTATGCGTAGCCAGCAACGGGATTCCGGTTAAAGGCGCCAACGCTAGCCGTCGCGATGACCTGACTCTTCTGCTTCAGGTTTCCACGCTTATTTCCCTCATCGAGAAGTTCGAGGAACGCGGCCACGGTGTTGAATACACCCGTGTCGTTTACAGCGTATGTGTTGGTGAAGGTATCCGTATCCCAGCTCAGGAGAAAATTGCGGAATTGTGAAATGCTTGGGTCCGGTGGCATGGCGTGGACGGTAGGTCCTAAAGTGCCCGAATTCGCTATCACGACGTTGACATAGCTAACTGCCGACTTGATCTCTGTGACAATACGCTCGAGATCCGCCTTGCTGGTGACATCGCCTTGAAGGGGACGGATATTTCCATGCTTCTACAGAGACGCGCAAAATGTAACGGCCGAGTCAGTAGAGTATCTAGACAAGGAGTTATATCGCCGAATTAGAGTAACATACGGCTGTAGTGGCAGCTTTCTCTACGGCCTCCTTTCGGCGACCAACGATGTAGACGATGGCGCCGTTAGTCTCTAGGGCCTGTGCCATCATTAATCCAATACCTAAACTCGATTCTTAGTTAAGATGAGCATTCGTGTGTTTAAATGAATAGACTTACCGCTTCCTCCCCCTGTGATGACGGCGACGAGCCCCTTAACACCGAAGAGGTCGGCGGCTTCTACTGAAGGCGTAGCCATTTTTCTCAGCTAGGTATCTCTTGTGGTCCGTAGGTTAGTGGGAATAGGGTGTTGGAGTTTAGAACCGGCCCCTTATGTAGTAGTCTATGCAGGAGGTTTTATTTATAATCACCGGAGAGACTGTTGTTTTTGAGACCCGAGGTATGGTATACCCAGGTTATATACGGGACGCGCATGTTAACTCTATCTAGGGATGAGGATTATATATACTTATACACATCAGTAACGCTAGCGTCTCTCGTATGCACATCACGTAATAGCGCATATATAGCGCCATAGCTGCCGATAGAGTTATGTAGGTCCATTTGTATTGAGGAGCGATCCCTTTATCTGAAAAAGGAGGAGGAATGCTTGGGAGGAATTAGGAGTTAAGAATTCGCCAGTGGAAGTGGGTAGTGGGTTGTTCCCCGCGCACCTCGGCATCCTTTCCTTTAGGTAATATTTAAATAAACTCCTTAAGCAGCCTAATATGGTATTATGCGATATATTAAAAACGTGCTCGTTTATATGCAAGTAACTCCCTCAATATTTGCGGCACTGAAGTCCGACTCCACCTCCGTCTCATCTACATCAACACGCTCAAATGGGAGCAGGCAATCTTCAATGCTGATCGTCTACGGTAGAAGGTTTCACGTGTAATAAATTAATTTTCTTGTTTACATACGTACATATCAAATCATATTACTTGCTTCGGTGTTGATATACCCCGCAATGTCGTGTCGATCTTGGAAGGTCCAAGGCGGACGGACTACGACGCCAGATCAGGGTGGCGGCCGATGTTACGATGCGACTTAGTGTGAATTGCCATAGCTGGCATATTGCAGACATCCGGCTATTTACGTCTTAAGTCTCCATGGCTTCTTCCGCACATCTGGGCTGGTTGGCCATGAATCATCCCATCTAATTGATGCAAATTGCTGCATCATGCTTCATTACGGTAGGGCTATCTTGATCGGCGTCTGCGTCGTCGCCTCGCTCTTCGGCGACGGCGCATGCCAGGGCGATACTCTAGGTCTCAAGAATGGCTATATTACGATTAAAACAGCTAATTTCAACGCTAAGGTGGTCAAAAATGCTCAAGTACTCGCCTCGTTGAGCCCAGCTGGCGACTCGTTTGACTTCCTACCTTTTGATCTGATATCGGCCCGAGCCGGCAATGGCCAATACCATTGGGGTGACATTACCTTCCGGTACCGTGAAAACGTTGGGAGTGGTTCCTGGATCAACGGCGACTCCGCTGCATCCCGGAAGACAGTCACCACGCTCAGCACCGGAGCAGGAGCCCTAGCTAGCTCAAGCCTAACTCCGACGCTTCCTGTAGGACCTTTGAATGTGACGCGTGAGTGGATCGATGTGTCGGGAGACCTCGGCCTGCGTTTTACGATCGGCAACACAGGAAAGTCCCCAGTGGAGATAGGCAGTCTCGGCTTCCCGGCCGAGTTCAATAGCATCTTTACCAACCGCCCCGCGACGGACACGCAGCGTCTATGCTCGCTATCTGATCCGTATATTGGTATGCACGCCGGCTATATCCGCGCCAACCCCATCCGTGGTACCGGCGCCGCTCTCGTTGTCACACCCCTTGGGGATACTCCCTTCGAGGCGTACAGGAATCTAGTCGAGCCCTCCTACGCGGCTACGGCTTACGGCAGCCAGACGTTCGAGGGTTTCTATGAGTGGCAAGTCCTGAGCAAAGCATGGGCCGAGAATGAATGGAAAAATGCGAAACCATGGAATGCACCTTCGTCTCGAACCCTTCAACCCGGCCAGACGCTGCAATTCGGCGTGCGCTTCTCGGTGGCTAAGGGCGGTGTCCGGGATATTGATAGCACGGTGCGGAAGACAGGCACTCCGGTCGCCTTCGGTGTTCCGGGCTATATCATCCCGAGGGGAGCAACATCACAGCTATTCCTAGACGCCAATTCCAGCGCAGTCTCATTCTCAAGTGAGCCCGTGGAGTCATTGGCTTTTAGTCAGCTTTCCGATGGTTCCTACGGCATAACCCCATCTCCTGATTTTTGGGGTCGCTCGAGGTTGACTATCGACTATGAGGATGGAAAAGTCCAGACCATTCACTACTATGTGACGAAGATAGGCACGGAAGCCTTAACCGACATGGGACGATTCCTTACCACTGAGCAATGGTTCAACGACACGTCGGACCCCTTCGGCCGTGCGAATTCGGTCATGAGCTACGACTACGAGACCCGCTCCATCGTGACACAGGACCCAAGGGTCTGGATAGCCGGACTTAGCGACGAAGGGGGTGTGGGTGCGTACCTCGCCGCGATGGCGAAGCAAGCGATCCAACCAGATGCTAAGGAGGTATCCAAGCTTGAGACATTCGTTGATAAGGTGCTCTGGCCTACCATTCAGACGAAGGACTTTGCGGTCCGCAAGAGCATCTTCTACTATGACCCCTCAGGTCTCCCTAGGTATAGCTATAGCTCCAAGATCGACTGGAGTAGCTGGACATCTTGGAAGAAAGACGCGGCGTACGCTATTGATCGCGCCTACGATTACGTCCATGTTGCCGCGGCTTACTGGTCTCTATACCGCGTCGCGCGAGCTTATCCCGAGCTTACGAAGAGCCATGACTGGAAGTGGTACATCAATCAGGCATATAGCACCGTGATGCGTGGCATGCAACCTGATGTGGGGTATAACCGTCTTGGATTAATGGGCGAAACTGTCTTTGGAGAAATTCTAGTGGATCTTACTCGGGAGGGATTGATATCGCAAGCTGATGCATTGACCAAGTCCATGAAATCACGAGCGACCCAGTGGGATTCTGAGGCAGTTCCTTATGGGAGCGAGATGGCTTGGGACTCAACCGGTCAGGAAGGCGTGTACTACTGGTCCAAGTAAACAGAGTATCCCGAAGCTCTAGGCCATTGCTAATCCGAACCGTTAGATACTTCGGTCTCACGAATACAGCAACCAAAACGGTGAACAGCGTGCTTGGCTACATGCCTACCGTTCCCCACTGGGGCTATAACGGCAACGCACGTAGATATTGGGACAACGTGTAAGCCCTTCTCTATCTCAACTACCCTTCCCCTACTCTATCCTCACTTTACTAAGCCCCACAGATACGGAGGCAAACTCAGACGCATCGAGCGGCAAATCCACCACTACGGCTCCGGCCTAAATTCCCTAGTCCTACTCTCCGCCTTCCGCAGCAACCCGACGGACTCCTACCTCCTGCACGTCGGGTACGCCGGCGCCAGCGGTCCGCTCTCCAACATCAACGAGGAAGGGTTCGCCTCCGCCTCCTTCCACGCCTGGCCCGATACCCTGCGCTGGGACGGGTACAGCGGGGACTACGGGCCGGGGTTCTTAGGACTGGTCCTCGGCTCCGGGACTTATGTCGCAGAGCACTCCACCTTCGGACTCCTCGCTTACGGCGGCAGTCTCTCGACTAACGACGCCACCGGCGAGGTCTCCGTGCACACTAACGGCCCCGTTACCCGTCGCATCTTCATCGGGCCCCTCGGCGTCCTCGTCTCCGTCGACGCCGGCAGCATCGCTAGCTTCCGCTACGCGAGCGCCTCCGGTGCCGTCTCCGTGTCTTTAGCGCAGTTACCCGGTGCTCCGCGCGCCGCGGCCGCTGTGCTGTGGGTGGAGAAGAGTGGGAGCGATGGAGGCTCTGCCATGTACCATGTCTCGGTCCCAGAGGCAGTTCGTGAGCGTGCGGGTTGGCGGATCCCGCTTCAAGGTGAGGGGGAGGTGGTGGTTCAGCTGGCTAGGAATTAGTCGGATTGGGGCTATTATGCTGGATATGGTGTCTTGGATGTCGTTAATGTTCGGAATAGTGTTTGAAATACGTCCCCAGTCGCTACCTATGTACTTACATATGCAATCCTTGAGGGCACGTTGAGCTCCTAATAAGCCAATACGTCTAGCTTGTGGTTGATGCAATTTCTTGTGAAAATATACTATTAGGTCGAACGGAAATCGCGATGAATTTTATAGTCACGGCAGCATATACAGTCCTAGCCACCACGGCTACCTGTGATTTGATTGACGGCATTGAACATTTTACGGTAAACCCTTCAGTTCACGGTCCGCGTACGATCACGACACACTCGATTAACCCAAACACGAAACTCATCGTCCATCCACGTCTATTAGCTACGCCATCTTTTTGCGTCTAACATACAGTGGTATCAAAGTAGCCAGCCGTTTTCATCCATCACTTATTTACTCCTCCGGACCATCCATACCCGGGCCCGGACCACCTTGTCGGCCCATCTGGCGCGCCTTGAGCATTTCGTCGCAGAGCAGCAGATTCGACGCGATACTCGAAGACGAGGCGACGCAGTTCCGCAGCACGCGGAACGAGTCGTACACGCCCTCCTGCGTCGGGTCCATGGGCTGCCCCGTTATCAGGTCCAGGCCGACGATGTTGCCGTCGGCGTGCTCGTCCTGGAGTAGGGCAACTGTGGTCTTATTAGTACATTTATAAGTATGGTAGGGAAGGGTAAGATTAGCACGTACGTGCGTCCTGGATATCATGGCCAGCATTCGCAGCAAGCGTCTTGGGAATAATCAAGAGCGCGTCCGCGAATGCATCAACACCCCACTTAGCCTTGCCCTTGACCGTCTTCTTGAACACGTCGCTCTTCAGGTGCGCCGCACAAGCGACCTGGAAAGCGCCACCACCGGGCACGACACTCTTGTCGACGATCATGTTATACACACTGCGCAGGCCGTCGCGCACGGCGTCCGTGATCTGCGTGATGGTGTGCGCGTTGGGGCCCTTGATCATCAGCGTCACGGACTTGGGGTCCTTGACCTCCTCGATGAACGTGTACTTCTCCTCGCCGAGCTGCTGCTCGTAGACCAAGCCGGCCCAGCCGAGGATATCCGGGGACAGGTCCTCGACGCTGTTCTGCGCGATGCCCCCGCAGATCAGCTGCAGCCGCTCCATGTTCCGCCGCTTTGCGCGCCGCAAGGCGAAGATGCCGTTCTTGGCCAGCACGTCGAGGGACAGCGGATCGATGCCCTTCTGGTTGACGACCACGAAGCTCTTCTTCGGGTCGTTCCCGCACACCTCCTTCTTCAGGTCCACGATCTTCTTCAGCTTCGCGTCCACGAACCGCCGCTCGCTTTCTACTAGCTTTTCTCGCTGCTCCGCGCTCGAGTAGAAGAACCCGGAGTTGATTTCGGATTTCTCGTATTCCAGGCTCACGTTCATCGTCAGGATGTATGCGTTCTCGAGCCGCTTCGGCATGTCCGGGTGTCGGGCGCCGTGGTCGAGTGCTAGACCCCGGATGAGCTGGGTGTCGGAGGCCGTTCGGTGCTGCATCTTCATTATTTCCACCATGTGCAAGTCGGGCTTCGCGGGCGCTTGGTAGATAGCTAGGACGGCGTCGACGATGTCGGGGGTCAGCTTCGTAGCAAGGCTCGAGTTTAGTTTCGTAGAGAGAGATGTTCGCGCAACGGATAGAAGTAGTTCCCTGTCGACCTCTTTCGATAGCTTGAAGGAATCTAAGAACTATAGTAGCGAGTAAGAATATGGACCCTGCAGAATGACCGTAGATGGCGGCGTACCTTAAGAGCTTCGTTCTTTGCGATCTCGAAGCCTTCTGTTATAATTCGAGGATGTAAACCCTCGGCAATATATCTGTCTGCCTGCTTCAGAAGCTCTCCCACTAGTAAAACGACTGACGTAGTTCCATCTCCGCAGATATCGTCTTGTGCTGTCGCGGCTCGGGCAATCATGACGGCGGTGGGGTTTTGTATTTGCATTTCTCTCAAAAGTACATTTCCGTCTTTCGTCAGTTTGATCTGTGTATAGGAGTCAGAGTAAGTCGGGAGCTTGAATCTCATATATCACGCGGGGTCGTGGAAGCTCGTACCTGTCCGGAACCATCTACAAGCCTATGATTCAAACGTCATTAGCCCACCACGCAACGTATTGGATTTTCTCGGAGGAATTTCCCTCGGGGATATACACACATCTTAATGGTTCCCAGGGGACCCAGGTTGGATTTGAGAACATCTTGTAGACCCTCGCCGGCGCTGATGTTGACCCGAAGAGCTTCACCCCGCCGCTTGCCTAGATGTCAACATTCTAATTCTTCGCACACGAGGGCGGTTATTTCTACGTACCCGAGATTCAGCTTTAGGATTAAGGAGCTGTGCCGCAGACATTATGGCCCAATAGAATTATTCCTACTGTGTGAAGGTGTTGTTTCAGTAGAAAATTGTTCGTCGAGGGGCAGATATACAGCTGTATGTGGATGGGAGCTCGAAGTGGGCAATAATCGATACCTTCAACTTTTTTTCGGCAGCCTTACAGATTGTGGTACCTAGGTACATGCATGATTTTCGTGCAGGGCTGTTAAAAGTGCTCCGTGCACGATGTGGGGTTACGGTCTGTTGGTCGCCTCGCCAGCTGCCAGCAGCAGTAGCGTAGCCCCTGAACTCCTGAGCCCCTCCTCCTTTTCAATTATCTCAACCCGCAACATAACTCTTCAACATATCTCAAAATATATCTCAAAACCAATATATTACATTCGAAACAGTTATGGGTAGTAACTATGATACTATTTTGTAAGACACTTCGTTTGAAATACCAATAATAATGCCAGTTCCGAATACCAATGAGTGACTATTTTTCGACGTTCTCATAGGTCGCTATCAAGGGGCGGCCCAAGAAGCCTAGAGAACAACAGTCCTATTGCGCAAGGAGCCTCAACTCACACATAGCTAATAAAATTAAGAATATATATGCTGCTAAAATGAGTGGTCAAGGGACTACTTCCAGGTACAGTACATGGGATCTTGGCTAGTATATGTATATAAGACAGGCGTTCCCCTCTACTAATATAGCTAAAAGACTGAGTCGGTGCGCCAGTCATCAGCTCGTATACAGTATCTTTTATAGCATATACCATGAAGCCCTTCGCTCTCTAAGAGTACCCCTGACCTAAGAGAACAATCCCTTACAAGATCGAACTTCCGCCGCAGCAGTGCTTTCGGGGAAGACAACTGCTGGTAGGCGGCAGACGTACCAGTCCACCTAGCTATCTGGAAGAGTTCTGAACCGAGCCATGGAGGAACTGTGATAGTGTCACCCATCCCATCCAGATATCGGCAAATTCCATCATCCACCCCTACACTGAAACATCCATGATATAAAGGAAATTTGTTATCCTAAAGTGCCATCCAGGGACACCATATGTCTCAAATCACAACCGCCGAGATACTATCTGTAGCCCCTAGCCGTAACGGCTTCCTGGCTGTAACGGTTTCCTGGACCCGAGACCCAGTGGGTAATTCCCATAGAGGTTTACTCCGTGTATCTGTATCCGGCCGATCAATGTCGCCACCCGGAACAATTTTCTGGTGTCGTGTGAAATGGTACTTGACTCAACCAGTATCATTTCAGTATTAACACAGCCATCGGAATATGTCCCAGTAGAGTGTCTTGATGGGATAGTCCGAGAGCAATTGATGCAACCCGCATCTTCGGGAAAGAGAAGGGTTCCCGAGCCTGTCCTTGATATCTCTAAGGCTTTCCGGGATTTAGCAGTCGGAAATGTAGCCCTTCGTCAGTTCGAATTGCTTGGCATTCAGACCTCTGAAACTCTTCAGGATTGGTAAGGCCATGACCGAAGACTGGTAGTGATTCGGTTCGAAGGTAGCAGGACCTTGGAAGTGCTCGTGTGTGAGGAGTAGTCTATCCACAAAGACCCCTCGTAGAGTTGATTGTAAGGATAGCACGTATCTCTATTGGGTAGGCGCCCGGTGGCACGGTGCATTTTCTGACTTGCCGCCAACTAAAAGCCTTGGGTGGGGTTGTCGTTGAAGTCATTGAGGCTTACTAGTGTCTCTTAGCAAGTTGCTCGAAACATACAGTATCAGAGCCTCTTTGGATGGCACTATGACGATGCCTCCGAGGCCAGAATAATCGTCGCTATAAATCGCATCTGGTCGGTCGCCGATGTCGGTAGGACGAGGGCACAGACGTGACATAGGTTAGAGACTCGTTTAATAGGTGTTAGATCGGTATCCGAAGGCTTTCAATCCCATTCTCTTAGGACCCAAGTCCGCGCTATGCTTTCCCCAGCCCGTCATGATGGCAGGGGCGGGCCGCCCACCACTCGATATGCTCCGCTTCTTATTCCAATGCGATCATTACACGCCATCGAAATTGGAGCCGGCCACCAGCGGGGGGGACCAATCATTCCTTTCATACCGGAGCGATGTAATTTCGATTGAAGGTAGCCGAATGGAAATTATTCTGCAGACCGCCGTGCAGATTCTTCAGATGAGAGTTCCGATGATTGTTTGTTATCAATGATGTTAATTATAGAGCCTTGATAGACAGCTCCGATAGCTAGACAGCAGCTCATACTGAGACAGTTGGCGCAAAGGGATTCCTGTTCCTTGGTGTGGTCGGTTCTGCTCAACTGGAAACAATTAAGTCAGTGGCCGTCAGATGAATTGCATGGGTGCTAAAACGCGAGATCTCTTACACAGAATTGGGGCGGAGTACTCGCGGCGAGCAGCTCCCCGCCGCCCGCCGCGAGTTCGCCCCATGATAGCTCCTCGTGAGCCTTGTTGATCTTGGCTGCTTTCTCCTATGAATGACGAATCGAATTGTCGCCAATGTTAGCCGATGTCATCGGCATAACCGATTTAACGGGCATTCCCGATGCTATTGATGCCGGCAGTATTGTTATCGCCAATCTGATAAGAAATAGCCGTCTATATTTCAAGGATCGGTGGGGGAGTCTCGACGTGCTGCACGCGACCCTCCAGATCAGCGTCCGATATTAGAGAACAGAGAAGAATAATGTCATACATAATGAGAAATTGGCTAACTTATGACACTTGATAGCCATATTGATCTCGATGACATAACAATCGGAGGACCACCGCACCGCCCCGATCTATCGTTTGGGGGGAATTGGCCACCAGAACGGCAATCTAATCTGTTAGATATGAATACGATCAGAGCTATCGAAGAGTTAGCCATAGAGCTCCCAAACGGCGGATCTATCCTGACACCTGTGATCTTACCATGTTCTCAGTACTGATCTCAGCCGATTCCCCAGCTTGGGTTTCCTTAGCCTTTGCCCTAGCTTTGGTTGTCGCCTTGCCGGATGCCTTATTCATCCGTTGTACCCGATTTCGTACATGGACCGAAGTCACAACTTGGGAATCCTTCCAGAAACATGACGATGTGTCGGATGAGGAAGTTGACTTAGTGATCTATTGTGTTCCTAGTTATGTCGTTGACGATAACCTTGAAAACGAACGGACGGTATGTAGTGAGGCGCGTCGTGGTCCAGCCAACGATCCTCCACCCCACGCACACCCACGTCCAAGGGGCGAACCGCGAAGGGCCCGTCACCATAAACCACCTCATAGGATATCCCATAACGCCCATTCTCCGCTGTATCCTGTTCGTAGGATTTCTTACTTCGGCGAGCCGGGCGGGAGAGCACCAGCGACGGCATCAAGTCGTGAATCCTTCCGGCCAACGTACGAACCTCGTGAGTCGACGCTGTTGTTTAGAGATTGTTGAATGAAAGGGTGTGCCCGTTCTGGACGTACTCGCCCCATTGAGGGTTGAGCAAAGGTCCGGGCCTTGGCGAGGAGGTGCCAATTGATGCTCCGGACTCCCGGGAATTTGCTTTTAGACAAAGATTAGAGGATGGGATATTCTTGCAATCAGTGTCGCCTTTGGGGACATATAAGATCCCGTCGTCAGTGGCTTCAGCTTGTGTATATGGTAAGTTGATCGAGTTGGAGTTGTGCGCTCGATTTAATCTCCAATGGGGCTTCAAGCGACGTTCCCGTTGTTAGCCCTCGCTGAGACCTCCTATAAGCCCTATATGTGGACCGACTAGCCTAGGCAGAAAGTGACCCCAGCCACATGGAAGGATCAAGATGCGTCTCGACCCGACCGGGCTTATACCACTTGTAAGATATAGAGGTTAGTTCTGATGTAGTACCCGGCTATGCACCAGGACCTTCTAGCATCTTTCAGCTTAGTAGGAGATAACTGCCGTCTCAGGGGTGGAGGCCCGCTCTCCCTGTACCAGGATCAGGTTGAATCCACCGCCGCATCGACGGGCTCGGCCGTAGGGTAAAATTGACCATAGGCCGTATCCCGTGCTCGTAGATTCCAACTCTTAGACCACTTTCAATACGTGTACTCTGTATAACTGAAATGCAGATATCTGCTTGCGAGGGAATAGAGAGGGTGTCATTAAACGCTCCCATGATCGATCTGAATACCGTTATGTTGGTTTTGCAAGTGCTGTGGACATCGGAGGCCAGTCGACTGCCGCTGGATTGGGCCCAGGGCTAGGATATTTGCTACCAAGAATTGCTATGATGGCATAGGTACCATGTCCGTGATTGCCTGTACTGAATCAAAGTACTACAGGCGTAGAATAGGGCAACCTACTACCGTTGGATTGAAGCAAGTACTCCATTAGGGCCGATGACCAGACCAGCCAGCTGTCGGCCTTTCGAGGATGATTCTCTGCTTGCTAATAGCAAGGCTATATGCTAGCGGCGATGCCGAGTGATGAGAGGATGCAATAGAGATTCTCACGAGTGTACAAGAGGTTCCGTAGAAAGAACTAGAGGAACTTGTCGTGGCTGTAATGAAGGGTAGGACCAGAGACCAAGTGATTGTAGGAGATTCGCATCCCATACAGTCGAGCGACCGCACTTCATACCCCAAGGACCATAGGCACTCATAGCTTGTTCATATACCTAACATAGTCATTCCTGTTAGTTAAGACTGGTTCTTATATCCATACACAGATTTACATACCAGCTTAGGCCGACCAACCATGGGTTGCCGTGAAGTCGGCTTTGTGTGCCGACTGGCTATGGCAAGGGTTCGATGGGAAACCTGCATAGAAAGGGCTCGTCTTGTAGTACTGTTAATCCAGCCATCTGTGTAGCTCGGAGAGCTTCGAGGAGGGGTTGAGGATTGTCGGTGCCCGGGAAATCTCCGTTTGGTATCCTGAGGATATGTACCGCATTTATTGAGCTTGGAGATGCTACAAGGAGTTGATGGGGCCCATATTTGGTTACTTCTCGGATCACGGCTTTCTTGCTACCAAGAATACATGTATCATGATAGAGAGATGCTTTTTCATATGAAAATGGTAGAATGGGGATCTTTCTGGTAGAATTTATGGCAAGTAGGACCATGAGAGGGAAGCATGGTTCATGGCGTATCTGGCTTTGTAGGAGTCCAATTCCCGGAGTGGAGGATGTAGGTATGATGGAAGTATTGGTGGGATCACGAGGATAAGGGATGGATTTCTGTGGATATAATCACATATGTGTTATTTTAGAGAATTGAATTGCGTGAATGGCATTACACGATGGCAGTATACAATTTTTCTCAATGATGCCATTGTCTGAGTGTCATAAGGTAGTATTTGTGTTGGGGGTGATCATATGAGAACGGTTTCAAAGATATCAAATGACGGAGAAGTTCGGCCCGAACCAGATGAGAGCGCTATCGATGATATTATACGCCTCCATTGTGCGAAAACATCGGCCAATTGTCGCTGTCAACATGTTTTGGGTGATGTTGAAAAATGGGGGTTGTTTAGGAAAAATTGAATGAGCAACGCCCACCCAGTGAGATTAGACGACAGCATTATCCAACAACTTTAGGCAACAACGCTAGGCGACAATGGAAAGCGTCTCATGAGGATAATGGGCGCGTGAGGTAAGTGCTCAGCCATGAAAGCAGGTGCAGTATATGGGTTATGGGTATGTAGCAAACCGATTCCTACCTCCTACACGCCAGTCACCAGTCATCTCCTACCAAGCACGGACCCTGAGACCCATCAAGCTGGAAAGAACGACATTACGACACGCCTATGGGCGCTCTTTGTGTAGAAGTCACAACATCTTACTTGGTCAACTTTGGCGTATTCGTAACCCTACCTACTATGTAAGTATGCTTCAAGGTTTGGGCGTATTCCTACTGCCTGCCAAGAGTATCGACAGTCGCCGTATAGCTACGTATAGGAGTAGTTGCCCCTTATACGCGAGGCTAACGGCAAATTAATGTGGTTATTCGAACTCAGGCCCTCACTGCCAAAAATAACAGGTAAAGGAATAGTCACTTGCATGATACCAACACCTCCCTACACCATACACGGGAGACTAGATGGAAAGAGTTCTGGGAGCACTTCGAGGCCTTCTCTTTCCCCCAAGATGTCTTACAACGAGATATAGTTAGACGTGATCACCTCTGGTGGACCTGGCTTTCCAGGAATTATTTTGCTTGATATGGCCGTACTCCCTTCTTGATTCATGGGTAATATGAGGCCATGGTTTCCTAATAGCTGTCGTTTGATACAGTGAGTTCTATTAAGCAACGCGGGTTCCCTGGTCCTGGCATCGGGATGGAGTATGGGAGCTATGAACCTAACAGAGTTAAGGGATATTTTAGGTAAGGGCCCCTATACAAATCGGAATTTTAGGGAACATCGATATGGTGAAATGCATTAACGAGTAGTAGTATCCCGCGTTCCCATAGGAGTATACTAGGTAACATTCGATCGAACACCGTATGTCAAGATAATTTGTTTGCAGCGGGAATAATCACCATCTGTTTCGTAAACCCTAATCCTTCACGAGAGAAACTATTGTTCTAAAGGAATGGTATTTGCTCAGTCAAGCTCAGTATTATTGGAACGAAAGATAGTAATACCAGCCAGATGATTCTGTAACCTCCAGTATCCGAACCTACACATCAACGACTCAGCCTAGTTGACCGAGCTCCCTCTCCCTTACGCGACACCAGCCTCCCTGAGCGGCCCGATCGGATTATCTACTCTCTTGACGTAGATCCCTTCTCGAATCTCCCCCTCGACGCCACCAAGTGCCCCCGTGGTGTAGAAACCCAACAGCCTCTTGATCCGATTCGAAATCTTGGCTTCGACCTCCGGCCGCAGCGACAAGAAATAATTCTCCCGCCTCCTGATAAACGAATGCACGAAGAACGTGATGAGAACCGGACGTTCACCAGAGATCTCGGTGTTGAGACCCGTCGCATGCCACAGCCGACTATCCATGACCAGCGCCGTCCCCGCCGGGCCCTCGGCCGCGACCGTACCGTCGAAATCGAACAAGTCAGCCGGGGCGACATTACCAGTGTGGCTGCCAGGAAAGACTCGAGTCCCGCCGTTCTTCTCCGTTACGTCTGCCAAGAACCACAAGATGGTGATCCCGCAAGCGATGTTGCGGAGGGATGGCTGGATGGCTATCTGGTCCATATGTAGTTGCGTTGGGACGTTTCCTGGCCTAGCTATGTTGGCGCTGTAATCGTTGAGGATAGCGTGCTCCCCAAGAAGAGATGGAACAATTGCGTCGATCAGGGGGTGGTTCAATAAGTCAAGGAACTCGTCGCCCTTGTTTGGTAGTGACCAGAGTCGTTGGTTAGGATTGTTTGGGCCGCCGTCTTGGGTAGCAACACCTACTCGAACCTCCCCTGCGGCCTGCTGTAGGACTGCCCGTTTCAGAATCACAACCTGCTCTGGCGTGAGCGCATTCTTTACCAGGGCATACCCATATTTTTCGAGGTCCTGCTTGGCCTGTTCGACGTCCTCGGGAAGGGACGGGAGTCTCGTCACCGGGTTTATAAGGCTTGGGCGGCATTGGAACATGAGGAGTCAGGAGATCGCCGAACTTGATAGCTATGGGAATGCTACCTTTGGGCATCCCGAAGTGATGGAAGAACGCATGTACAAAGAGCCCATAGCGGACTTCTAGTTTACCCTCGTAGAATTGACAGATGTAATCAGGCTTGATAGTGAGCTCTGTGTCAGGCCTCACGTCTATTTTTTCACGAAGCCTCGCTTCCCCTAATCTTGCGTCGATGATAAGAAGCGGGCGGCCCTCTCCCAGATTCACGGTCACCACTGCTTTAAGCTCCCCCATTAAAGGAACTTTTTCTTTAATGATGTTAACGGCCCGTTTGTATGTGGCTTCAGGGCCAGATGAGTGGAAGTCACTGGCACCATTGACCCGAGGCTTGAAGTCCATTCCAGGGGTGAAGGTTGGTCCTGGAGGTACGCCAGCCATTGTTCCGGGCCTGACTTGATGATACGATGCAATAATACGAGAGTGAGACTAGCCGTAGCGTAGGGGAATATAATAGATGTTATTAACGAAGAGTCACTAGAAGAGAGCTGTATTTCGAGGAGTATATAATCTGGAGTAACCAGTCTATGACAAAGGGCATAGCCAATTTGGGTATGCCGGCACCATTGTGCAACTAGCCTCCATGCTCGGGTAGTGGTAGGGCTGTCATCATTCATTTGTGATACTTTGTAATGGGGATTTCAATTTCAATTGCTGTAGCTATCACGCATCACGTAGTGGTGTCGAAGATTGAACTAATAAAATGTAAGCATTTCATAGGCGTGGATGGGGCTACCCTGAAATCGATATTAATCACTCTCGATCCTAGCCTCCATATCGTCATTTGCGCTGATAGCCATGCCCTTCTAACATATCCTATCTGCGACGGCTACTACAAAGCTCGCAAGCTTAAGTGTTTTCCAGGCAAGTACGATCGATTGCTAACAAGATATCTGCTGACAATTTGCCTAGAACATTGCTGTAGGAGAAAAGGCTCTCAACGGAGAATTCAAAACTATACGCGTTCATCGATTCGAGCCCTTAGAGGAAAATAAGACGCTAGAATGGCAACGAAGACCATATCATAATCGCGGCAAAATCATGATAGGCAACAGCGCGATCAATGACGACAAACTGAATGAAGCCGGTAGTGAGAGTGTTCCGCCTGGACAGGAGATCTGGGTTTTTGAAATGACTATCAAGTTTTCCTAACTTGAGGGAAACATAAATCGTTGACCATAGATTGACCTGTGTCAGAGGGAAGGCGTATTGTCAATTGAGTGACGATCTTTGTCTCGACATTGTTAGTCCAAGTAGCAACTTCACCGTTCAGTACATCCGAAACCCCTGTTATTCCAATTCGCAATCAATTGATAGTAAAGCTGGTCTAGTGTTACTTAACCTCCATGTAGGATTGGCGACATCCGATGATGAAGATAGTAGGTAACGAAGGAGTTGTCCACACATTTGTTTTCGGTTACAATATTTTGACGTCGCACGGGATCCCTGCAATACAGTCTACGAATACACAAACTGTCCAGCGAGTTCGCCGTACTACTCTCTAATTGAAGAGCTCAAGGCCGGTAATTACACTCAGGATGCCGAATAACATAAGGTTTGGGATCAATTTTCAAGTGATAGGTGCAATACACATAATTCAATTACTCTCAAGTACTCGCGAATCAACTTCTTCCTGCTCTATGACACTCTTTTGGCCAAAAACTCGATAACACGGACGTTAGGTTCCATCCAGGCACCGTCATTTGCGTCCCAGCCCATCTCTTCAAATGTGCGCAACCAAGCCTGCGTCTCCCACCGAGTTCCTGTAGAGTCACCTACTACCTCGAACATCTTAGCGAAGCTGTCGGGGTTATGTCGCCATAAGGCCGTTGACCGTGACATGAGAGACACGGCTTGCGCTTCAGGATTGCCAATCTGGTTTCCCACTATCCAAGAGCCCGGCTTCGTAAACGTAGTTAGGGCCTGCACTGCCTTGAGCTGACCTTCCCAATCCCACTGATGAAGGACCTGCGAGACGACCACGATATCTACATGTCCCCTGAGCGGTGCGAGCTCGGGTGACGTGGTGGATAAAATGTCCGCCTCGATAAAATTGCCCCTGAAGTGCTCACGGTCGCGGAACAGGTTGTAGCCGACATCAAAAAGGTTGACGATATCAATGCCAAACATATTTTCCGAGGGCGCCCCGTCGTAGACTAGCCTGCGCAGGTCATGACCAACGAAGGTACCCACATCCATCAGTGTTGCGCCATCCTTGACGCGCTTCAGGATATCATCGTAGACAGGCAACCGGCACAGCTGGGGGGTGAGCCAGGAGCCAAGTCCTATACAAGGATAGGCGCGAATATCCCAGGCTTGGTCCCGCTACACACGGTTAGTTCAGAGATGTATTTTACTGTTCTGTCAAGGGGAACTGACGATTTTGTGGATGTGTTCCGATTGCTGGTCTCTCGGCACATGGCTGTACTTCTCCAGAAGCTCTTGTGTCTGTAGTCAATCAACTCAGTAAAAAGGAATCTTGAAATGTAGATAAAAGCCCGTACCTCTAGGACTAGACGCCGCTCGATGTTGGGATGGTAAAATGGAGCTTTAGCCTTGTCTTGAGACTTGGCATACTCAGGTTCGGAATAATTGGTTTGGGACGTCATAGCGAGATACAGCCAAAGCGGGGAGATGGATGTGTCTGGTTAGGAGCTCAACTTTTAATGGAGGGCGGATATTAGAGCGGGATGATAAAGGCGTGTTACACAGAGAAGCAGATCATCATTGATGCATGATAGTAACACGCCCTACCAGCATCAATTGATTTCATAAACCCCTTACATACATGTACCCATAGTAAGTACTTACTTATCTAGGTAGGTAGCCAATGCAATGTTTTATCACCGCGGCGTGTGCTGTATTTGAAGTGCGTTTTCCCGACTTCCTCTTCGCCTCATATTCGCCAGCATTTTCACCCCTAGTGTTTTACTTCACTGCCCAACATGGTGTCTTGTCCTAACCAGGCAGGCGTCTATAGCCTCTCTATCATCCTCATCGTAGCATCTACAATCGCCATCGTGCTCCGCTACAAGGCGCGCCGTATTAGGGCCGCGCCTTGGAAGGCTGATGACTGGCTCGTTTCTTCTGCTATGGTAGGCCGCATCACACGCAATACGCGCCGAGCTAATCGTTTCTAGCTCCTCACATGGGGCTTGGGGATCGTCCTCATCTACGGTGAGCCACTCTAATGATTGGTATTATTCTCCGATACCTAATCTCTGCACTCGTTAGGCGCCACGCAAGGAACCATCGGCACACATACTATGACCGACCCCGAGACTGGCGCAGTCATTGTCACATCGCACGAAAACCAGATATCCATGGTATGTTGCGCATCGGCATAGCCCAAATACTCACGTTGAGCACCTCGTGTTTTCCTTGTTGCTAATGAGAGAAGTTTGGGGCCATTTCGCAAATCCTCACGGTCATCGCGCTTGGCACCCTGAAATTTGGTGTGGTCATGTTCTACCGCCGCATCTTCATCGGTGATTGGTTCAAAAGACTCTCTATTGCCATGCTCGTCCTTATTACGCTATGGTCCGTGGCCTTCTTCTTTGCGACTATTTTTCAGTGCAACGGCCTCAACTTAGATCTAATGTGGAAATCTATCCAAACGTTCAAGGACATCTGTTACAAATACAAAGATATCCAGCTCGCTCATTGCGTGTCAGACGTGGCTACGGACATACTTGTGTTGTCGATGCCTCTGCCGGAAATCTGGAAGCTTCGCATGACTACTCGGCAGAAAATAGTCATATCTCTCATTTTTCTCATTGGTCTGCTGTACGTCAATATTTTATATGGGAAATAATCAGCTTTGGGCAGCTCATTAACATGAAACATAGGTCTACAGCAGCGGGCACAGCACGGCTTGTGATCGTTGCAATGGATATCGTAGAGACTACAGCTGGAGCGCGCGATGTCCGAGGTACGTTCAAATTCTCCCGCTTGTCTGCATACAAGAGACTGACTAATCTCCTACAGGTGTTGAGACAAATGTCCTGGTGTGGAGTTACGTCGAAGTTGGCGCAGGTGTGGTGGCAGCATGTCTCCCGACGCTCAAGCCGATATTCGACGAACGTAGTCTCGACAGCATCGTCGCTAGCGTTCGATCGAAGGTTTCTCTTCGATCCTTAAACTCCAACAGTCGTGACAGGAAACCAAGTAACGGGGGACCGAATGGTTCCTATGACCTGGAAATGTTCCCATTTGACGCCTCGAATCATACTTATAATGAGATTGGCGGTTCTGATGGCGTTCACAAGCTGCCGGCCCAATCGACAAATGCCATACTCCGAGAGGACGATTGGGCCGTTAAGACTGAGAGAGCTGAGAGCCATGCCATCTGAATATGACTACTATTGAAGAACAGCACGTCGAAAACGGAAATAGCTATATGAGCCGGAAGCTGTATTAAAATACAGATGTAGATACTATGTTTCAACCGAAGAAAGGGGGCAGCTCTTTTTCACCCTACGGGTCAGCCTATCAGCCATTATTATCTTGTCTCTATCAGATAATAGGCAATACCTATTGTAACACTACTGGAACCCCTTACTCACAAAGAACAGTCAGTTCTGGCCACTCCTGACAGAAAGCCTGTCATTAATAACGGAAGTAAAAGGGACGGGGCCATGGTTCGGATCTTATGTTGTACGTAGCTTGGAGATGTTATATCAGTTTGCACTTATTCACGTTACCTTCCATGGAAGCGGCGATATGCACCGTTCTCTACGTGCGCAGCCATTCCCGGAAGTCCGCGTTAATCCTATGCTACATTGCGGTAGCATAGGCCGTCGTCATCTGGCTACCCCAATCACTATCGTTACACAACTCTAGCGGAGCAATTATATGCGAGGCGACTTGGCTAAGTTATGACATGGGTATTGCGGGAGACAACAGGAGAAGATAACGACTAGATTAAGAAGTTGTTCCCATACATATCTAACCACCTGCTTAGGACGGAGATATGGCTGGGTTTCCTCAGCTGCTACAAGACTTTCTATGTGTAACTTTTGCTCCTGTATGCTTGCCATACGATCAAGTGCTCAGTCGAAGAATCTAACGGGGCAAAAGCGAAGAGAGGGTTGTTAAGTTTCCCCGTAATAGGGGGTAGCGTAGCCAATTGAGGGTTGGTATGATAGTCGAATTCCAAATAGTTCCCCGGATACTTAATCGAGTGCTATGATATTTCCGTATCTGAAAAATTTTTAAGCGCCGGCTTACCTCTAGACGCAACTCTTGTGTTACCAAATAGCGAAATGATAGGTTTTTGAGTGAGCCTTGGCTATATCTATACGTAGCCAACTTGGGGGGTGTATTCTGGTATTTCGGAGGATTGGATTACATCGCCAATAACGAATCTTGAATTCCTATTCTCCAAGATGCAATATTGCATGTGCTATATCTAAAGGGGAGAGATGATGCGAATGTGTAACCCTCCTGTATGCTTGTGTTACGTAGTGGAGGAGTCTGCAATGAGGCACTAGACTATCTGTGGGGTTCGCCTCCAGGACTGGCAAATATTAATAAGTAAATAATACCGCGTATAAGTTCCGAAATGGACCATGAGTGAGGGATATATATGAACACTAGATCTCTATGTGGTTTTGGCTATGAAGGGAAGTGGGAATGAGAATAGGAGTAGTTTGAGTCTGTGGCGCTCTAGGACTTTGGAGGAAAAGGGGTTGAGGTTGACATTAAATTGCTTAAATACAAATATTGGATTATATAATGACACTAGGTACTGATCACCCGGAGTTTATCCAATTAAACAATATTCCTGTACCCGCATCAACTGGCACTGTGCATCACGGTCATCATTGTGGCTTGTGCGCGTCTGGAACTCATCATTCCCCACGTGGGTTTCGACGTGTTGATCCTGTCAGCAGATATCTCTCACCGTCAACAATTACAATGCCGACCACGTAACAAAGCAATCATGCATCTTATGCGTTTATCTCGGCTAGTGGCATGCTTCTTGCTGCCACTTACAGCCGTTAACGTTCCTAGTGTCGCCGCGCGTCGACATCCAAAACAAGTCGCGATAATTGGTGAGTTGAACCCTGAGCCCCCTGCTGCCTACTAGGTAGGGATGGGCTACATCTATGTAAAGTCCATGCATAATACCTAATGCCCATAACCACGTAAATGCTTCAATCATAACATTTCATATGGTGCTTTTTGAGATTATATCTTTAACTTTACTAATACCTTGAACAGGTGCCGGTGCTGCCGGTTCTTCCGCGGCGTACCACCTACACAAGTATGCTGAGCAGGAGGGCTTGGAAGTCAATATCACCATCTTTGAGAAGACTGATCGCATTGGCGGCCGTACTCTCACCGTGAACGTCCATGGTGATCCTTTGAGCCCTGTTGAGTTGGGCGCATCCATATTCGTCGAGGTGAACCATATCCTCTTCAACGCAACCAAGGAGTTCAATCTCCCTGTCACAGACCCAGGCACCGACGAAAAGGGGCTGCTAGGTGTATGGGATGGCGAAACATTCGTCTACACGCAGGACTCGGAGTCCTGGGGCTGGTGGAATTTAGCCAAACTGCTTTGGAAGTATGGATCCGCACCGTATTACACTCACCGTCTTGTTCAGGATACCATCAGAACATTCTTGAAGCTCTACGAAGCACCCCACTTTCCGTTCAGGTCGCTCTCAACTAAGGCTTTTGACCTTGGCCTTGTTAAGATCACAGGCGTCACTGGGCAGCAGTTCCTAGCGGAGAATAAGCTCGACGGACCATTTGCTCGTGAAATTGTTCAGGCTAGTACCCGTGTGAACTATGCCTCCAACCTGCAATACATTCACGGCCTAGGCACAATGGTAAGTGGCCGCTTTATCTATGAAAAACGGAAGATACGACGCTAACGTCTTGACTTAGGTCGCGATGGCACCGGAGGGAGCAATGGCCGTTGCTGGCGGTAATTGGCAAATCTTCTTACACATGGCCATAAACTCTATGGCTTATATCTCCCTGAATTCGACTGTGACCTCGATCACTAAGGAAGGCCCTGGATTGCCCCGATATACCCTCGCGACTAAAGAAACTGGCGCCGAGAACGAGGAAGGTATGGACTACCCAGTCGTCTTTGATGATGTCGTCATCGCAACACCGTACCAATTCAGCGGCATTACTCATGACACCGATACCATCCCACACCCGGTGGACTCGATTCCGTATGTCGAGCTGCACGTAACACTTTTCGCCACCTCCTACCGATTCAGTCCGGCATTCTTTAACCTCGAGCCCGCGTCCACCGTGCCTATCTCCGTGCTCACAACACTACATCCAGACGAAGAGGCCAAGTCGGGACCGGAAGGTGTCGGAAAAGCCGGCTTCTACTCCGCGACACTCGTGAAGGTCGTAACAAATCCCAAGACGCTGAACACCGAGTACGTATACAAGATTTTCTCCCCCAAGAAGGTAACACCGGAGTTCTTGTCGCGTCTGCTAGGTGCTCAAGTGCCAGAAACCTTTACTTTTTCCGACAGCGAGGATGCGACGACGGCGGTTAGCCCCATCTCGTGGTACCACGCCGCAGTCTTCCATCCCTACCCCCAGAAGCTCCCGCGCGTCACTTTCCAAGACCCCATTCTCGGCGACGGATTGTGGTACACGTCGGGCATCGAGAGCTTCATCTCGACCATGGAGACCAGCGCCTTGATGGGCATGAATGTCGCGCGCTTGATCACGGATAACTACCTCAACAGCTACGACATTAAGATCGTCGAGCCGGATCCGGAGGAAGAGGAGCTACACGCAGCTTTCATGGCATTGAAGGATAAGATGAGGGCAAATGACGGTTTTTCCGCCGCAGATATGGAAGAGCTCTAGAGGATCGCTTTCCCGGAGAATTTGCTACTTTAGTCTACTCGAGTTGGTAATGGAATTGATGCCTTGACCGTAATGATCCATCTTCCTACTTCATCCATACCTATATGTCCCAATTGACTAGACCGGTCCGTCATTGTCTTTATCTCGTCCACGATTTAATAACCACTGGAACTTCAAGAGTGAATCCCGGCCAGCCTCAGTTGATATAGATCCATCGGGACTGGGACCAGGGTTTTGACTGCGTCTAGGCACTGGTTGGTCCCCGCTGTCTCCCTGCTTATTCTGTTCTTCCCGGGCTTGCTTCTGACTGATGCGCTTGAAGTATGCGATCTTAGCGTGTTGCTTGAGCCGATCAGACAAATCGTTTCCCTCCCGGTAAAGGCGCTTGCTCGGCCAATCAAATTCGAACCAGAAAATGTACAGTCCGGATCTCACAAGCAGCGTAGTCACAAGCCACTTCCACATGTAAAATATACCGGCGCGGATCCAACTTCCAAAGGCCAGGACCAAGCTGATGAAGATAACGGCGGCGGATATAGAGACTATCAGTTATAATTAGAGTTATGTCAGCTCTAGTGAACTTCATTTCCGGACACAGATATGTATGGGAATGGTATTGATCTTACACATATACAAGAATTGCGTGCTTATAGACCAGGTATTAGGAGTTATCTCCATATTATTCATTCCGAAGACGCCCGTCATAAAAGAAAGGGGAAGCTAAAACGCTGTCAGTGGGTAATTCCGATTTGGCTACTTCAAAACGTACGAAGATGATTGTTACAAGCGTAAACATCATGATTGATCTGCCTTGTTTGATGGTTTCCTCAGATTGTTTCACGGCTTGCCATGCTTGAACAACACTAGCCTGTTGTTGTTTCAGTCCCAATAAGTCTTTGACCTAATGCTCTAGTTAGTTGCCTTTGCTCTCCGACAGTTATTCTAGAAGTGTGCTTACATCTTCGGCAGCATTGACAGCGCTCTTGCGTAAGTCTTCAAGTTCCTCAATTCGGCCCTTGATGGTTTCCAGCAGCTCCTCGGCATTGAGCTTGAACCAGATGTAATCCTCTCGCTCTTTCTCATCACAGGTACTGCCATTCTCCCCATCGTGATTAGCTGCCGCCTTCGCATGGACTGAAGGTCCGTTCCATAGATGAGTGCCCCTCATCTTTCGCTTTTGGTTCTTGCCAAAATCTCCTAGTGGATCAAGAATACTTTCAGCATTCGCGATGAATGCAATCAGCATTTTTTTGTGTACTTTCGTAATATGCATAATTATGTCCAGCTCTTCTATTATGTCTTTTATCTCTCGCTCGAGTTGCCCTTCCGGATTGATATCCAGAACTGGCATATCAAGCCCGGATGTGTCGCTATTGCCATTAGACCTGTAGATCTCACTAGCTTTGTGGGCCCAGTGCCACAGTTTCTCAAACGCCGTGGTCTGCTTATTCATCTAGAACCATACGTTAAAATAGAGTATTCAATATTAGGTTACAATACTCACAATGTTACCAATAGCTTTCGAGAACGCGTCTATCAATTGGGGTTGCGGATCCATCGTTCTCGTTTGGTTGAAGAACTTGTTTGTGCACTCATCAATTATGATCAGGCCCAAGTCAAAAACGGTACGGATCTGGCCGGGACCACTCTCTTGAATGCGAAGTCTGATGGATTTGTGAATGGCGGAAGTGTCTTGCTTGTTAGTCCCATATCGCTTGGGGAAACAGGTGATGATCGTGTGTGCGTCCAAGATCCACATCCATAGTTGATCAACCATAATAACTCGAGACAGCTTCTGAATGTTTATCTTACACTCCTGACACTCGCCCTTGATCATGAATTCGTCGTGCTTCGGCCATCGCTCGTTCTTGAGGTCGTATCTGTGAAAGTTGTCTGACTTGGCTGTAGTATCCCGGTATATAACCTGATCTCGATCTCGCTCCCAGGTTGAGTTAAGCGTCCAGTAGTAGGCTTGATCTAGTGTGCGGCGCGGATGTAACGGAGGATCTGCGGATAGATACTTGCGTAGTAGCTTCTTATCTCGATAATTTGACATTCCTTCATAAAGCCTCGCGGAATCCAGTAATAGTTGACCTAAAGGATGCTTGACGATGATTCGGCCATTCATTCCCACTTCGAGGCGGCTCTTAATCTGCTTCTCCTCCTTAAGAACTCTTATGAGTTTCCTCATTGTTAGGATCTTGGTTTCAGGCCCTTTTCCCTTTGGGGGTAGTCTTCCGGATCTCTTAAGCGCCGGGTTCTGATGCAAATTTGCCCGCTCAATTTGCCGAGCTTCTTTCATCCCTTTCTGGCCATCTCGCGATTTCTTTTTTGCAACTTCCATGATATCTTCCACTTCCATCGAGAACTGTTCATTTTTCCGTGCGGTGTCCCAATGCAGATACGGCATCTGTGGTTTAACCCGTTTAGAACAAAGTTTCTCTGGCCTCGCGCTGGGGATGACTCACGAAAAGGACCATGTTCTTCGGGAAATGTTCATCTTGTTGGGGATCTATTGTACTGTTATCAACTAAGAACTGCATAGAAAAAGAACGCGACACATACTTGAAGAGACAGTTGTACAAAGTGGCTTCATATATCTTGCATGTGCGGGACTACGTGGTTGGTGTCCATGTACCTGGCCACGCCAATAGGAATCCCGGAGGATCATATAAGCTCTTGTCCTTTCTTTCCGCCTTAGTTCACGTCGGGTGGCTCGATAATCTGGTCTCTCCTCTCCGAAATAGGCACCGATTGCCCGCTAGAAGTTCTTCTATTAGTATCAGGTTGGTCCACGAGCATGATCCTAAGAGGAGTCTCACTTCAACCCACTATCGCATGAAAGTTCGTAAGTGACTTGGTCTCTTCTAGCAAATAGCATAGGGCTCAAACTTACATCCATGTTATTAGATGGCATATGGAAGTATCGCACAAGCCGCTTGGGTGGAGTGTCCTCCCGCCGTAGTACACTTCTCTTCTTGTCATCTAGCAGATTGCTGAGAATTATCTTTTGATTCGGGAATGTATTCCAGACACTCTCATCGACTAGTTCCAGGGATTTGCCATCCTGAAACTGGATTATAGGCACTGAGACGTCTTTCTCCGGATCGTATTTCTCATTCTTGGGTTCCCCTTTCAGCGGCGCGGTAGCTTTCTTGATTACCCTGCCTCGCCACTGCTGGACCTTTTTGATCCCAATCTTATAAGTCGTAGACTCATGCCACTTTTCGACGGATTCTTCGACCTTTTCCACTAGGTGGTGGTCATCTTCGTCTTGGCGTAAAGTCTCGCGAAGGAATTTGATACGTCTTAACTCTCGATCGCAGTCGCGTTTCCAAGCGTTGATCTGTTCTTGAACTATACTTTCGGCTTCAGCCTTGGTGCGGCCGGGTGTCCTCTGATGTTCGACCTCTTCCTGCCAAATGGGATATTCTAGTGTGAAGAACTTTTCTCTGTCGGATATCTCGATGCATCCGAGATAATGGAGTAAGTGGTCCTCGATATTGCAGCCATGATTGTCGGCGCTAAGACAAGTTACGTTGGAGGTAGGTCTCTCGTTGTTGGGTCGGGCCATTTTGGATTCTACGGCTTTTGATGTTCAGAGACAACAAGGCGGGTTGGAAAGACAAGTCAATAGCTCTTATGATAGAAAAGACGGTGGGGGCCAAAGCCACAGGGAGGGATGATATCATCAGGTTGGTTTCGAGGGAGTTCAGCTTGGTCCGAGATGAATCGTAGTTAATCATCATGTACGGTCAATAGTCCTAGTACGACGCACACCACCACCCGTCGCAAGAAAAATACAGCGAGGAAGAATGCATGTCTAATGAAACTACTATCTGAGCCTCGTTGCTGTTGTAAATTTTCACCAAAGTGCAAAAACACATGCAGGTAAGCATGGGTTGCGACGGCATTGCTGCGTACGAGCTGACGGGCGTCAGAACGTATCGAATAAATAGCAAGGATTAGCCAATAAATACCCTATATAGCTCCGATGGGCTGCATTGCAGAGGGGGCTGAATCACTTAATAGGAAATCAACACGGTTCGTCGCCGCGGCTGAGAGAACGAGGATCGACCGATGGACAGTGTAAGTAGGGGATCTGAATTACACTTCCAACTTACGTATGTACCGAGCCATGTACATATTCGTACATATTCAGTTATATCTTAACTAGATTTTCAACAGACTTAATCGGCGTCTCTTCCCTATAGACTTTTAGATACACGCATAACCGAAAGCGTAGGGTACTAAGCGAGCTGAGAAATGGTACTTGGAGAAGATAAGGGGGGAGGGGCGGAGGGGAGTCCAAATACGGGTGGTGTAATGAAATAAATCTCTGCCCCTGCAATTGCAAAAATTTGCTGATCCATGGATGTTTCTTAGAAATTTATTAGCAATGCTTCCAGCTACCCGATACCTCTCGATCCTCCCCTCGTATCCTATCATTCAGCCTCTTGACGTAAATAGTAAGTATCCCCATAGGAAGGCTTCAGTTCTCCTCAAAGGCAGTTAAACATCATGTCTCAGTGCTACTGCTCCAGGACCCCACACGGAGAATCCGCTGCAGAGCACTCAAGGTCGCCGTCCAGCACTCCTGCTGTGTAACAATCTATGCAAAATTGGGTCGTACCAATTCCAAATGCTACACAGATTATTTTCTTTTGAATTGAGGCTTCCGACGGCGCCGAGGGACTGTACGGGGTACAACAGATTGAGACGTCGACAACTTCCAACTTTACTTGCTATCAGTATATGTAGGTTCCTGGTCAAATTGATCGGTCTATCTAGAAACGTATAAAGTATTCTTACTGGATAGCTGATATAATTTTCTTAGCAGGATGGGATGACATTCTGCTTTTAGTTGAGGCTCAATACATCCTCTTGGGGATTGGCTGTACGCTGGCCACTCCCCAGAGGTTAGGCCTGGAGCTGTATTCCTATTAGAACTGACTAATGGCCCACTATTTCACTTTAACTCCATACACGCGTCCTGCATGTCGTGCATCCTCTTTTTGCCGGATTGGATGGGCTGTCAAGATTATGATTATCGATCTTTTTTTTAGCAATTGAGCGCTCATTGTGCATAATTTTTAGTATACATGTATGCGCTAATGAGTGAGGAGAGATCCTCCGAAACGAGATCCTACTCACGGTATGTAAGGAAAATAGTCGGAAGTGGTTTAAATAGTTTAACAAGCATATTATATTCTCAAGGACGATTGAGCCATCCTCTTGTAGAATTTATACCCCACCACTCACGTACGCCATGGCTTGGGCAAGTTGATGGGTTTCTATTCCCCAAAAGGCTTGTCGCCAAGCCGCCCTTAACCCGATAAGTCCTTCGGTTTAAACAGGGTTAACCAGATGCTTTCCGTCCGAACGGCCGGACGTAAGAAGCTAGTGAAATGGAAAAGCCGCTGCATCTACTCCAGAAGGACGTAAAAGGGTTCAAATCCGACGGGATGGATGAGCCCCCCTGGTCTCTTCATAGCATCTCATCAAATCACACCTGATAATTGACGCCAAGTGCAATGTGGCAGTGCAAAGACGACGGCATTTTCGACCGAAAAGCGGCATTGGTCTTCTACATTCTGAGCCACATTCGCGCGCCGTTGGTGGTATTCAAACATATAAAATGGGTGGTGTCACAACAGTAGAGAAGCTTTCCGACGACTAGTTAGGCCTGTACGGTTACTTGTATCTAGCACAATTTTCTATCCTAGCAACTTCTAGAAGTTTTCAAATATGAAAATTTCTAAGGTATCGTTGGTGTTACCCCTCGTCGCAGTAGCTGCTGCATCGCCTACGTGTCAGCGCGGCCACCCCGACTCCCGTTGGGTGGATCTCCCCGTAGTTGGCGGCGGTGTGCCGATTCAAGAACAGGGCACGGCCGCAACCGATACCCACATTTATCTCCTGGGCGGCATTCCCCCGGATGCAGACAACACCCGACCTCCGGTCCCATCCACAAACACATTCGAGGCTTACTCCTTCGAAGAACGCACCTGGAGGAACCTGACGCCGATTCCCGAAGCTTTTACTCATATTAATGCCGCCGCTGTCAATGGCAAGGTGTATGTACTTGGCGGACTCACGGGAGATGGGGTGGATAACATCTGGCGTGCATCCCCTGACTGTTTCGTCTACGATATCGCCAAGGAATCATGGACAGCATTACCCCCCATGCCGGCTGACCAGGGACGTGGTGCTTCCGCCGTGGGCATACTAGGGAACACGGTGTACTTAGCCGGAGGGATGACGAGACTCGAGCTCGGACCCACCGGCGTGCAAGAGTCTGTTGACATAGTCACCGCATACAACACAGTGACCGGGACATGGACGACATTGCCAAGCATTCCCGCGCCGCGAGACCACGTGGGAGGTGCGATCATCGGACGTACGTTCTACGTTGTCGGGGGCCGCGATCACGGCCAAGTCAACGTGCGCAACACGACCTGGACTCTCGATCTTGACGCACCGTCGACAGGGTGGACAGCCAAGGCCGAGATGCCCACGGCCCGCGGTGGACTTTCGATCGGTGTTATCGGCAACTACATAGCTACTTTTGGCGGCGAAGGCAACCCGGCACCGAACTCAAACGGCGTGTATAACGAAACTGAAGTCTACGATGTGAAGAAAGACGTCTGGTTCAAATTTCCGGCTATGCCTCATCCTAGGCACGGTACAGCGGCGGCCTCGGTACACAGGCGGATCTATATTCCCGGTGGTGGTGTTTTGATGGGCGCAGGGCCTGTAGATACCTTTGATGCGTTCGAGTTGAAGTCCTAAAGTCGTCTCAGGGCTCGCAGGGGTCACCACACCCTATGAATTATCTCCAGCGCCATGATACCAACCAAGTTCAATACATTATTCGTATCATCCAATGTACCCTATTTTCCTCAGTAGAACGGATTTTGTTCGGCTTCAAGCCAATAAATTCCTTATAAATCCCCCTTGGTATATTTAGTATGTATATTACCGGAACAGCCACGAAAAGACCGCAGAGAGGAGGGGGCGGTACGTATTAGGTAGTCTTTTGACCGCCTCTGGCACTCAAAGTACATATTTAGCATTCAAGAATTCTTGCATACAATCACAGTAAATATCGCAGACAGTGTTATGCATATTTGTCACGAAGAGTTGATCATTCGCCCCTAGGCACGGCCACAATTAGGGGTGGTCTGAAAAGGCTTGGTAAATACCTGAGCAAGCCAAGCTAGATGTAATAATACATGAAGAGGAATTGTAACCTCCAAGTCACACCCGAAGTGACTGTTTCTAGAATCAAGAATCAAGAATCACATATAAATACCTACTTCTTAACTTCCCTGCGAGGAAGAATTTCCAGAACTACACATCTACATCGAACTGCACCGCAGCATCACGGGAGCGATACTTCATAGTCAAAGTTTTCCGCGAATACGAATACTCTGTTAGGATGTGCTGGAACATTTACCGGAAGCTAATTTGCCGGTCTTGCGGTTCCGATACCGGGCAATTGGTTTTTTTCCAAACCGAGTTGTGCCCTGAAGCACGGCAAAGAGGACTTCCCGGTTGGTGTAGATGGGGAATTAGGGATTTAGTAAGGGGAACAATGGGTGTTCAATGGTGCAACAACTGCTCGGGACCGCGACCTCGGCGGAATTCCAACTATCAGTGAATCTGAATTTGATTATTTCATCGGTTATTCTAACATAGCCATGTATCCAGATAGTTGATGGAATAAATTCAAATTACATCCTACCGTCAGATAGGCTCTCTAGATACCAGAGTTACCACAGGTCATGTAACACCCCCAAGGGAAGAGATCTAAGAACAGTAGGCCCCTAGGGTATATAACCACAGAGTCGCACCCAGGTGGAGTTAGGGCTTTTCGTACCATACACAACTTAGTTGCTACCTGGGTTCATTGGTTTGCCAAGTGACACCTAGATAATAGGATATGATTCAATACGTTCTCAAGTAACAGGACAGCTAGTATGAAGATTATATATGTACATATGTAGATAATGTATGCAAGTTAAGTATCTTCAGTATGTAAATTCATGACATATGAGCATGAGAGAAACTTGTTTAATAACGCTATCAGCGTAGAAGAAGGAAGATATTTACTAAGAGGGTCCATATCAGATATCATCAACGATTTCCTGCGTATGTGTCAAAAGCTCTAATTATGGCAGTCTAATAAAAAGTAGATATTTTGCCCTCAGATATGACTACAGTCAGGGTTGGCCTAAGAAGTCTTGGTAAGTGCCTGATCGGGCCAAGCAAGTAGATGTAACAAGGTACGAGGGGGAAGTCAGTATCTCGGAATCACACTCGAAGTGGTTGTTTCGAGAGTTGAAGATCGCATATAAATACGTAACCCTAAGCCTCTCTTCGAGGAAAATAATTCCTAGAACCACACACCCACAGCAAGCTACACCTTACCGTCACGAAAGCGACAATTCATAACCAACACTTTCTATCAACAGAGCAGAAATACCAAGCCCGAGTAGCCACATTCCCACAAGATAGACCAAAGAACCCAGGGAGCAACTACGTTGCCCCCCAAGGAGGTCCCCTAGATAGACTTCCCCCCGTCGTAGCACACGACCTAACCTCCGATATACATCTTACTTCTCCACAACGTCGGTTTAGAGCCCATCGTATCGCACTCCGAACCCGAATATTCCGGCACGATGTGTCGGGAGATTTACAATCGAACATACTGCCTAACTTGTCGACGAGATACTGGTGTCATGGTGTATGACCGCCTCCAGTTATGCACCGTGGCTCAGCAGAATGGACGCGCTGGGGCGTGTGCTAGAGGGATAAAGGAGAGAGTCAGGGGCGTCAGAACGACCCACACGTGCACCAATTGCCAATCTCGGACGAGCTGACTATTCTAGCGCAGCCGTGTACGTGGAGAGCTGACGGAACCTCACGAAAATGGCTTCATATCGTTATATGCATGAGCATTTTCACCTTCTATTTGCATGATTGGCATGGTTACTAGGTACTTTCTTGGCCTTGAACCTCGTGTAAAAGCGTCACGAGGTAGATCTCATTTAGTCCTCGGAATATCAAAGTCGATCATCATATGTGTCGCCCACTTGTGATCACTGTTAGCCGTAAAGTGAAGTTCAACAAACCATGGTTTAGATGCAATATCAATATGGAATCCCGGAAACTAGGAAGTAGTTACATTGTTATATGACTAGTTTTGACCTCCTATACCTGCTGTCACAATGCGGACCAAGAAGTCTAGAGAATGATTTGCAACTACGTTGTTATGAAAGCAGCCCCGTGTGGAATCTGTTTTCAACCTGCAAATCCCAGGGGATATGACAATGATAAAGGATGAATAGTAGTTAGTGTACAGGTTGAAGGAGTACATTTTGTGACGGAGTACAATAGCACAGGTAAGGTAAGTGCGGCGGGTGAGTTGATGCGCGTCTATCGCCTGGTCCATCACCTCTCACGAGCATCGTACCCCCTCGAATTAGTCAGTTAGTTTCTCCTATGTATGGTTACAGTTAGTCTCGAACGCTACGCAGGTAGTAACTCAAGTAGGAGAATGACGGGCTCCAAATCACGATAAAAATCGTTATTGGTATGGTTGAGAAAAATATATGTAATACTTCTCTCTCAACCTCTCAGCAAAGAAGAATCTCTGGAATGAACCACACATCTACATCGAGCTACATCGTAGTACTACGGGTACGATACCGAACAGACAACGTTTTCCGTCAATAAAACGTAACAAACAAGCCCAATCGGACCAACAAGCGTTCTCCCCAAGGTCAATTTGGAACGGACTATACCGCAGCAACAATACAAAAACATCCTACGATGTGTTGGAACATCTACCGGAAGGTAATCTGCTGGACATGTGGTTGCGCAACTGGTCAAAAGGCTTTTCTCCGCTCCCACATGTGCCCCGGGGCCCATCGAAGACGAGTCCTCGGGTGGTGTAGGTCGGGAATTAAAAATTCAACAAGGGGGACAATGTATATCGATGAATGTCGCGAGTGCATGGAACGCACCATGTTGGCGCAACTCGACTATTAATTTATTAATTTACTCGACTTCGGCTTCTCAGTCCGCTCTGATATTGCCGCACCGCCATGTACTTAGATAGTCGACAGAATAGAGTCAGATCACCCCCTCGTCTCGAGTATTACTAGGTCTGTATCCAGACACATTTCTGACTATATCCCCTACGATTAGAGTAAAATGATATAAGAGTTACTACGTATTACAAATCCATGATAATGTGATATTGTTATACTCCGAAACTACGTGAGACCTACCATCACGATTTTGGTTTAAAAAAGGTGGAATATATTTGACTAACTTGGAAACCCATGACAAAGGGCTAATTGTGTTGTAGAAAGTTTCGTGACAGGATATGGTAGGTTGAGCCGACGAATTACCTATTAGATTGTTATATAGCCACAGTTAGTCTTGAAAGTTAAGTGAGTAGCAACGTGCGTAGGGTATTTGTGACATATAAGTCACAGGAGGAGTTAGTCTTCGCGAAGTTGAGGATTGATATATATCTAATACGTACATGTTAACTTCTCTCCTTAAAACTACCCCCAGAATAAACCGCAGTACCACGAAGACCGCACCAAATAGCCAACGGTGTCCGTCAACGGAACATCACCAAAGCCCGAGCAACAACAACAACAACAACAACAACAACAACAACCCCAATATCATTTCCACAACCTCAACTTGTAGTGTACAACACGACAATACAAACACGAATACTCCGTTACTATGTGCTATAGAGTCCATACAAGCTTAGTTTGCCGGTATTGCAACCGATGGACTGGGAGAATTAGGTATAACTACGACAAGAAATGCTGGTTGGCTCGGTTAAGGGGACGCTTCGGCTCTTGTGACGCAGGGGTCACAACCAGACTTCGGGGAGAGACGTTGGTCGATGGGTGCTCCTCCTGTATACGCGATTCGCAGCCATGGGCCTGATTAGCAACTTAGGTAGCTCAACTAGTTGGTTATTTGAAAGGGGCTAGTTGTTCACGTAGTTCGCCGAATAAAGTCGAGTTATCTCCCACAACTAACACGAATAAACATTAATTTTCTAAGTATTATTAGATCTAGATATAGGCATAGTTATGACTACGCACCGTAAAATTAAAATGAAACATATAAAAGCTACTACATATTGCGAAGTAAGTGATAGAGTTCTGAGAACCGTATGTTCCTGAACTGCGCGAGTGCTAGCATCAAGAGTACATGTGTATATAAAGTTAAAATATGTGAAATATATTCTATTAAGTCGTACACCTACCTTGGGAATAAGATTATGATGGGGATTTGGCAGTGTAAAAGGACTAGGTTGGCTCCAAGACAGGATATGATATGTGAACGGATGAATCACCTGAGACTATTCCCTCCTGTGTGTGGTCACAGTTAGTCATGAAAGCCAAGTGAGTAGCAACGCGTGTATGCCTATCAATCGCAGCAAAGGTTGATGTTCATGGATTTCAAAGATAATATATATTTATTTCATACATCTCGATTTCTTTGCAAGAAAAGACCCTCAAACCACATCGCAGATCTCTCGAGCTGCTACACCGCAGTATCACGGATACCATAACAACTAGCCAAGATTCCCGCCAACAGAACATCACAAAAACCCAAGCGACTCTTATATCCTTTCCCACGGCATCTATTCGGAGCGTATAATACCACGACACAACACAAATAGTCCGCCACTATGTGTTACGATATCTACAAGGTGGTATATTGCCGAGCTTGTAGACGATCGACCGGGAACTGCGTGTGGAGTCGCAACGAGAGATGCTTAGCAGCTCGGCTGCCGGGGGGACACTTCGGCTTCTGCAGCGGAGGGGTCCAGCCCAAATATAGGGGAAGGACGCATATTGATGAGTGCTCCTCCTGCAGACAAGCACGCGAGCGTCGCGAGGCTCGTAGCCATCGACGGAATTAGTAACCTATGTAGCCCGACCAGTTGATTATTTGAGCGCAGCTAGGTGCTTAGGTAGTTCACCGAATAGAGTCAAGTCATCTCCCGCCGGTGGTGCCATTAGTTGCTAATCCTTTTGATCCCTGCTATGTCTCAATGCTTTTACTCTTTAGATCCATGTCTACAAGCTGTTTTTGAATTAACAGACCCCCCAATAAGGCTCATCACCTATCTTCAGGAGGTCATTGAAGCTATCCTAAACCGTTATTAGTATCTAGTGGGCATTGGCGGCTAAGCTCCAGACTATAGTCAGAGTATCGGTGAAGTAAATTAGGAGCGAAGCCATTTGCAAGCATATATCATACCATACTAGTGCCTGAGCGTCGATGTCGCCATAAGCATGAGTACTTTCTTTCTCCTACTAAGAGATAATTAACATTTGAATGATCATAATAGTTAAGCTTTTGACCTTTAACCTCAAGTGCTGGTATGAATGTGCCATCCATGGATGGGATGGGCAGAGCCTAGTAATTAGTTACACCATGATGCGGCAAGCCTTGACTTCTCTATCCCATAGGTAGAACCCTCCTATGCACTTTCAGGGGATTATTACTCCCTCGCGTACCTAGAGTGTGAGGTCTAGCCTTCCAATAGGCATGCAGCGCACTTCCCGTGCTTGTTATAAACGAAGGTAACAGATGAGTGACGGAAGTAACATCCTACCAAAACAGATCTCAATAGGCAGGAACGTGAGCCTATGAGTCACTCCAACTACATACCAGAACTCTGACTACGGAGTGTAACTCTAACTTTATTTAAGTGCACTTCTAGAAAGAGTATGAGAAAGGAGGAACAGTGGACGGCTCTATACCATGGCATAGAAGGAACGTAATACTGATGACACTTGATTATAGGATGTGAATAGTAGGTACAAGAGAAAGGCAATCACGCCACACCGTAGACGAGTTATTCAAGTCTCAGCCTAGGCCACCACTTTTACACTCCTACACATCTGTAATACAGTATTCCTATCCAAGTCTTCTACGCCAACCTAAAACTTACAGTATATTCAGAGGCCAGAGAATGGTTAGCCGAGTTTATAGAGTGAAAGTCTACCGATTTCCTACGGGTTTTGAGCCCAGAGGCCGAAAATATGGGCGATACAGCTGTTACGATATTTCTAGGAGAGCGACACGCCCTCAACTTTCTCAGACCTTCGGACAGACGAAATCGACTCCTCAAAAAAGGAGCGATGGAATACATATACGATCACTAGATTGTACCAAGAAGAATAATCACATCGAAATTCCTCCTGATGAGTTCAACCATTCCCTAGCCCGCCTCCTAACGACCCACGATCCCAAGGCGAAGAACAAGCAGGCTGGAGCAACAGTCAGCGAAGTCAACAGAGACCCGAAGTACTCAAGATCTTCCTTAACAACGACGATGCAAAGAAAACAGCAAAAGCCAAGAC
This sequence comes from Hypomontagnella monticulosa, assembly GCA_902825475.1. NCBI lineage: Eukaryota > Fungi > Ascomycota > Sordariomycetes > Xylariales > Hypoxylaceae > Hypomontagnella > Hypomontagnella monticulosa. Next base: position 1,916,048 of record CADEBF010000008.1, read on the forward strand.
AGCACAGGAATATTACACAGTTGCTATTTAACATGGGCCGGCGAGCCAACGATTGCCATTTTCTATGAGCAGCCCATGGTCCATAACCCTCGATATGATAGGGAGAGATGAGAGCGATATATCTCTCTGGCCGACCAACGAAATGCAGGGTCGATGCCTGGCTTCGCCGATGGTAGATCTGGTAAAGGAGCTGGCCAATACTACCCCGAACATGGACTTCATGAGCGCAACAACATCCATCACATCCCGCATCAACCCGAACCAAGTGGCACACGACCACATAACAGCGAAACAGCCAGCCGAGAAAGCTTGCCGGAATATTCGAAGACGACTTGAAGAGTCCATGGACTCCTTGATAATATAGACGAACCGGCCAATCTCACAGCCGGAATAGGCGTGTTCGTCCTGGCGCTGCGTTTCCCACGAGTATTTGAGTGGGATGGAGACGTTGGGGGGATCAGGAATATGGATGAGAAGGGGGACTTAGTGAGAAACGGCACTGGACGTCACGGAGGAGATGTTAGACGACGAGCGGCACTGGAAACAAGAAACAGAAATCGTTAAGGAATTGTTGGAGGCTAGACTCCGTACCCAGTGTCATGGGGAGGGCTCTTGATCCCCTTAGCCCTGTATAGGAAGATTCTTTGGAGGATAGTGGTGTGCATAAGAGGCAAAGCGGTCTTATAGTACATAGCTTCAGATAGTTGAGACTCACAACATAATAACATAATTATTTTCCCTAAGCCTCTTAGTCCTAATCGCGACGGAACCGTTGTTTGCTAGGTATATAATCGAAGTCCTTTCAACAACTTCCCAAATTTCCTATATGAATGATCTGGGATAGGGAGAGTTCGTGTTGTAGGTCTTGTATAGGATCCTAGGGACCGGTGTGAGATCATACCTAAGTAGACCCTGTTCGGCATAATTTTACTCCAGTCTTACCAACTTCTATCCAAACCCCTTCGAAAATATTGTGGTGATTCAGAGGGAAATGTAACGGGAGGCTGATTCATATCGTTCGCTATTGGCAGCCAACGTCAGAGCCTTGGGCTTGAATGCAATTCGAGCATAAATGCCATCTATCAATCAAATATAGGTCTTAATATATGATTAGCATCAGAATGTGATCATGATTGGGGTCCTTTTGTTCTTTAGAAGTTCAGCTGAAGGAACTAGCAGGGAATCTCCCCACCTCAGCCGCCCATCATCTTACGCCCAGCCCTTGGCCATAGCCTTGATATTGGGTCCATTAACCACCTGGGCACCCTGTATTTCTTATGGGAGCCTAATAAATAGCTCTCTATCGTATCATATCAACCCCGCGTGCAGCTGTCGATCAAATGTGGTCAAGCTGGAAGACACGCAGCTGTCGTATGGACATTGTCCATAGCGGATTGTTCTGCGACATTCCCAAGCTTCATAGCGATTGAAATTTGACCATCTTAGAAGTCAAAATGAAGCGCCTCTTTCGCCGGCTTCGTCGCCACGACGAAGAGCCCGTAAGAGAGGCAGCTCCCCAAGCTAGAACGTCATTTACACCACAAGCTAGTCCCGGTACGCATGTGTGCACATCTCTGTGCGAAGGCATCGCAAGCCTTCCACCGGAGTATCACGAATCGGTTATCGCCCAGCTTTCGGCGGCTCTAGGCCAAGCACCAGGTCAACTCACAGTTGGTAGCATTACACTGAAAAATCCCCGGATAGTTCCTGGGGAGACCCGCGACATAGGGACCGAACTAGATGAAAGGAGGAATATCGAAGGAAATGTGGACTTAGCCCGCATGCCACTTGCGCTGCCTACGACATATCAGTACCCGCCGTTGCCAAAAGGCCATGCACGGTTTCTTCGCCTGGGCGGACTGGGCCCACATCCGTTGGCGTACTTGGAATCGCATTCATTGGAGAATCCTCCGCCGTACATCGCCATATCGTACTGCTGGGACCCCAGTAGTGCCAGGAGAGGCATGTTCCTCGATAAAAACAGCTTCAGCGTATCAGAGACGGTGCTAGAAGTACTGAACCAAGTGCAGGCCTCGCAGCACGCGACAAATACGAAGCAACTGCTGTGGATAGATCAGATATGCATCAACCAAGACGACCCAGCCGAGAAGGTCGACCAAATCTACCGCATGGGCGAGATTTACTCGAAGGCGGAGAAGGTGTTCATATGGCTGGGTCCCACGGCGAATAATAGCGACCTGGCTCTGGAGAACATGCCGAGGATGCTAGATGAGATTCTGGCTATTAATAATGCGATTCTTTCACGACAAGACTTACCGGATGATACCGCGGCGGCTATCAATGCGGACCATGGGAGGATTTATGGCCATTTGCTTTCGAGGCAGTGGTTCCGTCGTCTGTGGACGGTTCAGGAAGCACTGTTAGCTCGTAAACTCGTCGTCATGTGCGGATATCGCGAGGTCGACTTCGAGCTGCTTGTCGAGCTTGCGTACCAGTTGTTGATGTACGGATCGATGGATCTGATCCTGCCGCCGGGTATTTCCGACGAAGATTTGAGCACTGTAATTACAGGCGTTTTCAATTTAAACGCTCTGCGATTGCCGAACGCTTCACCAGATGAGGTGCTCAAGGGGCTTGGGATGGATAAGTTCAGGTCTCTGGTGAACGAGGCGCGTTCTCGGCAAGTTACCATGCCAGATGATAGAGTCTTTGCACTTATGGGTGTTGCGCCAAGGCCGATTCGAGAACGCATGGCAGCCGTTACGGGCAAAGTCTCTACAGCGCGACTTTACGCCGAATTCGCTAAATGCATGCTAGAGAATGACCCAGAGTGGTATTTCCTCTCCTCGGCACCATCCAAGGATAGATCGGGCTCGCTGCCGTCCTGGGTCCCGAACCTAAACTCTCAACAGCCTTTCGCTTCCAACTTCGCGCAACCTTCCTCGGGCTTCTCCGCTGGTATCTCTCCCGAAACACGGCACCTGATCAAACGTTCTATAACAGCCGAAGAGCTCACAGCACAGGGATTCCGATTAGGAACCGTGGAAGAGATCATCCCGCAAACCGCGTTCACGGAAGAGAACCAGAACATGAAGCTGCACGAGATATGCGGCAACGCGACTCGCGAATGGGACCAAAGCTCTACCAAACTCTGCCAGAAGCTATACCAGCTCGGTCCAGAGCAATTCCCCACTTTCCACGTTGATATCCTGCAAGCGCAATCAGCGGCGAAGCCGCCTCCATTAGACGGCCGCGCCGTGGAAGCGTATCACCTATTCTGGACATGCTGTCGCTTACGGAATGAAGCCCTTAGGATGATAACCACAGGCCAACATACCGTTCCGGAGCATTACCGCAATCTTCCCGATGGAGTCTCCAGACTTGCCGACCGCGCGGTTACGGTCTGGCGGAATGATCTTTCGCCGGAGGACTATGGGCTTTTGTTGGGGTTTACGAGTACGATGAAGCTGGCATGTTCTGGGCGGCCGTACATATGTACGGATAGTGGTCGACTTGGGCTAGGTTGCCCGGGAATGAAAGTCGGGGATGTTATTTGCATCCTCTATGGGACGACGGTGCCGTATGTGCTACGGCCAAGACCTGATAAATCGATGGAATTTATTGGGGACGCGTATGTTTATAATGCCATGAATGGAGAGTGGCTCCGTCCAAGGGAGGGTAGGGGCCTAGATGAGATATTCCGGATACGTTAATATGTAGCTCTGAAGTTTATGGTGCACGACATGGCTAGGCGCATTGTAGGGGAACAAGCTGTTAGGCGTTTGTTGGTCATCTATATAATTAAATGCGTTACTATCTGGTATAATAACAAATTATGAGAGTTTAGGTATGCATGAGTCTCAACATGAAATGATAAATTCTACCATATGAATGAGAGTGAAAGGATTGTTGATGAAAGTCAGATACCTGAGAGTGCGATGAAAATGTACTGGGAGAGACGTTGAGCAGGCATCAATTGATGGATTTAGGGGGTTCATGCGCAATCTTAGGGAAATCTTCAGCGTATTAGCAGCGACAATATCCATCTCTCATACAACATTTTTCACACCTTATTCGGCTAGCTTCATAAATCGTATCAAGTAAAAAGAACCCAAACAGAGACATAACTATTACTTACATATAATAAAATATAGGCACCTAGTCCAAGATCTCGACGAAAAACATACCTTGTTTCCTTAGAGTCTTGGAGGGGCCTACAGTAGAACAGCCCTACAGACAATGAGGCAATAGTTGACGTGGGGGCATCCAGCAACTCCATTGAGCACTAGCTGGCTTGGCCCGACCCGCCATCGCAACGTACTAGTATAAGCGAGGATGTTTTCGGGTTGAGCAGAAACGACGTTTAGCAAATTTTATAATCCCTCACTATGGCCTCTCGGCTTTGTCCAAAGAAAGACCACACTTTCGGTTGATATCCAATAAGGCGAATATCATGGAGAAGGAAACTGTTCCTCAAGAGACGAGCGCCGATGCGCGACCGGCTATCGTCGAACCGGTCGGCGATAAGGATGTTGCAATCGCAATGGTCGGAGAGCAGGGTCACGCTGTAGATCCCGTCGTCGTTCGGCGCGCGGTTCGCAAAATCGACTGGTTCCTTATTCCCGCTATGACAGTTGGCTGTAAGTTCCGGTATTCTCTTCACTTGGGCATTTAAAGCTGATCTCGATATCAAGATGGGCTCGTATACTACGATAAGGTAATATCATTTACGCCGTCGAGTGCATCCACCAGTATGGTACTAAGATGCTCACTTAATCTTAGGCTATTTTGGGATCCGCAGCTCTGTTCGGCATGACGGCCGATTTGAAGCTCAGCGTCCCGGACCCACGGAACTCGGCTGCGGTTGACACGTCTCGGCTCAGTTGGGCGACCTCCATCTTCTACTTCGGGATGCTGGGTGGGCTGTACCCCATGTCATACGCACTACAGCGCTTCGAGATGGGCCGAGTTCTCGGCGGCGTCGTGGTGCTCTGGTCGCTGATCTGCATGCTTACGGCGGCAGTCACTTCGCATCAGGGGCTATATGCGCAGCGCTTCTTCCTCGGGTTCATCGAGAGTATCATCCCGACCGGGTTCATGTGTATCATCAGCGGGTACTACACGCAGCAGGAACAGTCCCTGCGCCAGAGCTGGTGGTTCTCTTCGACTGGGCTGTGGACTATCATAGGCGGCGCTCTGAACTACGGGTTCGCGCAGATTACGGGGGGTGGGCTTCGCCGTTGGCAGTATATCTACCTCCTGGCTGGCTGTCTCACTTTCATCTTTGGACTTTTCTGTTTCGCGATGCCCAGTTCGCCTGTATCGGCGTGGTTCTTGACTAAGGAGGAGAGGTTTGCCGCGGTGGAACGATTACGGTACGGGCAAACTGGTGTTCGCTGCACCAAATTCAAGTTGTCGCAGCTGAAGGAAGCGGTTCTCGATGTGAAGATATGGCTTATTGCTATCATGATGGCATCTGCGTACACTGTGAATGGTGCAGTATCCGGATTTGGCCCGTTGATCGTCTCAACCTTCGGCTGGAGCACACTGGAGTCCATTGTCTTCCAGTTTCCCTTAGGAGGTCTCTGTTTGATCGTTATCCTCCTCACAGGGTGGCTTGGGTCGCGGTATCCAAACATTCGAATATTGATGCTTATCATCTGCTGTCTCCCGGTCATTGCGGGCTGCGCGATCATCTGGAAGAGCGAGTGGACATACCACGCTGCGGCACCCGTGGTGGGCTACACGATCACAGGTACATTTGGTGGAGTAGTCAGCTTGATTATTACAATTGGCATGTCCAATGTTGCTGGACATACTAAGAAGAGCTTTACCTCGGCAACTATCTTCGTCGCGTATTGTGTCGGTAAGAATATTCAACCCCATCGCGTCCCCAGCCCAAATATTGATGTGATATTATAGGAAACATCATTGGCCCTCAATTGATTAAGAGCCAGACTAAAGTTTCCCATTACCCAGAGCTCTGGCTCGGACTCATCATATGGTTTGTGTCCGACCTTGTCGTACCTCCTTTTGAGTTGTCATACTAATCCTCCTATCGCAGTTATTGCATCACCATATTGGCTTCCGTGGCCCTTTTCATGGTACTTCGAAATGAGAACCAAAGGAGAGAGTCCGCGATTGTGGAAGATGAAGCCGAACGAGCCAAGCTCGCCTTCCAGGACCTTACGGACAAGGAAAACCCGTACTTCAGATATGTCATGTAGACCTGAGCTGGAATAGCCGATATATTATACCGAACCTATGAAAGACATGTTGCCTTCGCTTTTTTCAATCCGTCATCCGAGATTCCATACGCCAGCCAACTATCATTTCGTGAGTATTTAACTACTCTCGACACTTTTGGTAACTTCTGGTATCGGTTTGGGTCGAGAAGTGAAGAAGTTCTTGAAGCGCATAGAAAGCTTGGGCGATTTCGTCTCAAGGCTCCCCTCCGATATAGAGCCCATGCTCATAAGGCTACTTTTGCGCCGTTTCACTACCTCGTTGGCGGACTCTATGTCGTGGATCATAGCTTCTTCCCGTGTCCCTAAGCCAAATAAAGTGGGCGGTTGGTAAGTGCGTGACAAATAGGGGGGAAAGGGGATATTCATACGGATGTTACCGGCACCTCCGATGCCAAAAGATCTGCGGCGTTCACCTCCAGCCATGGTTAACGTAATTATCTCAGCTTAGACTAGACGAGTTAAGACGAATGATCATGAACTCAACATCGTACACGATGTAGATGAGGATACATGAAGGGAAAAGGAGTTAGAATTTTCATTTCGAATTGAGTTCTTAATAGAGCATACTACTGCATGAATGCCGGACGATCGCGTGCATGTATTCCTATTCCCAGTGGTATGACTTCTTCACTCGTCTTACTGGCGACTCATTCCCTGTCCTGACGATAACTTGATCGTCTCCCATTGGTCTCATACCGGCGATGCCGCGTTCGCATATCTAGAACTAGTATCTCATCGGTAGAGATGTCGTCATATACCCCAAAGCTTAAACGATTCATGTGATGGTCGATCGACACTGGAGATAGTGGGACGAAAGGTGAGTGGTTCTGCAGCGCGGTGAGATGCGGAAGGGCAATATTGTCTAACGATTTTCAGTTAGCTCCTATTTTTCTTCCATTCCATTGCCACCATTGCAACTCAATAACGACCGCTATATAACCTCAAGTTACTTGAGATCTATAAGTCACGGAAAATTAAAATTCCCAATATCTTTCACCAAACTCGTTATATTAAGACATAACTAGCTACGTAAATATATAGGGGAGACTGTCGTTGGGTGAAACTAGTGAATAACCCGGTAACCCCCGCCCCTGTCAGATGCGACATCTTCCCCGAGATGACCCCCTCCCTCCTCCCCGCTTCCCCCTACCGAAGAAATAGAGCAATTCATACGGTCTATTCTAATGGACATATGCATGATGGGAGCTTATTTATGGCTGCGTATGTACCTGTGTAGGCTTATGATCACGAAGCTCCTTGTGGCTTGACCAATGCGCCCCAAAATCTTGGCATCATTCTCCAATGCGGTTCCCCCCTATTCTCTTCAATAGCATCAAGATTTTCCCACGCTCCCGCTGACCTAATGATCCGCAATGTGTCCCTATTTCTATTGCAACCACCTACCAAGAAGCTCCATGGGATATTCCAGAGATCTATATAGCAACATTAGCGGCTAAGATTTCCAATCAATGATTGATGACTCACCATCTACACGTCTTGTCACGAAGTCGTGACTTAAGCTGTGCTCCCAGAAAATCAATTTTCCCCCTGGCTTCAGCAGTCGGTAAAGCTCCTTAGCGACTGCTTCCGGCTGGGAGAAGGAGCAGAAAGTCTGGATGCTGACGATAGTGTCGAGGCTTCCGGGTGCAATGCCATGAGCCTCAAGCGTATCCGTATCCTCGACGCCCGAATGAATCACGGTATACCTTCCGTCCAGTCCGCATTCGGTAGCTTTCGCATGGAGGTCCGGAATTAGAAACTCATTCAGTTCGACGCCGTAGATGTGTTCGATCTTTGCTTGGTTGAAATAGGGGAGCTGGTTGCCCAGGCCGGGTCCCAATTCCAGGACTACGCCTTCAGCCGATGCAACGAGGCGTGGAACGGCGGACCCGCCTTCCATGCGCACGAAATGATGATCTCCAGGAAGTTAGCCAAGGGGCAGATACTACTTGCGAGTTTCCGAGCGGATTGACTTACTCAACGTTCGATACCAAAGCGCAAATGCTTCATCGCGCCATTTCCCGGCACCTGAGAAAGCACCGAGACCGCGAGTTCGAATTGCATTCCAGCAAGTGGTATATAAGGCTGCGACAACATAGATTAGCATGAAAAACGTCAAAAGCTCAGATAAAGCTCACCCCATATGGCATATTTTAGCGGCTCGATAGGAGTAAGATAGCTTGCCAGGCGTTGACGAATGTTGGAGACCATATTGTTGGCGAAAAAACTTGTGGATCAGACAAATTATGAGGAAAAGGGAAATATGAAAAATAAGCGAGCACGAGAAGATAGGGGAAGTCGGGTTAGCCTAGTATTTATAGGCCACCGTGTGACTGGCGTGCGCATAACGCCGTTCCTTCACGTGTGAGCTACATGGGTAGCACAGCCGATACAACATATCCCCTTCGAATGCGAACAAGCCGATTGAATCTAGGCGTTATAGGGGGTAGGTCACGTGTATAATGGAAGCGTTGCCAACCCCGGAGCGATGCCGGTGGATTCCCCCGCAGATGACGCCCGCCTCATTATTTCGAACACGATGCCGAACAGAAATTCCTACCATCAACGAGGAATGGATTCGAACGGTAGGAAGGTAAAATAGAAGCCTCATATAATTAGTAATTCGACTATTCTATAGATTTCCCAGCGTTCCTTCCGCGCAGAAATGAATTAGGGGGTGATACTGTAGCAAGTAAGCGAGGTGGCCCATATCATACGGAGGATATCTTGATTCTCAATAACTCACTAGGGCTAGCAACCCTTTCACCACCCACCACCTTACTTTTCCGATATTCCGTAATTATATTTCAATGCAATTCCCCTCACGCCGTGCTCCATTTCGAAAGTTTTAAAGATGTCAGATTATATGTGTTGACCATAGACGTGATTGGGGATCGATGTTCGCCGTCAAACAACCAACGAGCGATATGGAGGATACTTTCGATCAACTGCATTCATTAACATACGTTCTGATCTAGGAATTATTCGTAATAAAATTTGAAGCAACACATATGAACTCATAGATGTTGAATAATTGTAGTTGCGACGTTGTTGTAACGTGGTGGTTGAATCTCAGGGGTAATCTCAGGGGATGACATTTTGTTGGCCCATGCGCTAATTATATAAGCTGCTGACGACATGCGGGGTTCAGATGTCACGAGATTACACGTATCCATTAATACGAAATCCTCGTGATTCGCATAAACGCATATCGTATTGACGATATTGACAGCTTTAGTCTTTTCGCAATTACAACTATCACGACGATTCCTACTTAGAACGCCAGCACCATGGCTATAAATACTCCCGTATCCTCCTATTCGAAGGAGCCGGATATAAGATTAGAAGACTATCTCGACGACAAACTCCAGTCTACTACCGACCTCGAAAGTCTCGATAACCTGCTAGCAAGTGTCGAAGTACAGCGCAGTCAACTCCAAGCCCAGCTCGACAATGCCACGAAAGAGCTTGAAGAAGCTCGTCGCTCCGCAGAGTATCGCCAGGGTGGACTTGCCAAATCGATCCACGAGTTTAACGAGCTTCAGGAGAGCATCGATGCTCGGTTAAAGATAGTTGCAGAGTCCAACGCGCCCGACGAAGCCATACGACGCCTCGAACGACCGATGAAGCAGCTCCACAAAGTTGAGCTCGCCTACCAATACGTTTCACTCCTCCAAGACGTTGAGAAATTAAGACTTGAAGCACGCTCTCACCTCCCCCAGAGCCCTAAAGCCGCGTTGCAACCCTACTCGAAACTCAAGAAGCTATGTGCAAGATTGAGGGAACTGCAAAGGGTCGCAGACGAGGCCGCCACGCATCTAGTGAACTATGTTGAGAAGGTCGCGGATGATTTATGGGATGAGATGAAGAATACTATGTCTAATGAGCTAGAGAACATCTTGAAAAAGCGCAATTGGCCCCAAGGAGTTGACACGAACACCGAGATGGATTCCGAATGGCTACAATGCTTCGAGAAGCTCATTGACCTACAAGTACCCGAAATTCTCTACTCAGAGGGAGTGATTACGTTGTTACCATTCGAAGTGTTGGCAAAGCCTTTCGTCCAGTGGTTCCGCTTCCAGTTCATGAGCAACAACGCGACCAGCATCCCTCAAGCATTCGGGACATTTTGCATTCCCCAATTCCTGTCGCTGGTTGATAAATGGGAAGCGTTCTTTCGGGAGAATGTAGGCTACATACTGGTGTCCCGATTCCAAAATACGAAAGTGCGAGATTGGTCGGTCTACATGGATCCAGCATGTGCCCTAATCACAGCATTGCTGCCCATTATGAGGGAGAAGATAAATACCATGGTCCAGCATGGGCTGAAAAATCCTCAATTCCTAAGTAGCCTCATGGCACAGCTCATGGATCTAGATGACGAGATACGGTCTCGATTCAATTATGACGGCGGTCATCCAACCCAAGGCTGGGCTGGCCTGACGTCAGAGGTCTTAGAGAAGCATTTCGAGGACTGGTTCAAGGCGGAGAAAGAATTTGCTCACCAACGCTACCAGGTCATCATGAATACTCCTGATTCCCGCACTATCGACTATGACTATAGCGGTAGCGGTAAGATGAAGCCTACTTTCGGCGCCGTGAGGGTAACGGATCTACTCAAATCCGTGACTTCTCAATATGAACGGGTTCGAAGATTCTCTCACAAGTTACGGTTCCTCATTGACATCCAACTTGACATATTGGATGACTACCATGATCGCTTCAAGGATTCCCTAGATGCTTATTACACGATCACCTCGACTCTGGGCCGCACGCTTCACGGCGTGACGAAAGAACAAGCAGCTGCCCTAGATGGCACGGGCGCATTCGAGACTCTCTGCAAGGTTCTGGGCAGTTCCGATCATATTATCGCCACTCTGAAGGACTGGAGTAACGAAGAGGTTAGATTCAGTAGATTCAATATGCATGTTACTTTAATAATACTAACTACGTACAGTTTTTTGTAACTCTATGGGATCAGCTTCAATCGAGGGCCAAGAATACCAACGGTGATGGCAACATCGCCACCGGGATGAGTTATGAGACCGTAAAAGATAAAACCTCTGCCGACATTGGATCTGATGGCGATGGTGGCATCCTGTTCGATGAAACCATCGCGGCATACACTCACCGGCGAAAGACCGCTGAAGAATACTTGGTCACAGCTTTGATTGATTCTCATCAGAAGGCATTTCGCCCTTACGTGGCCAAAGCGCAATGGGCCATCGTCGACGATGCTCATGGTAAGCCTACTCACTTGATTTTACTCCACATCAACGTACTAATGTGTATTACAGTGGAAGCATCTCAACTTTCCGTTACTCCTGATCTAGATGAGCCCTTAAAGGTAATTCACCCTCCAAATCCAGGGCCTCTGAAATTGCTATTGACGCATTTCTAGATACTCAAGCGAAATCTCACTTTCCTCGCTTCTACTCTGAGCACTGCGGTCTATCGCCGAATATGGCGAGAAGCGCTGGAGAAACTGCAGGATATGCTCTGGACCAACGTGCTCATGACCCAGAGCTTCACGACACTTGGTGCCGCGCAATTCGCAAGGGATCTTGACGCTATAAGCACTCTCATAGACCGGTACATCCCAGATGGCTCTATTGCATTAGGTGCATTACAGGATGGCTTGAAGTTATTGAACTTGCCGTTGGAGACCCAGGACGGGTCCGTAACTGTTCAGCAAGCCACCGACCGTGTATTCACAGATAATACCGAAGCCAAGAAGCTATTGGCTGAGTTGGGCTTGGAATCGCTTACTCCAGCGACTGCTAGGAAGATCTTACAAAGACGAGTCGAGAGTAGTGAATAAAATGCTGTATATTGGCCCAGCCACGGGCCGTTTGATCTAAATGCCACTTACGCCCTAATGCGACCATATTCGACGTGTTGAATTGCTCCCGAATCAAAATCTATGCCAGTAGAGTTCCCCTGGTCTGTAGCATCTTTGGTTGAATCCCAACGCCTTGTGTGTGTAATCTAAGCCAGACATCCGTCCAGTCCTCGTTCTCTTGTCTTACTTACTATCGCTCTAATAACCTCAAATTATCTACCGCTCAGCCAAGCGCACGCTTCGTCGCCTCCACCACCGCAAACGTGCCGGCACTGACCGGCATCGCCCTCAACAGCGTCGGCGCGATGCCCTTCCAGAACCCGCGCATACCCTCCGCCCGCCACGTCTGCGCGAAGCAGTCGCGCATCGTGCGGTACTTCATGTCGGCGCCGAACCCATCCGTCTGCATCTTGCTCTTGACGACGTCGAACGGGTAGCTGGCGAGCCACAGCGCCTCGCCGGCTAACCCGCCGTACAGCGCGACCTTGTAGCTCGGGATCTCCTCGCGCCGCACCCGGTTCCGCGCCGCGTCCGCTGCCATCATGTACTCGAACGATAGGAACCACACCCCGTACGCGGCCGCCTCGCGCCAGATCGTGACGGCTTCTCCGCGGTATAACCCTCGTAACACGCCGCCTCCTTGTCGTGAGAGAACGCGCACGCAGTCTAGCGGCCCGGAGTACAGCCGCGCGGCCCCGTGCGGTTGCGTCTGCAGCCGGATGCGCACGTGCTCGATGGGCCCCGAGATGACGGAGTTGGCGACGCCGGCGAATGCGCCGGCGGCGAAGTACTGGCCGTAGGTTAAGTCCTTGGGCGCCGAGAGGGAAGAAGAGGCGTTGGCGTTCTCGAAGTACCGTCGCGCCCACCCGAAGGCGCCGAATTGGATGCTCACACAGGCGCCGATGCCGAGGAGCGGCGTCAGCGTGCCCTTGTAGAAGGCTAGGGGTCCCTCTTTCGCGTAGATGGAGGTTGCGGCGTTCAGCGCTGAGGAGTATGCCGTGGTCGTTTGCAGCCGCACTTTCACGATGTCGAAGGGTTGGCCTAGGAGGGGTTAGTAGATGATTAAATCTCGAAGTTTTCATTTCCTGGTTTGTTTTGAGCTCATATTTTATCGATTAATGAAGCCCAAGATGAGTGGCTTTCATTCATTAGCAGGTCATCACTTATGATGCCTCACATGAGAAGTATCCGTTATAGGCTCCTTCGATTGTAAAACCTCAGAGTAAGAATAAAATAAAATTCCGCCTACCGATTAAAACTTGGGCAACTCCTCCGGCAGCTCCAGCGAACAAATCCTTCGCCGTATCCAGGGCACCGCCCACGGGTTTAGAATCAAGGTCCTGAGCTGCGTCCGCCATGCTGCCCCGCGCGCGATTCAATTGGTTCCGAAGCTACAATATTCTCAGACTTTCGGTACGCTCAGATCCTGCAGCTCCCGCACATGCAAAGTCAATTGATGTTTGGGTTTGGAACCAATATGCGCGGTCAATTCTATAATGTTTATATAAAAATGAAGCGAACGCAGACGGGTGAATTTATGAAGCAGCTCAGCCGATATAGGAGATGACAAACGGTGAAGGGTTCTACATAAGCCTATTTTCAGGGAGATATCGATACCGACTCAGCTTATCAGTGACCCAGACTTTTGGGTTTTCCCTAAGTGATTCGGTGGTGGGTGGGACAAGGATGTTATCGATAGCGGAGTCAGGTAACTGAGCGGAAATCTGGGGTCGCGTCGTGCTGTTCCTGGCGAATGACGCGATCCTGGGTCAATTACAAGGTTCATACTTTTACTTCAGATAGCCGATAAAACCGAGAATATTCGATGAAATAGCTGAGAGTCACAGCTTTCCTTCTTTCTTTCATATACTCTTATTTGACAAGTAATCAGAATCGTCCATATGGTTCTGAACATCTTAAGTCGACTACCGCTCAACTAAGCTAAAGAAAAGGATAGCGACGAGCGATGAGATCTCATCCCCCATCCCTGGCGAGCGACGGGTTCCTATCGCTCAGTCACGTAGTTGATTAGGCTAGGTCCATCGTATATAGCCCCCAGAGGAGGCTCTCAGCTACTATGTAATTCATAGCAACCAGGACAGGTCCCCAGATACAAGAATTCAATTGATATATGGTCAAATGGCAGACCAGCGTGCAGGTGCAAGCCGCCACCCACAGACATAGCCAACAGATATCCCTTAGTTGTTGGCCCGGGCCCTCTCTGCCCATTGAATCGGGTTTGTCTTGCTTCTCGTTTGCACATGAACAAACGGCATCTTTATTCACTTATATACCTTAGGTAGGCCACAAGACAACATCTAGCGTGTACACTGGGCTCAGATTTATGCATCTGCCCACATATGTAGGTATCAACATAAAAGAACCGCACCGGTATTTTCACTCACATTCTCCCATATTTACTATAGAAGCTAAACTAAACCTTTAGTCTCTCGGCACCCACGGTTCATCTCAACAAAGTCAACAAACGGCCGGCAGGCAAAAGTAGAGAGCACTGCTTCTACCAACCTTCTTCATCCATACGATAGCCAAGATGGACTACGAAATGGGCTTCTACGAAATGATCTTCTATGTCGACGGCGGCTGCCGAAACAACGGCCAGTTTAACGCCATTGGAGCTGCTGCCGCGTGTCTGATGTCTGATGACTACTCCACCTTCCGGTCCAAAACACGAAAGCTAGATACCAACCGCCGCCCCGCCACCAACCAGAGAGCCGAGATCCTTGCCATCATCCTCGCCTTTGAGTGGGCGCTAGAGAAGTATGAGATGCTACATAACGAACCTGTTCTCCATGTCGCGATCTTCTCGGACTCGCGGTACGCAATCGGATGCATCCAGCGGATCGACAGATGGAGGGAGAACGGCTGGGTGAACTCGAATGGAGACCCGGTCGCCAATCGCGATTTGATCCAGCAGCTCTCCTATTTGCATGATAGCGTCGCAGCACTCGGCCAACTCAACTGCCTCCACATCCCGAGAGAGGCAAACCAGAACGCTGATCGCAAATGCAACGAAGCTCTTGACGAGATAGAGAATCAGAACTCAGTTGTTACCCGTGCCAATATCGATTACTTTTACGATTCTGGTTTCTAGGCCGCCTACGTCCAGCCATCAATCAGTCACAGTCTCTTCCCCTACCCAAAATCCTCCGACGACTTCCCTTTATCTCATGGCATATTTGTGACTCGTGGGGTTCTCAATAATTCACCCTTTCAGTTCCCCTTGGTTGCCCTAGAAATTGGGCTTCGGGATGCATTCGCTCGACCAAACCCGAGCCAAGGCCGGAACCGAAGCGACTGATGATCCAGACGCAATACGGAGGATAGCTGAGAATAGACTCATCAGGGGCGGCATTCGGATGTAGACTCCGCGGGCGAATTGCAAAATACAACTCAGGTATCGGGCAAGGTGAACTGGCGTCATGGTATATGTAATTAGGAGGGCTCTCTTTCGGCGTCGAGACGATGGTTCATTACGGTCCCATCAAATCGAGAACGCTGGTACTCTCATAGTGTTTCACCGTAAGCATTAATACGACTACAGATTCTCCTTCTGACTTCGCATCTTGTCTCATTTGAGTTATACATATTACATTCATCTTTAAGCAGCTCCTTAAATGCTAAATACGGATGAGATCGCTATGCTAACATGAAGACCAAAGATACCAAGGCAACTGCGCCAACGTAATTCTTAGAACATCGAGTAACCGTACCGCGTCCCTCTTGACTCGCAGTTGGTGTAGGCACTGAAGATGTGGTTGAGCCTGTAGATTCTGGGAGTGTTGACGTGCTTGTTAAGGGGGTAGAACTTGGGGTTGTTGGCGTAAGAGAACTAGTACTTGTTGATATTACAGTTGATGTCGTATTCGCAGGACCAGTTACAGTTACCGTGGTACTGCTATCCGCCTCGGATGTGTTCGTGTCGCTCGAGGCAGCTGCGGATGTTGTACTCGAGGCAGCTGTAGTTGTTGGACTTGAGGATGGCGTGAACACCTTCGATTTGACCCACTGAGCCGCAGCGCCAGAGTAAAGGTCGAAGTAATTCAAATGATGCTGGACGACGTATGTCCGTTTGCCGTCACCCTGGGCGCAAATCGGGTCATCGCCATGGCACCAATCTTGTAGCACGCCCGCATACTTATTGATCCCCGCAAGCTGCCCGCCGGTTCGAGGAAACAGACCATTGATAGCCGCGCCCTCCAGCGTATTGTACGGCTGGTTGGCAGTGTGGCGCGTATCACCGAACAGAAGCGCCGCAGCGACTAGACAGAGTGTTAGCTTATCCAAAAGGGACCGAGATAAAAGAAGTGGAAACTGACTCTTATTCCCCGGCGTTGAATCCGGATCCAAGGCCGCCGCATCAGGTGTTTTACACCCCTGAAAGAAGACGCCTCCGCCACCGCCAAGAATATCACCCACGACATGCGCGCCTTGGGAGTACCCACTGATCACGAGCTTCGTGTCGGGACATCTCTTATTGTATGCAGTTATCTGCGCAATGCCAGCTTTCCGTCCCTCCTCCACCGCGCTGCAGTACTCGACCTCGAGCGCATTGTTGAACACAATGTCCTCGTAGTCGCAAGTCTCGAGCCCCACAAGCGTCGACATGATCGCCCCTATTAACTTGCCCTGCCGCCCGGGGTACGGCTCGTTGTTGCCGCGCGACAGGAAGACGTGGACGTCCCTGCACTTTCCCGCGCCCGTCTCCTGCGCGGCGACGAGCGCAGAGGCCGATAGTAGCAGAGCTGCGCGCGTTAGATTCACCATCGCGAGCTAGCTACTGCGCGACGAATATCACGAGGTGGAAAACATTTTCGGATATTATTGCGACCAACGGGGACCGCGTTCCTTTTCAAGGAGCTGGCTAATATAGACCCCTGACCTAGTGGCCAATGAGACGAGCGACTAGGCAGATCTATGCGATAAGAAGATTCATGGATGGGTTACATCGGGCCACGTGGAGATCCCTGCCGAATCCGTATTGAATAGATTATCGTAGCTGCCAATATCTTGGCTATATTGAAGGGGTCGTTTGCGTTAAAGCTTAATGTGATTCTTGGGGGGTGCACGTGATTCCCGAGAGCGCACCACTACACTCGCTCTCTCAGAAGTATATGAGATTGAGGTCATCGTGAACACAGTCGCGAATAGGTATCGTACCAACCCGTAAACCGACGTTGGTTCCCAACGAGGAAAATGTTATGAGTCCCTACATCAACGCGATGATCCCATAGCAACAAGCATAGCTACTGTATGACTCATTCTTGTGCACGTCCTTCCCTTTCACTTTATAATCGGAGAATAGCCTCTTGACCCATATCCAACGTAAAGTGGTTTGGTGGTCTAGTGGTATGATTCTCGCTTAGGGATAACCCTAAGTCAACGACTTGCGAGAGGTCCCGGGTTCAATCCCCGGCCAAACCCATAATATTATGGCTTCGCAGTGGGTATGCCTTCTTTTTTTCTTCTCGCTCCAATATAGTGTCCCGGTGTAACACTTTAAGGGTGGGAAGTCTTTTTCCAAACAACATTAATGATATCAAATTCTGCTGTCTAGTTGCTGTCTAGTAGCTGGCTTAGCCCTTGGGTCCGGCTTAGGCCAGTGGGTACTCGTATCCTAAAAAAAATTCGCCGATGCGGATCTAGTGAACGGCATACCCAGTCGTACAATATTATAGTCAAGTGGACAAGCGGGTTGCTATACTAAACTAGTTCCTAGTTCTATCTGTCAAAATGCATGGCGGGAACGAGAAAATACATACATGAAAATTTCCTCTCACGTCGTTTATTCATAAATAGTATCTCTAATGTTGAGAGTAAACGCGTGTATAACTAGGCGGATTTAAGCAGACTGGTTAGCCCTATATTAGCTATGATAGACAACTACCATGTACTCATATATATTTATAATAAGGGAGAACACAAATCCATACGGAGATATATGTATAACTGAGAAGGGAGTCTGAGAATACCCTTTTAACCATTGATTTCATTGATCGCCCTATCTTTTCTCAAGGATGACTTATGAGCTACGGTCGTACGTCGAATCCTGCCCGAGGAGAGGCAGAGAGTGTAGCCTTAAAGTGACAACTTGAAACATTGACAGACCCAATCTAGGAATCTCTAAGACAATGTCGCGCTGTAGAACATATAATACCCGTAAGGGCGTGATAACTTGATGGGCGTTGAGCTTGGCAGATCGCTTGTCTCAGGTAATGCGACGCCACAATCGATACATCCTTCTGCATTACATCACACGAGGCTGGCCACGTCACTCCGTAAAATATCTCATACACATGAGACTCACAGGTCGCCGCGAGACACTCACAAGAAGGAATTCGGAGGAATATACTGCAGAATAATTGGAAGCCATGCATTCTTTTGGTTATGACCGCATCATTCTGCATGCGCTGCTCAGTAAGCCCCAATCTCAAAATCACTCATCCCGCCATATATACACCCGTTATTACCATTGTTGAGGACCAATTGCATGTCAGGAGAAATACTAACTCTCTATCGTTTTTTAGGCTTCTCTATACCCACAACCATGCTGTCGCTCGCCGAGTCAGTAGTTACAACCCCGGAACTCCCATCCATTATGGGCAGCCCGGGAGCCACAGTCCGTCGACAAGGCAGCGACTCAACACTGTTATATTTCCTGGACAGCGGAGCGTCCGCCGAGAACATCACCAGTGTTCCAACGGCCGGCCGGGTGTTAATCGGGACATCTGACGGACGTCATTTGAAGCCGTTAATCACGGGCCAGAGATATCCCGATGGCGTTGCCGTGTCGTTGGCGGAAGGCAAACTCTTCTGGTCCAACATGGGAGACGCCGGTGCTAGCGATGGCGCCCTCTTCAGCAGCACTGTGGACGGCAATGCCGTGAAAACAATCGTTCCCCAGGGAGTGATCAATACCCCGAAACAAATAACCATCGACCACCAAAATTCCAAGCTCTACATCGCCGATCGCGAGGGGATGAGGATATTTCGCTGCAACTTCGATGGCTCCGATCTAGAAGTATTGATCCAAAGCGGGAGTCTAGAAAAGGAGGACGAGAGGAACGACAAGACACGGTGGTGTGTCGGCATTGCTGTGTCACCCCGCACGGGGAAAATCTACTGGACGCAAAAGGGCCCATCTAAGGGCTTCCAAGGACAACTGTTCCGAGCGAACATGGAATTCCGCCCTGGGCAGCAGGCGGGGACACGTGACGATATCGAGTTACTCCTCGAAAACTTGCCAGAGCCCATCAACCTTGATATAGACGAGGCGAACAACACGATATACTGGACGGACAGAGGGGAGCTTCCGCTTGGGAACAGTATCAACCGTGTGTCGCTTGATAAAGTAGAGCCAATACAGGAACGGAATGCCTCTTCCATACCATGGCTTGAGGGGAAATACGAGATTCTCGTTCGCAATCTGCACGAGGCTATTGGGATTAAACTGGACTTGAACAACCGTCATATCTACGCTACAGACTTGGGCGGCGCGGTGTATCGGTTCGATATGAATGGTGGGAATAAGAAGAAGCTCTATGAGGATGGGAGTGCGTATACGGGGATTACTATTGCTAGTATTTAATTGGAAGATCCTTTGGAATAGGTATTGTTTCGCGTAGAGTCTGTTATCTCCCGAGACGCGCAATGAGTGTGAACCGTTACCACTCAAGAACGTCTTCACTAAGTGAAAAGAGTGACTGTGTCTCTTCTAAGTTCGCCCCTTATTGCTTCAAAGTACTCCAATTTAGTATAATGATAACTCCGAGCAATGCCTATATAACCAAATGGGTGGCCACCATGTCTCTTCGCTATTTAATTTTTAAGCAGGCTGCGTATGGGTCTTAAACTGAAGCAATGGGTATGTTATATCAATTGTATTGCCATCACATCTAGGACTTCTTGCATTTAGGTAGCGGGACCAATTACGAAAACGGAGTCAACCGGAGGATTAAGTTTTTGGGTGTAGTGCCCGCCATTAATATTATTCTTTGCTCTATTCGTCTGATGTTTATGTGTCTTGACGTCTATCGTCTCTGTATCTCTATTCCTCGAGATCCCTTTATCAGTCTATTGCCCGCCTGTTTGTTTCTGGTTTAGCCCAACCCAAATCCAGTTGCCGCTGAAATCCGTATCCCGAAAAAAACAACAAAACGATTTCGAAGAAGCCCCAATAACCCGCAAAACACCGGAAGTAATCAATCAATTACATGTCGTCAATGTCGCGAAACCAAACGTGATCGAGGGCTTCCTGCGCCGTGATTCTCCTCCGGGGATCGAAGTTGGTCATCTTCTTGATGAGGTCCTTGAAGTCTGGATCGAGGGCATCGCTCTTCCAGAGTCCGAACGGTCTGCGGGGGTTCTCCGAATTGAAAGAGTCGGCCATGCGCCAAAGCTCCCTGGTCCAGGGATGTTTTCGGCCTAGGTAGTCGATGAAGGATTCGAAGTCGTCCCATTCGGCAAAGGTGGATATTTGCCGTTCCAGAATAGGCTGTGTGAGATCGACGCCGGGTGCGCTGTCAATTCGGAAGATGACCATCTTCAGGCGCATAAATATGAACTGGACTAGTGTTTAGTAACGTAACAGCATAATAAAAACATAACATAAAAAAGTCGGTGAACTCACTACTAGCGCCAGGGAGAAAATATCCGATGGCTTACCCACTGCGCCCTGCACGTGCGCCTCCGGACTGCGCCAGAACTGGTTACCGACCTGAAGCCCACGAAGAGCCTGTCCAGGTGGAATGTGAGTCGAATCTTCTAAGTCCGATAGCTGGACTCGGTCGACAACAATTCCTTCTGGCGTGTCGCGATAGTCAACCATGATGTTGTTGGCCTTGATGTCTAGAATAGGTCAAGTCAGATATCTGAAACCCGAGCTTAAGTCCGAATGACGAGCTTACCTAAGTGCGCGATGTTCTGGTCATGCAAGGTGGAAAGGCCTCTGAGAGTATCTCTCAATATGCGCTTTTGCGTGCGGACAGAGAGATCCTTAAAGGCGAAGTTAAGTAGGTGATCCGTCATGTATTCATTGACGAACATCTTCTGCTCCGGGACGGTGTCGCGCAATGCCCGCAGATAGGGCGAGTGATTAAATCTCAACTGTAAAGGGAGCGCATAATTGTATTCGCTCTCGAAGAGGCTCTTCAAGACGAACATCTTTTCATTCGCTCTGTGACGTGTTAGTTCTCCACTCATAGCGTCAGAGGGAGGAGACAAAATTAATTGAGCTAAGCTATCGTACCTAGCGAGATAGACCTGGCGGTCTTGTCTGTCCTGCAGAACATTTTCAATGGTGTATTCGCGACCAGAGTAACCCTTCAGAATAACGCCGGGACCGAATTGTTGATGATGGGCATAATGACTGACACTATGCGGAACGGTGCTGGCCTTGCGAATGATACCTCCGGGAGGAGCTCCGGAGGTGAAGTGAGATGATGTAGTGGATAGCGAAGCTCGGCCAAGTTTAGATAGGGGTTGTTTGAGCGCGGTCAAAGCTGCCGAGGAGACGGCGCTGCCGCGCATGGTATCTCAATAGGGAAAGAAAAGGGAGTTGTTGAGTTGGGAAAAGGAAAAAAACGAAGATGGCGAATTTGGTAGAGGACTAGGAATCTCTCACTGTTTGTTTTTGTCAGTAAGAAACAATAAAAAATGTCGCAAAGCTTTCGTGGATTTGTTGGTGAAACACCGCAATTATGAAAGGAAAAGACGAGACTTCAAGGTTCAGAAAAAAAGACCCAAACCAATTGCCCAGTTGCCCCTCCAGAGTCCAGAACCTGGCTCCAGTCTTCGGACGGGGAACACTGACTAATTGGCTCCGATGTCCCCTAACTCCCCTAGCAAGCACCAGTGACTGCTGCACGGCCAGGTGCTGGCACAGTAAGTACCCCCACTTTTGTGGCTCACGTGGCGAACAATCAAAAAATGAGTTACAGGGCAACCTGGAATTTTCGGTGTGGTCATTTGATACGTACCTTATTAACAATACACCGCACTGCACCTTATGGTGAAGATTGACAGTGTGCAATATGTAATGAGCCGACTTCGCACACGGCTCTAGTAGATCGTTCTAGTAGGTACGTACCGAAGGACCTACGTCAAGTGACGACACTTCGGGACGGTCGATAGCTCTAGTCAAGCAATCAAGAATTATAAAGGAGACGATGACGATGTTAGTATTATTATTGCAATTAAATCAATGTAATGATTCGGTGGAATCCGATTGCAACGCGTCGAGTTGGCTGGAATGTGTATACAAATTGATCAATTGATGTCTTCAGCTCTTGGCCTTTAATCAGAGCCGCCGTGGCGCTTTTATCAATCGCTAAAAGGAAACCTTGAAGTCCAAGCTTTGCAGGCGGTACTTGTAGCTCTAATTTCAGGGGCTCAGGTGCTTAAATGCTTAAGCTGTGACCGGCAAGAGCTGTTATGATTTTACAAAGGCTTATACGGCGGCTTAAAAATTTAAAAATTTAATCTTTTTCGCGTTTTACTTGTTTCGGTAGTGTTTATAAAGTTAAGTAAATAAAAAATCATATAAGCTTTTAATCGTAATGTACCGCGTTAATAAAAATAATAATTTAATTTATTTTAATAAAAATCAGCGTTTTTTATTATCGTAAAAGCTTTTAAAATTTAAATTATAAAAAGTAAAATGTTTAATAAACTTATAATTTATAATTATTTTTATAATTATTTTTATAACGTTTTTTATTTAATTTATTTAATTTATTTAATTTATTTAATTTATTTAATTAAATCGTAATAATTACCGGTCGTATTTATTAAATAAATTAATAAAAACTTTTATATTAATATAATAATTAAATTAAATATATAAAAAATTATTTATATATTTATTTTTATTATTTAAAAAAATATAAAAAATTATAATTAAAAGTTAATTCGAATCTTACGTTTTAAATTTTATATTAAAATATAAAAACGATAATTTAATTAAAATTAATTAAAAAATAAAATTAATAATAATATAAAAACAATTTTATACGATTAAAATAAATCATTTTTATATTTTTTATAAACGTAAAAAAATTTTTAAAATCTTATCGGTTAAAACTTTATTTTAATTATAAATGAAATTAAATTATTATTACATATTATTATACTTTTAAAATAAAAGAAATTATTAAGCACCGAAGACTATTAAAAAATAATGATTAAACTTTTATTATAATTTAATTTTACGATGTTAAATGAATTTTTAAGATTTATTATTTAATAATAATGTTGTGTATAATGTTTAAAACCACACATTTTAGCTTAAAAATAACCTTAAAGCCTTACATAGTACCTACCACGTAAGTCCGTTTTAAATCTTATTATTAAATAATTATAAATGTTATATAAAATAATTAATTATTATTTTATTATTATAAGTGTGTAGCTTCGTATTTATAAATTTTTTAATTATAATTAATATCATGTGATAAGTGGAGATTTAACAATTAAATTTTAAAGACCCACTTATATTTGATATACTTTTTTAATAAAAACTTTTTTATAATCTTATTAAATTAATATCATGATATTATTTAATATAATTTTAATTTAATATCTTATTTTTTATTTTAATTTAACCTTTTTTAAATACTTTTACTTTAATTATAACTTATATATCTTATAAACCGACTTACCGTATGAATTTAAACCATTTTTACGTTAATAGTGTTTTAATTAAATCGTTTATTTTTATTTTTATTGAAAATATATATTTAACTTATATCGTGCCACGTTTAATTTTTTAATATAATTAATAATTATAAATATTAACGTATTATAATTTAATTTATAATTAAGTTATCTCGGTTATAACTAGTTTAATCGTTTAAATATTATCGCATTTAATTATAATTCGTTTACTTTTTAATTTAATACTTAGTTTTTTTATCATATGATTAATATATAACATTTTTTTAATAGTTTAAATGAGGGTTAATAATTTAATTTTAATGATAAACGTGGTAATAATATCTTATTTATTTACTCTTTATTTAATTAATCTTTTAAAAAAAGTCATAACATATACTTGTAAGCTTTTTTAATTTAAATTATTATCGGTAAATAAAACATCATTAATTATTATTAATATATCTCCACTACCGAATTTTAAGACGTAATATTTAATCTTATATAAATATACGATAATTTAATCAACGGTTTTTTAATGGATCTCATTAAGATTTATAAAAAATTAAATAAATTTAAATACTACGAATATTATATTTAATTTAATATTAATCGTTTTAAATAATATTAAGTTAATCTTACATTAAAATCTTTAAATCTTATAAGATAAAATATAATCTTTTTACGATAAAAGTTCATTAAAATTTATAAAAATAAATAAAAATCTTTTAATTAAATTAATTAACTTTAATATCTTTTTAAAATAAAAAACTTAAAATAATTAGATTTTTTTTTATTTTCGGTTTTAAATTATTTCTATTTTAAAAAATTAATAAATATCACTCCCATTAATCATTTTATAACATTTTTTTAATTTCTTAATAATCTAATTTATTATAAATTATAAATGCTTTTTATATGTTATTATCACATTATTAATATAAAAAAATATTAATATTTTATCTTTTATATAATAACATGGTTTATATAAAATTACTTTAAAACTTAAGTTTATTAAAATCTTTAAAAATTTTTATTGTCATAATAACAATAAGATTTATAAATTATATAATGTCTTATTTAATTATAAAATAATTCTTAACTTTTTATAATTAAATGGTATTTATATATATATAATGTTTTTTATAAAAGTATAAATAAAAATGTTTATTATATTATATTAAATTATCTTAAAATTAAACCTTACCATTAAAGTTATTAAGATTTTAAACAATTTTTTAATTAAAATTATTACATACATTTTTTTTAAATGTAATCCTTTTTATTAATCTTTTTATATAACGAGTTGTGTTTTATACTTTAAAAATCTCCCATATTTATTAAATTTATAAATATATATTTACATATAATTTAAGATTTAATGCCTGTTTATTTTTAAGTTTTTTTTTTTAATTTTAATTTATAATTTTATGATATTATAATTTTTTAAATGATTTTATTTAATTTATTTAAAAAGATACTTTATAAAATGGTTAATTAACTTTTTATGCCGGTGAGGCGTTTTTAATAAAATGTTTTTATATAGCTTTTTCTTTATTTATAATACGTAATTAATATTAATATAATTTAAAACCTTTTATTTAAATTATTTTATAAGTGATGTTTTTATGTTAATAAAAAAAGTTACTTTTTAAAGCTTAAAATCTTTTAAACTTATATTTTAAAACAGATTTTAAAGATCCATATTCCTATTTTATATTAAATGATATAATAATGTTGATGAGGGACTCGAAAAAGATATAAGTAATAATTTAAATTTAACAGTAATATATAAGTATAAATTATTAATACTTATGTCATTCTTATTATCATCATTTTTAATAATTAACTTTATAGTTTTATATAAGTTTTTTTATCGTTTTAATACTTTTTTTAATTCATTTAAGTTAATTTTATGATTTAAGTTTTTTAAAGCATGTTTATTAATTAATTCTTAGATTTTTTTTATTAATATTAATTATAAATCATTTTAAAAGATAATTAAATTATTATTAAAAAAAATTTTTTTATTAAAAATAATATCTTTTATATTAATAACCTTATTTAAATAAAATATTTATATTTAATAAATATTAAATAATTTATATTTTATTAAGTAATTAATTTATATTTTAAGGCTTAATTTATTTAATTTATTATAATATAATTTTTTATTATTAATTATAATATATACCTTATAACCATATACTTATAAATGTATTTAATTTAAACGTTTATTAAATATTATAAGTCTTTTTAATTTTCTTTTAATAATTTTATAAAACACGTTAAATAATAATTTTTATTTATTTTTTATTTTAAACGTCTGGTTATATAAATATGTCGCCACTTTTTAAACTTTTAATTATAAATAAATAAGTAGTTTAACATTAACACATATAACATGTCTTTTAATTTTTAATACACCTTTTAAACATTTAATATTACCATTTTAAACTTAAGTATTAAGTGTTAAAAGTTTGATTTAAATGCTTTATATTTTTATGTTTTAATTTATTTAAAGTTTATTTATAATAATTTTATTATCAATTTTAATCGCTTATACTTTAATATTAAACTGTTATTCGAGCTAATTAATATAAAAATATATAATTTAAATTAAAGTATCGGTTTTATAATCATTAAAAGTATAATCTTAAATAATACCTGACATTCGATAAATGAATATTAAGTATAAATTCTTGTTATTTAATGATTTTTTATAATTATAAAAATCAATTATTAAGTGTTTTTTAAAGTTATTATAATTAAATCTTAAAGCTTTATAAATTTATTATTTTATTTTTAATATACCATATACCTCGTATTTAATACCGGTAGGATTATAAATTATTACCTTTTAAAATAAATTTATTAAATACTTTAACGATTATGAACTTAAATGGTTTAACTTTTAATGTTATATTTAAGTATTTTTAATAAAAAATATTTTTTTAATTCATGAATTATAATAATACTTTCATTATATCTTTTAAATATTAAAAGTGGCGTTATATTTTTTAATAAAAACTTTATATTTTAATACATATTAATTATATATATCTTTTATTTCTCCTATTAAAATATCATCTTTTCTTTATAAAATAATTTTTTTACTTTTATTATCTTATTAATATTTATAACTTTTTAACTTTTTAAAAAATATTAAGGTTATTAATAAAAATAAATAATAATAATATTTTTAAATTTAAATATGATTTATCCAATTACCACATTCATACACTTATATATTAATATAAATAAAAATTTATCTCTTAATTATAAATTATTTTTAAATAAAACTTTTCTTTAATTAATCAGTTTTTATATTTAATTAATTATTATAATAATGTTATTATTATTAAAAAAATTTAAGTAAAATAATAGATAACTTTTAATTTTATTAATAATAAATATTATAAATATATCTCTTTTAATTTAATTATAAAATTAATTTTAATCTATCAAGCTATCTTTTTTTATTAATATTTATAACTTAAACTTACTTTTTTTTAACATTTTTAATTAAACTTAAATTTAAAGATCTTTTAAAACTTTAAATGTTTTTTTTTAAATATACTTTTTTAAAGTGAATCCCTTTTAAGTTTTTTTAAAGAAAATATAAAAGTATTTAATTAAATTATAAGTTAATTTATAAATAAAATAATTAAAAATCTTATTTTTTATATATTTAGTCTTTTTATAAGATTTATGTTTATTAACATTTTTAAGCTTTTTTTTTATAACCATTTTTTTATTTTTATAATTACTTGTTTTTTTATTATTAAATTTAATCTTAAAAGTATTTTTAATCACTCTCTTAAACTTAAATATAAACTTAAATATTACTTAATAAAAATCATTAATGATTTTTTAATATATAATAATTTTATTTATAATATGTTTTATATTTAAGATTTAATACGATTTAACTTATATAAAAAAAACATTTTATATTATATTTAAAAAATTTATTACTTATAAACTTATAATTAAAACATCTAAAATATCATAAAATTTTATTTTTATAAATACTTTTTTTTAATTATTTAATTATTATAAAGTATTTCGTAAATTTTTAATTAATTAAACCGTTTATTTAAATTAATAATAAACTTTTATTTTATCGTTTACTTTTAATTTACCATATACTACTTTTAAATTAATATATTATTTTAATATAAATAGGTTTATAAAATAATATGTGCGTTAATAATAATAAGTAATGGTTTTAATAATTTAATTTATTAGTTTAAAAGCATGTTATTTCTTTTTATTAAATTTATTTAATTTTTTTTTTATAAAAAATATAATCCATTTTAAATAACTTTTTTTTTAAAATAATAAGATTAGATATTTTTTAAAATTTATTTCGTATTTTATATTAAATTTTTTTAAATTTTAAAATGGATGTATTATCGTTTATAATTACTTAATTAAGTAATATCTTAATTTAATTTTATTCGGATTAAATTAAGACTTTTTATTTCTTATATTTTACTTTCTTAATAAATAATATTATTAATTTAATTAATTATAATTATTATTTCTTAACTTATTTTAAGATTTTATGTTTATTTATTTTAAGTAAAAACATCACTTTTTAATTTAATTAATCTTTTAAGCTTTATAATTCACTTTTAATAATTAATTTATTAATATCATATAAGGAACTCATTTTAATAACACATTTATATCTTATTATTTTAACTATTATTTTAAACTTTTAAGACTTAAAAAAATAATTTTAAAAATATTATTAATATTTATTTTAAAAGATCGATAATAAAACTTTTAATTATTAAATAATTATAAACGTTATATAAAGTAATTAATTATTATCTTATTATTATAAATATGTAGCTTCGTATCTACGAATTTTTTAACTATGACTAGTATCGTGTGATAGGTGGAGATCTAATGGCTGAACCCCAGAGACCCACTTATATCTGACACCTACAACCAACATCACCCATCGTGTTACCCCGGACCTATCTATGTGAATCCCGAAATCCGACCCTTAAAACGAGACAACACCTGGACAAAAAGAAAAGAAGCAGATTAGTCATATAGTCACAACACCATATCTTACAATATCCTCATCACTAATACAGAATATAGTAGGATCATCTAGAATTGAAGTACGGTCATCTGGATGAATCAAAGCCGTGTACACAAATATGAACATGAACTTTTATCTAGTGTACAGTTACCAATCTTTTTACCCCTGCATACTCAACTCAAGGTCAAGTACCCCAGCCAGAAGCTAGCCAATCTGCCCATGTCAATCACCAAGCATAGTCTAAACAAAAGAAGACAAAGGAAAATATTCCGAGCCCTTCCAGCCAGCGAGTCCAGGTCTAATATCCATGCCCGCCGGAAACCCCCTTCCTATCCCTACTAGTCGTACACTTATCCTATATCGTACAGATACAATCTTCCTGTATATACAAACTGACATTTGTTGTTGCTGTTGCTCATGCTGTCGCTGCAAGGCTCAAGTGCTTACAGGTAGTCATCTAGCGCCAACCAGAACGAAAATAAACCACAAGCTTAGTTAGCCTCCTGCACCACACGCGGCACCTCCTGCAGAACCTCTCGCTCGCGCATGGGACCACCAGTAGGCTCGGGGCGGTGTGGCTGCGTGAAGTGGGGGAGCGTGATGGTCGTCGGGATGGGGAAGCCTTCGCTGGGGCGGTGGTGCGGCCACGAGAACACGGGTCCGTGCCTCTGCTCGTCGCGCTTCTCGTTGCTGGTCTCGGTCGTGGGCTCCGCGGCGCTAGCGGTGCTAGTAGTGGTACCCTGACCCTTACCCTGGCCGTGGTGGTGCTTGCCGTCGTGAGGCTTCGGGCCACCGGTGGGATGCGGATACCCGCCTGTTGGGTGCGGACGTCCACCGGTGGGGTGCGCGGCGCCTGGTGGGTGGTGGTGGTGTTCGCCGCCGTGGCGCTTCTCGTTCTCGTTCTCGTTCGCGGCGGACGTGCTAGTGGGCTGCGCGGTGTCGCCGGTGGATTTGTGGCCCGGGTGCTTACCGGTAGGGTGAGCGTGTCCCTTACCGTGGTCTCCGTGGTGCCCGGATGGGTGCGGGAAACCACCACTGGGGTGAGGCCAACCGTGATGAGGGGCTCCGGTACCGTGGCCCCAGCCCCACGGTTTCTTGTGCTCTTCCTCTCGCTTCTCGGGTGGGGTCGGGCGCGGTCGACCGGTAGGGTGTGCCGCACCGCTGGTGTGGTGACCGTGGTGCCCGCCGGTTGGCTGGGCATGGCCCTTCCCGTGGTGTTCGGTGGAGTGGGTGTGGTGACCGGTAGGGTGAGGACGGCCCCCGTGCTTAGCCTCGTCTCTCACCCATGGGCCGCGCTCGCCAGGTCGTCGTGGACCACCAGTGGGATGAGGGTACCCGCCGGTTGGGTGAGGGAAGCCACCAGTCGGATGGGGATACCCATGATGCGGCAATGTGCGTGTGGTAAGGGTGGTGTGCTGGTTTCCAAATGGGGCTGCTGAGCTGCCCTGCAGTGTAGCGGCTGCCGCCAATACAGCAACGAATGAACGCATGATTGATATGTGCTGTTCTGCAAGAATTTTTTAAAGGAAAAAAGAGGTGTGCTATGCGCCTTCTCTTAGATATCGCTTCGTCGACAGGCCAGCTGGAGCTGCTCTGGTTTCTATGATACTGGTGTTGGATGATTCTATTGATAGTGAAGAGAGAATTCTAGACCAGAACTGAGGTCGATTCAACTTCCTTATATGCTTGATCATTTTCTATCTACAAATACTGAAATGCGTAGATAACAGTCACAGTATTATTGCTGCTTTCTAAAACCCTGCCCTGACGATGATCCTGAATTGCACGCTGACTTCATCGTCCTGTTGATCAACCTGATATCAAGAATGTTAGATTTGGCATGACTCGCGGTACATAGCGCGACGCTGTTCGTCATGGTACCATTCTACGCAGCCGTTAGCCACCAAGCCACTAGGATTGGCGTCGGTACCTATCGTAAGTGCAACTTTTTACCACGGTTGATAGCATCCCGTCGATGCACAGCTCCAGCTAGCTGCCCTTGCCGTTGAATCGGGACCGATCAGTAACAGGGGCCTTTCGTCTGAGTGTAGAAATGGTACAGAAAATTGCCTAACCCGTGAAGATCGTCAGTTATCCATGAGCATATTTTGACAGGATGGAATTATCATTATCAATATACTACCTTGTATGTAAACTATCCTTAGGGATTGCAGTAACTAACTAAGTGGTGTTTAGCGGTTCTGATAGCTTTAATCCTTATGATGCGTGGAGGATTTGGATGTGCCTCTTGGCATTGTCATTTGGTCCGTTAGGATTACGCGAGCCAGATCCAAAACTGTAGTGTCCCTTTGTTCCGCTGGCACCAGCATGGGGCCAATAACGTATACGTACACACTTGTATGTAAGGGACCTGGGGGTGGTAATAGCCGTGGGGACGAAAAGAACACTACACGGAAGAGGTTATCACCACCTTGGAAGCCATAGACGAAATGATTGAATTAGTGTTCCCGATTCAACCTTGCGAACGGGCGTCGCACAATCTACCGCACATGGGTTTTACGCCAATCGTTCCCGGACATAGAGATCACGTATCTTAGTCGCGCCAATATGGCCAATGAGAATCGGCCCCCAAGGGCGTGCCTCGAGTCCGTTACTCTAATTAGCGAAAGCTCCCAGAAACTCTCACCATTACAAATACACCGCGCAAACCCACACTGTCCGAAATAGGTAATCAAGGTAACATAGTTCGGGGTGCTATTTAAAGCTCCGATGTCTCAGCGCTGTTCTTTTAGTAGAAACATATCTAACTATAAGATAGATCGACCTTCATCCCAGTGTCCATCTGTTGATCTCGAATAAGTCTAATCGCCGATTCTCGCGAAATACACGCGAGTTCGTAAGCATCACTGTGTAAACGCGACGAAGCGAAGACAATTGACGAAGTCGGTTCTTGAAGCCTATTACACCCTAGCTTCTAGAAGCTTCACAGAGAGAAAATCGCTCGGGGAGAAAGGAATGGGATATTCCCACGCTAATACACATGGAGGCCCAAGTATTCGGTATGTAATTGCGTCTAGATAGGATAGTACTCCTTAGCTTAGATCCAGCGACAATAGTCCTAGTTAGTTGATATGCAAAGAGGAAACAAGCTTTCTTGTGCTCGACGCCAGGTTCTTGGCACATCCCATTCAGGAACACTTCTAATTACCAAGTCCATCGCTTGGCTAGTATTTGACTGTATCACAATACCTCATTCGGGAATCCATCGCAAATGCTTCACAAAGTTTAAACATTTAAACATAAGATCCGAATTGAGAGAGCTGTGTAACAGCGCGTGTAGATACTTGAAACATATTCACTGTACAGCCGCCCACGAGATCTACAACTAAAGGCGACGCGCCGCAGCCACGACGTCATACCGTGAGATCACGTCAGACTAGGCCCATATTGGTGCCGTAGAATTCGAGCCAGCAAACAAGCTCTAAATACAACATGAATCAGTTATACGGCGCCGGCATGTTCTAAAATTCAAAATCGCGCCTAGTACCTGCATGAAAAGCAGCCGCATTCTATTTTAGACCATTTTTTACCTTGCAAGGCTTACGTATGCGTCTCGCCTAACCAACGACATAGAGCGAGATAAGGATATATATCTCGGCCGAGCGTGTTGATATGCACGACTCGTGGAACGCATACGAACCCACAATAGTTCCGAGGACATAATTATAAGAGATAAGAACTGACGTAGTTTCAACATTGAATATACGGGAAATCCTAGAGTTAAGCATTTTCAATACCGGCTGCGCCATCCCGTCCGCCATCTGCCGTCTACCGCACCAGCGGCAGCGGCAGCGGCAACGTGGTCAGACTTTAGGACAAACAGGTGCCGTGCGGTATGGAATCACATGCTGGTCTATTCGTTTGGGGGCTGACGTCGTTTGCCGCGATTTCGCTCGCAGGAATTCGCCTTTTACGTAGTTCGTGTATACGGCAATCCGTAGGATTTATCGACCACAACTTTAGTCATCCTACTCTAGACCGGTTCAAGAATATGAAACATAACGGCTGGAGGATTCTCAAGGCATATTGAGCCCCCGGATTCTTAGCGGCGAGAAAGTAACTGGGCATGTAGATTACTAAGATGTTAGAATACCGTGGGCTGAAGATCCACCATTTCGATGTCCGTCAACGAACCGTCGTTAAAGCCCTTTGAGCTGTAGAGTGAGTGTGCATGGTATTTTCAGTTCCCCTTCACGAAAACCACGTACATATTCCTATCTTGGGCGTCGGCTATCCAAAGTAGCCCTCATCCGCTAATTCTAGCTCCATCTTCTCCTGCTATGCTATCAAGCAATCAATAAGACGTTGAAGCTCCAGCATTGTTACTTCAGCCCTATCTCGATCCCTTTATCTCATCTGCATGTATACCATCTTCGACAGACGCAAGCGGCTCTCCTCTCAGCCACCAACGCCATACGACCATACAGACAGCCGTCAGAGGCACCACAGTAGTGAAGTAGATCCAAATCTCCTGACCGTTGTGGTCGAATACAAACATATTAGTTGAGAATACCGAGGCCACAAACGCGCCCGGGAGGAAAAGAATCGTGATAACAGATAGCGTTTTCATCGACATAGAGTGTCTGATCGATTCGTGCGCAAGATAATACTGCACCGCCGCATCATGTTGGGCGATGAGACTATAGAGCTGTTTATTGTCAGCGAGATCATGCCAGTACGTCTCATAGAAGTAAGTGCCTACCACTGTTGTCAGGCTGTCGATTCGACGAGGCAAGTTTGCAAGGCCGTGTTCACGCATCTGCGACAGGCCCATGTACAAATTCGCTTCTTCAATCAAACGCGTATTTTCCAAGTCACGCAGTAGAACCTTCCCCATTTCACTCTCAAACTGTCGCCGCCGCATGAGATCTACAAGTTTCATTCGGGCCGTGTGTAAGCTGAGGCCGAGTTCGCTATATCTGGATCCCTTGTCGCGATTTTTTGGGTTGGTTGCTTCGCTCAGCTGGTGAAGCAGTTTGAAATCGACCTCCTGGATATTCCTATATAGGTCGTCGAACTTATCGGAAGTTGTCATAACGTGGTTTTCGAAAAGCTTTAGCAGAAGCTGCAATGGATGACGATACGCTCCTGTGCAGTTCTGTATCTTTCTTCGAATTCCGGAGATATCAATTGTTCTATCGCACTGAAGGATACATGCGGCCCTAGTGGGCTCGTCGTCTATGACGAGGGCTACAGACCAGAACCCTGAGTCATAGAATGGAGTTTGAGAGAGGTAGGCTTATTGATACAACTATTAGCAATGAGTTTGTAAGGTGATTTGGAAAGGGTAATGCCTTACCAAGGGAGCGCCCGTCTTCGCGCCGATTACATTGGCAAAGGCCAGCGTCGTTTCGTCGAAGGACGAGGAAGTCGCGAGGTAAACGAAAGAAGTTGATTATAGAGCTTGCTGAGTCTTCATCAAGCATCATATTCAAGTCCTCCAAGTTCCTGCAGCCTGCGATGTCTTGCGATTTGCGTCCTCTTAGAGAAACTTAGTCATGGATTTAGATAGAAGTGACACGGTAGGCTTACAGCATAAAGAATACAGGCTCTTGAGCCGGTTGTTGTTTGTCTCCGGGTATGCCGCCTCCCTTTACTAAACATCAGCGAAGATAAGCCAACGTTAAACACATTGTACTTACCGAACTTAGGAAAGGTTCCTTCATCCTGACCCAGGGAAAATATCTGTTTAGTAGCGCCTCGCTTAGACTCTTCTGGGGCCATTCTTGTAACTTCAATTCGGAGGGGGTTAAAGATTCTGCTGGCCCCCAAATTTTAGCGTAGAATCCCTTAATATCCAAGATCTGATCAGACAT
Organism: Hypomontagnella monticulosa; assembly: GCA_902825475.1. Classification (NCBI taxonomy): domain Eukaryota; kingdom Fungi; phylum Ascomycota; class Sordariomycetes; order Xylariales; family Hypoxylaceae; genus Hypomontagnella; species Hypomontagnella monticulosa. The sequence continues at coordinate 1,950,665 of CADEBF010000008.1, forward strand.
CCTATGTTCTACTTCCTCTCTGACTCCTTCCGCCACACTATCGATCGGCGCCAGGACATTCGCATCCGACTGAGACTCTGACTTGGAAGGAACCAGTATTGACACGCTCGTGTCTGTCTCGGATATATGCCTTTGGGTGCCTAGTGATAGCCCCAGCTTGAGACTCATCAATTCAATCTGCCCTAAGCGTTCGGGTTCCACCCCATCGATGCTCGAAGCCCGGATTCCTGGGTTAAATACCACAGGTTCGTCTATTGCTCCGAAACGCTGGGACCGATTGTCCATAGGACTTCGGAAGGAAGCAAGCCCCGATAGTTCCAGCCTTACCCGGGCAGTCATTTGGAAACAGTCTTGAGTCGTTCGACGTATCAGCAGCGCAGCCCTAAGGGTGGGAGGGATTCCCTGCTTATTCGCAGCCTCGGAGATCTGCCAAACTGCACTTTTGGGTTTCTCGCGATTGTAGTTCGTTGCCTGCACCATACCGAGCAGTGTGATACCTGTCCCGATATGTCCGTCAGGGGGCGAGATATCTTCGGATATGTGCGTTGGATCCTAAGTATGGCTGTAAGTATCATTCATAACTAACGATTACTTCATACTTGACGCATACATAGAAGCAACGCCCATCTGGGGCAATTTTGAACACCTCGAGATCAGAGCGGGCAGCGGTGCCGTTCTTCGCTTCGAAGGTGAGTTTAATCTGGGCACCCTGGATGCGATCACCCGTCCTTTCAGGTGGGATTTCGAACGTAGCTTCAATCACAATTAGGGTAGCTAGAGCGCCATCGTGCTCTATTCGCCCATGAACGACATCTGCCAACTTTATTCTAGATCGGACTGATCTAGATTGGTGAAGATGTAGGGCTCGAGGGTCCTCATGGGTCAGCTTCTGGGCCATTATTCTCTGAGTTAGTATGTCGAGTAGTTGCTAGCGAGTTAGGTCCTCGGATGGACTTTTCTGGGACGAGACCCCCAGAACGGATATAGCAGTAGGTGAAAACCTACCCCAAAGGCGCCGCCCTCTGAACTATAAGCCGAATCAAGGACCACAACGTTGTAGTGATGGTAAGCTGTTGTGTATCCATTGGCATCACTCTCTGATCATCGAGCAACCAATAGAACAGAATCGATGCTGTTGATACCGCTTAGATATACCGGATATAAAGCAGACCGGTGTTGTAGTAGTAGTCCAAGGTGTCGATCAAGCCAGCTCACAAAGCATCTGCACTATAAATATAGGAATTTCAATATTTCACTCGATTCTTTTAGGCATATTGAACATCCCCCTCCCCTTGGCACCATATACACTGAAGCCCCAGTTGATGTGTGGCGTACATTGGCTCCCCAAAGCAGAACGCCATCACGTTCAGACCTATCATTGAGGAGATCGCAATCGTAGATGCACTGGCATACCATCCTTCGGGTGTACGGGGCCGGTTCCAATGCCGTAAAGGCGCTGTCCATTCACAACATGAGTAGGCGTGGCCTTAGGTCCTCTGCAGAGAGTTAGGTCAGTAAACAGGCTCGTAGTCACCACTGGTAGAGCAGTGTATAGAACAGTGAGTCACTACTATCGACACTTACTGTTTCTTATCCCATTCATCCCAAGCTTCCTCGATGTCGAACGTACGCGCTATCAACACGGAGACTAGTCTCAGCTCAATCATCGCCAGCTCCATCCCAATACAATTCCTTGGGCCCAAGGAAAACGGCGTCCAAGCTTCCTTCGTAGCGACGTACAGCGGGTCGCCTTCGGTGGCGAGCCAGCGCTCCGGCAGAAACTCATGCGGTCTGGGCCAGTAATCAGGATTGCGTTGGACTCCTGGCGCCGCCAACCACTTAGATAAAAGAGTCAGTAAGCAGTATTTAACCAATAGATATTGAGTGTGGGGGGTTAGTGTGACTCCGCGGAGATGACTTGTCGTTTCGATTCAGGGGTTCTAGCTTCAGATACGCTAAAGGGGGTAGAAGAATTCTTAATGTCACTTACAGGCCCGAATCCGTTCATGGGATATCTAATCGGCGATCCTGGAACAGTGACGGCAAACCCGGGGGTGCTTTCGCTTTCACGCACGGTTGCCGCGAGAGGATACAGTCTTAAAGTCTCCTTAATGACACCTAACGTATAGGGGAGCGAGTATAGAAGGTGAGGTGACGCCGTTAGGACCTCCATGGCCTTATCTGGATCCGGCCCTAGCACAGCGTCGTGTTCGGCTCGCACCTTTGCTAAGCAGCTGGGGTTGTCTTGCAGTGCCTTCACCATGAAGCAGATGGTCGATGAGGTAGTGTCGTGGCCGGCAAAGATGAACGCTTTCAGGTTCGCAATCAGCATGTCAATGAATCTGGCATCAAGCTTCTCTTTGGATGCGCTGGGATCGTCCTTGTCAATGGTCTTCAGGGCAAGATCCACTATCGTCTTTTTCTTCGAATCGGCGATGCCTTCCGTTCGCAATTTGTTCTCTATCTGTGGTAGTAAGACTTTACGCATGGTGAGGTTGTTTCGCTTTATGGCCGAGTGGTGCCAAGCCCGCTGGCCGAGAGAGAACACCCGCGCGGCATTGGCCATCATTCCCATAAACCGGATCTGGTCCATTAGCGCGGCCTTGAATGGACTAATAGACTGACGCGATTGCTCATGAAGCCTTAGATCTCTACTTGGTGTCAGCAAATCGTGACATAGAACCAGGACGACTATGTCTTCGCTTACATGGATGCTCTCACGATGATGTCGAAAGTTAGGTTAGTTGTCTTTTGCTCGAGCTGGAAGACAGGTCCCCATTCTCCATTCTTCCCAGCCAAATCCCTGAGTCCACTCACGAATACTTGCGCCTCTTCGATAAGCTCCGGGAGCAGGGCGGTTAGATTTCGAGGACTGAAGCCATGGCTAAATCTTGTTCGCCACCTCTTCCACAGTTCCCCTTCCGTAGATACAATATCTAGGTGATCCGTAAGGGGCGACATATATTCAGCGGTGACGGGATCCTTGGGGAGACTCTTGGTCTGTGTGAACTGAGACGCTGCTATGGGGTCATACACAAGTGCAAGGGATCTTGCTACCGGCCAGAGGTCGACATAGACAACCGGCGGCAGCTTCTCCATACCGGGGAAATACTTTTCGACATTTGCGGCGAGCCATCCGTGAAACATGTATATATTCACATCTGGAGGATGAGCCGCGCGAAAGTCACCGAAGACAGGAAGATGGCCGAATATCAATGAGTGAGGAAGCATCGGCTTAGTTAAGTCAGTTATATCCGACGTCAAGCCTCTTCGGACGAGTGCTCGGACTTACTATTCCTTGGGCTTTCAATGACCTGACTCTACTTCGTTCAACATACCCTTGGTACAGGAACCGAACCAAGAGCACGGCGACAACAGCGCCGACGCCTTGTAGTAGTAGGATTGGTCGCACCGCATCGACGCCAATGACACTATGTAGCGCCATTTTGTTTTGCTGTGGTGCCACAATCGGCGTGGAGGGTTGGCGAGATTTGAGACAACGGATCTTATGAGGTCGGTCGCCGATACCAAGATCACTCTTTGTTTAAGCTGCCCCCAAGCTGCAACTCGTCGAATTGCGAGATAATTCAAGAAAAGGAGAAGATAATCGGTTCGTGGGGCAACATCTTTTCGGATTATTCGGTTGAAGGTTCAGTTTCATTATCTATCATACCTACTATTTATGCTATCACTCCATATATTTTCCTTCTCATAACGCTACAGAATCCTTCGCTCCACCAACTCATCTCATTGTCATGCTATTGAGGTATGGTAAGTTTTAGCGAGCTCTGCTTAACTCTTGGCATTGCCCACTACACAATTTCTAAATACAGGAGTCAAGTTGCGAGTCATCATTGAGCCTCTCGCTCAAGGGATATGTGACGTTAATCAGTAGGAATTAGAGGCCAAGGAAGCGTACAAACAATGAACATTGAAGTTTGCTGTACGAAATAAGGGTCTCTGTAAGAAAGTAGCGAGGGGCCTGTAGTGGGCTTATGCAGAGTCGCATCAGCCCCTAGAAAATTCCAGGGGTTGAGTGGTCTGGCCATCCCGCCTCAATACGAATACGGCAAATTCTCCAGCTTCCAGCAACTCCAAACGGCTAGGGGTATCATGGAGGCGTCATGACTAAGACCCCAAGTATTCATACTTGTCGGTCTACGGAAATAACTACTGCACGCGTCGTATATATGACGAAAAATTTAGCTGAAAGCTCGCACTGCAAACTCAGCCGCAAAAGACCTACATGTACCTACTACCGGGCTAGAAAGACAGCTGGAGGGACGGGTCCTAGAATTAGTTTATTTCATTTCATTCGTACGCATATCGTTCATATTCACGTCGTCCGACTTTGTAATACAGCAACGGTGAGTCGTCGATTCGAACATGGTAGTATCGAAACCGGACATCGTCTTAGATGGGTGCATGGCCAATCCATTTTCGGCATCGCGCTCCGCTTGGTCTTGACTTAGCTTCCAAAAAGTTCAGACCAAATTACAAATACACGCGCTTCGCTTCGTCAAAGCGGAATCAATTCTACATAATATTAAGTATCGCGTCTAACCCTAGTACTTCTTTGATATCGTGGGATTACCAGGAATCGCGGTCAGCCCTAGATGCATTGTCAGTCTCTTGAACTATTCGCAGGTGTCGATAACTTACAGGAGTCAATGTCCTCCTTGACGGTCTGGTCGACCTTACACTTGTTCTGGTCTGCAATGGATTGCGTGGTGAGTGTAGGACAGGTGACGTAGCACGGCGTGTCCATCGTCCTTTGGAGAGCATCGCCTTTCCAACCAAACAAGTAGTCACCGTGGCTACCGTAGCCAGTGCTTCAAGTCCTATGTCAGCTCATTCCATTGACGCATTTTACACAGTTTCAGTTACTTACTGGTCACCCATACTCCAAACAAAGGGCTGCGACCCATCCTCGGGCCAATCTTTGGGGTCATTGAACTGGCGAGTGTCCCAGATGGTCTCATACATCAACTGAGGCACAGGAACAGGATGTGTCTCTGGGCATGGACCTTGCGACTCGAAGGTACCGCTGGCTGGGTACGACATGTGGCTCATGTGGTCCACACTATCAAGATTCTTGCCGTCCCAGCAACTATTCTCAGTCAGACGACTATTCGGCCAACTCGACAGACACGCAAGTAGCGTGGTTAACTCACGTAGGGAAACGAGTGTTCGCCATGATCCCGGCCGGGCACGGCTTGTTGGGCAGATTCTTGGTCTCGGGGAACCGAGTACTCATGTCCTGCAGACATGTATAGGTGACTTGTCTGTACCTCTCTGCCTCTTCCGCGGTTCGAGCCATCACATCACCTATAAGCATGCGGAATCCCTATACATGTTAGCCCATCCCACTCCAGACTGAAGGACTATGAAGACCGTACAGGCTTGAAAGCGGTGACTTTGGACCGCTGCTGGTAGTCACCCAAGCCATTTTGCATGTAGTAGACGGTCATGCCACCCTCGGCGGCGTCGAAGCCGACGTTGGGTCGGACCGGGACACGCTTGAAGGTACCATTGCGGGCCCTGAAGAACAGGACGGCCGTCCAGTAATTGGAAGTATCCTCGGTGAACTGGCAGGTTGTGCAGGTGGACTCGCCGGGCATATCCTTGGCGGGATCCATAGTCACATTGATCGAGTTCTACATTAATTAGCCTCATGTTCTCGGTACCCGGTCATGTGAGCTATAACTCACGCCACCAATAATCTGGTGCAGATGGGGAGATGGCGCCATACCCGGGTTGACCAGAGGGTCGATACGGTCAACCACGAGTTGGGAGCACGCGAATCGAATCAGCGCACTAGCCGGTGTGGCTAGTGCTAACGCAGCAAGTGAAATCAACTGCATCTTGTCTCTTCGACGTCAGGTTAACCGCCCGGCGATCGTTGTAGGAATAGGGATGGGGAATATTAGAGGGGGTTGCAAAGTAAGACTCGCGGTAGGTTGAACAGTTTTATCCATTCGTAGACCTACAGCAGGACCCTACCACATTTTCGGGTTCGCCATCCTGTCGGGATATAATAATAGAACAGCAAAGATTATTAGATCATGAGGCTTGGTTTTGAGTTGCACTCAATATCCCAACCATATCTACGTGCAGTCCCTTCCAGCTCCCTGCTATCTTAACGAAGCCTTCGTAGCCTAGAACCAAATGTACTGTTCATCTACCGGGCGCTTGCCTAGCCTATGTGAAGTCTTCTTCCTACGAGCCTGTCGAAGTCAATATTAACCAGAGTGGGGTTAATTTGGTTATAGCCTCTGAACAACCCCATGGGGTTGAGAATGAGCCGGGCCAATCAAGTGAACCCTATACTCTAATAAGCCGTCCTATCAGCACTGGTCTCAGTTTATGCCATGACTGATAACCCGGTTCTTGAGTGGATACATACCCAAATACATCAGTAGATTGCGTCACTGTAGTATCTCGTCTAAGCATATATATGTAGTGGACGTCCATAACAAGAGTTCTACAGCTTCACATATCTCTTCTATTTGCAGTTCAATTAATAGACCACATATTCATGAGATCAGTCACGACACATACATGTGTTATAATGGTTTGAGACAGTTAAGTCCGGAAAAGGGGGTCTGCCTGAGTAGTCAGATACGAGGTGAAGTTCATCGCTAGGATAAATACCACTTGTTAAACAACGTGAACATGACATCATTGGCATAATCAAGCATCTTGATACTCAACTGGACCAGAATAAGTGATATAATATCGGATAAGACCAGGTGCATCGATTCGGCCCTTTACTTACCGTAGATGTATTAGGTCATTAGTACACTTAGCTTTCACCACTTTACAAGTCACTACTAGCTCTCTATATAGATAGCATTTAGATAATCAAGCTAGTGATATTTTTGTCAAACTAATCTAAGAGCGATAGGCTATGCCCTTCGACGTATAAGTCCTACTATCAACTCCAAAGCAGCCAGTTCCCCAACCATACTAAATCATCATAAAGCCGGATAACTGGGATACGATCAGGATTAGGAGATAAAATAGTTATAGATACCTATATATCATCGAAATAGGATGAAGTTTTCGAATTTATGATTAACGACGAGACTCTCTGTCCGTGGCCACATGACACTACTGAAGTGGACTATAAAAAATACATAGAGCAGCTTTACCTCCCTGAAACAATGGATGTCAATCTTCAAGTTAGGACGCTATCCAATCCCGTAAATAGAGTTGTGCTATTCATCAAAATGAAACGAGGTGGACATAGATGTTAGGAATACAGAGATAACGCTGCTGGGTATAGTTGATTCATCTTCTAAGACTGTTACGAGTGTTGGTAGTAGTTTAGCCAATCCACGAGATTTTGGTGACCGAGCCGGAAGTACATGCCGCAAACAGTCAAGTTTTGTTGCACAACCTCCTCCCTGACTTGAAAAGCACGTGTGTACTAGGTTCTTAAGTATTATAGACACACATAGCCTCCAACGTGTGTACTACACATACATATGTTGAAGACTGTGTATTTGATCTAACGTTATTGTAATCGGTCATAGGTGGCGCAATGGTGATCTCTACCTTCACAGCAACTCAATGCATACCAACAAGCATAGAGACAACCACAATATTAGTCTAAGAGTTTCAGGTTTATTTATCTAAGGTTTATTTTTCTATATGTGGAAGGTTCTTGGTTCTCCTTCAAGTCCCCTATTCAAGGACTAACAGAGATAAGAGACTAGCTCCGCTCCCTAACACACAAAGGTGTTGAATTCCCAAAACCCCACCGTACATTGGCACGTGGGCTATAGCCTGGTGGGTAGACTACGTGGTTAGGGATGTTGCTTCGGTGCCCATAGTAGTGTTCTTATAGACGACCTCCAAATTGCCATTGTTCAATATATTCGATAAAGGTATTATCAAATCATCGTGTTGGCGCCGGTTCAACTCAAGACAGTGCACCAACGTATTATTACATGAAGGTAACTTGACGGTTCATGCAATAACTCTTACTCTGCCTTAAAGGTCTATACCAGAGTTAGTAACATAAAAATAGCATAATGCACGACAATCACTTCAGAGTACCACAATATATGACAGCCTCTAGATCAAAAACATAGTAAATTTATAATTCTCTAACCGGCCACCTAACACCAGAGGACCCATATATACAGCTTCAGAAATCTCAAAAAAAAACTTTATGGCGAATGCCTTTAAACACTCGCATTGCCTTACTCTGTCTTAGCAACGGCACACGCGCAGAACCTGATAAAATGAAGTCAGCTTGATTCGCCCTTCCATGAGGGGGCTATAGGTTAGACTTACTTTCCCTCGCGGCCCTGCATGCATTTGGGTCCTTTGTTAGGGTCCTTCATCGAGTTGCCCATGGCGCAGACTAGGTCCTTGCAGTCGTGGTTGTGCTTGCACTGGTGGTGATGCCAGCCGCCGGGGAAGCCAGTCGGATACGCGTGGCCGCCGGTTCCGGTGACAGTCTTGAACGTCACGGGGATCCCACGGGGCGGGTGTTGAGGATAGCCCGTCGGCTTGGTGGGATGGGTCGTTGGCTTGGTGGGGTAGCCTGTTGGCTTGGTAGGGTGGCCGGTTGGCTTGGTAGGGTGGCCGCCGGTGGGGTATGATGGCGGTGGTCGATGGTGGCCGGGTAGGTGGACGCCGGTAGGTTGGTGATGAGGTTTACCGGTGGGGTGGTGGTGAGGATATTCCCACTTGGGGTGGTCCGGTGGCACGATGGGAGGACTGACGCCTCGTCCTAATGATTTTACATTAGACTCTCGTCTCTAAGATTGCTCTTAGTCGGATTTAAGACAACTTACGCCATTCGGGCATATTGTAAGGTAGCTCGGCCTGAACGCCTGTCAGGCAGATGCCGACGAGTAATGAAACCAAGGACGTCTTCATCTTGAATGTGGTATTTGATGTAATTTATTGATATGGATATTCCGGCGCCGGTCAAACTCGATCTTCTGTCCTATATCTCTAGGTTGTTCTGATGCTATGAGTCTAGAAAGAACACAAATTTCGAGGTAGATGGGCAGTCTATATATAATAGGATTCGATGCAGGAACAACTAACATTCAAGCCGTAAATCGCCTCTTTACATCACCCCGATGCCATCAGCACAGCGAAAAAATACGTAGGACAAACATATGGAATATTGTCAGAAAGATCCAGCTAATGGAGCGCACATGGAATTGGGTCCTCGCAGGATCTTGCCAGGATTTAGTCCCTTGTCACGATCCGCACCTTGTCGATCGTTCCCGCTGCAAACCCAGTGGCTTGCATCAGCATTTACCGAAGATAGCAATGCGGCAACCTTCTTTCATCACCTCCACCTCAATCGGTGTTGATATTCGCCCACCAACAGCCTAGGAGGATTTGACGGTTCAGCAAGGCACTATCGGTAGAAGAATGGCGCCAGAGGTCGTTAGCTACCGAGCTGCAAATGGCAAGTGAAAATAACACTTGCACATACAAACAGACCAACTACACCAAAATCCAACAAGCATCAAATAATAGCAAAGATGTTTAAGCTGATTCAGCAACCTGTAACGCGCGGCATCGATAGATCTAGCTCTGGGAGACGCAACCGAGCCACACTCGGATGTAAGGCGTATGTAAGCAGCCCAAAGAAAGCGTCGCCATCGGACACCGAGCAAATGCAAGATAACAACAAATAATGAGTCCTGTGCATGAATCTAGCTGTGCCTTACAGATTGACAGATCGTATAGCATGTGCGATCGGGATTCTACATCATTGGATAGACGAAGCTCTGTGTAAAGTGAGAAGAAAGCGTCACAGTAGGATAGCAAAGCGTCATTTGGGATGAGAAAGGATTTAAAGGACATGAAAATCTCGGCTGTATCCCCTGAAGTCAACCCCCACATCATCCATGGGTCGATGCCGTAGGAGAAGCCAAGAGAGCCAAGAGAACCCCTGGCAGTGCCCACTAGTTCCCGCACGGTCCAGTAAGGCATTTATCTGATGAACCAATGAGATGATCGAATCTTTAAATCCCTTGATGCTAAATTAAACTTGGCATATTTTCAATGCCTAGCAGTGACATCACTTCCAAAATTCTTCTTGACTTCAATGCTGTTATCTGCCTTACGAGTCGCGTAAAGATACCGTAAATATTAAAGATATTCGCTCGTTCCGAAGAGTACGTGAAGACAAGCATGTTCTCGGCTCATTCCATGATTGTCTTACCTCTACTTCACTACATAGTACGTTATAGGTATTACCATAGGACATAAGCCTTGCGGTACAACTAACCTAGGACATGTTCCCCCGGCTTGCCCAAGTCGGGTGTTTCATATTCCATGCCACGACGAATCCGAAAGTGTCTTTTCATTCCGATTACTCTACCACCACGTTCTCCGCACTAAGAGACATACATAAGCCGTAAGCTGAGTTGAGCTAAGTATATAATCAATAGATTCAGCCGCCAATTACTGATTTAGGACGGATATCGTCCTATCTTTCGCCAGCTCGCGTTATGTTCCCAACTAAGCCCGACGATTCCTTCCTCTCTCAGCAGGTACTTAGATATCTTTAGGTCGTACATATCTACTCGTCTCCCGAGCCTCGACATACCCGACGACGATATATTTAATGCAGCCGCAGACGCCCCAGTCCTGCTCTGCGTAGCTTTTTGGTGTTTTTCGGATCGACATCAGCGATCGTCGTGAGGCTGCTGACAAGAGTACATAGCTACAGGTGCGAACACGTTTCCTCAAAGCGTTGCGCGTGCCGATCAATCAATCAATCAATCAACCTTGAAGTCCATCTCATCCACAAATCACGCAATACTAAGTAAATCGAAGTTCTCTCGAAGTTACGCGAATCAGAAACAGGTTCGCATTAAACAAAAAATATTAACTAATTATGTACCCCTCATGGCCGGGTCCGTTGCGGGTACCAGACCACCGCCGCACGAACCCGCTAAGTTTTAAACGCCGCTCATTCTAGTTTGCTAATGTACAGAATATCACAATGGTCCGCGATAGATTTGTGTGATAGGATCTCCTCGGTCCCTGCCTTGTTGTGATGGGTGTGGTTGTGGCGGTTGTGGCGGTTGCGCTGGTTGCGCTGGTTGTGGTTGATATGGCGTCGGATCGCTTTCATATGGTGATTGCTCAATCTGATCAAGTTCATACCGCATTTGATCATAATTATACGGCGGTTGTAGTTCATAGTCATAACCAGGTGGTCCATATGCACTGGGTGGCCCAGACGCTCCAGGCGGTCCATATGCACTCGGTGGTCCATATGCGCCGGATGGTTCATATGGTCCTGGTGGCCCAGATGGCCCAGACGCTCCAGGCGGTCCATATGCACTCGGTGGTCCATATGCGCCGGATGGTTCATATGGTCCTGGTGGCCCAGATGGCCCGGATGCTCCAGGTGGTCCATATGCACTAGGTGGCCCGTATGCGCCGGGTGGTCCGGCTGGTTCATATGGTCCGGATGGTTCATATGGTCCGGGTGGTCCATCATATGCACTGGGAGGTCCAGATGGTCCAGACGCTCCAGGTGGTCCATACGCAGCTGGTGGTCCAGACGGTCCATCATAATCGTACGCGCCGGGTGGTCCGTACGCAGCTGGTGGTCCAGACGGTCCGTCGTACGCACCGGGTGGTCCATACGCAGCTGGTGGTCCGGACGGTCCATCGTACGCGCCGGGTGGTCCGTACGCGGCTGGTGGTCCAGACGGTCCGTCGTACGCACCGGGTGGTCCATACGCAGCTGGTGGTCCAGACGGCCCATCATACGCACCGGGTGGCCCATACGCACCTGGCGGCCCAGACGGCCCAGATGATCCAGGTGGTCCATATGGTCCAGGTGGTCCATACGGTCCGGGTGGTCCAGGTGGTTTAGGGGGGCGAGGATTGGCATCCGGTGCATTGTACATATATTTACGAACCCATCGCTTGACCATCTCATCGGTCTCACCGTCAAAAGCCTTTTCCTGCGCCTTAATTGCTTGACTTAGCAAGCCCTCCACCCTCGGGCGTTCTTCCGGTCGGTAGTACATGCACTCATATAGAGTCTGTCTTAGATCGATATCGATGTAGGAAAAGCGAGGGTCGTCCATCAGCAGTTGACAAAAGGATATTTTCGAATGTCGTGGTACTTTCAGGCCATGGCTTTCCTTTTCTACATGTTGCTTGACGAGACTATCAAGGCCGTATGTCATGGCTGAGGCCTTTGAGAAGTTTAACCCGGGCGGTACAACCGGCGCTGGTGGTGCAGGCCCCAAGTTCTGGGTGATAAGACACCACATCGTCTATGAAAGATTAGAAATAAGTATTGACGTCTATCGGCATCAGAATGATAACTTACCAATGCTACTTGATATATGTTCATCGGCGGTCCGTAGTTCCCTGCGACAGGAAAATTGCTCAATGCACGCGAATTCTGATCCTCGTCCACGCTATCCCACTCGGGCGCAAATTGCTCCTTGGGAAAGTTGTTAAGTTAGCTCACAGCTGTTCGATGACGGGGAGGGGGGATAACGTACAGGCGCATAGAAGCCATGCTTTCCAGTTCTACGACGACGCCAATAGTAGTGACTACATAGTGTTTCTCGGTTAGTGGTCAAGTTTGTTCGAGGTCCAATTCAGCGAATATGTGTTACGTACTTGATTTTATTGGGCTTTACCACCCCTGAGCATCCAAAGTCTCCGAGCTATAACACATAGTCAGTTGATACTGCCAGCTTCAAACTACTCGGTAGTTATGGGTGCTGTTCACTTACCCTTAACCGAGGAACTAGACTGTGCTCCTCATGTCCTTTCTTACCATGTCGCCTTTCAGCCTCCAACGAGGCCACCCGCCGCGCCGCCTTCTCCAATACTTGTTTACGGAGCGTAGGATTGCGATACAGGGGATTTTTTCGCTTGGGTTCCGGTGGTTTGTCTACACCGGGAACCTCGAGTCCGTCGACAAATACTAGGAGGCGTGAGTCAGCTCTTCACAAATACTGTACGCACCTAACTTACCATTGGAGGGATCAATATCAAAATGGACCATCCTCTTCGCCCTCCATCTCCTCTTCGCTGGAGGGACCTGCTCGTCCAGATCTTGCCCATCCTTTTCCGCAGAGGGACCGGCTCCCCTTGCGCGATCCGGATGAAACTTCCTCGGAGGATATTTCATGGCCAAACAAGATTTCACCACTAGTAATATAAGTTAGATAAATCGGAAAATAGAGGGCTTTAGATATCGTCTCAACTTACAACAAAGCCACATGGACCAGAGGACCCGATTAGGGATCATCGTTACCATGTTTCCCGGCGCATCTGCCCGTAGTCTTTGCGCTAGATTATGAAGGGAACCACCTTCAACATACTCCAGGAACATGTAGTCGAATCGTTCTAATCCCTGCTCAGCATTTTTTTGATCTTGCTCCCACATAGCAAGTTGCCTTTTCCACTTCTCCGCTCTAGCCAAATCTTCTGCCTCTGTCCGCTCATGCGGTAGCTTCTTTGGTGGTGGTTTCTCTTCCACACTGTCGTCCCCACTAGTATCGTTTACACCTGACGAATCGTCGAGAAATGGTTTCTCGTGGAAGAAATCGTTCGGCTCATAGATTCCCATGGTAGCCGGTTCGACTAACTGAATACAATGCGCTGCCCCTGCCATTCTCTATTCTTGGTGAGTACGTCTCCTATAATGCTGAATAGGGGTGTCCCTTACCTGTGTTTCTCTTTTTTCGTACTGGATCTGGTCGGAATGCCAACCAAGCTTGCTGGCCTTAACTACGATGTCTTTAGCTTGGCCCTCTCTTGTATATTTGTAGTGAAGCGCGATTCCCTCTGCGAAGTCCTGAGTTAGCATATTCCCCAGCCAAACACGATATAAAAACCCCAATTATATGACAATACGAGGAAGATTCAAATACCGGGCCTCCCGGTGGTCTACTTACGGCCTCCATGAGAAATTGTCTTCTGGTACCTGAAGTTAGGATACATCCCGAAGTGGTCTTGGATATAGGCCCCCCTCAGCTTTACTTCGTCGAAATCGTCGTCGCCAGTGGCGCTATAAATGTCGTCGTAATCCGGCCGAATTACTGTATCTAGTGGGTATTTGTCTGCCTGGAACCCATACCATTGATTATCGAATAGATTTCGGTTATGATCTGTTACTGTCTGTATTCTGTATTTGCTCTTCGCGACCACGTCCTCGTCCCAACCAATAGGGTTTCCGAACAGGCGGTAGACGCCCCATTGTACCCGATCTAGTTTGAGCCTCTCGCCCCAGTTTCTGGGATTTCCACCGTCAGCATAATAGGTATGGCCTGTATGACTGCTGTAGGGCTTCTTAGGCTTCTTGGCCTGGTTGGCCGCTATGATGAGTCGGGCCATAGCTTGTGTTTATCTTATCAGGTTAATTTAGAACGTGTAAAAGAAGATTATCAATGCTAATGTCTGAAGAGGCCAGGTAACCGGAATCCTGAAGGTGAACTTGCGTGTTATATTGCATCGTAGTTGAATGCCATAAGAATACAGGTTCGTTGTACTCCTCATACACAACGGAATACAACAAAGGCTAAAACTGAATCATAACACATTCAACTTCATTCAACATCCCGAATAGGGCATCGCTTATTCAAGTATCTGGCGAGTCTTTCTCACTATTCTTTCCTATCTTCGAGATCATTAATAATTTGCCAGCATTTCCTTACATTTCCTTTTTGTCCCCCTTTTGGGCTGTTAGAAAGGTTTGATGTAACCCCTAAAAGAGTTGGTTGGGCCACATTGTAGTCATTGTTATCGACCTCAATGTTATACGCCAAAAGAAGACACAATGGATTGTTGTAAAACAATTGCTTTGATGATAAATTAAGACATAGAGGAATAACTTACAAACGATATCACGCAACATACCTACCTAGGTACCTAGTAGGTATGCATATTTTATACATGGTTTATGCGCCCTTAACATATCGCCACCTTAGACACAACTTGGAAGTCTTGAATTAGAAGAAGAAAAAAATGGGTTAGGCATCTACATATATCTAAGATATTTTCTAAATACGCCTCAATTCATTCGACATTCAAGTGATTTATTCGAGATTATCAGATGACGTGACTCTGCGACCCTTGCGAAGAGCCTCAAATGCATCAATGCGTCAATGCGTCATTCTGCAGGCAAATGGTTCTTCTTGCAGTTCTCTAGCCATCTATCTGACAGGTGCCAGCCCTAGAGATCAATTGATCTTGACATCTGGGTGTTTTTATTGCCAGACCAGTTGACCGTCATGACCCCTCATTAGGTACTTGTACCTAAAAAATAGGGAGAATCAGAACCACTTTAGACGTCACCCCCCACCAAAACTGAACATTTCGAAGCTTAATTCCCCGCGCTGTTCCCGCTTCTGGAAGTCTGTTTAGTGTGGTTGACCTAATAGACATAAATTATGACATCACCAACCATCATCACCATCACCACATGCACTTCGCTTCTTGTACTGCCTGCAATCATCATTGTGTAATTTAAATTCGATTCTGTTCCTCAACTATTTTTTTCTTCAGTACCTACAATTAATTTCCGTAAGGCCGTCATTGAAGTAAAAGAAAATTTCAATTAATTACAATCAGTCAATCCTCCAACTCAAGAACCACGATACTTCAACACCTCCTACAAACACCCAATCCACATCACCATGTCGTTCCTCACAGAAGCCGCCGCTCGTCGTCTGGCACTCACCACCAGAGTTGCTGTCATCCCAGCGCCACGACATTTCAGCACCAGCATCGCCGCACAGAAGTCTGTCACAGAGACCGCGAAGGACACATTAAAAACGGTAGACCGCAAGGTCTCGGATAAGCTTGTTGACGGTATTAATGCTGGTGGTAAGTGGCTTTCAACAAATTCACTCACACTCGCGAAGCATAGAAGCAGCATGGATTGGCTAACCGGTTACCATAACAGCGAATCTTGCGTCGAAAGTCAAGGGCGAGGCCAACACCGGCAAGGTCAAAGGCACGGCCGAGGAGATCCGCGGTCAAATGAAAGGCGAGGCGGAGGAGCTGAAGGGTAAAGCAAAGGGCGCAGCTCATGAAGTAGAGGGCAAGGTTAAGGGGAACCTATAAAAGTCTTTTTGTTTGTTTGATTAGGGGGAAGATGTGCCAACTCGACGCAGAAGTTCATCACCGTAGAGGGTTGGTCTGTACCATTATGGAGTCAAGGTTAGGGCATGAGAAATGATACGTCAAAATGATTAAATGAATCATCGTCTATGTGTATCAACGTTGTCTACCAATTAAATATCATTTGAAGTAAAGATTCGAGCACGAATGGCTGATGATAGATGTTCCCGTGTGTATGCTTGTATCTACCTGCTTGTTGTCAAGACCCAGCAACTTAGCAAAACCGAGTACAACGTTGATATCCACAGCAAGAATACTGGTGAATAGCATTCACCAGTTCCAACCAACCAATACGATAGGTAGGACGGGAATGGCCGTTTGATGCGGGTGTGTCGCGATGTACATGCACCGTGGAAACGAATGTTTTTATAGAGCATTTCAGCCTCTAGAGTCACAACTAACACATCCATGTCACTATCCATATCCCAGGAAATCATCAATCAAAAGCGTGGCGAGTTATCGAACTGCGGAAGCTAGCTCGCCGACGAACTGAAGCCATGTCGGCATGTAAGTCAGTTTGGAAACAAATAGGTTAGCCAAACCTACGTGTCGACTAAGTCACTCTGTTTGGATGGACTCTCCAATACTTCCCAATACACGTAAGGAGGTCTAACCCAAACCGAAACACTACCTAGGTATTCGGCGGGTTGTTATTTACGAAATTCAGCGGGTGTCTATCTGTCGTACATCGTAAACGTATCGGCATGTGGCCCTATACAGGTTGCTTAGTTACTGAGGACGCAAGTTGCACTTAGAGCAAGCATCATGATTCTGGATATCTCGTAAGTCGCAACTTCGCAACTCTGCCACGAATATACGTTCGTGGTTTTATGCGTCTAGCAAAGCCGTGAGTCGCAATGGTTCACTATCGCATATATAAGGCGATTCGCCCTTCTGTTCCGAGTTGAAGCAATACCAACACACCACCATTCAAAGACCAAATCCTAAGAAAGACACCATCAACCGACAAATCAAAATGCCGAAAAACAGTCTGATAGCGGATCATTACTTCAACTATCGCTACCCGGAAATCAAGGCGCACTTGAGCCTATACGTCACAGACTTCGAAGATGTCCACTTCTTCGTCTCCGAAGGGGACAACGCGCCTTACCTAGTCATCATTCTGAAGGACGTTTCCTTTAGAAACGACATGATAGTGCACCAAATGGCAGTAAGCGAGGAAGTAGAGAACGCCTTGCGCCTTATGGACACACGCCCGGACTATCCCGGCACTTTGGAGGACATGTTTGAGTACGTTGTCGTCAAGAAGAGCTATGTTAACCCGGCGGGCGGTTACTACAAGATCATGTGGCCTCGCGAAGTCGTTGCGCCGAATGATATATACAAGGAGTAGTGGAACGCACTATGGATGCAATGGATCCGGTTGCGGATTGATAGGGAGTCAAGTCTACTTGGAACACGCAGCAAGTACGGAATCAAGGAAAGCCGTCGTTCTAAGATATGTTAATAGACATTCGCTCCTTTAGAGCTTTGAGGTCTGCTGTCTAGCCGCTGTCCTTGTTGATAAACAGTCTTGATCATACTATCTCATTAGTTCATCTTACTCTCAGCAATTGCTTTCTAATGTCTGACTTCTTCGTTTCTGTTCGTCGACAATTCAGATATCGTTCATGATTTTCTTTTCGAAGTGCAGTAATCATAGGCTCCTGGTTGTATTTTGAGTACGATGCTGCAGTGTATCAATTAAAAGGACAGAATAATACATCAGATACATGTTCCAGTGGGATAAGCACATACCCATATCTGCAATGTCAACTTGAATCATCTCGTATGGCTAGTTTGTGGTTGCTAATTCCCAATACCCAAAGGAACACCCGCCGGCCATATTACTACACAGACCTAGTATTCAAGAACTACGACAGAATATCATCCTTTCTCGGAATTGTTATGCTAAGGAGCTGACGACAACCCTAGCATAGGATCTCGAACCGGAGAGATCCTCTACCAAGTAGCAGTAGGAAACGCCGTGTATAGACAGCGTAGTGGTGGCACAGCCAACTCTGTCTTCCATTAACATCCGCCATCAACTATATACCTGCACTACCACCTACCAGCAAGCATGGAAATGGATGGCTCGTATGGAAGAATATTGCGGTGTCGAGACTCACGTATCTTATGCAGCATCAAGAACCGCATCAAAGCCCTGAAGTTGCATATTTCAGCAGTATCGTGACACTTCGGCGGGAACACCTTCAGCAG
The DNA here is from genome assembly GCA_902825475.1 of Hypomontagnella monticulosa. Classification (NCBI taxonomy): domain Eukaryota; kingdom Fungi; phylum Ascomycota; class Sordariomycetes; order Xylariales; family Hypoxylaceae; genus Hypomontagnella; species Hypomontagnella monticulosa. The sequence goes on from CADEBF010000008.1 coordinate 1,969,037, forward strand.
ATGTCATCTCGGCCCTTCTGAGGAAACCGGTGCCACTTTCCTAGACCTTATACGGACTAAGCCACTTGGCCATGCTGGTCGAAGGGATAGACATGGCAGCGTACTCTGGGGTCGAGTGTCCTGGATGGGTAAAGACAGTTAATGGCGGGCGTAGAGACGAGAGCTGTGAGGGTTGCTTTGCGATTTATAACGCGGATGGATGTGTTCTCCTTTTGATGCGGCGCTACCAGTGTGTAGGTAGCAAGACTAATACCGTGTCTTTGGGAGGTGAGCGCACTTAGCCTAGACATAGAGGCGTCAATTTTGGGGTTATACTGGCTAATGCTAGGTAATGGGACTCCATGAAATCGGAAGCAGGGACAATTTGACGTAGACTGTCGGGACCAACGCTAAGGGCGAGGTTGTGCCCGGATTCCGTTGATGGCTATGGCGACGTAGCTGTCTTTGTATGCTACAGTATGTGTAAACTTAGCGGCCGGGGGGCCGTCAATTCTCGTGTCAGTACTGTTTGTAGGTTTGGGTAGGTGGATGGTTTAAAATCTCAAAGGATAGGGGGTGGAAGACGTGATACACGATCGTTCGATGGGCTCGACACTTGGAATTGAGTCGTCTTTGTACTTGGGAGGGACAAAGCAGAGGCGAAAGCCCACATAACTTTCGAAATCGATCTAATCGTAGTGAATAGTCTTTTGAATTGCTTTCTTGGGAGACGCCTAGGTAAAATGTTCGAGTTCAACAACCTTCTTGTTGTTGGCCATCGCAATTCTCGAGTCTGAAGATAACATTTATTACCTTCAGCGAGAATAGAAAGCAATTAAGGCATTGCTTTGACCATTCGTCCTAGAGATAGTAATAAACACCCAGCAGTTGGAATGGGTACTAGGTAATGAACGCCGGCATTCACCAGGCATGGGATAGTTATGAAGAGCCGAGCAGCGCAACACCACCGACAAGACGAACAAATTTACTAGCTGCACCTAACGCGCGATGGTCGTCGCCTCTCGGGGTCTAGAGTCACGGGCATAGTAGAATAGTTTCGCAAAATGCTCAAAGTCTGTTACAGAAATCGCAAACCGTACAAACGCCAAATTTCTGGAAGATCTCCAGAAAATCGAGTTGTTGAATCGGAAAAGGGGTAACGTCGTCGAGTGGTACTGCAACGAATACCGACTATTTCGCACCTCGTACTTCGGATAGATAATTCAATTCGGATGGGGATGAGTAGTAGCCTATTAGACGTGTGAGCTCGTAAAGATATCAAGTGTCTACCGTTCAGGTGCTATATTGCGGCTTGGCTGAATGCCTGTACCTGCGCTCATTGGTACACGGTATCATTTCCTTTCGTTCAAGCAGTTAGTACGCTAACGGTGGCGACTGTAAGTCGTTGCAGTTAGCTATGTGAACCGTGACATACAAAGGGCAGAGCTACACGATCGTATGCGCTCATGCTGTCTGTGGGATGGAGTTCCGACTCCCACATCTAACATCCTTCGTATGGTCGTGCCTCCCATCATGCAATCGAGCCCCTTAAACCTAGCCTTGGCCACGCCTCGCGTATTGGAGAGCAAAAGCGTACGTATATCCCCGCCGAAAAGAATGGAATACGGGGAGAGATCGACCAAGTCGTCAACGTTACACTCACCGTTTGTCTCCCAGCAGCCAATGACCTGCATTGGACGCTTTGGAGGCATTCGTATTTAGCGCGCATGCTTCAGCAGGAGATTGATTTACTAGGCTACTTGGTTCGCGATGGCGAAATCTCGCAGGGGTGTGTACATGTATAAGGGGTGAAGGATGACAGTACGAGCGAATGGTCGAGGCTGATTAGGTAGTTTCTAGGGAGTTTCTTATTAACGAAGCGAGCCTATATCCATCACTTAGTAATATTAGTTCGACCGCTTTACGGAGCACCATCCACGTGGCCCTCTGATCATCGACTTAAGTATCGTCGGTTACATGCTATATCGTATTGCTATACCTAGGTAGATAGTAATTTCAGGATGGGCAGCTGAGCTCCTCGCAAGGCAGACTGGATCGTTCTATAACATAGCCCTGCACGCAATACATCGCTACGATTGGCCGGTCCAAACGACAGGCGGACAGCGAGTCGATAGCGCTGGAACTATACAATGCCGTAGAATACGGCATGAGTAGGAGCGAAATACGGCTTATATCCGGTATTTAGATATACGAATAAGAGCTTCGAAGGTACGGACCGTAGGGAAAGCCAAGAAAGCTTGTCTGAAGCCCCTGAATGGAGTGTAAGCCGTCGATATCGAAAACAGTCTACGAGTCGGATCTCCAATAATTGTACGGATTTCGGTGAAATTTGTATTGGATATGCCATAAGCGTACGGCACTACAGCACGCATACCGACGGGATGGTAGTCTGCAAGGTTATGTCGCCTTGCGTGTCAAGCCTTCAGATGCGTGATTTGTCCGCCGAAACGGATTTGAGCATAGTAGCAATGCCTGTACATAGTGAAGTCGCATTGGGGGAACGCTTCGAGCAAGTAAAATAATCCTGTCCGAAATAGCGCACCGGTTCGCGCTCAGGGCGTGGTGGGTTCGGCAACCGAGAGCCATGGGGCTCGTTATTAGAGAAACTGGGCCAGGAGGTTCTCATCGTAATCTCAACCTGCCGCGTCATCTTGGATGCGCGATGTTACGTTTTTCCTAGCCGGGTATAATTACTTATTAGGCCCTCCGCAAAAGGGAATCGACTCGGAGTCGAATTAAGCGGTCAAGTCTCCCATGTTCATAGCGCACGGGTTTAGTGGTTTACTTTTCCGCGTATAACCTAGTAGGAAACATAGAAAATTATAGGATGGCATTAGTAGATATTTCGATATACTATCGGTATGCGGCTCCGCATTTGATGTACTGATATGATATGACGAGTACCTGAGTGATCGCCTGAAGAATCACAATGTGCTGATAATGGGCTGAATCTTGATCCCGTTCGACGATGTTTCAAGGGAAATAAAACGCCCGGGCTGCAGATGGGGTTGGTGTTCAAGTTTCGGAAACACATCCGCTTACGTAGATGCTGTATGATCTCCAAGATCGCCGGATCGAGCGAGTCTCGACTCCTTAAACGCTGATATGTTTCGAGGAGCTCTAGAAACCTACGCAGACCGTGCCATCGAGTGTCGAAATCCGTTTAAATTTAGAAGTTTATGTGAGCCGCAATTATGTACGAGTCAGTACGACCCGTCCGAGCCGTGAGCGAATCCTTTGGGCTGGTTGTCTGGCTGGCTGTATGCAAGGACGTGCAGTTTACCGCAAGTGTTTGTCTCTTGGCCTTTTCTTGGCGGCGCATCTTATCCCATATATATTTGCGGCGCCCAAACATGTTGATGCCGTTCTAACCGTGCCGGCTTCCAGTTCATCATTATCATCGCCACGTTGAGGTAGCCAATGTTTCCAACAGCTGAGAGTTGAAGATAATGTTTTGGCGATCTTCAAGATACGATGGATCTGAATCATCCAAGTACCCGATACCTGACCCAATGGAACAGCAAAAGTTCCCGGGGCAAAGCAATCCGAACTCCAGGCGTCTCAGGTTTGCATAGTACATAGTACATATGCTTCAATCGCACTTACACGTGGATCTAAACCAACAAAACCTAGGCGGCTATAGCGAGGGGATGTTTCTGACATGCAGGTATCCGTATGATCTGATAGATTTTTTTGCGATATATCACATATGTTCGCGTGGAATATATGCACTGTATTACTTACCATGTAGGTATGCGGTGGTCGACGGTAAGGCTAGAGTATTTAGTGCTAAGTCTCAAAATAGGGGGCCTCGGGGCCTTAATCTAGAAAGGCCTAATTCCGTCCGATAAAATTGAAGCCGCGTCAGCAATTCTTTTTAGGGCCCAGCATGGCAAGGCTAGCGGTTAGACGGTTCCGCTTATGGCATGTTGTTCGCCACGACCATCCCGCCGGGTTTTTTGACCAAACTTGAAGCAGTTAGGCCTTGCTGTCAGCTCGTCAATTTACAATGTCGCGTGCGCATTTTGGCCATAGCGGCTACGGGTACCTCTCCGGCAGTCAAGCCACGTCTTTCTGATTACTGCATGTTTTTGCGAGTCGCCACACACTCATACCATACGAACGTGCTTTAAGCGATAGGTGCAGTGATGAATGATGACACTGTGAACTAGGGGGTTCACCCGCATCGTTGCATCGACCACATATCGCCAAGAGCTTTAGCAAGGTCGGTGAAGGTTTAAGCTTCCTGACTCCCAACTGCCATAGATGGGTAGCACAAGTACTACCAGTTGGCCTACACCTACTATGTAAAGTAATTCGAAGAAATCAAGAAGCGCGGGATGTGGCAGCGGCACTGAAACATTTAGTCCCCAGAGGTCCGGGGGTAGGATCATTAGGCCTGAATCAACCATAGTTCGGTGAAATAGGTCCTGTAAGGGACTAGCAAAGGTCATTCGCCATGTCGATCAATAGCCAAAGCCTGCTAAAGAAATAGTGCGCCCGCAGCCTCATTGGTTGTAGTATAGTATAAGCGAACAACGCCAAGCCGAAGAAACAATCGTGATCTTCTATAACCCCCGCCAACCATGATATCTCACTTGGTCCGTAGGATCCTGATCTGATACCTGGTACCGGACATCATAATGCGATGCTGTGGTCTCGTCCGGGGGTACTAACTGGCGGGTCTGATCTGATTTGACTTGACGTGAAGACCTGGCGGACGAGGATTTGGTGGAAACACGGAATAGGCAAAGTCTTGGCCGTGACACGAGTTGGCTCGGACTCGGTGGGAAGCGTGGGAGCGGAGAAGCGGCTGATACAACAAGCGCAAAACGATTGGGATGGCGCGGGCACGGGTTCGGGTAAGATAGTGGGATTAGTGGGTAGGATAGTCGACGGCGTCATGGCGCATGGGCGCATTAATGAAATAAAAATTAGTGGCCGGATATGGATGTGGCGCTGGCTCGGCGCTGAGAATAGCACCTGGAATGCCTTGCGTGCTTTTAATTCCGTAATTTTCAAGTGGGGATTTCGAAGCCGCGATGTCAAGGCAAGATAGGCTAGTAATCACAAAAATAAGAGGCCAAGACTTCGCTTGTTGCATTGCCAAGCGTTTGGGGGAGAATTGCTGGACGAGTGAAAAAAAGAGATGGAACTTTTTGGAGTTTGTGCCATGCCGATTATCCGGGGAATGGGGACACAGCCAAGTCCAATGTCTCGTGGTTCAGTAGCTTAATGTTTTTTTTTTGTTCACCAGTTGACCTACCTACCTCATAAAATGGATAGGTAGTACAAAGAATTACGACTGCCGTATCAAAAAAGACTTGTCAAACCTTACATATAACCGTTGAGGATTGAGTTTGATTTCCATGGATAGAACATGTAGGTATGAAACGGTTAGCTATTTGCCTAATTTGTTTATTCGAATAAAATAAAATTCAAGATGATTTTATCTGTATCTGTACGCAAAGAGTAAGCGGCTAGGGGTGTTCAGATCGCCGGTAGCCTATCCTATCTTTCCAATTATTCCAAAGTACATGACCTCATACTCGAAGAAGGAAAACCGAGGCTGCAGATGTCTCTATCAAGTGCATCGATGATACCGTACGGCATTGACAGTCCGCTTCTCCCCCACTGAATTAACAATCAATCTATCTTAAACCTTACCCTATTTGGTTTAGGTAGGATTGTCTCTTAACTCCTGGAATGGATATTTTCCTCCGTCTCTTTAAACATGGATGGAGCTAGCTGCCCCTACCTTTAACTTACAGGTATCTTCTCTATGTAACGTGTACATCCGAGAAGGGGCTTGAATGCGTTCTACGTGTAAGCGCAACGATGAAATAATCTACGTAAAAAGAAGGCAGTGACGAATTCGTAAGTATGTGGTAAGACGGCGAAGTCACATACATATGTAATCACTTAAGATAACTTTATCTTCTTTTTTCAACTGCTACTGAAGGACTAGGAATCTGATCATTGCATGGACATACCTGGCTATCTACATAAAAGAGGCTGAATTGGCTCCAGTTAGCCGCTTTTCAAAAACCTTGGTCAACGTCGCTTCGCTCATATTCATCCATCTCAATTCCAATTCCAATTCAAGTACCAATTCTAATTCTAATCAATTGATCCCAATCCCAATCTCAAATCCCTTTCTCCAAATTCTCGCCAAGCCGCCATCTCTAACCCTGATCTACCTGATCTCCCTGACCGTATGGGGAGGGAGGATCCATAACAACTTGGAACCCCATAATACATAACACACATTAACATCAATCAAATCATTATCCCTCCTGTTTGCCAAGTCCAGAGTCCCAATCATTATAACCCCCCCTTATTATATTCTCTAGACTAGAAAAATCCTCCAGCTTCCCTTCTTTTCTTCGATTCCTTCTTTGCGCCTCTGCCGTTTATGTGTGTGGGAACTGACCTCTAATCCTGTCCTTCCTGTTCTTTTTCTGTGCTCCCTTTCTTAATGCTCCTGCTGTCCTGTCCTGTCCTGTCCTGTCCTACCAGACCTTGACTCTTAAATCCAGATAAAGGGAATGTATATGCGTACCTCTGTACGTACTGTGCATGCACCCATAATATCGATTTAATAATTGCATAACTTGGGCTATCGTTAAACGCCAACGCCAACGCCCTTTCTACATAGTACTTTGCTGTGTAGTCGCGTTCGCCACCTCTTAAAGCCCACCCTGTGCACCTCCGAGGCGCATATCTTGAAATCCAGTCCCGCTTTTTCTCTGTGCTGCGCGCGTTCAGAAGCCGGTATACAAACCCGAACCGTCACATTCCAGCTCCGACTCGTTCCTCTCGATTCGGTCGTCCACTCTATATCAGCTGCTATATTACAATCTGCGGCGCTTCAACAACAGTGGTGGTAGACTCCCCAGCTCGTTGGTTGCGATCTCGATTTCTTCTGCCCCATATCGACTTTGATACTCTCCACCAAGGGATGACATAACAAAGCCGACATACAACATCCTTCTAATCCGCGATAGCTTGCCAAAATGGCTATAGGCAAAGAAGGAAATGTAAAATGGGTCGATGTGAGTGAGGATTTCCTTTGAATAGTGTAATTGGTCATTGGTCCGAATGCGATTTGCAACCGGGGAAGCTAGTCGCTAGGTTTGGATCTACAACTTGGAAATCGGCTTGGTTTTGGCACAGATTCGAAAGCTAAGGCCGAGGGTTGCGCTCAGAAGGTTGTCAATGTGCAGGCAGTTGGGCTCGAGCTTGGGCTTCAACTCAACGAAAATCAAATTCGCAACACCGGATAGCAAGACCGCATGGAAACTAAATGGAATCTTGGAAGCGCATATCGACTAACCATACTATTATCTATAGGGTCTTCGAGGTTTTGCATCCACGCTTGTGGTGTTGACTCACATCGCTAGATCTTTCGATGGGGATCTCTTCCTCCCAGCTTCCGCGGACGGCGCGGCCCCACGAGCTTTACAATTACCTTTCCTACGAATTCTCGTTCAAGGTCGTATCGGCGTTACCATCTTCTCCTTCGTTACCGGTTATGTCTGCGCTCTAAAGCCCATCAAGTTGTACCGCCAGAACAACCAAGATCTCGCTTATACCTCTGTCGCCAAGTCTGCCCTCCGTCGCGTTCCTCGATTGGTCATACCGTGCGCCCTAGCAACAGTTATCATATGGATTATGGCAAACTTGGGAATGTTCCTTGTCGCAAAGCAGAGTGATTGTTGGTGGTGTGGTAAGACCGCACCGGATCGTCAGGCGAATGCGTTCTTGTCGGTAAAGCACTTGGTTCAGAACATAATCTCAACATGGACGAGGGGGCAGAATGCGTACGATGGCAATCAGTGGACGTTGTTACCCCTACTCAAGGGCAGCATGGAAGTTTACACATTCATCGTCGCCACATCTTATATTCAACCGTTGTTCAGGATGATGCTCAGCTTGATGATGTACGCCTACTTCTGGATGGGAGCTGATTGTATGTTTTCCTCCTTTCCATGTTTCGATACAGAAACTGACACTTATGCAGCGGCTTTTGGCATGCAATTTTTCTGGGGCGTTTTCCTCTGCGATTTGCAGAATCATCCTCCGGCTACTGAATGGCTTACCCGACGTCCTAAGGTTTCCCGACTACTAGCTGGGATTTTTATGTTTTTAGGTCTCTACATCGCATCGTATCCCGAAGGGCATCCCGAGAGGGCGACCTGGTCGAAGTACCAATTCCAGGTCTTGAAGCATATCCTACCGAAGGATTCAGACTTTGCTCGATTCGCCTCTGGAATTGGTCTCCAGCTGATTACGTTGGGAATACATTTCAGTCCCGGCATGCGCGATTTCTTATCGAGCAAATATCTGCTCTGGTTCGGCAAACAGTCATTTGCTGTTTATCTTCTCCATGGTCCTCTTCTTCGCAGCGTACTTTGCTGGATGGTCTACGGGATTCACGTGCCCCCGCCGATCACCAACGACAAGGGTGAGACGATCCACGGAAAGCTTATGTTTCCCAACGTATGGCGACTATTGATCTCCCTACCGTTCTGGATTCCCTTGAACTACGGTGTTGCGATGCTATGGACGGGTTACGTCGATCCCTGGTGTGCGACTCTCACCGAAAAGATTGTTGGTAAAGTCATGTTACCGCGAGATGAAAAGGGCGTTCTATTGCCACAATAGAAACGTGGCGTCGATCGTCCCGAAAAGCGCAGTGACGGAGATAGCTTCAGATGAAGCATATGGAATGTTGAAGATGATCCTAATCAGGGGACGCCCGAGCTAACGCTCTATCGAGTCGTCCGGTTCTTGATACACCCTGGCCCGCCCAGCTGTAATCAATACCTCCTTGTCACGAAGACAATCACCAAATTCTCGATGGCGGGATCCCTCTGTGAATACGATAGCTCTATTTTTTCTGCATGGGCATTGGAGTTTCTGGAGTACATAGGATCAGGGTTACGGGATTGCATTTGATCAGCACTTGATCAAGGGGCATTTGGGGACATTCGACGGCCGAAGGATGCATCGCGCACATAGTCCCCAGGGCGTCGTCATTATTAATTTCTACAGACAGCCACAAACAAAGTTGGCATAAATGGGGAGGTAGAACGTCCGGCGATCTTGACTGGCTCGTAACGGTTGATACCCATGATGATGAAATAGTCGAGCATAGACCAAGACGTCAAAAGCGATGCTACTACTTAGTGTGCATCACATGTTATAAAAATTCAATAATTCAGATCATCTTCTGTCTGCGTTGTGATAGAGCCGTGAATACTTGAGTTCTAGTCCGTCGCACACGCAATTAGAGACAGTATCCCCCTGAAATGGGGGCCGGTCGATGCTTTCTTCGTTTTACGGAAGCGAACAATGTGTCTTCTTGATATACATGTATATTCCAACAAATTGATGCTCGATATCCATATTTACTACAGAGTCATGCTACATTAACCGGATTTCATTACATACCTAGTAGTTTCCATGGGTAGGTGACACTAATGGATAGCGAAAATGTTGACGAGACCGCGAGGCACCATCTTAACAAGATTGTCGATCTTGCTTTCGGTCACAGTTCCCATATGTGTCCAGGAAAGACACTTGCTTAGCTTAAGTTCAATGAGACTTTCATTCGAGTACGTGACAATATTATTACTTCTATCATCTTGGTGGCCACGTGTATGTTACTATGTATCTAGGCGCTACTACTCAACTCCGAGTTATAACTAGGAGCAGGCTGTAAGAAGTAGACAATGGACGGGAGGAAGATGAAAAGGAAGACGAGGGATACGAATGATCGATTCATGCATCCTCATCATCACCATCGAAAATAATTCCGTCGTCTAGGCCAGGGCCGCAAACCTCCATAATGACAATTTCATGGATGCTCAGTCACTCCTTAGATTCGAGCCATGTAATGAACAACAATTGCCCGTTGCTCACCTCGCTGCGAAGCTTTTTCATGCCATTTTCTGCATCCGTGGCCGAGTTCTGTGAAGAGGCAGCAAACTCCCGAGCCTTCTCCATTTCCCCGTCAGTCGCGGCTGTGAGGGCCTGGTCAACGAAAGCTTGGGCCTTAGCCGCATCAATGGCCACTGAGTGGGCCATTTCCGGCCACTTCTTTACAGTCTCGGCCAGCTCCCTGACAGCTTTTCTAGACAATTCGGCAATCTTCTCAGCTGTCTCCCGTGCCTTTTTGTGTTGCTTTGCAGCATTCTCAGACCGACTGATAGTTTCTTGGGCCGTACGTAGCTTCTCGGCAACACCGTTTGCTTCCTTCAGCGCGAGCCGCGCAGACTCGGCGAGGAGTTGTCCCAATAGCTCAGTGCGACTCTTCTCTTCGCCGGGCCCCTCCTCACCGGGCTCCTCCTCACCGGGCTCCTCCTCACCGGGCCCCTCCTCACCGGGTTCCTCTTCCCTGGACTCCTCTCCGCCGGGCCCCTCTTCGTCTGGCTTCTCTGCGCCAGCCGCTTCATCGGCGGCATTCAAAAGTTTCTGCGCATTTTCTACCGCATGCTCGGCTAGCTGTGTGACCGTCGCCACGGCCGTCCAGGCATCGTTTGCCTTGTCGAAGAAGTCGATAGACCTGACAGTCAGAGCCTGGAGAGCATCACGGTGAGCAGCCACCGCGGCGGCCGCGAGCTCAGCCTCGTAGCGACCCGCCGCTACCGCATCGTCCTTGGCTGCCGCAGCCGCGAGAGTAGCCGTGGTAGCGTGCTGGGCTACGGCATTTGCGACAGCGTTGCGCTGTTTGATGTACTCGAGATAGACATGGACCCAGGCAGCAACCAACATGGAAATGAGCCCCAGGCCTGTGGAGGGAAGAATGGCGGGTGAGAAGACCAGAAATAGTGCTACGTACACCCACCAGTCCAGTATAAGACGGTAGATGCTTGACAGACGTGCTGAGTGATGGAGATATCCGAACCGAGCAGGGCCGACAAACTTGGCCGTGGGAGCGAAAAAGCCAGCAATAACAACAACAAACAGGACGAGTCCCTGGAGCCATGGCTGGAAGGCCAGAGCTACGCCATAATAAATGGGCATGTAGCAGGCCAGAGAGACCAGGAACCCCACTGTTCGCCTATGGTGTTAGAGATTGTCCTCGCTTTTGCTCTATGAATAGCCTTTTCTCACCTTTGAGATATGTGCACACCCGGCTTAGGACAACCTGGAATGCCTGAAGAGGAACAATAGCTTGAGGATTGGCAGAAGCTCGAAGATCCGATAGGACGTAAGGGAGCGAGAATGCGATGGTGGCAACGAGGACGGCTGCCGAACTTATCAGTACTATTCGAGTTTGTGTCTCGCGACACGAATTGGCCTGTTAATATCCTCACGTATGACATATGGCTCCAAAAAGCCTAACAGCTTCCTGAGTGCCGGAAAGAGATCATCTCCGTAAGGAGCGGTAGAGTGCTCCATCGTGCAAGATGATGCTGTTTGAAAGAAATTCAGAGATAATTAGGCGGAGAAGCTGCAATTTGTATGGTCGAAAGCATGGATGAGAAGACTAGGGAACTTCGTAGAGCGACTGACACTTCTATCTAGAGCCTTACTAGTACTTCTTTCTCCTTGGGCTGTGGTCTCTGACATTGCTCTGTCTTACAACTTGGTGACAGGCTTTTAATATCCCACAGCCTGGGCTCCCGGCTTCCACCAATGTATCCCGTTAATTTGTGACCCATATCGTATACCACGGTCGTATGCATGCGCATTCAGCTGACCACCCCCGGCCAGCACTTTGGCTGTGTCTTCAGCTGGCTTATACGCACACCCTACCTTCCTATTCATAACTATTAAGTATTGACAGTCGTGCCTTGTACAGAGTGACTCCAGGTGGGTAGTAGAGCTCATGTAATTGTATAAGTGCCATGCATTACCTTCTCTTATGTGCGGCCATCCCCTGATTTGTTATACCAGCCACCGAAGTCGCAGTTAGGCTTACAACTTGGTCATAGGCCAAACTACTATCTACAATAGTATTGCCATGGCCCCGACTCTGATAGTCCAGTATACCTACAAGGACAGTCAAAAACGCAACTTCAACTATAGTGAATTCGCACTGACTCCTACGCTGCGAACCCCTGGTGCCTTCCGCGTTGTCAAAGTCAAGCCGCTCCTAGCGCCGCTACAGGAGGTCCAAGTATACGAATATTCCAATATACAATGGGGCGCTGGGGGTGGTTATAAGAGCTTACTTGCTGCTACGAAATACGTTGCCATTTCGCACGTATGGAGTCATGCGGATGACGTCGATGCAAAGCTCAACAACTCGGACGTTCTTAAACCATTTAACATTGATGTCGATCCTGGCGAAGGCGGGATCAACTTCAAGAGGCTAGGCTGGGTCGGGTTGGAGCAGGTCGCCCAGACGGCTGACAAGTATGGCATTGAATACCTATGGCTTGACTTTTTCTGCATCGACCAGATCGCTAAGAACGACGACAACGAGATGGGTCTGCAAATCTGCATCATGTCCGACATTTACACATATGCAAAATGGGTGATGGTCATGATTGGCGGCATAGGCGCTGTGGTCAAGGCAGATGATGTGACAAGCTGGATGGATCGGGCCTGGACCTTGCAAGAGGCCGTCGTGAATCCCGACATATGGGTCGTGTTGCTTTGGGATAACGGCCCCGGCAAGCTTACTGTAAGGTATAAAGGATCAACATACAAGTTTCTCAGCATCGGGCCTTCGTACAAATCTAGCATGGACATCTGCATCATCAAGCTGACGCAACTCTTGGATCTCGCCGACGCGGGTGACGACAGCATTCCGAAAATCAAGGTCGTCGATGGCGCCTTTGGCAAGCCTGGAGATGTGGCTCGTCGTGCCCTTCGTATGGCGCTAGCAAGGACGAACCCACAGATCCAATATACAGGTGTCTGGCGCAGCATGTACCTGCGCACCTCGTCCAAGCCAGTCGATGTTGTGTACAGCATCATGGGCATCTTCAGGCTACAGATCGACCCCTTTCGCAAGAACCGAGACCCCAACTTTGTGTTCAACGACCTGGCGCGCAAGGTGTCTGTCAAGTCCAACCTGGGGCCGGCCTGGCTCATCATTGGCGGCGTCACGGGAAGCGATATCCCTCGTGATCCAACCTCGCGCCTCGTCTTCAAGTTCCCGCACCCCGAGGCGGCTGGGAAACCGTCAAAGAACGACCCGCCAGAGATGAAGTTTATGTCGAGCGGCTCAAAAGAGTGGGCGGGCTATCACGTTGACGACTCAGAGTGGTACATCAAGCGGTACAACATGAGTGTGATGTCGCAGTCCCATCCACACATCATTAATGCCGTCATGTTGAGCATGGGCGACCCTCAGACGCCTATACGGAATCGTAAAGTTCCGCGAGTTACACCCTCCGGATCGACTCTCCCGTCACGCAACTACATCCTTAGGAGTTACGCCAAGTTTCGAATTTCTAGTTTCACCAATACCCTTGTGTGGTATGGCGACCTCAGCAACGCGGCTTCACGCAAGATCAAGGCTGTTTTTGTCGGCGAAGTTGGCGACGTAACCGCGGAACCGGGAGGGCCTCCACTCAATCTGTCCAACGAAAGCACCATCTCGAAAAGCCCCGTGGATTATCGCGGCATGTCCTTCTTCCTCTTCGTCGAGTTCACGAGCAAACGGTCTTGGCAGGTAGTTGCTGATGGCGTCTTTGCTACTCCCGCGAGCAAATTCATCAATAAAGGTCGAAGTATTTTTACCATTGGACGTAGGAGCCAGAAGATGTGGTCTTCGTGGCCAACGGGAAGCCCGACAAATTTCAATTATCGCTACCGATTCTTTAACCACAGCTACGGTGTCCAGCCCTTGAGCGACTGGCGAGTGCCGACGGGGAAGAAACAGCAGCATATGATACAATGGTTTGGATACAAGGTAACACTCCACATCAAAAGCATTTATAAACTATTGAACATCTAGTTGATATAGTTTGTAGAACGAGACTCCATACAGAGGAATTCCATGGATGACCCAAAACCTAGCCTACGACATCCGAGATCTTCTTAAAGATCCAAAACTGACAAAGCTCAACAGCAAGCTAACCGATACTCACCCGCTGTCCGTCGTGTCAACAAGTGCTTCCCGGAACGAGGTACCGCTAACTACCACTACCACGACTCCCTGGAGAATACGGGAGGGTGGGACTCCGAAAATACCCTTTAGCTATGGCGGTTGGACGAGGTCTCAATGTAGTGACCTGGCCAAAGCCGGCGTAGACGGCATACTTTTACACGATCCCAATACCGGGTCCTCTAATGTTCAGTATCAGATCTGCATTAGCTTCGGCGACTACGTCATGTACGTTCACTTCAAGCAAGACATCAAGACCAAATCCCAGTGGACACAAACCTACGTCGTGCCGTACCGAAGCCGGAACGACGGTACGCGGGTGATTAACCGCCGCTTCATCAGCAAGCCCTTCGTCAATCCTTCGCCCTGTGCGCCTGTGACTGAGTTAGGCTTACCTCTGGGTGCTTCTAACAATGACATTGGCGAAGCGATTGCTCGGGTCCTGATGCGAGAGTTTTGCCTGCCGTACGGTGAGGCTCGGTTTAAAGCAATGACCATGTGGGGGATCAATCTGAGTGGTTTGGTCGATGTGCGAGCAATGGAACTGCGGAAGAGATATTGCTTTCGTGGTCCTAGTATTGCGGACCATATAGCCCGTCGGAAGGCCTCTGTTCCTTGGTACCATCATAATGTCTTCTGTTCGTCACGGTGTATGTAGAGTTACCTCATGCTTTAGGCTGGTGCGAAACTGCCAAGTACCTCTCACGCCGGCCACATAACGTAATGATTTAACGCCCGGATTCATTCTGCTTTAGGGCAAGCAGTTATATATAGGTTTAGATCCCACTATGGCTAAAGAAATCATCCCTAGGGTCCATTTATTTCAGGGCTTTTCGTCTTGCCGATGTCACAGTAACTGTTATTACTATGGATACATACATGTACCAGTAAGGTTTTCCCTAGAATATATGAGGTAGCCTGGCCAATCCGGCAGTTAATATAATATTATAAGCTTAAAGACTACGTACAGATCAGGCTAGGAGGTTCCTGTAGACCGGCTAGGTTATAGATAGGTAAGGGGATATAGACCAGCAGGATAGGAAGATTTCTTCGAGTTGGACAAATTTCTAACTCTATCCCAATATGTGGGCGCTCTAGACATTACATACATCACAAATACACAATGATACCAAGAGAAAAGGATTCGATAATAATTTAGCTCCCCTTAGTAAGATATCTCTAAATGGAAGCTCATCATAAACTGCCTAGTAACACTCCTAGGAACCCCTATATCATGAACGAATTCATCATCATCATCATCATCATCATCATCACTTTTTACGCTACCGAAACTGCCTCACGTGCCTTTGATTCTCGCTCTTCTCGCCGCTTCCTCCGTGCATCCTCTAGGAGACGAGCTCGCGCGACATTATCTTCTGACTCCCACCATTCCAGCTCCCACTGACGCAGTGCACCAGGGAAGAACTCGTCTCTCAGAAATCTCCCATAGCCTTTGTGTTTCGACTCGAGCTCCATCAGCGTCCACATAACTTTGGGCTCAACAAAGACATCCGCACGACCATCCGGTCCCTCACCGTGAGTGACGAGCTCAATTGGTAGACCCAGCGCCTCGGGCATGCGTGGCGCGGCGGCAACGACGATATTCTGAAGCATACCCAGCCCGCCAACGCCCAGCAGATACCAGGTATTGGCCTGGATACCTGTGCAGCTGATGAGTAGACCAAGCCATAGCACGGCCAGGACCGAAGTCCATAGTATCATATGTGTTGGAGTTTGTGACTTTGTACGGGGACCGCCGGCGAGTGCTTCAAGATCGTAACCTGTGTCGCAACCTTCGATGATGATGACATGCTTAGATCCGTTCCCCAGCGTTAATGCTATGGGCTTGTTGTGGCCGACTCGCGAATGCCACTTCTCCTCACGCCATTGCGGCAGCGAGGCAGAGGCATAGGCGAGCACGGTGCCAATAGCGGTCGCCATAAAGATGGTCCAGTCGTTGTAAAGCCCGAAGGGTATTGCTGCTATCCCAAGCTGCACAGCCGAAGCCACATATCCGCTCCACCAAACCCAGTCACGAACAGGTTGGGCAGGCAGGGGATGGCTCTTCCATTGGTAAATTGCCACACAGAGCGCCACATCATCTGCATAAGGATCTCGCACGCCTTGGGGCATCCAGAAGGGGTATGTCTTCATCAACCGGCCGAGGAGCCAGGATCGGTTGGATCGGCCATAGCCGGAGCTGAGATTGATGACTTTGACTTCGACCTCGGGCGCGCATCGCAGGAGCCGCTGCTCCCCGACGGCCGCAAGTAAGGCTGATATCGCATACGCCACCCATCCGAACGAGAAGGCGACGGGGGTCGGCAAGAGACCCGGGCCTCCAGTCACGGCAGCGCAAGCCAGCTGAATGACGTCTGCGCCGAGAATGAGGAGAACTGAAAAGATGTCGCCGGGCGCAGTCCATTGCGCTGCCAGTTGGCTCTCTGGGGAGGGGTTTGCATCAGACATGGCTGCTTCGCTCTGGGGTTGAATAATAAACAAAGGGACTTGTGGCTAGGAGATCGATTGATTCAAGGAAGAAAACAGATTCATGACAGCGGTGGACGTCCTAGAGCGTGCCTATCTTATGAGTTCGGAGGGCTGCCATGTAACTCTCTGCATTTGGGTTGCATTTGCGGCTGAGGGTCGGATCAGCTTGATGCAGAGGCGCAATATTCTAGGGTCATTGGTCGAGGCGGCAGTTCGTTACGATTCAAATAGTTATCTCCTCGGGCCCTGAAACGGGGGCTGGTCAATTTCCTTTTAATACGTTATATAGTTAACAAATTAGCGAGCTGGAATTTGATTTGAAGTTATTTCGTAAGAGTCATGCTACATCCAGATTACTTTTTTAAGTACACTTGCTTACAGTTATTGCCCCGTTTAGTTTACTTATTGTAGCAAATATTCTTACCAACGACGAGAGGCTGAAAACATGCCGATCTCGTCGCTCGCTCGGCGCTGCAGTCGCTACACCTAGCCAGGTATCGCCACCACCAGAGGGTCACTCGCAGTGGTCAGCGGAGGATTATATTGTAATTAGGATCGAAAAGATAAAATAAAGCACAAAGCTGGTCTTAACGAGAGTTGCTTAGTGACTGCGGCTTGTAATAGCAAAAGAATGATTAATAAAACGGACTAGATTGAACGGCCATAATAGTAAAGTGACCGTAAATGACCAGGTCCAATAATTCATAAATGAAGTTATTCCCAGATTCTTATATAGCAATAGGCTGTAATGGAGTGTAAGTAAACAGGGCAACAATTGTATTTAAAATAAGAAAGTAATCCGATGGCAGTTATATGCATAACTGTTTTTTTTTTCCTTGATACGTTATGCGACTTTGAGTATTATAAACGTAAAAAGAATCAAATCCCGTTTCACCTTAGCAATTTTAATAATAATCTCCAAAAACATGACACCAGCAACAGCCTTGTGTTACCAGCAATTAATGTCACCTTTTAAACCCCTCATCGCATAATGATACCTATTTATGCATTGTCTTTATTAATTGACATCTGGAAGCAGGCTGGCTATCTATTGCCACGCCCCCCAGCTTGACTAATGTCAACACGATACCACCACAAGCCATGTACCTACCGGAACTACCTAGTACCTTGGTACCTACATATGTATGTAGTATGTATGTTGTAAAGATAGCTACTTCTCGGCCATAAGATGGCATAACATACCGGTCTTTCTCAGTTCTTATCTTCTTGAGCTGTTTTAGTCAATGAACGATTTTATAAGTATTGAACCTTCAACTCCTTTACTGTGTTAATCCGTTCTACTGTTACTAAGTCAGTCCTTGAAACTTCGGACGATGGCTCTCATCTTTGAGACGAACGTCGTTACTTCGAGCTGTGCTGCAATATGCTTCTGTGTTATTACATACGCGATTACCAAGCTGCTACGGATTGGTAAACGACCAGCTGGTTTACCTCCGGGTCCCCAAACTGTTCCTATAATCGGGAATCTGCACCTCATGCCCACGTTTAAACCATATAAACACTTTGCCGAATGGGGCAGAAAATATGGACCAATATATTCTCTTATGGTCGGGTCCAACCCTCTCATCATGTTGCAATCCCAAGAAGTTGCAAAGGAATTGTTGGATAAGCGGGGATCGAATTATTCCTCCCGGCCGGATCTATATATATTGTCTGAGTTGTCTAGTCGGGGACTCCGACAAGTCGCAATGGTAAGTCAGAATCACAATTTATGTCTTTGTGACCAAGTATCCAATACCTACTATACGCGTTCTCAACTTTCATGCAGAAATACACCCCAACCTGGCGTCAGATGCATCGAATCAACCACCAGATATTGAATGCCAAAGCGGTTCGGGCATACATGCCATACCAAATCCTCGAGAGTCGGCAGATGCTTGTTGATATACTCGACAAGCCCTCTGACCATAAGAAACATATCCAGCGGTACTCCAACAGTGTAACATGTCAAATGGTCTACGGTTTTCGCACGACGACGTTCGCAGACCCTAAACTACAAAGTGTCGTCTCCATCTTTTTCGAAGTTTGTGACCTAGCCGTTACCATCCCGGCCCGGCTGATGGACTGCTATCCTATCCTTCAGAGAATCCCCAAGTGGCTCTTACCCGTATGCCGGAAAGCTATGGACCTTGACCGCCGCTGTATTACAATATTTCTCAGTCGCTGGCTCGAAGGAAAGAAGAAGGTTCAAGATGGCACTGCAATGCCGTGTTTTTGCGCATCTTTAGCTCAGGCGCAGATAGTCGAAGGCTTTTCTGATGAATTGGCCTCGTATATCGCGGGCGATATCATTGAGGCGGGTAGCAGTACCACATCCGATGAGCTCTTCGGCTTCCTCATGGCTATGGTGACCCATCCGGATGTTCAACGACGGGCGCAAGAGGAACTCGACTCTGTAATAGGAGATGACCGCCTCCCCACGTTCGAGGATATGGGATCGCTTCCTTATATCCGCGGCTGCGTCAAAGAAACACTGCGTTGGATGCCGACTACAGCGTTGTTGGTACCCCATTCACCTTTAAAAGATGATACGTATAAAGATTATATCATTCCCGCTGGCACATCGGTGGTTGTTAATGTTTGGGCATTGAACATGGACCCAACGAGATGGCCGAACCCCAAGGTGTTCGATCCCTTGCGATTCAAAGATGAGACAAGGTCAGAACACGAGATTGCCACGTCGAGCAATCCTACCTCCCTCCGACACAATTATATATTCGGAGCCGGTAGGCGGCTATGCCAGGGGATCCATATCGCCGAGCGTAGCTTATTCCTAGCTATGGCCAATCTGCTATGGACGTTTGACATTTCTACTCCGGATATTAGCAAAATTGACATAGAGGATCTCAGAGGTGGGCTTGCAGTTGTCCCGGCACCGTTCGAATGCCATTTAAAACCCAGAAATGCTCACAGGGCGAATGTGGCGAGACGGGAATGGAGTCAGCTGCAAAGCGAGTTCCTAGATCCTGTTACGAAGCAGTGGAGCCGTGTCCCTGATGATTTGCCTCTGAGTACATATTCGGACAGCGTCACGACAAGAACTTGATGATAACTAAGGTAAGGAGATATCGTGACATTATCGCATTGGGGGCCTTTCCTGTGTGAATAGCAGTAGACGAAGCTATCAGTGATGGTATCGTCTCCTATCCTAGGCTATGCAAACATCATTGAAAGAACTATTCACGCGGGGTATCTCTCATATTAGTTCCGGAGGGACGGCATTCGGGTAAACAGGTGGTCGCGGTTAGTTCATAGTTATCCATGCAGTTGGTCATCCACTATGAAACATGGTCTTTGTTTTCAGTGAACAGAAATAGAGCTGTCATATGCACTTCTAACCATGTACTTATGAAAGTTGATTAAACCATAAGTATATGAGTAAGATAGGAGCTATTCTGTTTCGCAAAGCTGCATAAATCAAGGGCAGACCAACTCGCGGTCGGCTGACGCGTTAAATGAGACGCGTCCAGTCACATGACCTGGGTAATTACATAAGAACCATGACACCAGACATTCTGTCTTTGTATGGCAGATTGAAACCCCACCTCCATCAAAGACACCCTACATCGCGTATTAGGAATCCGCCAACGAAGGCAAAACCCCAAACGCCATGATAATAGCGTCGACGGTATGATAAGCAACGTATGGTATACCCATGCTCAGTCTTCCATAAGCAATGCTGAACTTATACATATCATCTGATATGCCACCTCTGCAAGCCAAGATTTCCCCTGCCTGGCCTAAGAGCATATCTGATTTGTGATCGAATTCGCGACCCCACCCAGGCTTTTTGCTGTCATCAAGCAACTGCTGGTGCCAGAGATTATGGAGATCACGTACAACGTGGGCCAAGTCCTCACTGACGCCGAGAGGCTGCTTCTTAGCCAATTGTGCAGTACCGTCTTCTACCATATCATACCATAGGCCAAAAAATGTGTTGGCAGGGGATTCGGGTAGGTGAGCCTGTGTCATGGCTCTTTTGAGCCCGCAGACAATTGGCTCAGCAATTGCAGCCTCAGTCAATTGAGACTTAGCCGTGCGGTAAATCTCCCAGGTCCTGTATCAGTAGCATTAGAATCTTCTCCGGTACTCGATCGAAATGGACCATGAAATATTCCTTACTCACCATTCCCAGAACTGAGGGTACCGGCTGATATACAACTCGAGAGTCTCAAAAATGCGCCTATGGCGAGCTCGACAGAAGCTATAAGGTGGAGACGTGGATGAGATGCGTCCGTCTTCACGATTATGCATCCTCGCTCGATGGTGGCCCCTAAAAATTTCACAAAGCATCGACGAGAGAATAGTGGATGTAATATTCATCGCCTTGCTTATGCTGTTTCCAGGGTCATACAAAAGACGAAGTAGGTTGCGTGTTTCCCCAGTGAACACATCAGTGTGGAGGTCCATGACATCGTTCGGCAGGGCAGAGCCGATGAGCGAGTCCATGCCCTCGTTATCAAGCCATGCGGCACCATCCCGACACATATAAGCGGAACCGATAGTGTCCAAACCGCGAGCCGCAATGACCAGGTCATAATCGAGTTTATGGTCAATGTAGGCTTTCCTTGGTACTTTAAAGGATCTTGCATTCTCACACTCATTCATAGCCTGAAGATACGCTAGAGCAATCCGCCAGAAGCAACGGTCCTTGCCGGACTTGGTGTCATCGAGTGTCGGTACGGACTCCCGCGCCAGAGCCTCAAAGGCTGCCAGGCGGTCATTGAATTTGTTATGACCTTTTGCCTACCATACCATTTTAGTCAGTAAAGTGATAGTCAAGAATTCCATTGATGCGCGAGTATCTTGAACTTAGTCGCTTCCTGTCCGAATATATATAACAGCAGACTTATGTGGTGGGAGAAGACATACCCAATCTACACCAGTCATTGCTGAATAGACGTAGTCCTCTTTTTGGTAGTTCGGTTCGAAGGTGAATGCTTGGCACATCATCAAGTAAAAGGGGAACTGCACGATAATGGGAGGATCACACTCGAGTCCAGTCAGCAGTCTTCCCCAGGACTTGAAGTGGTCATCTCCGCCAGCCCTTGATGCATGAAGTTGAATTGACAGTTCCATTGGATCATCATTGTCGTCTGCAGCAAGAAGGATAGCTGCACCGATCTCTAGAGTGCTTTGGTAGGTTAATTCAATTATGTCGAGGTCATGCAAACCGGAGCTGTGCTCTCTCTCCTTTTCGATCATGGCATGAAACCCGGTAGCAAACGGTCTCACAAGTTCGAGGACTTCTTCACTTGGTCGATGATTCTCCAGAGCCTTCTTGACCCATGGTGCCATTTCAGTCGTCAATGCATAGGTCCCAATATGCCGCCCCTTCGCTGGTTGAGAAGGACGCTGTGCAAATTCACTCTTCGACCATACTCGTCCTGCAGAATTTTGCGATGACATACTACTGCTGTCTCCACCAACGCGAATACTATCTTCGCACTCATCATGGCTTCGTAGCTTGGCATCCACATTGCTCTCTTTAAAGGCAGCCTATTCACACCGTTAGTTGGAGTGTTATGCAAAGTAGTGTCAACTTCCATTCAGTCTTACCATTGCATCTCCCGTATACCTCATTTTCCGCGTATTGATCACGAACTCGGTCGTCGCCATAATGGACGTTCTACGAATCGTGAGACAGTGAAGTATATATTTAGTTAGGTTAAACAGATCTGCATCATCGTCAAGACGTTTCTAAACTTCCTACTCAGTACATTTCTTACAGGTGACTACTTATACTTAACTCCCCACGACGCTTACCGACTTGACTGATATGACCAAATCCATGAAACTCAGCCAATGGCAAAAAGCAAGTTCAACGAGCCCTACCAAGTAGCTGCACCCACACCAACTACAAGGGTGGGGGTTTACCTATGGTACTCCGCTAGATGGGAGATGGGATCAGCAAGCCTCACTCCCTATACGAAAGGGTGGCACAGTACATTTCTTGCTTGTGACCTCAAGGATCTTTTGATTTCATACAAAACACCTAACTTCCTGATAGAAAAACAAGTAGGCTATCCGTTATCTTAATGCTTGTTAGCGGCACATACATACTAGGTAAGTGATTTATCTCGTCATCGATACCCGAAGCAAAGTCTTGTGTAAGGTTCGATGCTGAATATGTATTCAGGTTCCCATAGCAAGGTCAAAGGGACTTTCCATTTGTCCAATCGTTTTAGCACAGCCTTTCAAGGTCGTGGCATATATCCTATTTCGGCCCGCTGACGGTCGTGTAACACTCCCAAGTCAATATTGCCTATCACACTCGGGAGCAGACAGTAGACTACGCTTGCCTACATATGTAGGTATATCTATGAATTTGCTACCTCGAGGCCGACGCCAGCCGTAAGCTCCTACCCGATAGATTGAAGTAGGATCGGATGTAAGTCTCGCTTAGTTAACTACCCATCAGAGCCTCTCCAGCCGCCCTCTCTCCAGCTATCGCCCTAAATTGACTTTTGCAGGAGTTATTATCACTTGAGATATGACATAGTATTAGCCTGACTACAATTCGCTTCTAGTTGACATTAATGCAGTTTAAACTTGATAGCTTATCGTAGTCCGCTTAAATCATGGTATAAAAGGCTAGAAAGGATTGCTCAATGCTTAGGTACAGCTTGGAAGAAGAATGCTACCCCACTAGGTTGGATTATTTTCTAAGTACCACCATCCTCTTAGAGCATTACACAACCGGAGTGTGGTTGCACTACACTTAGCTATCGATTTGGAGCCGCAAGCCAACTTGTCTATGAAACCCAAATATTCGGTGAGGTTAACAAGTCCAGAAAACGGTAAGCAGATGGGAAAATATTACTGACTAGAGAAACGGTGATTCAGTTCTTGACCAAAACTGTAAGAAAGCGATTAAATTTGTTCTTTTCTTCGTTATTTGATACCTAACGACTTGTAGTTGTTCTAGGATAAACTAAGGAGCAGTTGATAAGTGAGACAGAATATGATCATCGTAGTACTTTTAAATATAAAGGTCTACACCTACCTCGCTATCCATTGCTCTTTTATTTCATTGCTTACTCGCGTCCCATTAACTTGAAACATCAATAACCCCGTCCAGAGTGGAATGTATGTACTTCCCGACAATACCACCTAGAACCGGTCCGGATGGCGCCGCAAATAGGACGCCTGTGAGGTAGCCGGCAATCCTATATGCTGCTACCTAGAGCTGCCCAGACCCCAATCCTCTTGGGGGCGTCTGTTATCGAAAATAACCTCCTCCAACGATCTGCAAGCGATTTCACGCCCCACAGCCTGACTTCCAAGGAGATTGATTTCCTTTTAATTCTTGCTCGCCACCGGAAAATCGCTACACGCCGTGTATCAGAGGAACGTACTTATTCAACAATTTCTTCCCAGAACCCCTTTTCTCATAGAGTGCCACAGCATGAGTACTACGACGGAGGTCCTGCCTACGGGCATATCTAGGCTCGCCGTTAACGCCGTTGTGTCTACCACAGTCCTTACGGCATTGGCTGTTATTTTGGCCATTTTGCGATTCAAGCTCCGAGGCAAGAACGCTATCGGGGTTGACGACTATATCCTTATGGTTTCACTCGTCTTCTTATTACTTCAACTTACCTTCGCTTACATGAGTAAGTATACTCCTTTATTGTGCCATTATCACGACGCAAATAACCCTGTTTGATGGGTTTAATTTAGCTACCCTTCCCATCTTTATATACCTCTCGAATATAATTCAAATACTTTCATTTCGACTACACGTCGCAGCTGCTAATATTCACGCCTAGTTGGTTTCCTGAGCGGTGAGGGCTGGTATACCGAAGATTTGGTCCGAGAGCCAGAAAGAATAACGTGGATCCTGAAGGTCAGTGTCCACCTGCTACCCTTACAGCTACGACATGATGATCTCTGACTCATAATGTAGTTAATATACTTCCCGGAACTCAGTTATACTATTGCAGTCGTGCTAATCAAGACATCGATTCTATTCTCCTACAAACGCATATTTGGGCATGTGAGGTCAATAAGATACTATATTTACACTCTCCTTGGCTTCACTTGGGTTTGGGGCGTTGTTTTCTTCTTCGCCATGATGTTTCAATGCAGCCCGATCGACAAGGCTTGGTTCCCAGAGAAGCCAGGTCATTGTTTTGCGACAGTTCCATTTCTTTGGGGCAATTCAATTACCAACTTCACCATAGACTGGTTCATTCTTGCCGTACCTATCTTGCCTGTTCTCAGGCTTCATCTTTCTCCCACACAAAAGGGCCTTGTTGGACTTTCTTTCTTATTTGGGTCACTGTAAGCTTCTGCCCTTATTATGAATATGCAAAGTAGATATGTAATGCTAATATTTACTGCTAGAGCGTGCATTGCAAGCACGATCCGTTCCGTTATGACGGGGACGTATAATGAACAAGATCTTGGGAGTATGCTAGCAGAAAATAATTGCCTATGACATACAGAATGTGTATGCTAACGGATGCCCTTCAGTTTCGGACTACAATGCGTCGATCTGGGTATATATTGAGCTCCCGCTAGCTACTATATCATGCTGTCTCCCATTTTTAAGTCGATTGTTCGGTCTTAAATTCATCCAAGCTATGAGACAGGCGGTCGGCCGCATCACTAAAACGTCTACCAATGGAACTTCCAGCAGTTACAGCAACAGCCAGGCAAACCAGCACGAACACCATTCGATGTCTACCTTTGGGCGCCAAAATACGGAGCAGGATGAAAGTTTGCCCCAAGAACCCAAGTCCATCCACATGAAAACCACTACTACAGTGAAGAGTCGTGCTGTAAGAGAAGGCGGACATGACATGGGCTCCTACAATTTCTCGGTTATGGCACCGGCGAAGACTTTACCAAGGAGCGAGTCCACAAGTTCGCTGGTCTAAGGGTGTAGCGAAGCTATGAGTCGCTTCCGCTTCGCTATAATATGCGGCGTAGTATCATTGTCTGGCATAAACAGCCTTCTTGATGGTTATCATAATAGGATTAGGGATAGTTGCGTAGTTGGCCGTTGATTAAAGGAACTAACCGGGTCTAGTGGGTTTATTGAGTCTCATTAAATCGAATGAAATAATTTGCGTTCTCTTACAATAAGTACTTTAACCAACGGCGTACATTTTAGCCCAGACTAGTACGACAGCTTGAGATTGAGAATAGGGGCAATCATATGAGCAATATCCGGGAACCAAATAGCTGGGTAGTTATATCGCTTAAGTAACACCTCTACAGAACTGTAGGATGACCAGAACAATCATCAAGTAAAATTCCAATTCCTATAGTGTTTCAGGCTTCGGAGGTGCAAATAGATGCGCGATTCCACCGAATATCGTAATAAACTAGATCTGGGTCAGAATAGAGCGAGTAGGAGCTATGAGGTCAAGACGGCTCACTGCTTCATCGAAGAATCGAAAATAAAGGGGCAGAGCGAGATATGTCTGCGAGTCGTAAAACGCTCGCAAGAGATGCCAGATGTTTCCGAACTTTCCCGTCGAAAAAACGTCGTTGAAGAACCTGTGACACCACCCACAGTAATGAGCATCATGCGAATAGCATTCTCCAAGAGGGCGGATTCACACTCACAAGGCTTTGTACATGCCCGCAGGATCAGGCCTCTCTCGGAAAACAAGTCTTTCCCCAACGAAACCCTTGACACCGTGTATTGCCCGGCGCGGCACACACACTGCGGGATCGCCAGCCTTGAGGATGAACTTATCTCCGTTCAAGGTTATTTCCACCCTGCCCTCAAGAACGCTCAGGTGTTCGGCGTGGTCCTATACGGATATGTTCGTTAAGCATCCATGCCTGCTAACGCTAGACCTGCTAGAATAGCCCACTGCGTACTTACCTTGTGCCAATGTGATGGGATGTAGATAGCTTCCTCTCCGGTGCTAATCGTATCCATAACATATCTATTGATTGAATCTTCAGGCTCGGCTTCATCGACCTTGATGTCCATTGTGATGCCCTATAAGAATCAATTATCCGATCGTTCAACTCAATTACTGCATTATTTACCTTTCCCACGCCGAGGGTTTTGAGGACCTTAATAGAGGTCATTTTGACTCGTTACCCGCGTGATGGTGCTTTCTTTCGTCGCCAAATATACCTCCAGAATAAAACTCGTCGCCACTTTGATCGGAAACGGAAAGGGGGATGAAAGATGGGGAGGAGGCTTTTGAGGCGAGGGATAGGTTTTTAATCACAGGGCGACATCTCCTGATTTAGGAATGATAGATGTAACAAACAGAATCGGGGTACAGTTTTGACGTTTTACGGACGAAACGGTTATTATCTGAAGCCCCTTTACAAGACGGAAATGGGTTTGCCGTAACATAAAAAACGGCAGGCCGTATTATGCTTGTTCCTCGTATATAGAATTATCCCATACTCATAGAAAATACAGCTTCAATCAAATGCATTGCATTGTCTTTTGATTATCGCTACTTTCTTCTTCCGGCTTGAAGTTGGTTTTTGGTAATCGAATTCGCATGTAGATTTCTAATCTTCCGACATATTAGATTAAATATTTGACATGAAAGTATTAATATCGTACCTAGTAGTTATGCTTTCTAGACTAGCTACGTACTCTGATATCGTTATATTGAATAAACCGTGCCTAGTGCTAACGCGATATTTGGCGGGGTCTCCTAGCTCGGTCACGTGGATATACCAATCTACCAACGTCCCCGCATTTCCCGGTATGCGTGTAACATAGCACTACAAGATAAACCGCAGCCGGGAACAGAGAATCTTTCTCTTCCCATATGTGAGCTGTCGGAATCCTAATATTTAGTTCAAGCGGAATATTTTTCAGTTTCAGTCCAAAACAATCATCTGAGTCGTGTTTTTTCTGTATACGCTGGAAGTGCGCCTAGCGATTAGTCTGCACATACTCTTCCCCCCAAGGATTCCACCTTGGCCTATGCCATTGAAAGCAGGATGCCAATATCGGAACTTGCACTAAGATTCGTCGTACTCGGACCTTGATATTATTGAAGAGTTTCTACACTTCTACATACTAAAGGGGTTTTAGATATCAGGGGACTATGCATCTACGTCCTCGTCCTGCCCAATCGCCATGCGCCCTTCCCCATTCCCTAGAGAGCATAGTTTCCTACGGCGTAAGCCAGCGCCCCTATTCGGTCCATGTTGGTTTCACGCCATCTGAATGACCCTATCCGTATCCTTATCTTGAATTTTGGGCTCCGGGTCCGCCTGCTATGAGCCTGGGGAATTGGCCGGACTTTTGGGACCATCTTCCATGGGATGATTACGGTAGTGATAAGTTAGGCAATAAACTTCTAAGGCTAGATATCCCTGACATGCCTAGCATCAGAACTCAATTACCTCGGTCTAATGACTTGAGGTCATTTCACTGAGCTAGGTCCGATTTGAAACTGAGAATGCTTCAATTTGTCTACGGGACCTACCAGTCCCAGTAAGTTGTAATCTGACATTGTATGTAATAAGACCAGAGAGAGAGAAGCTTCGTTCCAGAGCTAGGAGCTTTCGGCTTCATGGTAAGTCAAGGAGTATAACGATAACATATATCGAAGAAAACAATAACCAGCATTTAAAGTAGGTGAGGCTGAAGTCCAAAGACAGAGCGGCTGGATTGGCAGAAGGTATCCTGTATGCCGATGAGAAACAGCCAAGGCAGTTCGGCTGTCAGGGACAAGACGTTATGAAAGCCAAATTAGTGATTAGGGATAGAAGGCCATGATTTTATATGAGAAGAGAGTTAAGAGTACTAAGTTAATACTTAGATGGGTGTTGCGAAGTACTTATCCTCCGAAGCGTAGTTGACCAGGGGCATGTTTCGCTACACATATTTCATGTCCTCCATTACCAAGAAAAATGATGACTTTAAAACCGGGCACAGGTTTCAATCTTCAGGCACCAGTAGCAGAATTATATCCCAATATTCAAAAGATCAGGTTAAACATACATTATATGGGCAATTTACCCAAACAGCTTGCCTCAATATACATACAGTATATGGGCGGATTCTCTTGATAGCCAGTGTGATATATATCGAATCAACCCCATAGAAATGACTAAATAGTTTCATATGTTATTCAAAGCTACATGGAATAATCCAATTCAATAAACGGTTCGCTAGATAGTTAATTCCTACCTAATATTATAGCTACCGGTCGAATTATCCTATACTTAATAGAATAAGTTAAAAACTTAGAAAGCCGTTTAGAAACTTTCCATGGGGATCAACACACCCTCCGGAACTACCAAAATTTAATCAACCACAATATAAACAGGGCGATTTGCTTCACGTTGTTTCCACGAAATGAGAAGCCATGTAGAAATTTCCTTTCCACTTTCAGGAGCTCTAACTATTATTCCCGGTAGCCGGAGTGGGATGATAATGTAAGGGATGAACTAAAAATATCTCTCCTCTCTTTTGTTGGTTAAGAGGGCTTAGACTGGAAAAGAAGCTTGCGAACAGAATGAAAGGCAAAGAAATAAAGCCTTAAGTCTCCCAGCACCCGAGAGCCACAGCATCACCTTCCTTGATATAGTAGACAAATCATATCTGAATACTTGTAGTCCGTGTTTGCTTCATTCGCGTAGATAGCCGCCGGAATTAAGCGTTATTCACCGAACCAAAGCCACGGCCGGTTATGACTTATTTCTAGCACGCAAAGAGGTATGGGGAACTCCGTCATTACAGATTGGAGATTTTAACTAGAATAGAGAGAGGGGCAACAATTTCACAATGGCTATATCATCCATAGTCAAGGTCATGAAACTAGAAATATGTTTGTCCTAGTCAATGCTAACTCTAAGTTATGGGGTAAGTTCGGGTAGAAAGGCTCGTGAGGCCACACGATCAGGAGTGAAACTATTGAAGTTTCTAATCATGTCCCAGTAGCCATAAGCCTACCCGCTTATGATTGCCTGTTCGGATTTTTTGACTCAGGTATTAGGTGTTCATGCGTACTTGTATAGATCAAATATGTAGATTGCCCCGAAAGGCTGACTCTTGGCACTTTCAAAAGTAATGCTAAGTTAAATAGAGATCTGATGGCAGACTACACCGGTCCTAGTCATCCCCAATCACGCGACAATAGGTGTGTCCAGCAATAGCCACTAACATCTGATATTTCTCTGCTATCGATGCCGGCGTCCAATACGCACCAGCACGGGATGACAGCATCATCGAAACAGGTAATGAAACTGCTGCTCTCTACTGCTTGCTAGTAGCTGGAATTGTAGTAATTCATAGTCTCGGTTATCGTTGCGAAGTCCTACTCGTCGATTCATCGCAATGCTAGGTCATTGCAGGCATGAACAATTACTATCTCGTGGTAACTTTGACGCAAACAAGTAGCTGTTTCATCACTGGGACCGCCATTGCCCTTGATGTGTATAGGGGTTATGATGATTAACACGTCGCGTTGTTTTGCCACCGCTTGAAAAGACCATTCCCCTGGTAAGGAATTGCGGAAGATGAGACTCCTGTTTCAAGAAACTGAGAACCAATGTAATATCCGTTCGGTGATACACCGGTGACACTGTTGAGCTATGCGAACGAAATGTTGGCGGTGTGATTGTAAACTTGAGTATGGAGACCGGGATAACAGCGAGTGGCGTATTATCGGCCAAGGTATGAGCGCTACCTCGGTGGCCCCGAGGGCTGCAGCTTAGCATTGCAACTCTAGATATGATAGCCATAGCCACCCCGAATGCCGTCCTAACTGCCAGTATGAATGCCAGTTGGAGGTGTGATATCTGTAGTCCTAACCGTTTCTAACTCCCGGTGGCAAATGGCGTCGTCCAAAGCTGGGGTGAGCCGCCGAGGCGATGTGAAGCCTTGCATTATGCGTATGGAAGGCGTAATTGGCACAGAGCTGAACAACCTTCGCTACCGCTACGGTATAGCTTCATGCCCAAACTGCCAAAAGCATCTTGCCCAAGCCATACAGCGTCGAACACGACAACAAATTCTATATCGAAGTAAGCCCCCATCTTACCATACTTAGATTTACTCACCGTCAAGTCAATCAATATTGGTTTCAGTCATCCGGTAATTGTGCTGACATCGATGTCTCGAAATAGTGTTATGAGAAACTCGTCACCGACTCATGATAGGATACCTCCGGACACCCACTTTATAGGATACATATATGTAGACAATGAGTGACGGTGAGGCTGCGTCAAGGCATAGTAACACTACCGCTGGTCAACATCATTGGACATTAGGTAACACGTGGAAACCCACTCCCATGCACTCGGGTCTTGTATGCCGCAAGGTGAAATATTGAAGTAAGGGAATTACTCTATGTGTCTGGCATTGCGTCCTCGAAAAGTTACAGCCTGGACCCCTTGTGTAACGATGTCGTTGTTATCACACCGGTTAGATATCCATCGTGACACATAGGGGCGCTTGCGATTGGAGAGCCGGTCTGCCGCAAAGCCCAAACCGCCAGTCTTACATACAGAATGGCTTCGGAAGACCTTCCGCTTGCATACTCCAGGTCTTACACCCTCCAATATTTCGAATCCCTTATCGTTAATCGACGGTCTTCTCCAATGCCGGGGGTGCGGGTGGTATTACTATCGGTAAATCCGAGGTGACTATCACGGCATCTGATCTATACGATACTGCCTTGCTATAATCTCTCATAAATGGGGCAGTGTTAGTTTTATACCCACATACGTATATGTAACTACCTACCTATATGTATGCATGTAGACTGGTGACCACCTACCGCTACCTAACAGCAGCCTTATGTCGATACTATGTAACGCTCAACCCTTGCCTTCAGCTTCTGACTAGACTCTTTATAGGTAGTATTCGTATATTTTCCGGCGGCACATTAGTGTAGGCAGGTAATTGATGGCTCGCTGACGAATTAACGTGCTCCCCACCTTGGCGTTCGATAGGGAGACTATGGTGATGACGTGCCGTGCATGGTAAATCTATATGTACATAATGTGACTTGGCGGGTGTACTACTGTGTATGTAATTTATCTCGCCGCTCGTTCTGGAAGGACGACATATAATCTGACATCCCGCCGTGAGATTTTAATCAGATGGCGGCCGCCGGGAAGCCACCCGGTCTGTGTGTCGTAGTTCAGTGCCGCCACAATGCTGCATTATCTTTTTCGGTGGACGGGGTCAGATTCTATTCCCGAACCGAGGTTTCCATTGGCCAATAACGTATATTTGGGTGACTTAACATTACCAAACATTATGGTCCTCACGTAAGCCCCCGTTGGAAGGATGGAGGAAGACTGCGTGACGTGAGACGAACTCGTGGCGGACTTTTCTTAGTCCGTGGATGCCTAGGTGCCTTACCAGTGCCCAGCCCTAGAGGTGCCCGGCGGCTGGGTGGAAGACATCCATGTCGGGATGTGTACCTAGGCTATGTATGTAGGATCAAATCCCATCATGCCGGGCTCGTCAGATCATGTTGTGCTCGCTAAGTTCCCCGGACCGTCAGCCAGTCCCAACAGGACGGGTCCCGACTCCCGTCTCCAAGATATGACGGCTGGCATACATACATACATACATGGCATCCTACGTACATATGCATAACAGGGACGCCACACACATAACAACGTAACCCTCCAATTGCTCTTCCACCCAAACGGATATGTCGCCTCGGTGGGGCACGGGCCGAAAGAAAAGAAAAGGGAAAAGGGAAGAAGGGAATTAGGAGAAAAAAAAGGAAAAGCACGCAACTAGCTTCATAATTGCGCGCGCTTATACTATACATATCTAGTTATATATGCAATGCAAGCCTTATGCGAACTCCGGATAGCGTGGGAAATAAGTGCGGGTTTATCTCTTGCTTTGTTTCGCATGGGCTCATGGGCTCATACATAGGCCTCATCTGGGCAAGGCTCAAGCTTGGAGGGTACCTTTGATATACGTACGTACTGTAGGTCTAGGGTCTAGTACTAGTAGCTTGAGATTATAATTGCGAAGCTATACCCATGCATGAGGATTGCCCCTTTAGGAAATCATCCATGTATCTCTAATGAAAATAGCAAGTCGTGTAACATGAATGAAGTGGGGTACATACGGCATGTACATGGGCACAACACAGTACGTATCCTTTTCCAAGGTCACTACCAGCCCTGGAGCATTCAATGCCCATTGCCCAGGTGTTGATGTTGACCCTAAGCCCAGCTACATTGATGTTTCTACCTTGTGCTACCCAGCCTACCCAGCCTACCTACCCTGTACCACCTACACCTGGCGAACAGCCGGTCGGGACGGGTCTAGAAGCAGTACCAACGGCAAGGGGATGTGAAGGCGGAAGCGTCGGGTGAGTTCCAAACCAGTCGATCTGCGACATTGAACCTGGAACCTCAAGCTAGGCAGCTTGCATAAGTACATCCGTACTCTCCATAGCAGTCCATAGCCAGTTGAAATTTACATACTGTGACACCTAATTGACTTCAATTGATCAAATTGATATTGTATCTGTGTAGGTATGGATGTACCTAGTAAATTATGTATTATTCCCCGCCCCCACCAACCAGCTTGACCCGACGAATCCAATGTTATCCCATTCGACCATCAATGATTCGACCCAAGTCGACCTTCGGGACCCATTTGATCTCTCACCTTACACATCATATGCACAGCACACATTGGACATTAGACCAGACCTGACTGAGAACGTCGAAAGAGACTTGTCCACATTTCCGTCTGTTGGCGCCCATTCAGCCATTCTACTGCCCCCGTTCTCCAAAAGCGGCGTTTCCTCATTTATGACAGAATCATTTTTATGCACACAATAACAAGTATTGTCAATGCGATCCATCGTCGATCCTACTGTCCAGCACTCCAGCTAGCCAACTCATCAGCTCACACCCCCCGGAACCAACCCATCATCATGGCATGGCTTCGCGTCCTCTCCTCCCGAGATCCGACTTTTGGTCTAGCGGTACGCGGCCGACATGGTTATGAATCACGGCCTCCGTGTGTTTTGGTCTTTGGTATACCGTGGTTTTCTGGGTTTCTAGCTGACTGATCATGCATTCCCTTAGGTTTTGCCGGTTGACTAGGTCCCCTGTTGTCCCCTAGGTCAACCCTGAGCCTCGTCGTGAAGCTTCCGGATAGTATCCGCGTTTTTATGGCATTTTAACTCTATGAAGAAAGGACATGTTAATGCGGACATTTACGTCTTCGTCACGGTCGCTAGCTAGTACGTTTGCCCAGATGGCTCGCGTGCTGGAGTGGCAGCCGCCTCACTTTTACCAAAAACCTGTCGCGTGTATGTTTGGTCGCCGCGCTTGAATGCAATCTACACATCATCTTGGCACAATTTGGCGTCTGTAAGGCAGATCTTTCTGCCTAGCGTGTGCCTCACCTATCTATACCGTGGGAACTTGGAAGCTTGCACTTCTCTGCTCACGGTCCTAGGTCCCTTGTCTACGTACTAGGTACCATCTATCTAGATTTCAAGGAGTCTAACCTGAAAAGATGTTAGCAACGATTCGTGGAACAATTCGACCCAGATAAATCTCTACGGACCGGCATTAAACTGATTAGATGACCACTGTGATGGATTCCACTACTTTTATGATGAGTACCTAGGTATCCAGGCCCTCCTGGTCGGCCCCGAGCTGAAACACAGCGAACGGTACCGACGATATATGAAATGTACTCACCAATAAGGCTAAGTCCCGGAAATGGCAACGTATTTTTCTGGACGACGTTTGGGCAGGGTGGGAACCGTTCGCACGGAAAGGTATTTGTCGGGACCCTGGTATCTCAGGTTTTCGAGGACTTGAAACGGAAATCTAATCCGGCGCCCAGGCCAGATGACCTTGCCAAACCCTTGGGAAGACGCATGGGTGACAGACCCAAGCCTTGGAGGCGATAGCGCGCCCGCGGCTCCTCGACTTAGCCAACATCATATCTGACGGCTTTTATGGGCTTCCTAGCGCCATCGGCTCCCACTTAGGCAGGGGGACTTCGACGGTAATCATACGCGGTCAACGTGGAGTGACGAGGGGTAGCATCTGCAGCCAGCCTTTTCTGGAATAATCAGCCCAACATTGACGTCTTTGGAAACAGCGGAAACGACCTATGGGTTTCTCACCAGGGCGGTCCAGGCTTCTTCTGGCTATTATTACCTGACCTGCAATTTGATCTCAGCAGCTTGCAAGGGTCTCAGAGATCTACATCTCTCGCAACCTTAGCTCTGCCTCTCGCTAATCGCATCGCCCCTCCTACCGTAATTTTCGTCAGCTCACAGTCAGAGTCTCAGAGAGATATCATGTGTTGGGGCTCCTCCCTGAGCTGTGCTGCTGTCATGAGAGAGTTCATCGACAAGTGTGTGAATCTCTCTCCCTGGCCTGTGACACTTCACATATTCACATACACGAACACCCGTAGACTTTCACACGCACGTACCACGCCATCTCTTGTGCCCCCTTCGTCTTCTTCAAGAGGTTAGCGCTTCAGATTTAACCTAGTCGCTTACGCTCTCACGAGCAAAGCTATCCTGTTCACGATGCGTAAAAGGCGGTCACCAATTGGCGAAGACATATCTACACGGCCACGACGACGTTATTTACAAAATAGGCCGATCAAGCCCCTCGCCAATGCTACGACCAAACGCCCGCGTTTCCTTCCTGTAGTGCGTCATCCAATGCCGATGTTGGATAAGGAGGACCATCTTGGCTGGCAAGAACCGCTCTCAGTGTGGAACCAGAATGCACCTCGTGTCTACATCTGTGTCGTGCTTTGTTTTCCCTGCGATGACGAACGGCGGCAAGATGCCATTCGCCATATCGATTCCGCCCTCAGACGTCTAGCAAGGGAACGCCCAATTTTTGCCGGTAGGCTCCAGGCCAGTAACGACAACTTCGACAACGGCAGTGTATCTCTTCATTATTCCCCACTGCAAGACATCCCCTTCTCAGTACTTCCCGCAAGCGAGACCAGCCAACAGGACTATTCACGTATGAGAGATGCCGGGTTCCCACCAGGCACGTTTATACACACTCGATTTGGCGTCTCGGGGAGTGTCAATTCCGATAACCTTGACTCAATACCTGTGTCGAAGGTACAAGCCGAGTTTCCGCCCGGCGGTTTACTACTTTCCATCTTCCTACATCACGGGCTAGTGGATGGAGGTTCATTACGCGTCTTTCTAGAATGCTTTGGTGCGCAGACTAGGAATATCCCAGTGAACCTGCCTTCCGAGCAGGCGTTTCCTATGTTACATTCCCGAGGTCGTAAGGGACCAATTACATTACACGACGATTCCGCATTCAGGGGCCTCTTAGCGAGATGTCCAGAATACACAATGCTGGGCGATTTTAGCGGCCCAACGCAACCACGGCTTCTCAAGGCGGGAGTGGCCATGGCACACATCGAGAAGATAGGCAAGATCTTTACATTCAGCCACGAGCGATTGCAAGAGCTCCGGGAGATGATCCGGTCTCGGAATGGCACGGCAGAACCTCCGTCGGCTTACACGAGCTTAGCCGCCCTCGCATTTGCGCATATCATTAAGGCCCGCGTTACGGGTGAGAAATACATACCTCGGGTTCAACCGAAACGAACTGCTATGCTATGGAACTCGGTAAATTGGAGAACGAGAGCCTTTAAGGGCGCTACGGATAACTACTTTGGTAATGCGGCACTACCGGCGATCACGAAAGCATCGATGACCCAACTAACCGCTGCATGCAGCGACGATGACGAGCTGGCTCGTCTCGTCCCGCTTGTAAAAGCATCCATCGATGCCGTCGACCAAGAATATGTGAGCCGGCGGTTCGCCATGCTGTCAGAAGCCCCCGACCCACGCATAGTAGGAGTCAATTATGACCCACGGGTACCTGAAACGTTGGCCTTCAACACGTGGAGGCACTTCGGAGCGGATGTCGAATGGAATATCCCGGGAGTGCCCGTAACTAAGGCGGATGCGATTAGAAGAGCTCACGGATCATGGAACCTTGGTACGGCCCTAATACTACCGGCCAAGGCGGACTCGATGAAGCAGGAGCTGTTTGTAAGCTTGTCGGTTGATTCGATGAAGCTACTGTGCGCCGACGAGGGATGGATGAGGTGGGTTGATAGGGTCATAGGTTGAATATTTTCATGAGGCTGCAACCACTATAATGTAATTATCTAATGCCTTGATCCCTGCCCCTGGTCGATGATCTACTCACTTCTCATTTCCGTGGCAGCTAGGCATTGGTTATCACCTTGTCGGCTACTGGATCCGAAGTCCGACACGGCCGGTTCCCATCAGGCTTCCCTGCTTCTTGTGTGACATGTCACTTCAATCTACTTGTCTCGTGCACGAGAGTCCTTGCTTCTATCTATTCCCGGCGGTACCAAACTTCTGAGAGGGAGGGGCAGCGAACCGCGGATATCGGAGCCGTATCCGGAGAAGACCCCTTTCTCGGCGCCAAGATATCTAATTGGGTACGTACTATTAATACGTACAAAAAGTTGTTGATATCGAAAAAACAACCTTAGAGCTTCGCCCACTACGGTTCGGGCCGCAGCGTTTACTATAGTAGTAAGGCCGTGAGAGAGGCTCAAAAGGCGGAATAGCCTAATGTTCGTCAGTGTGCAGTGGGTGTGATGTTATGCTTTAGTGTCGCAAACGCCGACGTTGTGTTGGAGGTGTTGGGTAACATTTGTTTCGGTCTCATCCATCCTACTCTGACCTGTCGTCCGTCCGTTCGCGCTGTCAGACTGTGAGCAACGGCGATCAATCGATCTGCTGTACGTACTTTTCTGACAGCCCTACGGGGAAATCACGAGACCGGGAAAAGATCGTAAAGAACCGCATCGTTTCAGCCGCCTCCTAATCATGTTCGGATCATGGAATCGTCTTCTCGATTTCCTCTTCTATCGATCTAGCAGGGACTGGGAAGAAAAAGATGGCGAAAGTTTGGTTCACTCGATCGGATGGCTACGTACAACGTTTGTTTTCGAAAGGAAAAATGACAGAAGTAAGGCGAACTACTGCTATCCTGCGGCACAGGAAATCTTGTTTAATCACGCTCCCTCCCTCTAATGACATAATGACTCTCAAGAGTACCGGGATCGCGTCTCGCGTGGGATTGATGGATGCTCGGAGTTCGAACTTTTGGACCTTTTCATCCGACCCTTCAACAAGTACGGTTCCCCCCCTTCGAAAATCCGGACGGTCTCTCCCGACGAGACGACGGTCATACTGTACGACAACCGTCAATCGGCTTTGTGATGCCTGGTTTAATAGACGCAACTATTGCATCCCATGCGGCGCTACTTATGTGCCAGAGCCCTCGTGTTTCCGATAACGTATTACTGCCGGGTTAACGCGGAAGAGATAGTCGCTTTTGGGTCCCGTACAATATGGAATAGCGCGCATCGATTACCTATTTCCCAAGGCGTTTTTTGCTTTTCACAATTTTTTCGTTATTCCGACGGCATGCTCGGCTTGTGGGGGGTTTGCAGTTCGAAGCAGTGATACTCTCTCGGCAGGGATCCCATTCGTCGAGAGCTGACGGACGCTGTCATGCGAACCTTAGTATCAAGCTTATTATTATTGTTATTATATTCCCGAGGTGCTATTATTCTGTAAGCGCCTCATCGCTCTAGATTGCCGCCGCGTCGCAGCGTCGCAAGCGTCATATCATCATTTGGGAACACGACAACCTGTTTCGGTCGTCAGCCGGGTTTCCAGGGTTCTCGGCTCTGGCCTGTGCTTGTGCTTGGTACCTTGTGCTTCTGCTTCTGCTGCTTGTCCTTGTTGCTTACTCACAACCCACGTGGGCTTGAGAACCGAACCGGGAATGCCCCCCGGTCTTCTAACGAGGCTGTCCGGGCCCCCGGTTCGGCGCTCGTTTCCTCTCGAGGATGTGATTTGGCACTTCGAGTTGGCGTCGCACGACATATGCCGTACATGGGGGTTAAAACACCGTGTTCGACAATCGGCCCTCTACCAGCAATCTTACCTGAAGCATCTCTGCTTGCTCACCGCTGCTGCTGCTGGCCCGTATCGTTGATCGTGGATCGCGGTGCATCAGCTGGAGGTACTATCAATTTGCAGGGGTTTTCTACCACGCACCAGGATCTCGCCAAGGGGAACATCAAAAGTTCCACCACTCCCAAAGGCACGGTCGATACGGTTAATCTTCCTCAGGTTGGGCGGGGATTATTCTTCGTAACGAAGTTTTCTAGCTGAGATTTTTTTCTTTCAGCCCCATCGATGATGCTTGCCCTAGCAACGTCGAGCAGCCGCGCGTACAGATCTACGATGATGCATTAGCAGTACGATATACCATGCGGTGTGTTTCGAGAACGGCTTGCTTACCGCCTCCGCGGTGGCTCCGCTCTCGCTTCTCGAACCAAATATCGTCGCACATGGCATCCCAGCCCCCGATAACGTTCCCGATCGCTTCTTGCAGGGTCCATAACGAGATTCCGTTTCAGGATCCTCAGGGAACGGGAAAGAAAAGACGGAGATGGTATTACGGTATTATTTCGATTCGGCGTATGGGGCATCCGGTGCCTTAATAACCAGCCTTGTCTCCGGACAGTTGTCTCCTTACGACTTGGCGTAAGAATTTTCTCTCCTCTCCAACAGGCAGTCGAACTACTTGGATGCAACCGGAGATGCTTCGTTATATTGGTCCCTGCGTGATCTTGGAGTGTTGCGTTTTGTACATGACGCTGGTTTTCGCGATCTGAATCGACATTGTCTCGTTCACACTGTCGACAGTAGAGTGTTGTGCTAGACTATCTAGCTAGCAGAAAATCTCTGGGAAGTCATGGCATTCTAACCAGTGAGAAATCCTATATCAAACCTATTACCATATTTATTAGGGACATCAACTAACGACAACATAGGTAGACATCTTACAGCACTATGTACGATGTCCTGTCAGAGCCCTTAGGCCCTATCAAGTGCAAGACCTGGTACTGAAATTCTCGTATCGCACTCAGATGCAAAGGCCAGAGAAGGAAGGGGCCAGGACGGGATGGGGATTGACGCCCTACTCCTTGGGTAACCGATATCGAAAGGGGTAGCATGGTACCCCCTCGGCCCAATACTACGGCCTAACGGGAAGGAATCCCATCTTGACATTTCATCACGATCTCAATACTTGATAGGAGATAGATTCGCTCTTGGGGTACGGGCATCTCCGTATAGCATAACCTCACCACGGGGAGATGAGGGGTGTATCTGAACGAAGCTCACGGCCCCGAACAATCTATGCGGGATTTCAAATTCCCTCTACCCCGACCCTCTTCCTCACCTGTCACCTATCAGCTGTGTCTTTTCCTTGACCTCAGCGTTGATGTCTTCGTCGTCAGCTCTATCGCCATCACCACCGCGGCCATCACGGGATAACATAGCCTGCTTAGCGAAAGCCGGTAAAAAGCGCCTTGCTACATGCAGGCAGAATTATATTGACATTAGCAGCCTCAAGAGCCAACCAGGCATCCCGTCCGACGCCTAGATCACGGCGACACGTATTATAGTATAATATGAAACCGCCATCATGGGCCTGTTCAGGGGTTCCCGGCCGGGATTGCTGCAATTAACCGGCGGTAAAATGTGTTAGGGCTCCATCCCCCAATATCGGGACCCCGGTTCCCCAAGTTGGGGACTGCCGGCAGAATTGGCTTCTCCACGATGATCGGCATAAACATGCTAATTTCAACTCACCCATCTTCTCGGGAACCAGGAACGGACGCGAGGTTTCCCCTTTCCAGAAGGAGGCCCATTGGCTAAAGCGAGGGCAGTGGCAATCTAACGACGCTCGCCAAGTATATAAGCATTGCCTACCCGCCTGGGCGATCACAGAACCCTGACGAGCTTCTTTTTTAGTTAGTCAGAGCCCAAAAAAAGAACTACCAGTCCTTCCCAGCTCATCGACAATCATGCTCGGTTCCTCCGTTCTCGTTGCCCTCACCGCGGCCGCCGGCGCCATCGCCTCTCCCCTAGACCTCATCACCCGGGGCACCCCCGCCGGCACCGGTACCAACAACGGTTTCTTCTACTCGTTCTGGACCGACGGCGCCGGCCAGGTGGAGTACAACAACGGACCCGCCGGCTCCTACGATGTAACGTGGCGCAACGTTGGCAACTTCGTTGCCGGCAAGGGCTGGAACCCCGGTGCAAACCGCGTTGTTACCTACAACGGCACATGGAACGGCGCCAGCGTCAACAGGTAGGGGATTCCTATTACCCCAAAGCATAGTTCAAATTTCCAAATAATTCTAACACTTTACTAGCTACCTGTCGGTTTACGGCTGGACGCGCAACCCCCTGATCGAGTACTACGTCGTCGAGTCATTCGGCACGTACAACCCGTCCAGCGGCGCGCAAAAGCTGGGCTCCATCCAGAGCGACGGTTCTACTTACGACATCTACCGGACCCAGCGCGTCAACCAGCCGTCCATTGACGGCACGTCGACCTTCTACCAGTTCTGGTCCGTGCGCCAGCAGAAGCGCGTCGGCGGCTCCGTCACCATGCAGAACCACTTCGACGCCTGGGAGAAGGCCGGCCTCAAGCTCGGCACCCACAACTACCAGATCCTCGCTACTGAGGGCTACCAGAGCTCTGGCTCCGCGAAGATTACCGTTGAGCAGTCTTAAGTGGACTTGCGAGCCAGTGAGCGTGTCGGGACTGTCTCTACCTAGTACCATTACCCCTATTAGCTTAGTCGGTATTTAAGCGTATGTATGTACATATTGATTGGAAGGCGAATGAAGGCGGGCAACCCGGTCGTCGCGAGCCACTGGCGTCGCGGATTGGGCGCTCGTCTTCTGATGTATGCTAGTCAGTATCATGGGAGTCGGAATTGGATATCAGTGTACGGCTCGTGTAAGCTGGAAATTTGATTCTTGACCGATACTCGCGTGTTCTGGTCGATATGAGTGACTTGGGATGTAGTGCCATGTTGAAGTGTACTTGGCTATTGTATACTGTGAGGTCATCCAAGGAATGGGAAGAAATTACTATCCTAGAGAAACAGAGTAGACACGTATGGGCAATAACACGATGTCCAAATCACACTAGTAAAGGGATAATGATATTAGGGTCGTAAATGGAATTAAAGTCACACTAAAGCATTATTAATTACCCCTATTATCCCGTACGAGGAATTCCAGGGCTTAGGTGAGTCGAGAGGAGTTGAATGCGAAGCATATAGATGTATAATATATCTTCCTTTTGGAATCCCTTCGGTCATGCTGGTGAATGTAGTGAAGTTATGTCCCTTATAATTGCCATACCTTCCTCTACCTCCTTAATCAATCTAATTCATTTAGTATATGCCAACATACCTATACACAGCTGACGAGGAAACGTTCACTAAGGTGTATCGATTAAATTTCGTTGACCTTTGCTTAAAGATCCGTTTTCAAATATCTGACAGTGAGGTAGGTTTGGCTATGGTTTATATTCCACGCCGCCCTCACCGTCTCAACACTCTTTATATACTACTACGTTGGCCCAGAACTGCCAGTCGTGGTATTGTACGATTCATACTTCTGAGTGCTTGAGCTCCTACCTCCCTATCCCTACAGCGAATTAGTTCTAAGCATAGGGACGGCTTGCATATACTTAATTTTAGTAGACCTATTCCTGTTTATATGGAAGTGGCTAGTAGTCAAGCACTATGTGAAATGTGATGGACATCAGAGAAAGTCCACAGAAGACCGGGACCCCCAACTGACGCTTTATTCGGAGCTCTGGTCATGGAAACATAATTGATGTGGAGAGCTTTTTGTTCATTCCTCGTCGAACCTCATCTCATGGAGATCCAGCGATGGCTATTATCGTTAATATACAGGTAGAGCGTGAAAAGGTTACATAAGGACAGCCAATTCCTCATCATAATACATCACGTTGGAATTTTTCATTGAATTTTCATTTCCCTCTTCCTCCCCCCGGGTTCTAAATCCTTCTTTCATTAAGCCCTATTCCCTTATAACAGACGCCTAAGCATCAACAAACGCCTTGACGTCCTTGAGCCAGGTCTGATACTCGCGCTGCTCCTTGATGTCCATATAGTCGGGGACGAAGACGGCGAGGGCCTGGGTGATGCCGCGCTCCTCGAGGTAGCGCTCCATGAGGATCTGGAGGTCCTCGTCGAGGCTGCCGAAGGGCGGGCCCGGGTACATGTCCTGGGCCTTATGGGCGACCTCGGCCGACTCGCCCCGTGCCAGCGCCGCGTCCTTGAAGTAGTAGAAGTTCTCCACTACGATCTGCCCGTCCTGCGCTAGCGCCTCGATGTTCAGCGCTCCCTTGCCCGCTTTCTCGACGACGATGTTTAGTCGGCATGGGACTGGTGCGTCGGTTTCCTCGTCTTCTTCCATCCCCTCCTCGCTCTCTTGTTGTGAGGACCGTCGGCCTTCGGCCGAGTCGACGTCTTCCTCCGCTAGTGCGGCGTCCTCGTTGTATACGTCATCGGGTTCGTAGTTAGCGAGGTCAGAGATGGAGAAAGTAACAGTAATACTAAGTCGATATATCAGTATTTCAATCTTTAAGGAGTCGAGTCCTAGCATAACTCACGTTTCATTCCCGAACTTGCGCACCAAAGTAACATCCTCATTACCAGGCGTATCCTTGAGCTCGAAGGGGCTGTTCTCGAGGAAGTCCTTGACGCTGGCGGGCAGCTGCTCGTTCTCCTTCATCTCGCCCTCGAATTGGATCTCGCTCT
Organism: Hypomontagnella monticulosa; assembly: GCA_902825475.1. Classification (NCBI taxonomy): domain Eukaryota; kingdom Fungi; phylum Ascomycota; class Sordariomycetes; order Xylariales; family Hypoxylaceae; genus Hypomontagnella; species Hypomontagnella monticulosa. The sequence goes on from CADEBF010000008.1 coordinate 2,012,281, forward strand.
CCAGCTTAACCGACAGTTCCTCGTCGACCTCGCTCGCTGACGCTTGTCGGAATTGCGACGTGGAGAATGCGGATGTGAATTGCGATGATCGGACGGGCGCCCATGATGATGACTTCAGCAGCGAGCTTGGTCGAGCTACTCTGGACTGGCGGAGAGCGGTAGAGCTGAGTCGGGTGAGAGTGCGGGGCGCTGAGCGCGCGACAGCTCGCAGAGACATCATCTTGAAGAGATGGATTTGGTATGGATGGGGTGGTGGGATGGAGGCACAAACGAAGTGTAGACAAGCCGATTGTTCGTGGGGTATCTTGGGGGTTGAATAGATTTGAGACCTACAGAAAAGCTCTAAAATTTTATTTGGTGATGGCGATAAATCGATAAATAGATAAACCGATAAGTGATTTAAGCTTTTGTTGTGCACGGACATAAACAGGGATTGGGCTTTAATAGCTGGCAGTTGACCCCGTTGGACGGATGTGAGCCGATAAATGCATGTGCATATTACATTGAGCGAATGGCATCTGTGGTATTAATAAGGACAATCATCCCCTGAAAAGAATGAATACAATAGGAGGCGACTTTGTTGATCTTAAACAGTCTATTTGCCTGTGATACTAGATACGGTAGGGTATCTAGAGATGAGGCTCGATCTAAAGAAGGTATCATCTTGATAGCTTCACATACAGAGGCTTAGATCATCATCCTATGAATAGATATATCCTTGCAACACATACGGATGACTACTTCGTTGGTGATCTAAGTATTTTGAAGGGTTTATTCATTTCGTAGATGATTCTCCACACCGGAAATCGATAGAGCCTCCAGCAAAGACGTTCTCGTGTGCGTTGCTTCGGCTCCGTCATGCTACTTGAGCCTTAGGTTGGAAGCTATAGCCTGGATATCTTATATCCGTGAGACTATAATGGGCCCTTCTTTGCACTTCCAGCATTGATACTGAGTTTTGCTCGTTATGCTGCCGACACCAACTCCACAGCTTCCGAATATGCCGCTCGCGCTAGCCATCTTGCATGGCTGTTCTGAAATCAGGACTGTTTCTTCGTGGCCGCAGACGTGACAGGCCCTCAGATGCGTGACGTATCGGCACATTTCTAGTTCTTCATAAGCTTAGGAACCTGTTCAAGAGATTGGTCTACATACTAAGGTAACATATAACGTAATTTTCGGTAACTTGCAACTCAGTTCGCGCTGGGAATTGTCATATAGGGTAGAGATCGCCCATGATTTCTCGTCCTGAACTATATCGGTCCCTGATTTATATATGACGCCAGTAGTAGCTCACACCTCGGGAGGGATACTCGATGCTCTTTTCTGCTGTGATTCTTGCAACGTATGACCTACCTCGAGGGCATTGCTTGCGCATTTACGGGCCGACCAATCGGGTATCAAAGGGAGCGAAGAAATAAGATCCTCCTCTTCGAGACGGCCATTACTACACATGCTGTCGGACCAATCGCTTCAGGACGCAGGTTGGGATAGATAAGCATCTTTTTTGTGTGGGTGTACTACAAGCCGAAGGATTTGTAATAAATAGCATCAATTCGATGAGGACAAGGCACGGAGCAAGTAGCCGTCTCGGGACGACTCCGTAAAAGACAAGCAGGTTGTGAAAGGTCACACATTTGTTGACTGTAGACCGGACGGTCTGGTTTATTTATAAGATAGTCGAAGTTCGGTAGTTCGGGAGGTGGTAAGGCTTTGCGGCTTCGAAGGTCTCGGATCCGGGGTGCAGGTGGTAGTGAGCTAACATTCCATGAGCATTCGGCTACCCGCTTTCCCTTCCACGTGCGACTTGATAGTCTAAAACAACCGCGACGAGCGCATGCACCCGGGTTGCAGCCAAGTATGATGCCACATTTGCAGCAGTACTGCGCCTTCAGCTAGCGCCAAGCCCGTCGAGTATAGTCGGGGAATAAGATGGACATCTTATATTCATTCGGGTTTACGTATTGTTCAGTATGACCTGGGTCTAGAGAAGTGCGCAAATCTTGCCGAGAATTTCAAGCGCTCCATCAGCGCTCTTGGCCTTGGTAGCGAATATACAGGGCCCGAAACAAGCCGAGCTTGTCTAATCAGGACCTGTCTCTATTTTTCATTTAAAAATCTGGGAATGAGTACCGGCATATGTGGCTGGTTGCGGAGTTTGCAGCTTGATATGTGCCAGTGCTGTAGGTAACCGCGAGTTTGCGAATCATCGGCCAAACCAAGCCAACTCCCTTGTCTGGTCTCGGGAACTTCCTATGCCCGTACATAAGGGTCCCGTCTGCTCTATGATGAACGTAGAAAGATCAGCCGAGAGTACAGGGCCCAGTCGCACACACCTCTTCGGGCAGAAGATTGCGAGCAAGCAAGCGGCGAAGAATCCCTCAATGTTCTCCTCTCGGGGGAAAACTAGACAGTTGAATTGTTCCCGCAGAGGATATTCTCACCCACGTAAGGGTGGTTAAGTACGACCAGGAGCCTTCCCATCGATTGAGAAGAGCGGCATTTTCTTCCGTATCGAGTACCGGAATTACTGAAGCTTAGGTTAGCTAAACCTTTCTCAATAGCAAGCTCGGTTCTTACGGCTACTAACGAAAACCATTCTGATACTCCTTCTGAAGTTTATCGATCTTCACTTTGAGGAGATCCTCCTTGGCGCTGGCGGGACGTCCAGCTCGCCGTGTCTTCTTCACTTCATCGAGTTCCTCATCATATTGGTGCACAAAGCTAGTCATAGAGTCAGCGCGAAAGGGATCTAACGCCGTAAGGTATCTTGATAGAACTCACCTTTTGATGAGCTCTTGGATTACATCTATTTGCAAGGGCTTGCCTCCGTTTTGTTTCAACGCTTCTTGGAAGAAGGCCGCCCGTTCAACTAATCGTGTTCTCATGTTAATTCAGTGGCTATATAGGTGTGGTGGCACAACCAACATACGGTGAGGCTTATCAGTCTTCCTCCTCGACGCCGCTATTTTCTCGAGTTTTTCATCCCGAACTTGAGCCCGATGTAATCTCTTGGAGTCGCGCGAGAATTGATGAAGGGAATCGACGGCGCCCTTCTTCTTGGCAATAGCCTTGCGAGTCCTCTCAAACGTTTTGGGCATTTTGGTAAATAATATATCTGTGTGATGAGATTGTGGGTGATACAGACTTTGACGAGTCTGCAGGTTGGAGATTTTTGTTCGTTAGAAGAATTCAATGTTGGTGGGGCAAGAATGCTTCTAGAAATGGATCAATCTGGCCAAGGGGTCGATTACTACCAGACAGGGACCTAATTTACGCTAAACTTTGCATTAAGATTGAGTTATACCGTACATATATCTGTAGGTCGCTATTTCATATTTTAAGCAGTGCCTAGTAATTTTGGTACTAGATGTGCACAGTCCATTCATATTATATGTTTTGTAATGCTATATATGAATATCTCTTCAATCCAGGGTATTCAGATAAGAAATTCAATAGTCTTCTAACTTATTTCTCATGATTGATACTAGTTATTTTAACTCTCAAACCGTACTCTCTATCACTAACTGTCACTGATCGATGCCTACACAGTAGCGCTGGATATGCAAGTTAAAGTTGTGCTAGCGTGAAAAACACTGTGCACGTCCTTGCATACCCCTGAATGGATTAGCGTACTTTCAACCTCCCCTCAAGCGCGAGCCTCCGCCGCCCCACTGTGTTTGTCCCACAAGAACTTTCAGAATCGCGGTGTGGCCCTCCGCGACGCGGTAGCGCTTATCGATTTAAATGCCTACCAGTACCTACTTTAAACGGTGAGGGTAAGTACCACTTTGTAGCCCAGGACTCATCCTTCACGCGTCTGTCCCATCTTCAATTCAGGAATTTGGTCAACGTTTTCCTCAAGTCAATCGTCGACTCATACTTCGACGACTATTCCATATCTACCTTTTCGCCAACACCTTAACTTCCCCCCATTGACATTTGGTTGACGACTACGCAAGTCCTAAGCCACTATCCCGTTGGATGTTATTCTTGGCGTGTTTACTTTCCACACCCACGACGGTTATACCCTATAACTTACATTGACGGACCTGTTGATCGAAAAAGCACAATATATTCCCTCGACACACCTGGATCCTGAATTACTGTATCAATTCCTCGATCTCAAGAGCAGAAGACACTACCAAGTCGATTTCCTGAATGGCTACAGCGACAACATAGGTATTCATTGTGGTTCGGGCACCGGGGGAGAGGCCCCTCTGTGAGTCAAAATGGGCATCCAAGGTAAATTTAAACCCAGGACACGGTCCTAGAAACATCAAGCTCACATCTACAGGACTGTTGCCGTTGCTTAAGTCGATACAACGACCGGTGGACTTGAAGAAGTACAACGGTGAAACCATCGGAGTAGATGCCTACGGCTGGCTACACCGTGGTGCTGTATCATGTGCCATTGAACTTGCACAAGGCAAGCCGACTCGAAAGTAAGTTCCTATATTGATGCCATACTGCAAAATTGAAGCCCTCCTCTTACACACATGGATTAGATATGTCGACTTTGCTATGAGTCGTGTTCGCATGCTCCGTTATTTTGGAGTTACGCCATATATGGTCTTCGATGGCGGTTTCTTGCCTAGTAAGGCTTCTACTGAAGCCTCTCGTGAGAAGCGTCGGGAGGAATGTAGAAAATCGGGATTGGAGCTATTGAAGGCCGGTAAACCCTCCCAGGCCCATACTGAGCTACAGAAAGCCGTCGATATTACTCCCGAGATGGCCCGGCACCTCATCGAGGAGCTAAAGAAAGCTGGCGTACCTTACGTTGTAGCCCCATATGAAGCCGACCCGCAACTAGTTTATCTAGAGAAAGAAGGGCACATTAGCGGTATCCTCTCTGAGGATTCGGATCTTTTGGTATTTGGAGCGAAACGACTATTAACTAAGCTCGATCCGCACGGCCAATGCATTGAGATTAACCGAAAGGATTTTTGTGCCTGTCGCGAGGTCTCTCTGACAGGTTGGACCGATACCCAATTCCGACAGATGGCCATCTTCAGTGGCTGCGATTATCTGGACAGTATTACCAACCTCGGGCTTAAGACCGCACATAGGATGATGCGAAAGCACAAGACACCGGAGCGAGTGATTCGCATGCTACAGTTTGATGGCAAGTATCGCGTACCCGCTGAGTATTCGAACAATTTCCGCCAAGCAGAGCAGACCTTTCTTCACCAATGGGTCTTTTGTCCCAAAGCAAATCAGCTTGTTCATTTTACAGCCGTCGGCCCTAACATGAAAGCTAGCGAACTTCCATTCATTGGACCCTTTATCGAACCGAATATGGCCAGAGGTATCGCTGTGGGAGATATAAACCCCATCACGAAGGAGAAGATTGTGCTCCCTACGCTACCCTCACCAAGGAAGCGCACGGCATCAGGGACCGTCCTTACTGTAGCTCAAACGCGTGCAGCTCGAGAACCCGCTGATAAGCCGATCGATTCTTATTTCCGAGGGCATCGTCGGATCCCGTTAGGTGAGATGGACAGTAACTGCTTTACTGTCGATCCCACCCGGGTATCTAGCCTTACGAGTAATGGCGATAGGCCGATCGTATACCCCCTTCCGAGGCCCTATATCAACGAGACCGCCCATGCCCCCGCCGCCCCGCGTCCCTATATCACTCGACCCGAAAGTTCGTCACGAACATTGCGACGTCGAACCGAGCCAGTCACCAGTGTTCTTGGCAACAATGGCCGTTCCCTAGCCTCTGGATCACGACGCCAAACCACCGGGCCGGCAATGGACGTTGTAGGTAACTCGAGTAGTGTGGGATCCACCCAGCCCGTTCGGCCGCCTAAGAAGGCTCGTCTGTGTGACGATTCTAGTTCAGGATTAAGCCCCAGCAAACGAAAGAGCAAGTTCTTCTCGCCTGGAAATGCGAAGGCCCCAGCTACTAAGAAATCAGAGAAATACCTGATGTCTGATGATTCGATTGAGGACGCTCTGAATGATCTTCCAGAGTTTGGTGTATGGAAATCATCTCCCAGAGGCCGTAAGGAAATTGCGATTTATCAAGAGACGAGTTCAACTTCGGCTACCACTACAGATTCTAAGGACGACGAGGTACGCGTGGAGGATGAGTCTAGTGAGACTACAGTATCGACATCGCAGGAGAGCAAATCTCCAAGCACGCCAACCATCGCTGCGCGTTTCGCCTATGCACCACACACCGCGGCCGGTTCGGCTTCTGGACAAAACCAGTCGCGCAGGCAGAGCAATTCCACGACCTCATCGGCACGTAGTTCGCTCTATAGTCATACGCCAGCGTCGTCCGTTGCGATATCAGCACCATCCACGGGCAAGACCACACCAGCGACGCCGCATATGACACCGCTTCAGCGACTTGGCGTTCGGGCTTTAGGCCGTAACAAACAACCACACACCCCCGTGTCTACCGTGTCACGGACCACGAAGCGTTCTAGCCGAGGACGACCCAGCATAGATTCCCTGCCCATCAATCCAGCGTTCGTCCCCTTGCCGCCTGTCGACCTAGAGGAAGTCGAAGCATTGAATGGTCCGATCGGTAGCGAGGATCTCATGGTGTCCGAGAGCGACAATGACGAGCATCCGGACGGGATCGAGAATTTGACAAAGGCTCAGAGCAAAAACAAGCTGGGCAGTACGAAATTAAACTTATCAAGCTTTCTTTTTAATTAGGGGCGAGGCCCTCCACGTATGTATGGTATATACGTTATACGTTCGTGCTAGTTCAAGTACAAACACTACAAATGGGCGCGAAAATCGGTTGCATTAGCATAGCATTGGAGTTTAGGGGTAGTGAGGGAGGCTGAAGGCGTCTGAATTCAGCCGGTTACACTGCAGGACCATGAAAAGGGGGCTTCATAGGCGGTTAGGTAAAACGACCGATAGGTATGACATCGGTCAACTATGGCATGGCGAATACATTTTTATAAATAATTCATTGGTCTTAGACTCTTGTGATGAATATGTCTACGTTGAATATTTTGATATATGACGTAAATCACTACACCTTTACTTTAAGCCATGCACGACATAAGGCTAATAAGACAGGGTAGAGATATGGGTATTGCTTCAATACCTGCATTTCGAATACGTAGTACTACGTGTATATACTAATCAAAGATTACATAATCAGACTCCGTATGTATGTTTCTTACGGGCCTGAGTAAGGGGATCCATGGATGAAGTGATCGACCGGATGACCAACCAATAACTAATTACTTCCTATCTCGGCGCGTGCCGATTTATCGTTAACCTCTATCAGGAGAGCACGTTACCAAGATGGATTTAATAGGGAGAATATATGTAAGTAAATGGCGTACCTCGCTAGCCGAAGTACGGCCGGCACCCCACTTAGATCAATGACTGATGAGTTGGGGGGCGCTAGTGGGCGGTAGCGGGCCAGCTGGCGCTACTGATGTACATGCCTAGGAGAATAATAACCTTGGAACTAATAATAATAAGCGATAACCTTGAACATGCCTGAACTATGAGTCTATGCCTGCGATTACCCGTATCGTAAGCAAGGAACCAGTCAGTTGCGTCAGAAACCACAGAAACCAACCGCCCTGCCCGCGCCTGCCGTAAAGTAGTTGCCTCTGGGTTACTTTGTAATTGAAACACGCCTGGTGACCTTAGATGGACAGTCAGTCATTCAGTTAGGGTAGTCACATACACTGGAATCCCTACTGCCTATCAAAGTCCATGGGTACGGAGTAGTAACCTTAAGTCACGACTCACCATCGGCCTTGCCTTCAGCCTTCAATGCCGACATTATCCCAAACTATTCACAATCACCAAAACCAAATCTCCATTTTTCTCACAACTCAGCAACCCTCTCCAAATCCCAACTTCACCAACTTCGGTGTCAGTGCAGCCTCACGCCTTAATGAAATTCTAGCGTTGTCATCTTCCAAGTTCTCCCCCATTTGCATTACGCTACAGTTACAAAGGCCCAATCCAGCCGATTCTATACTATGGTAATCTCAAATGCACATCTCCATTCTAAGTGACCCCTCCTACCCGCATTGCTGCTGACGAGGTCGCCGCCCTTTTTTTTCTTCTCTTCAACTTGGCCTTGTCATACATCAACACCTCACACACCAAACATACCCTGCATTGTCTCCTACACCATAGGAGCCTCTACTGTGTCCGAATCACTCGACCATCCCTCGACCACGTCTATTGTCCATATTGTTTGTCCACGCCGCCGACTCCTACTGTACGATAATCCCCGTAACTCGCAGCACTTGTAAAGTATAATAGGACTACAAGGGCCTCTCTTTACTGATTACATACTGTGGCGGACAAGGACATAAAACAACCACCATTCATTCCCTTCTCGACTTTCTTCGACGTGCCTCTGAGCAACAACTTTAAATACCGATCCATCTCACGCTCGTTGATGACGAGCATCCCCGAGTCGACTTTAAACCGACAAGATTCCTCCCACAACGAGAAAGCGGAAAGCCGCTGAGGCGAAGATATCCGCAGATCCCTCCGACGCACTTCCGAACAAACGCATCCTCGCCTCAGCAGCTGCTACTGAAGCGGCACCTCCAACCCCCATTACCGGTATGGATTCAGACGAAGATTTCGTCTCCACTATCTCTAGCGGAGACGATGTGATGCAGGATGACACCGACAATGATGATCTATCTGGCGCTGAAGGTAAATTCATTTATTTTCTATCTCCCTCACCCCCTTCCTATCCCTTCCCTTCCCTATATTGCCTTTCTTTCTTCCTCTTTACATTCTCTTATCCTATGCATACTTGCATTCTAGTCTATATACTGCTTCCTATTATTTCCGATATGCTTGATTTTAACGATCATCCATGAACTAGACTTCGATGTATTCGACGACGACCCAGACGATGAACCAGGTATCACCTCGCAAAAGGCAGCCAAAAAGAAGGGAGCGACGTTCTTCGATGTTACCTACAAAGTCTACACGCCACACGACATAGAGCACCAACAAGAAGAGATGGTCAACGAAGTGAACATGATCTTAGAGATGAGGAAGGAAGATGCCGCAATCTTGCTCCGTTATTTCCGATGGAATAAGGAGCGGTTAATAGAAGATTATATGGACAATCCAGTCAAGGTTTTAGAGGCAGCCGGTCTAGGTCCCAGCACTGCGGGTCCGCCCAAGCTAGAAGTCATACCCGGGTTTATGTGTGATATATGTTGCGAGGACGAGGAGGGATTGCAAAGCTTTGCGATGAAATGCGGTCACCGTTATTGTGTTGACTGCTATCGACAATACCTCACTCAGAAGATCCGTGCAGAAGGCGAAGCGGCCCGCATCCAATGTCCCGCCGACAACTGCCATCGTATTATCGACTCTCGATCACTCGACCTACTCGTAACATCTGATCTAGTCGGCCGATACCAAGAACTACTCAACCGGACATATGTCGAAGATAAGGAGACCCTGAAATGGTGCCCCGCCCCCGATTGCGAGAACGCGGTCGAATGCGCCATCAAAAAGAAGGATTTAGACAAGGTTGTTCCGACTGTCGCGTGTGCCTGTGGGAATCGGTTCTGCTTCGGGTGTATTCTCAACGACCATCAACCAGCGCCTTGCGAGCTTGTCAAGAGATGGCTGAAGAAATGTGCTGACGATAGTGAGACGGCGAACTGGATTTCGGCTAACACGAAGGAGTGCCCGAAGTGCAACTCAACGATCGAGAAAAATGGCGGATGCAATCACATGACATGTAGGAAATGTAAACATGAATTCTGTTGGATGTGCATGGGCCTGTGGTCGGAGCATGGCACGAGTTGGTACAACTGCAGCCGGTTCGAGGAGAAAAGCGGGACAGAGGCCCGCGACGCGCAGGCGAAATCAAGACTCTCTCTTGAGCGATACCTGCACTACTATAATCGGTACGCCAACCACGAGCAATCGGCACGTCTAGACAAGGACATATATATCAAGGCCGAGAGAAAGATGGTGGAGCTGCAGAAAGAATCGGGCATGTCCTGGATCGAAGTACAGTATCTGAATTCAGCATCGCAAGCATTACAAACGTGCCGCCAAACACTGAAATGGACCTATGCATTTGCATTCTACCTAGCGCGAAACAATCTTACGGAGATTTTCGAGGATAACCAGAAGGATTTAGAGCTGGCCGTCGAAGCATTGTCGGAGATGTTTGAGAAACCCGTTGCGGAGCTAGCACAACCTAAGCTCAAGGTGGACATTATGGACAAGACGGCATACTGCAACCGTCGTCGGGTCATCCTGTTGGAAGATACCGCGGAAAACCTGGCTAATGGTATGGTTTGATCGTCTCTCTACGCCTTACCCCTTTCCATCCCAGGACATGTCCTTGCTAATCATGGATCCTATTCTCAGGCCGCTGGACCTTTAACGTCGATCTCAAGGCCAACAATGCTTCTGGAGTTAGCGGGGTCGGATCTCGCGCATAAATTGATTGTATTTTAACAGCATAGATAGAGAGTGGTCATGGAACGGAGTCTCGGAATGCAATGTTATTGGTCTTGTTGACGCGCTTCTACTTCTGCCGCGCCCTTCTCACCTGTTAGCTTGAGTCGACACGAACAATACTACCATGTATTGTAGTACATAGGAGGATGGCTAAGATGAGGGCAGGCACTACGACACAGTGCAAACTGAGCTCGGAAGAATTCATGAGTTTAGGCAGAAATAAGATCGTACATATTAAAACATATATATAGCACAGTGCGCCACCGTGTGAATTCGACCGTAGAAAAACTGTGCAGATGCCACGCACGTCATAGTTGGCTCAAGCTCCATCCTTTTCGAGACCCCGTAATACACCGCAATATCAACATTTCCACATACAGTACCGACTGTACTTGTATATCCGGCGGCTCAACAAATAGCCAAGACTGGCCGTGTGAGTCCTCACTCGAAACCCTCCGTTGTTAGGACTCGATTCCTTTTCCCACTCGCAGCCTAATTTTTTTCCTGTTGCTATTGCTTATATACAATTCCACTCTCATCAATCCAACACCTCGTTTATTGCCGCACCAGACACTACTCACTCACCACAATGGCATTCCGCGCAGCCTTCCGCCGCGCCCCCACCAAGGGCCTCTCCTCCCTCGCCGCCTCGGCCTCCTCCCGCACCACCACCATCGCAGCCCGCCACTTCCACGCCTCGCCCCGCGCCTTCGTCAAGGTCGGCGAGCAAATCCCCGACCTCGAGGTCCTCCAGGAGAACTCACCCGGCAACATGGTGAACCTCGCCAAGGAGTTCCAGCAGGTGACTAACGGTGTCATTGTCGGCGTCCCTGCTGCGTTCTCGGGTGCTTGCTCCCAGACGCATGTACCTGGGTACATCCAGCACCCGAAGTTGAAGCAGGCTGGCCAGGTATTTGTTGTTAGTGTTAATGATGCGTTTGTGTAAGTTTTGTCCTTTCCTGTTGGTGGTGCTTGACGATGGGGATGGTTTGGGAGCGGAGTAGTGAGTGAGGGTTGGGGATCGAGGTCGTGGGTGAGGACGGCGGCAGGAGACGAAAGAGCATTCGGAATGAATTCCGTGAATCTTACGGATTCCGAATCTACTCAATTTGGCCAATACAGACTGAGTTTGATGATATGAGACTAACATCTCTCAGCATGAAGGCGTGGGCCGACCAGCTCGACCCCACGCACGAGTCCGGAGTAAGTCGAACTCAATCTATACATCAATTCCTCTTCCACGATAGCTAATATCCATAGATTCGATTCCTCGCTGATCCCGCCGGCGAATTCACCAAGGCGCTGGACCTAGGCTTCGACGCGCCGCCCATCTTCGGCGACAAGCGCTCCAAGCGCTACGCCATCGTCGTCGAGAACGGCAAGGTCAAGGCGCTGCACGTCGAGCCGGATAACACCGGTACTAGCGGTTAGTACTAACCCTCTAAATTCAAAGATTACCTGTCTAGTAGTACCGGGATATGAATATTGACATTCTACAGTCTCCCTGGCCGAGAACGTTCTAGCATAGATGCAGACGCAGATGCAGATCTATGGGTTACACCGGACAGTGTGATCTTTAAAAGGAGGCTGGTTCTTTAGTACGCGCAGTTGAGGCTATATAGGTCGGAGGATACGGCTTGACGTCTGTATATAAATGAAATAAATGGATCTACTCCTATGCCATGTCCCTCGAGACCTTTAACTGTGACATCCGAGCAAGTACGCCTTAACCCTCGGAGATCATGGCACGATAGCTAGGCAAAATCCGCCGATTCTGATGAGACCTCTAAATTTCTTTGCCACCGAAGACGCCCCAGCTCCAAAGCCACAAGCTCGTCTACCGCTACGAGCTGAAAATGTGACTATCAACCAAGCATGAATCGAATTCGACACGAGTTTAGTACACCATTCAGCAGAAAGCTTTCTTCCATTTAAAGCCTAACAAGCCAATCTATCAGTAGCTATTCCCACCTGATCCGAGTTGATTCCGGACGCCGAGCGAAATCAAGTCAAGCCAAGCCAAGCCGTCATGAGTACCTGGTATATAGTACAAGCCATTACATCCTCCCATCAAGCAGCATAAGCCCGCCGCTGTAGTCTCGTGGTCCTTTTATCATCCATACTTAAGTGCCTATAGATACCACCTCATCTGCATCACAGCGCCTTAACAGCCGTGAAAAACGGATTCGCAAGCAACTTCTCATCGCCCTTAACCAAATCCCTAAGCTTCGCAACCATCTCCTCCTTACTCAAGCCCCCGGCACTCACCTCGTCTTTCCAGCGCACCAAGACCTCCTTGAGCCTAGCGCTGCCCTCCTCAACATCCTCTTTCCCGTACTGCTGCGCGGCACCGCGGCCGTCGTTCTCGTGTTTCGCGGTGAAATCCTCGAGCTCGTCGGCCTTGCGCTTGGCCATGCGGACGACTTTGTCCGGGAACCGCACCAGCTCCGCCACGTGGATGCCGAAGGACTGGTCGCAGATGCCGGGCTCGACTTTGTAGAGGAGGGTGACTTCGCGTTTGTCGACTTTGTCGTTATTGTTGTTGGAGGAAGAGGATGAGGATGTAGAAGTAGAAGTAGATGAGATGTGCGCGGTGACGTGCAGGTTCCGCACCTGCGGGTACTGGTCGGCGAGCGCGGTCAGCTCGTGGAAGTGCGTGGCGAACATGGCGGAGCACCCGATCTCCTTGACGATGTGCTCGCTGATGGCCCAGGCCAGCCCGAAGCCGTCGTATGTCGAGGTGCCGCGGCCTAGCTCGTCGATAATGATGAGCGACTCCGCCGTCGCCGACTTGAGGATGTTGGCCGTCTCTAGCATCTCCGCCATGAAGGTGGACACGCCCTTGAGCTGCGAGTCGCTGGCGCCTACTCGGGCCAGTATTGAGTCGAAGATAGTCAGTTCGGCCTCGGAACATGGTACGAAGCATCCGATCTGCGCCATTAGTGCAATGACGCCGATCTGTCGAATATATGTCGATTTACCACCCATGTTAGGCCCCGTAATAATGAGGAACGAGGACTCGCCACGGCAGAGCTCGACATCGTTCGTGATGAACTGGATATCGTCCTGCATCTCCATACACGGGTGGCGGGCCTCCTTTAAAATTGTAGAACCCTCGCCTCGAGGGTGGATGGTAGGGCGGACGTAGGATGTTGGTGCGTGGACTGAGCAGTGTGCAAACGAGACAATGACGTCGAGATGCGCGAGGATGCCGGCCAGCTGTTCCAGGACCGGACAGTAAGACGCAGCAACGCTGACGACCTCGTTGACTAGGCCACTTTGTGTCCTGTCGTAGGTCTGTGATAGCTGGTCGAACTCCCGACGGTAGGATTGTAGCATTTTGGTAGTGAAGTAAACGCCGTTCTTCTGCGTCGAACATTCCTGGTATTGGGAATTGTTGCGGATGCAGCCGGCTTCTGTTCTTGTCAGCCGCATACACCAGCCGTGAACTTTGTGGTTCTCTAGGAATATTTTCTTGTTTTCTTCCTGATTTAGATCGTCTGCTGCTTTGCGGAATTCGCTATCCATATTCGACCTTAGCTTGTCGAGTTTCCTTCGCACGATACGCAAGTTGTCGTCAAACTCAGGCTTGATAATGAATTCATGGTTATCGAGAGCGTCGAGGTCTACCGTTGTTTCAACCATGTCCGCAAGCTTTGATAAGCTATCCGAAAGCTCTCGTATCTTGTTGGTGTAGGCCTCATCTAGCGGGTCTTTATACTTCTCGTCCATCACGCCTTCGAAGGTGCCCAAGAACCCAGGTAAGCGGATAACTACCTGATACGCTCGGACAACATCTTCCAAATTTGCTTTATTCCGCTGGAATCGCTTTGCTAGTCGATATAGATCGGGAACTGACTTAAGATGTTCCTCTTGCATGGTTTGGCGCAACTCCGTATCGTTGACGAACGCCTCCACTAATTGCTGGCGCTTTTCAATTTCTTTCTTGTCCATAAGGGGCTGTTTCAGCCACTGCGACAGTAACCGACTGCCAACAGGCGTCCTGCAATGGTTAAGAAGCCCGAACAAACTCATCGTCTTGGACCCATCCCTCGCACCAGGCATTAAGTTGAGAGCTTTGAGCGCCGCAGCGTCGAGCTTCATAAATTGTGACAAATCGTGTTGATATAGCTGGTATTGGCCAAAGTTGGAGGGGTCTTGGAGGACACTCAAGTACTTGATCAACGCCGCGGCAGATCCCATAGCTAACTTGAGATCCGTCTGTGGGAGTAGGGTCGCGGACCGCTCATCTTTGAGTAATCGAGCAAGATCCTGTTCAATATCTTTAGTTCCAAAGTCGCCGCCGGGTCTCTCGGCTATCGCAACTCCGCAGTTGTCGATAATCTGCTTCAGTTTTGTTAGTTCGGGATCTTTCGCCTTCTCGGCCTTGTCGAATTGGACAAGGCACTCCTTGACGCCGAGCTGGATTAGGAGAGCCTCGAAGTTGGAGTACAAATCGTTGTCTAAAAACTCGCTAACGCCGAGTTCACGAACGCTAGCGTCGGCGAAGCAAACACCAACACTCCTCGCCTCGGTCGCTTTTGCCGAGATCTTAACAGCTAGTATCATAGGAGCCGACTCGAACTGGCCGCCAAGTTCATCCTCGACATCTTGTAGGTTACCAGGGGATGCCTGTTTGACGATCTTCCAGTTCATGCGTCCGCCACTGCTCGCATATATCTCGACTCGCTTTCCAAGCTTGAAGAGAGCTTCTCGTAGAAATTGTCGGAAGACGGTAACGGTCATAGTCACGGAGGGTAAGCCGCTGGCATCGTTCCGTCCCAGCTGTCGGACGACAGAGGTGGTCTTATAGACTGTTCTTGCGATGAAGTTTGCATTCTCGCCGTGGGCCGTGTACCAGTCGCCTCGATCGAATATTCGTACAGTTTCATCGCCTACAGTTGGTAGTGACTTGAAAAATCGGATGAAGCCATGTTCATCGTCGACCTGTTCCGAGTTATGTTAGCATGTGATTACAATGTAAGTGGGCACTTTTTGTCTTTTTAGTAGTATTACCTTCAACTCAGGTCGTGACGACATCTTGGCTCAAATATTTGATTCTTAGAATAATAGAAATAGTCAAGTTTGTAGGGATCAGAAGAATGGATATGTAGAATACGAAGGGGAATAGCTATCTCCCAGTTACATATTTCAGTGTGATCACGTATCTCCACCAGTTCCTCTCCTTACATGTACAGAGCCGTAAATGTTTAAGGGTCTTAAGTCTCAAGTGTAAGTGAAGTCGCGTCTAAAAATCAATTAAAGCTGGGAGACGCGTCGGACGCGCTAAAACTTGACCGCTAAACCCGCCCGGACCACCATAAGCTTTGTTCTTCAGCGAGCAATCGCGGGGTTGAGTTCCAGGCATGCGGCACCTGAGGTTACAGCTGATAAGGGGTAGGATAAGATTTATTAGGGCTAGACATAATCCAAGCATACGTGTTTTAATTAGGGGTAGGATTTTTCTTATCCCTAATTATTTAATGAAATCCTGTAAGGGATGATTAATTGGTAGGTCTAAGCTTAATATAAGCTTAATATAAGTTTAATTAAAATTTAATATTAATTTATAATTAAATCTTTAAATGATTAAATATATTTTAAAAATAATAATTAAGTAAATTTAAAATATATTTTTTAAATATTAATAAAGGTTTTAATTAATAAATATTAAATATAATAATTTATATAAAAATAATATGATATAATATAAATTTAAAGGAGAGGTATTATAATATTTAAAAGATTAAAATTATATTAAAATTAAATTTAAATTAAATTTAAATTAAGTTTATATTAAGCTTTAATTAAATAAAAGTTTATATATAAATAAAAGATTAATAATACGGCATATAATAAATATTTAAATATTTTATTTTATTAAAAATAATAATTATAAAAAGATAATAAAAAAATTATTAAATATTATTTAATTATATTTAAAAAGTGTAGCTTATTATAATTAAATTTTATATAAGATATTATATTTAAATTAATTTATAAATTAAATAAAAATATAAAAAAAAATATAAATATATTATAAGTTTTATTAAAGTTAAATTTAAGTTAAATTAATGTTAAATGTTAATTTAATTATATTAAGTATTATAATTACTTTAAATTTATACTTTATATTTAAATATTTTTATAATAAAACTAATATTTTATATAAACATTATAATTAAAAATGTTAAAATAATAATTAACATAAAATTAAAGTTTATATTAAATAATAATTATAAATAATATTTAATTAATAAAATTTATATTAATTTTTATTTAAGGGTTTTATATTAAATTTATATTAAGCTTATATTAAATTTATGTTTAATATAAGTTTAATATAAATAAACTTATTTAAAGTTATTAATAATTAATTAAAATATGTTAAATAAGTTAAAAATAAGTAATAATTATAAGATGTTATAATAATAAAAAATATAAGTAGGTAATAAATAAATATATATTATATTAAATTATATTAATTATCTTATAAAAATATTAAATCTTTAAATATAAGTATTTAAATTTAATAAAAGTATATAAAAATATCATTATATCTTTATAATTAAATAATAATTAATTTATAAAATATTAAATAGAAATAATTTTTAATTTTAACTTAATATATGAGAAAAAGTTTAAAAATGGTGGTAATATATATAATTTTTTTAAATTAATTAATATAATTTTAATTATTTTAATTTTAATATTATTAATATAATTTTTATTATAATATAAATATATAAACATTTTTTATCTTTAAAAATTATTATTATTATTTTTAAGTTTATAAAATATAATTATATTATTTAATGTTATATAAGTTTTAAGTATTAAAGTTATTATTAATGAAATATAAGAGTTTTTATTAAGTTAATGTTAAATTTAAATTAAATATAAATTATAAAATATTATATAAATTTATTTTTATAAAAAAATAATATAATATTTTATTTTTATATAAATTAAAGTAAGTAATATTAATTTTTTTATTAATATAATTAAAGGTATTAATATTAATTAAGTATAAATTAATAAAAGTTATAATATATAAAATAAGATTTATTATAAATAAATTAAAAGCTATTATATATATTTATATTTATATTTATATATTTATATTTAATATTAATAATATAAATATATAAATAAAAAGTTTACTATAAAATATAACATTAAATTCTATCATCTTATAAATTTATACTTAATTAATCATATAATAAATAATTAATAATAAAAAATTATAAAAGTTAATAATATAATATTAAAAAAGTATAAGATATATTTTATAAAACCTGTAATAAATAATAATAATAATAAAAAATTAAATAACTTTTATAATAATAATAATAATTTAAATATTAAATTATTATTGTTAGATAAATAAGGTTTACTAGTATCAGGTAAGAAATGCAGTACTACGGTTGTGTGTGTTTAAATGGTTGATTAATTAAATAAAAAAAAGGAAAGATTTAAGATTATATGGGGTAGAATTTAAGTAGACTAATTAAATGCCAGTGCTTGGTGCACGGACCAACGGTCCGCGCAAAAACCACATGACCATATTTCTTATAATTATTAATAATTATTAATCTTTTATTATAAATTAAATTAATAAATATTTTTTTTAATTAATTTAATTTATATTAAATGTTAATTTAATTTTAATTTAATTATTATTAAATTAATAAAAAGTATAATTATATATAAAATTAAAAATATAATTAATAAATGAATTTTTAATAAATTTTAATATATATTTTATCGCTTAAAAAATTATAAATATTTTTATTTTAATTTAAAAGATTAAAGATTTAATTATGTTAATAATAAAAGCTTTTATATTATATAATTAATCTTTTAATTTAATATTAATTTTAATATTAATAAAACTTTTAAAAAGGTGTTTATAGATTATAAATTTATAAATAATATGATATAATTTAAATATAAATAATAATGACGAAAATTTATTATTAATAAATCTTTATACATTACTTAACTTTCTTAATTAAATGGATATGTTTAAAAGTTATATAAATATTTATAATTAAAAGATGAGGGTTAAAAATAATATTAATAAGTTAATAAATAATATAAATATTACCAGAAATTTATTAACTTTAAGTTTAAATTTATTAATAAATTATTTAATAAAATTAATTAATAATAATTAATTAAATTTAAATATTAATATTAAATTTATATTTAATATAAATTTATTTATCATTTATATAAGTTAAAAGATTAATTTATTTATAATTAATATTTAATTTAAACCTAATTTAAATTTAATTAAAGATAATTTAATATTTTTAATAAATAAATTTAAAAATAATAAAAATATTATCAATAAAAAAATAGGAATAAAAAATAAAGAATTTAAATTTATTAAAGATTATTAATTTATATCTCTTAATAATATAATATTATTTAATTAAAATTATATTAAATTATAATTAAACTTAAGTTTTATAATTATTAATAATATATTTAAATAGGATTTAAATAATAAATAAAAAAAAAAAAAATAAAAGATAATAAATGTTAATGTAAAAAAGTTTATTAAATATAATTAAAAGAAAGTATTACCAGATATGTTATTAAAGATTTAAGATTTTAATTTAAAAAAAAGAAATTAAAAATATATTAATTATTATTAATTTAAATTTAATTTTTATTAAGTTAATATTAAATATAAAATAAATAAAAAAAAGATATAATTAAATTAATATTAAACTTATATTAAATTTATATTTAATATAAATTTAATATAATTATAATTTTATTAAAAAAAAATCATTTTTATTTATATTAAATTTAAATTTAATTTATATTTAAATATAATAAAAGATAATTTAAATAATCTTAATTTATTTATATATAATTATTAATATCTTTTCTCTTTATTTATTAATTAATATTATTATTTTTTTTTAATATATAATCTTTTTTTTTTATTATTTTTATATATGTTGTTATGTGATTAATAAATTATTTTAAATAATGGAATTTATATAAGTGTATTTTTTTAAAGATTATAAGGTTATTTAATATATTAATAGTGATGATGGTATAGTTGTGGTATAAAATAATTGTTTAAAATATGTTAAGTTTTAATTAATAAATGTTTAAAATAATATATGAATAGTTTTAATGTTATTAAGTTTAAAGAGTATTTAAAAGGGTTTAAGAGTATAGAATGAGGTAATAGGGATGATATTAGAATTATTATAAGGATTTTTAAGGTTATATGATAATATGGGATTATTTTATTAGTATTTAATTTAAGTTTTTTAAGATTTCTTTTTTTTAATTAATTAAATAATTAATAAATATTATTAAAAGTAATTTTTTTATATTTAAGGTATTTTTATTTTAAACTTAATATGATGTTTATTAAATTTATCTTAAATATAAGCTTTTAATTTAAAAAATATATTAATGGAATTTATATTAAATAAAAGTTAAATTAAGGTTAGATTATAATTAATCATATATAAAATCATTATTTATAATAAAATAGTTTTTAATAAAATTATATATTTATTAATTATATTATTATTTTTAAAATGAGATATTTTTATAAGATTAATATTTTTTATTATATATAATTAAGTGTTATGTTATATTTTATTTATTAAAATAATTAGATTAATAATTACTTAACTTTTTTATTTTTTTTTAAAAAAGGATATAATAAAAGGATATTTAATTATAAGATTATAATATATTATTTATTAATTATTAATTATTAAAAATTATAAACTAATATAATTATTATATTTTTTAATTTATTATTTATAATTATTAATATTATAAGACTTTTATAATCTTAATAATATATATATAATAAAATGTTTTTAAATATATTTTTTTATGAAATTATATTTTATATAAATATAATAGTTTAAATAAAAGTAATATAATTGTTCTTTTTAATTAAAATACTTAAATATTAAATATAAATAATTATTTAGCTTTATTTTTTTTAATAATGGCTTAATTAAGATTAAATAAAAATTTAATTTATTTTTTATTTATTTATTATTTATATTAATTATTATAATTTAAATATTTTCGTTATTATAAATATGATATTAGTAAATTATTTTATTAATAATATTAAATAATGTTTTAAAAAAATGCTAAAATATGGTTTTATAAGTTAATTGGATATCTTGATTAATAAATGTATATATATATATAATAATACCTAAAAAAAATAAAGTTAATAAATTTAAACCATTATTTAATATATATTAAGTATAAATTAAATATAAGTTAAACATAAATTTAATATAAACTTATTTTTATAAGCTTTATTTTAAATAAAAACTAAAGTTAACATAAATTTAACTTATATTTCTTTTAAGTTAAATTAAAAATATATAAATTTATATCTTACTTTTTTATTTTAATTAGTAATAAAAAATATTATGATTAATTTTTAAATCATTTTATAAAATATATTAATTTAAATAATTAATATGTTATAAAATAAAGTAACTTATTCTTTAAAATAATATATAATAATAAAATGGGCATTATTAATCTGATAAATCATTTTAATTTATTATTAATAATATAGGAATTTATGCTTTTAAATAAATTAATATTAAATATTTATTAAATTAATAATTTTATAATTATTATAAATAAATATTAATAATATATTTATAAAATAATAGTTTAATGGAAAGTGTATTATTTTTTATCGGTGAATTTTATTTTAGATTTTTTTATAAACTTTAATTAATATATTTTTTTATAAATTAAAATTAAATTTTATTTATATATATTATTTTTAATATTAAATAAAGTATAAAAGGATTAAAATGTTGTTTTATTATATTTTTTTTAAAATTATCTTATAAAATTGTGTATAATAAATTAACTTAATAGATATTAATTTAAATCCTTATTATATATTAATTTAATTTAAGTTAAATGTTTATTTAATATAAGTTTATTAAATATTTAATATTAATATTAAATTTATGTTAAAAGATTATTAATAATCTTTTTTTATGTAGAAATGTTATTATTTTATTTCTAATTTATATTTTAATGTGATTAAATAATAGTAGATAATAAAAATATAAGTTTTAATTAATAATAATGATAAAAAGGAATTATTATATATGTATAAAGATATAAATATTAAATAAAGTCTTATATGGTATTTTAATTATCTTTTTTAGCTTATTATGATGATTATAATTTATTATTATATTAACATTTTTTATTTTTTAATTTATATTATAATTAATTTATTATATATATTATATTTTATTTATAATCTTTTAATTTATATATATTTATTTTTTTTATTATTAATTTTAATTATATAAAATGATATAAAATAATTAATATTTATTTTTAAGATAAATAAAAAGATATAAAAGGATTAATATTAAGGTTCTTTATTATTATTAAAATTATAATTTATAAATATTTTTTTTATAAATTAAATTAATATTTAATATTAATTAAGTATAAATTAAGTTATTATTAAGTGTTAATTAAAATTTAATATATTTATATTATATTTATTAATTAAATTATACCTTATAAATACTTATAATAATTATTAATAGTATATTTTCTTATCATATATATAATTATATTTATATTTATTAAGATTAACCTACTCTTACATTTTTTTATATATATTATAAACATTATTTAAGTAATTAATAAATTCATAATTATATAAATATATTTAATTTAAATTTAATTTTAATTTAATTTATATTTAATATAAATTTAATATAAGTTCCACCCCTTTATTAACTTAAATTTATTTTTTAATATATTATTAAATATTATTTTTAATATTTAATTTAATAAAATATTATGGTAATTTTTTTATTATATTATTTATATAAAAAATATTAGGTTAATTATAAAAGGGATATGATTTAATTACCTCCTTATTTATATAATTATAATAGTAGATTTTAAAATAAATATATTAAAAATACCAGGTTTTATTATATTAATTATTATTATTATTTTATATTAATATTAATTAAGCTTATCTTATAATATCATATATATATATATTTATATTAAGAAATTAAAGCTTATTTTTATTAGTTTAACATTTTTATTTATAAATATTATTTTAAACTTAATTTATTTTAATTAACTCTTCTTTTTAATACGCCAGAAATTATTTATTATTAATTTAATTTTAATAAATATCTGACATATTTAAAATAATTTATCTTTAAGTTTTATTAATTTCTTTATTTAATAAAAAAATATAACAACACTTATTAAATATTAATTTAATTTAAACTTAATAATGATTTAATATAAATTAATATATATCATTTTTAATGGTATATGAATATAGTATATTATATAAATAATCTTATATTTCTTTTATTATTATATTTTTAAACCTATTATTATTAATAATAAAGCTTTATTTTTAAATTAAATCCTAATATAAATAATTAAACACCTTATTTACCTTATAAAATTAAAATTATTTATCATAATAAATAACATTAATTTAAGATTTATAAAACTTCTTATTTTATCTTTCTTATAAATATAAGGAATTAATAGATTTTTTTAATAATTTATTTTATTTAATTAAAATCTTTATTAATGATTATTAAAATATAAGTTAATTTATATTAAACTTATATTAAACTTATGTTTAACATAAGTTTAATATAAATTTATTTATCTTATCTTATTAAAATATTAATTTATTACTTATATCATCTTTTTTAATATATTTTATTATTTTAATTTAAATTTATTATCTAAATCATCATTAAATCAGCCTTTATTATTTAAATTATTACTAAAATAATTCTTATATTTAAATAATAAAAATAAATCATTAAATTCATTATTACCAGATTTTTTATTTTAACTTAAATTAAATAATTTTAATAATAATTTATTTAAAAATATAAATATATCCATTTTATTATTTATTTTTGATTTTTTATTTAATTTATTATATATATAATAATAAATTTATGATAATACCTACTTATTATATATTAATATTTTAAACTTATATTTAACTTTTATTTAACATCCATTAAACTTTTTTTTAATTATCATTTTTTTATTATTCTTATATTTATATTAAATTTTATATTATATCTTATATTCATCTTTTAATCGATAACCATATATATTATCATAACTTATATATTAAAACATTAATATTTAAAATTAATTAGTTATAACATTTTTCACTTATAATTTAAATAATAATTAAACTTAAATTAAACTTATACTTAACTTTTATTTATTTTATATTAAATATTATTAATTATTTTAAATATTCTTCATTTATTAATAAATTTATTATATCATTTTTATATTAAATAATAATTAATATATAATTTAATAATTTTTATTTATCCTTATATTATATATAATTAAACTTACAACCCACCTCATTTCCTTTTAATTTTAATTTTTTTTTAATACCATAATATTTTATAAATATATTATTATATACTTATATTTAATCTTAATTAACCTTATATTAAATTTAAGTTAAATATATATTCATTTTATTTAATATATATATATTTTTATTATAAAAATTATTAAATCATATTTTAAATACTTATATTTATTAATTTATATTATTTTTTTCATTTTATTTAATCTTTATATTTTATTATATATATATAATTCTTATATTTTATTTTTAAAGATTTAATTATAAATTAATATTAAGTTTTAATTAAACTTATATTAAACCTATGTTAAGCTTAAACCTGCCAATTAATTATCCCCCGCAGGGCTTTACTAAATAATTAAGGGTAGGAAAAATCCTACCCCTAATCAAAACATATGTACTCAGATCACATCTAACCCTAGTAAATCTTATCCTACCCCTTGTCAGCTATAACCTTACGGCACTTAAGCTGCAACCCTTGAGCTTGTCTAATACGTAGATCGGGTGACCCACATTCAATAACCCCCCACTAAGACTTTTAGACATTAGAAGTCTTCAACTTTCGTTCTTCGATTTTATAATTCTACCACGCCACACATCCAGACTGCCAGATCAATTGGCACTCCACGCAATATGCCAGATCCCATGGACATCGTGGAATCGGATGGAGGTGGGCTAGAGGTGGGTGCTACCGCCGAACCCAACCTCCAATCCCAAGAAAACGTCAACGAGAAACTTCCCGAAAAGCGAGGATTGAAGCGACCATCGCCAGGTGACGACGACGGCGACCCTGACAGTGCCGACGATACAAATGACGTCAAAAACAATGGCGCTGAGGCTAGCGCTGAGGCCGGCGCCGAAACCGAAGAGCCCAAGCTATCCAAGAATCAGCTCCGCAAGCTTAAGAGGCGAAAGGTGTACCAGGAGAAGAGAAAGGAAAAGAGGGTCATTCGCAAGCAAAAGCGCCACGACAAACAGGAACAAAAGCGGCTTGAGAAGGAAGAAGAACTTATCGCCGCCTTTAAGGAAGGAAGGGATCCAATATTCCCAGAGTCGGCCAAGCGAAAGCGTAAAGCTGCGACACCAGTACCTGTGACGATCATCCTCGACTGCCAATTTGAGAAGTACATGATGGAGAAAGAACTGGTTTCCCTAACAAACCAAGTCACCCGGTGCTATTCTGATAATCGGAACGCCCAATTCCCCATCCACATGTTCGTTAGTTCCTTTGGCGGCCAGATGAAGGAGCGATACGAGACCGTACTCGAGAACCAGCACAAAAGCTGGAAGAATATCCATTTCGTAGAGGGCGACTTTGTCGACGCCGCTGCAGAGGCTAAACAGCTTATGGCAGGACCAAAGGGTGGAGCGGTTATAGAACTGCTCGCGCAAGGCGAAGCGGGCGATTCCGTTTCACTATCTAAGCCCAACAACGATCCCAAGAAGCAAAAGCCTACTCCTGTTCCGGAACCGGAACCTGAAGACGTAGACAAGTCTATCGTCTACCTAACTGCGGATTCGCCCTATGTTCTAGACCGCCTCGAGCCTAACACATGCTATGTCATCGGCGGTTTGATAGATAAGAATCGCGAGAAGGGCTTGTGTTATAAGGTCGCGCGAGGTAAAAAGGTTCGCACGGCCAAGCTCCCTATTAGCGAGTTCATGATCATGTCGAGCCGTCATATCCTTACCACAAACCATGTCATGGAGATCATGCTCAATTGGTTGGAGACAGGAGACTGGGGCGCCTCGTTTATAAAGGTTATCCCTCTTCGAAAGGGCGGGAAACTCAGGCGAGATGATAATACCCCTGACGCAGACCAAGAGGAGCTTGAAGACGCCCAGGACGATAACCCGAAAAACGAAGACGCTACAGACGAGACTACCCAAATAACCTGGCCTCCCTCCCCCGCAGTAGAAGGCGATAACTCCGAAGAGGGTCTTCAGAAGAATTCACTCGATCAACAACGATGGTCCGCGCCGCCAGTCGAGCCAAAAGAAACGGATACTTCTAATGACGGTATCATCTAATTGAGATAGACTCACTAATATGAAAACATATACAGCAAACCAATGCGCCACCCCATCTCCGTCTCCCCTAACATATACCATGCTAAAGTGGCCAGGTAAATGTGTTGTCCCCAATAGCATTGAGAATACTCAGCTTTCTGTGATGTCCAAAACCTAGATCGGCTCGTTCTTCTTTTGTAAGTGGTCTAAGGGATCTCTAGGCGCTGCATCAACCAACGACTATGTGTTTTTATTTCGTAACTTAGGTGATTATAAACGCAACTTCGGTATTTAGCTCTCTTGATTTATTGCCGAACGCTGCTACCCTACGGAATGTTTCACTCACTGTCTCTACCCGTGTACTACACACCATCTCAAACTCCTGTACGCTGCTGTCAAGTTTGCGGCCCGTCTAGCCGAGACAGGATGCTTGAAATCTAACACAGGCAGACGCCTAGAGCGCAAACACAATGGATGCTTCCCTCGGCATTATCTCGTAGGTTGTCTTGTTACCACGTGAATATCTTGTCTGGATGATTGTAACCTAGGTCAAGGAAGAGTATCACTTGAAGGAGAGTATCAAGGAATAACGGTCACCTAGTGGACACTTTTAACAATTAAATTTTGAATAAGTACAGGTGAAGCCAATTTGTTTGCTCACTACCTAGTAAGCAACCATTGTTATATCTATATCTAGCCCCCAACCCCCATCTCCTACCTCACGTCCCCCAGCGGTAGCGGCGAGCCTTCCAATTCCACCGGGGCGACCGAAATTGTCGGCACCGTGCTGCCCTGCAGCTCGGTGTGCCGCTGCGAAACATAAAATGGATTGGCTCGACTCCCCATCTGCGTGTCCTGGAGCTCTGACACCCTGACCTGTCCACGCACTGGGCCCTTCTTCACCGGGCTCTCGCTACCACTTGCGCCGGCGCTCTCAGGTGCCGTGTCTCGCTTCTTTCTCCGCCGCCGGATACAGCCAAGATACAGCGCCGATACGAGAAGCGCCAGGACGGCTAGGGTGCCGATGCATATCCCTGCGATGACGCCCCCTGACAGTTTGCTCGAGGTATTCGTATCGTTCTGGTCTGCGGTTAAGGTACTGGCTGGAAAGCCTGATGACGGCGGTAATGTGACAATTTTTACCGTCGTTGATGTCGATGTCGGTGATGTTGTTTCTAGCCCCATGAGAGCCCTGAAAGACTGCGAGACTGACGCCGGGAAGGAGGTCAGGTCGGACTCAGCCCAGATGATGTTGATGGGCTCCTCGACGGCCACGAGGGCTAAATCGATGGTTGTGAGCTCGGGAACGGTCGTGTCGGTTTTGTCCGGGTCGTGGAGAGTTGCGGTGATGGGTGGTACGAGCCCTGAGAAGCAATTGGGGTAGTCGGTGAAGTAGTCGCGGTAGGATAGCTTATACCCACTGCAGGATGGGATCAAGGTATCAGTATAGGTTCATCTCCGTATAATAAGTTTTAATGATATATCATAATATTTACTGACCTGCTACAGCAGCGCCCCATATACCACGTCTCAGGCGGGGAGGGACCATTACTGCTCTCTACCGTCACGTCGATAAGCTTGAACTCTTGGCTATCCGGACATACCCCCGGCTTATACAAAGTGACGCGCCCGTTGAACGGATGGCACATCGCCGGATACATAGAGTTATAATGACGGTCCTTCCATACCGTCCCCTCGGTCGTCACGTCGTAGACCCAGATATCCTTACAGCTTGCCGGCGGCGTGAAGGTAGTCAGCAACCCGGCGTAGTCGCCCAAACTCTCTGACAGCGGCCCTTGGACCGTCGTCGTCATGCCGGGAGGTCTCGTGGTAGTCATGATGGCGCGCAGTAGACCGCGTAGAGGTTGTGTATTTAGGATAATTTGTGAATGGTTTCTATTTCAACGGCTATCCACCTAACTGTCCATCTACTCATTCTTTCTACACCTTCTCTCGTGTTTGCTTCCCCATGCAAACAACCGACCGCTCCCTCAACGGCCCCGTAACTCTCGCGCATAACAAATAGTAAGGAACCCGTCGTCGGTCCCTAGTTTCGCAAATTTTCGCCTGGAGAACTGCCCAAGGCTCCAGTTTTGTCACCGTTTTCTCGCCCCCCTTGCATGCTTAAACCTAGTTCGCACACATGGTATAAAGTCGGTACTCAAACAAAGACTTACTAAAGAAATACAATGTGGGTTGTTATGATACTATATTTGTTGTCGAAACCACGAGAATGTAATATAATAACGCCTTAGGATACGCCACCCCGGGTCCTGGATATGTAACAATATTCCTGCTTCCCAATATTATCCTTATAAGGCCCATTTCATACCATCCGCTCATCTCATTAGTTAGATCCAACAAACCATAAAGTCTAGCGACAGATAGGTTATATGAATTGGTTTAGGATAGGTTCGTAAGGAGCTAAAATGCGTCGTATCTAACGAAGCCCGAATTGTTTCAAGCTCGGCTCGAACGTGGTCATGATATAATAGCTGTATGGGCTAGAACCTCCCCTCATAACTTCGTCCAGCCAGCTTTGGAAGCGATCCCTTGGAGCCCGCCAAATTTCTTGGGGCAAAGCTAGGAGATCTGATCTACCATACATAACTAGCATCTCGCCCGCGGATGCACGATGGACGGGGTCATAGATCGCCATGTTTCTCATCGGAATTATTTTTGTTTCACTTTGGGCGGCTTCCAATGCAAGACGGATAACTTCATTATATTGCCAGGGGCTGTCCGACTCGACATTTCTATAGAACCCTCGAATGTCCAGAACCCACAGCATGGTTATATACAACGACCAAACGTCCGCCTTCGTTGACTGTGGAATAGGGATCCCGTCATCGGCCTGGATCTCTGGTGCTATGAATGGGAAAGTGCCCAATTTATATCCCTCCGCAAATGGCTCCCGCTCGGCCAAGCCGAAGTCCGCCAGTTTGAATATGTGGTTTCCCCATTGATCTATATCGAACAGAATGTTAGCCGGCTTGAGATCTCGATGGATGACCTTACAGAAGTCAAGGTAGTCGAGTGCTGAAAGCATATGTATCAGTATGTCACGACCAATTCGTTCGTTCCAGGCAGGTAAATCGGGCCTTATCACGTCATATAGGCAACCTCTCATGAGAGGCATAAATATTTCGAGCTTTTCGTGCCCTTCGTTCAGCATAGGGGTTTTGCCTAGACTAAGCTCCCATCCTTGGGACCCTAAATAAGGTATGATATGGCGCTGGTACACTAGTTGTTAGTTGACATAGGTCTGGGTTATCTGAGCATAGATCGACAAAACTTACATGAATAAATTTAGAAAGTAGGGACACTTCACGGTACCACGATTTCCTTTTCACACGCTCCCAATACTCATCGTAATCCGAGCTTTCCAGCTTCGGGGACCGAACCAGGCGTTTGACGGCTATGATGTCGCCAGAATATGCATCAACAGCTTTTTCAACACGCCCGTAGCTACCACTCCCAAGTTCACGTATAGTATGAAGGATTATACCGGAATCCGGACTATGATCCATCAGCCTTTGGCCTGGAAATGTGATGAGATCTCTTTGCCGTATATTTTCAGAAGCTGCGGATATTCGATTTCCTATTGCTGATAAAGTTATCTCGGGGTCTGAGTGCTTCCACCAGAACCTGAAATATGCTGTGCCTCGTATATCATCACCCAGGTGTAACTCAAACGGGCAGGTAGGGTGGCTAGGAATACATGGTACCGCGGCCCGGAACCTCAGTGTGCTGGAAGTAGCATGCAAATAATTTCGCGTTTCGCCCGACCGGCTGAGTTTAGTCTTTCCAAAAGATCTATCCTGTGTAATATAGTATTAGCTATCGTTGCTCGGGGAACTTCTACCTTTACTTGAACAGGCCTATACAACGAGATAGGCTATCCTAAAATGTTCCTTGAAATATCTAGGAAATCTCGTGTACTACTCACCTCAAGTACAACAACGCCTGTTCTGTAATTTACAATGAAGGCACAGTGTACGTCTTGGATATCATCCCCAGGAATATAGAAATCTGCCTTACTAGGATCGCTCCCTATCGTTCCAAGTGTAAGGAGTTTATTAGGGTCCTTGGTCTCGACCGAGGTGTCAAAGGCCCAGAGAAAGTGTGTCTTCCACTCTCCACGATTGTTCTGCGCAGTAGCTTCCCGAGCTCGAGGATTTTGGGGTACCAGATAAAATACTATCGAATTGTTATTAGAAACCGACATAGCAATGAGCACTTGTTAAGTCTCCTAGGTAAGTTCCTAGATCGCTGCATGCATCTCACGCGACACAAACATGAACGCCAAAAATATGACGAGATATAGCGATCCCGCGAACAAATGTGATTAGTGACGTGTTATTGACAAATATCTGTTAAAACAAATGACAAAGCGATGTTAAAGGGATTCGGAAAACGAAACGCTGTTTGAAACATGCTACAGTTAGACAAATCTAAAGACTGATTCATCTGTTAAGTGACGAACGAAATTTGGTGGCTCTCAAGCATAGGGGGGAGCGACCTCTCTTCTCCTGCCTGTATTATCAATATTATAGCTTACGAGAATGTGCGTGCTCACTAGATTAAGAGGCATATTTGGAGTCCTGGAAACAGACACATGATACCTCAAAATCATAATGGGATCGTAAAGCAAGTCTACCTAACAGATATCTAAGCGAAGCACAGATAAACATAGAAAGCGACGGGCTCACGATACGTAGACCCAAACTTTAGAATCGCCATCTACTCGACTCTCTTGCAGTCTGCCGCCGACAACACCTGGGAATTCTCTCGGTGACACTTGACCTTGATAATATGCGTTAAACCTGTGACCTAATATAAAACACGGGCTGCTTAACTTTTACAATACCCCTCAGGCACTTCGACAGAGACCGCGCTCAACTACGGGTAATTGCAATCACCCGGAGGACGAACATATGTCCTAGTGTCTTCAAACCTAAAATACCTAGTATTGCCACAAGGGTGATAAAATAGAGAGTCAAGATGGAATGGGAGATGTGTCTTTGATGTCAGAATAAGAATACGCAGTACCTAAATTTGGACCGGCGAATATAAACGAGAGACATGGGGAAGAAAGTCCATTGGATTGCCGTTACGTACAGAAATGCACAACTCTCCAGTCGTTTCCTCGATAAGCAATGCGAGCATCCATGCAGCTTAATATATATCCTATTCCCTGTCTCGTGAGCTCTGTGAGTCCCGGCATGCACGATCCGCGTGGCAGCAGCAACGCCCGGTCCCTCCCCAAGTTCGGCTTCGAGCTCCCGTGTGGTAGGTAGGTAGGTAACATGAGGAGCAGCTTCTTTCGTACGAGAGGACGTACTCAGTAAGTAACACACGAGAGACCACGGGACGCGGACGGCCGTCGTGCAAGTAAACATAAGACACCCGATGCGACTCGGGAGCCGCATCCCATAAGCATAGGGCTTAAGTAACCACATCTCGCTCACCACCCCAAGACAACCTGTACCATGAAATTCTCCGCGAGCACATGTATGTGTGTGTACAGCAAGTAGCTCAGCGTCGGAAGCCGGATGAGATGAGTGTTGGGTTGGGGGAGCTTGGGGAACGACGCTTCGGAAGGACCCTTGAAGTTCCCTTTCTAGCCTATGCTACCGAGCGTGTTCGGTTGTGGGTTGTGGTAGCTCTGGACCATGCAGGCGAGTACTATGGTTGTATGCTGCAAAGCTAGGAGGAAAAGTTATTTTAAGACGCCGCCATGTAACATAGAGGCAATATATCTTATCTAGGGGAGGGTAACCTTTTGCTATCTGCTAGGTAGTCTTGTCCCATTCCAACCGGAGACGGGCAACAACTCTCTTTCACCTTGTGTGGAGAGGGTTCGTGTTGGCACTTCTTGTCCCTCTCCGCGGGACGGCGGATGGCGGATGGGCATATCGCGGCAGGGTTTGGCGAACCGGCTAATTTGGATTGCTCTCTCACTTTCCCTCTTTTCCACCCGCGAACTCAAGCAGTTCCCAGCACTACGAGCACGTTTCCCTGCATAAGTCTACTATCCGCGTGGCAAGCGGCCTTCTCCCTAGGCCTGTTACCTCGTAATGGAGCAATATTTCCGGGATAAAGAGAGGTTGGCGTCGTGAGAAAAGGCGGGTAAGACACTATTTAAAGCGCGGTAGAGCTAAGGCACCCCGTTCTATACATGCGTATTGGACCACTATCCATGGATATGTAGTATGGGCAATGTACGCATATTCTTTTTTTAAACAAAGCTCTAGTGAAATGAAAAATATAGTAGGTTTGGTTCCGCGATGGTGAGGTCGAGCCTTTGAAATACTTCGCAATACCGAGAGCGGAGCTAGGCGTCCGCACTACTGGCCTCCAAAGGCCCAAGCGAGTGGCTTGACCACTGCCGGCGCCGTTGGATGCGAGGCACAAGTCCCAAACATGCTTACGAACTGGTTCGGACATTACTTAGCTATGTGGTTACTCAAAGGAAGGAAGCTGTCAGCAGAGCTAGCCGACGCCGCCCAAATCGTTGGGGCTGCTCAGTGCATCGCGCGCACAACATGGAATGTTCCTTTGGCGAGACACAGCGGAGGCCAAGAAGCGTCGACTTCGGCTCCGGGAGGCGTTTGTGGCTGACTCAGGTTCTCACCCCGAAATTCCCAATAAGCTGGGCAAGTAGGCACGTCCTGAACATGGAGCTGACCACCTGCACGAGGGAATAGTTTAAGCTTAGCACGGATCGTAATAATAAGAATAGATACGGCTGGAAAGGGTGGAAAGGGGGGTGGTTCGACGTTTGCCCAAATTGAGAATTGACCGTAGATTAGCTTGGCCGGGGAGTTCGGGAAATTTTTTTAACAGAAATACCACGAGGCATCGTGTCATAAAGTTATTGACAGCTTGCCCCGGATGACGGATCTGGATTAGCAGATCTCTGGATCTCAATCACGAAATCAGATCGGGATGGGGTGATTGGGTGGGCTGGGACTGAAGCGGCGGGACGTTGGAAATGAGAGAACAACTTTCCGTCTTACTTACTGCCTAGCGTAGCTATTAGCAGTTAGCTACAAGTAGCGAGACAAAAGGACTCGTTGAAGAAGTTGAGGCTTGTGTTTATTTGCATACTTGGCTTCTTCGCTTGGGAACCCAGGGGGGCAAAGTGTTCCGACTGGTCAGTTTCCCAGCTGTCTTTTGCGCGCTTGTTTTGGTACAAGCGTATCCCATCAGGACACGGATTGGCAATTAAAATAAGCCTTTCCGGAAGTCCTAAGCGGCAAGTCGGTTCGCCGCCTCTTCCCTTTAGCGGCGATAACTCCGCTCTTTCACGAAGGGGTCACTTACCCAACCCCCCGTACCAGGTGTAGAACCGAGACAGCGCTTACAATAGCTTAGGATTGGCTTGCTATGCGGTAATAAATCAAAAAGCTAGCCGGCGTAGCGATTTTTGTTGCTTATCGCGGTATGGGCTGTCGATCAATTGCGCTTTTCGGGGTTGCCATCCAACTTGGCGGGCAGAGCCGGGGGACCACCGCGCCTTGTTTTTTTGCGATCGACGTCCTCCCTCCGCTCTTACCCAGACTAAAAGAAAGGGCTGAGAAAGCCAAGCTACAATTTTTTTCCAGCTTGCGTGAGCCGAGGGCGAAAATGAGGGAGCAGGAAAGACACGGCATAGAAACGAGCTTAAGATTATCTATGTCTAGAACCGGACACTCCGATGTTTACCTAGGTGTGGAATGCGGAAAAAAGGATATGCGACGCTCTTCACCGTGGGAAGAAGTCTCCAACTAACTGTAAAGAGCCTCAACTAGCGATATGTGTAAGCCTTGGGTCGCCAGGGTAAGATAAGACCTACAGGCGGACTATCTACGTATCACCATCTCATTCGACGATAATGATGCATCGTATCTCTAAATCAAGTACACATATCCCACGTCGAGGTCATCGAAGGGAGAGATCGATCCCAGATGGCGCCCACCCGTGTCTCGCATCGTGGGTAGCACAAAGCCATAAGCCATTGTATAAGCATTAGCGGCCACGGCAGTACCGAGCGGACGTTCCAGAGGACCACGTTCCTGGATCCCAAGGTGCCGGCACGCTTCTGGACCGTTTCTTTCTCACGACTCGAATGGGAAAAACATGGGGGTTCTAGCTGTCTCTCCAAAATAGAACGTGGCGGGACGGGACGAAACGCTTTATTCTGTCGGAAATCTAGAAAACTTACTTTTTCTCTAGCAATGTAGATGCAGATGATGACATGTTGTAGATGTGCAAAGAGGTAAGAGTGTAGGTTACTTACGTATGAGGACCCTGCCGCGCGCGCGCTGAATATCATCTACAGAGACAGTTAGTCGCAAAACCAAACCCAGCTTCACTCTCACCGTACTCCGCTTCGACCGCAGGGACTCGTAGGGTTTCCTCGCATGTAGTCAGTCATGTACGTTGTCCATCACCAAGGATTACCGCGAAGCCGGTCGTCTGTTCTTTCGTTTCTTTTCCTCGTCCATACAGCTACCGGCTCGAAATTAATGGTAGACTAAATATACCACGAACGTACATATAGACTTCGCAGCATACATGAACAAACCTTGTGTCTGCATATCTGTATAGGTTTCAATTCCTCCGCAGCCGGGGTCTGTTAGACCGAATGTAGTTCAACTCGGATAAGTTACAGCCTACATGACATACCGAACAGGTATACCTTGCCAACTGCTACTGTATGTTTTTCGCTCTACTCGTATTTGCCTCTTCGCGCGTTGAGGATTGAAGGAACATATTATTGAATAGAGAGAAATAGAAAAGGCATCTGATCCGACGCAGTGACAAGATTGAACGCTAAACTGTAACGCTGTCGTCCCATGGCGGTTTAGCCTCGCCCCCATGGGGGACGACCACGAGCATGAGTCGTGCTACTCGTGACTCGCGGCTTGCCGTAACATTGTTGTCAGAGGCGGCGCTATTATTGAGTATAATACGTGCTTATATCTTGTACATATCCAGCTGAAGAGGAATTCCAAATTCCTGCCGCTTCTATAATAAAGTAAATTTGCGTAGTAGTATATGGCAGTAGTCTTAGATTTGACGCAATCCGATGGGCTATAGCTGAATAGCTTGGTGAGTATTGTCTTCATCTTATGCCCTCCTACATGTACATGGATTCTTCGCGGATATCGGTATGTGCCGCCGTTCCTTAGTACGAAACAAGCCAATAGGTAGCAGCCATTTACATAACAGAGATATTCTGAATACGATGTTATGACACTGGTTGGCCTTGTCTGTTTCTCATACCATAGGCCATACCTACATAATAGCACATGTATTTTCGCTCATAGCCATTGGCATCCCGCTGACCCGCCCATGTTGATTCGACGGATTTTCCCCGCAGCCCGCGTAGCATAGCGGCCCTCCTATATGTATGTACGACGTATGTCGTATCGCACAATATTCTGTATAGTACGACAGTCGTACCCTGCGAGTGCGTATAAGGGACTCTGCTATTACATATTATTATATATTTACAAAGTAGGTGTCTACTACATGATATGTAGGTAGAGACTCGCAAAGCTGGCACGCAGATTAAAAGCAAAGTGGCCAGGAATAGAAAATAAATGAAATAAAAAGGGGGTAAAATAGGTGTCGATAAAGACAACTAGAGGGAGCACTTAGCCTGTTAAAGGAAGTAGTATGTACGAAGGTACCCGAGAGCGATGGTGACAGGGGTCCACACGTCTCCGTCAATAGTAGTTGGGATGAATGACTTTCCAGGTTGGTTGAAGATGACCTTATGCCGTCACGCTGGCTTGGAAAATTTCCCGTAGACGAGAGGGAAAACAAGAGGAGCTGTCCCTGTCGTCCCCTTGGCCTCACACCCCCCCGAGCTCCCGTCTGTCATATTGTCCCCCTTCTGAGAGCGTGGTATGTGCGTTTTTGACGACGAGCCCCCTCCTATCCACCTCTCCGTTCCAGGATTTCTGCCAGGACGCCCCCATATTATGTATGAATTGAAGCATTCTCTTTTTTATTACTGTAACCTCGCAAAGCTAGCCTAGCCAGGCAGCCCCAAAAAAAGAGGTGTACCCGAGTTCCGCCCGCCCACCCTGTCCTGTCCATTCAATTCACTCTCAAAAGTCTTTAAGCATTTCCCAGTTTGGGTCAGCCGTCATGGTTTTTTTGTATTCATATCGAGTACTGGAATCCATTCCCGCCAATTGAGTGACACAACCTAATCCCCTAGGCGGACACCGCCTTCAGTACCTGCTCAGCACTAGACGGAGGCACATACAGAAAGCTAGTCGTCTGCTGCATCGTCCTTGGCATCGTCTATTGCCGGAATCTCAACGCCCGCAGAAAAAAGGCGACTGCAAGGAATCGGCTATTGTTGTCGTGTGGATTGCGTGTCTGTACGGTACTTGGAGGCACAAATATAACGAACGGTGCATACCACTCAAATCCTCCAGCCAGCTCGACGCAACCCCCAGAGGGGAAATATTAGAAGATATCGATTCACTAGCACGACACGAATACGTAAAGCGTAAAGCAACCGTCGCTCGAGATCCAGTTGCACAATTCTTCAACGTCGCCCTCGTTGTCGCCGTGCCACCGTCCAGCTTCACAATCGAAGTCAATACGGGTCGATAGATTCTACGCGCGCGTGTCGATAAATACTCCATCGTTCAGAACAAGCATAATCACTAGGCTGCCCGCCGATCGCTATCATGCCTCCCGAAGGCGAAATGGCTGCCGTAGCGCAGGGCGCGGGTAACAACTCGAGCGACTTTGTGAGTTTTGATAACGGTCCCATATTCGAGATCGCATTGTCGCGGATCGTCGCATATGCAACTTGCTAACCGACCCGATTCTAGGTGCGCAAATTATACAAGTAACTCACACCTCTCGATTGCCAATCGGATTGCTCTTTTACCTGTATGTACTGACGAAGCTTGTTCTTATCACAGGATGCTGGAGGATCCAGCCTACAGTGAGGTGGTAAGGTGGGGCAATGAAGGCGACAGCTTTGTCGTCCTTGAAGTAAGCTTGCGAGGTCCTATTCATCCCAAACTTTTAGATATTGACTTCGGGTCGCAGAACGAGAAATTCACGAAGACCATATTGCCGAAACACTTCAAACATAGCAATTTCGCGAGCTTCGTTCGACAGCTCAATAAGTACGACTTCCACAAAGTGCGACACAACGAAGAGAACGGGCAATCTCCATATGGCGCATCTGTAACTTTCGCCTTGACCCAACCGTAACCCGCAGGGAAGCTGACGATATAAGCAGGCATGGGAGTTCAAGCACCCCGAGTTTCGAGCCGACAGGAAGGACAACCTAGATAATATTCGACGAAAAGCTCCTGCACCAAGGAAGGCTCAAGCGACGGAGGAACAATTTGGAGTTTCTAATCAACAGGTTCTTATACTCAACGAGACACTGGCCGCAACGCAACAGCAGGTCCAGCAACTTCAAGAATCGTACCACGAGATTGTCAACGCAAACAAAATCTTCGTAGATGAAATACTTCATCTCCAGAAGCTGGTCCGGGCGCAGAATCAGGTACACAACGAGCTGATCAACCATTTGAACAAGGTCGAGCAGGAAAGGAAGGAAAGTCGAGGTTCGGGTCATTCATCGTCCGGATATACCTCCAATACCTCCAATTTATTGTCTGATGGCTCTGAGTCTCCTCTCGAGCTACGCCGTGCCCGCGACATCCTTAATGGACTCCAAGTAGATCACGTCGCGGACCGAGATCTCAACCGAATGTCGGTTCAATTGCACCAAGCAGGCGGTTCCCCGGAATCTGCTGGGTCTTCTGGAATGATGGGACCACCTGGTGTAGGCGGCGTTAATCCCTTTTTGCATGATCCATTGAATGATATGCGGCACCTTGTATATCCCGTTGGTCAGACGATAGGTATCGATCCCTTCTCTGCCGAACATATCAATAACCTCCCGTACAACCGACCGGTACAGGAGAATGCGATGGGCCCTAGCCACGAGTTCAATGGTCCACCGATGCATTCACAAACCCCGCCAGGAGCTGCATCACAGAGCGGTTCGCCTTGGGGGTCTAAGAAGCCTATTGTTCTTCTGGTCGAAGATGATAGGACGTGCTCTCGGATCGGATCCAAATTCCTCGCTCAATACGACTGCGGTGTAGAGGTTGCGGTATGTGATATTTTTCTTTTCCGTCTGAAGTCGCGTGTCCTGACTGATGATTTGATATAGCGTGATGGTCTCGAAGCTGTAAACAAGGTCAACGCAAAGCAACACTACTATGACTTGATATTCATGGATATTGTCATGCCTCAACTTGACGGTGTCTCAGCCACTGCTATGATCCGAGAAGTGCAGCCCAACACGCCGATCATCGCTATGACATCCAACATCAACCAGCAAGATCTTGAGATGTACTTCCATTGGGGTAAGCAGAGTGGCTATCATTACTCTATGTCCAGCTGTTCGGATGCTAACATCGTGCTTAGGTATGCGGGACGTGCTTGCTAAACCATTCACTAAAGAGGGAATGATTGGTAAACTGAGGAAGCACCTCGCCAGCTTCCTCCGGAATCCCCCTCCTGAGAGTATGATGGAATCGATGTATCCAAATGGGGCTCCCGGCCAGCCTCCAACCCCTGGTCCGTATTCAAATCAGGGGTTAGGAATGGCTCCGCTCTCGGCAGCATCGTCCGGTCCCGTCGGTAAGTTCGATACTACTCCGATACAGTCGCCAGCGACAAGCGCTTCGTGGCATTCCCCTAGTCAGATCCCACACGCCTCACCGACGATGGCACAGGATCAAGGATACCTAGGAGCAGGTAGCGGTTCGCAGATGGTGCTCACGCCAGGTGGGACGCAGAAACCACAGTACGCCAATGCCATGATTCCGCAGATGGGTGTACCGCCCCCACAGAGGATGCCGGAGGGTATGCAGCGTTCGGAAGGACCACCCGAGAAGCGACAACGACTGTATGCATCGCAGACGAATTATAACCAATGACCGCCATCTTAACATTTCCCCTATCGAACCCTTGATTCCAACCTGTATATATTCTTAGCATGATTGGTCGTTTGGCCATGAGGTCTGCCCAAAATTCGGTAGTCGGCACGTCAATAGGGAAGGGTGCCATCACATCGGTACCGCTGCATATGTTATGCATGGGGGGAAGCATCTGACCGGTCTGCCATGTCAGATCTGTTTGTCGTACTCGGGGTGAAGTAAAGCTCCGTGATAGATCTTGGAATACCCCTTGGATATTTTCTAGAACCGCCACTGCATGTGTATCAGTAGTAGGGAAGCCAATAAACGGCCCCCGTGTCGGATTGAAAGGGAACTCCGGAGGAGGAACAATTGCTGAGGCTAGATAGGGCACAATGGAATGTTCCCTAGTAGCTTCACCCACGGGTATTTCCTGTACGAAAGACTTCTTATAATGATGTCCAGGATATGAAAGTAAGGGACAATAGCAACAGTCTTCAAGACTAGTATGTTTTTATCTAGTCGACAACCGAAAATGGATGAGGAATTTCTTCTTGAATGACAAGATAGACTGAAATGATTGAAGATGAGACATGAATGAACGATAGAGGCACCTTGTCTCATGAACATAAGCATTCTATACTAGCCAGAATATGAGTTGTCCTTCCTCTTGGTTCCATTGCGGCACGAATGCTTTCAATGTTGCTGTAGATTTGGGGGCTGGAAGAAAGGTTGTATGAGGGTTGCCGTCGAGAGTACAATGTAAGTATGTAAGATGAGACCAAAGGAAAAAAAGGTGCGGCGTACATGACACACATTAAGTTAGGATTATATGTGCGCCTA
The DNA here is from genome assembly GCA_902825475.1 of Hypomontagnella monticulosa. Taxonomy (NCBI): domain Eukaryota; kingdom Fungi; phylum Ascomycota; class Sordariomycetes; order Xylariales; family Hypoxylaceae; genus Hypomontagnella; species Hypomontagnella monticulosa. Next base: position 2,052,004 of record CADEBF010000008.1, read on the forward strand.
CCTTCCTACCTGCATGTGTCTACTTACCTCAAGTCTTCTTTGATAATCGGATGCCCTTCCTGTTTTAGTGATTTTCGGATTTCGCGCTTGCGTTCGAGGCCTGTTTGCGACGTCATAGTGGCCTTATACTGGGAATAGCCTCTAAAGTTCAACGATACTCTGGTGGAAAGCGACAACATTTGAACATTGAAAATAACAACACCAAAAGCGACATGGATTATAGAGGAAAAGGCAAGGGGATCGAGAGGAACATATACCTTCCCGTTAGACTTATACCACTGAAACATTAAGAAAATCGGTGTGTAGGTAAAGTACCTAACCTTACCTAGGCAGGTAGGTATCAGGTAGGTACCCGTGCTAAATGGTCATGGAAACAGCAAACAAACTTCAAAATCGGGAAAGTTTAATCTAAAAAAGACAAACTTGAAGTCCGGAACTGTCTTGGACTCACCGCCGCCGACCTTTTAAATATTATACGTATATTAACTCGTGGATGATAATATCTTAGGTGAGGTTTTAGCATACACACAAACACGTATGCCTTCCAGTGTTCATTTATCTGTGACAGCAAGAGATGATTCTTACGAGAAAATATAGGGCTACCGACTGAGCCGTTATGACTATAATATGAATGGATAATACTTGGCCTAGCCTAGAATGCGATCGAAAATCGTATCCGTAAGCGTTTGCTGTCAATGGGCAATAAATCCACCCAGGTGCAGAAGGACTCGTCCCTATATTCCCTGCCGTTGGTGACATGGTCTGCTGATCTACTGATCTAGGCACCCGATCCCAGGGAACGAGGCCCTTATGGATTAATATGACGGCCATGTTAAGGCTCGATGTGCAGGTCTAGCCTTTCGGATAGCATGGGGACCGCCCTAGGAAGCACGAGGCTTGGTACAGATCACTTCCCCCTGAACCTTGTTCCTTACTATGTTTCGATTAAATAGTACAAATAGTACAACTTCCCCAGATTTATAGGTCCCGCCTTGAGGCTACCTACATGAAAGCGTACACCGATGACCTTGTTGCTAACGGGACGTTGAGTGGCTAGTGTTTCCATCAAATAGGGGCACTCATCTACATATACCTTGATCTCCTATAGGTAAATACCTACATAGTATCTACCTAGGTACGCATGAGAGGTAAGTACCTGTCCCAATGGAAATGGCTCACCTTGTCTCGTACCTGGTACTTTAAGTCGGCCGATTTAAGATGAACAAATGTAAGGAGAATTTCAGTCTGGCCAGTTTTTGTTGAAGAAAACATGAGACAAGACGTTGGTGCCTACGCAGCTATTTACTGATTACTGTATCTAGACTGATTAGGAACACCTCGCCATGGAAAAGAAAGGACCAGTCACAAGATGTTGACGAGGATGTAAGCCAATCCCGGGTCTCGCTACCTTGTATACCCAAGCCAGATCCGTGGGGACCGAGATTCTGGAAGCATGGCCGCGCAGCCAGTACCCTACGTACATGCATACATAGCACATGTACATACATATGCGAGCCGCGTAAGGTAACGGTCGGGGTTACACCTGCAGCTTTGGGGTCCGCTGACGAGGTTGGGTTCGAAGGTCTGGATTTTAGATCTTCAGCCTAGACCGTAGTCCGTCGCACGGCAGTCATTCCACCCTGGTCCACCCTTGCCGTTGGCCCCCTGCGTCGCCTGGCCTAGACCCTCTTGATGCTTAACGTTCCCGGTAACTTCCACGATAGAACTCTGTACGTACCTATATTATACATAATCGTATTTGTAGTGTTGGTCAGTCCTCTCATGCGTGTATAATACGTGTGGATAGTATATATTTATGTTGGGTTCTTTCGTGGCTATCATTTATTAGCTGAAGTTTGCGGTTGATGGTTCATCTTGTAGACGACATGATATATAAAAGACAGGCCGGAGAACACAACTTTAACTGACAAGATAGCCTAGGGACTCTTAATTGGTACTTACCTCGGTGAACGGCTAGCAACATGGTCTGTTAGCTGGTATCTTTCCACAGCTTCAGCATTATTGATCGCCCCCATGGTTATGAAACCGGCAGTATAGGACCGAGTCTCTACGATCATATTTCCAAGGTTCTGACATAGGTCTATTTCGCATTTCTGGGCAGCTGTTAACCCAAATATGCCCGAGTAATATCATATGGTACTTGGGAATCCATACATTCAGGGCTTGGTGTAGTCTAGCTCCTTGGAACCAAGGTAAAGATGCGTAGCTCCATGGCCTGACCTGATTTTTTCAATAGTCGCGCATAATATACTATACTATAGCATTGATATCAAGATATTGGTTTCATGCTAACGTGCCATTTTCAATTTGAAAGTTGTACGGTTTTCAACGATGTTGAGCGAGTTTTGAGTGTCTTGATCTTACTTCATGTTCGATACGTACGTACACGCCCAATATTTCCGACACTGAAACTTGATTAAAGGAGCTGCGAAATTCCCCTTTATGACATATAGTTAGGATGAACTAAGCAGTTATTTGGTATTATACATATACTGATCGTTGAAGATGGAATTTATGTGAAGTAAGACAGAGGATTGTAGTTGTTGCTTCTAGAGTAATGTGCTCCCAAGCCAAAATCAATTGACCAAATCGAATGAAAAGGAGAAAAGAAAGTTTGGAGTTTAGCCCAGAAGTGGCTGGTGCGCGCCGCAGACTGCCTAAGCTAATTTGCACCTATTTAGGCATAAAGCTTCCTTTTGTCGATATTTTAAATATTAACGCAGTAACTATCACTTTAAGCGATCTGTGTAAACTGCCCCTCCATCTACCAACTTTGACTCATCACCAAAAAATTCCAATACACGCTCCTATTCACAACATATTAACGATAGCCGACCACACCCGATTGCCATGTCGCAAAACAAAGCCGCCAGAGGCGGCGCGGCTGCGAAAGGGAAGAAACCAGGCAAACCAGGAGCTGAGGAGAAGAGAGAAGACGTTCTTCAGGCTGTGGTGAGTATTCCTCAAGCATGGTGGGGCAGTGACGATGACGGGATGGCTTGCTCTAGATGGCTAACATGATGCGCCTTGGCTCTCATAGCTTATAGCAGATTCATTTCAGACCAGATTCCAACCGTTCTCATTGGAAACGCCACGAGTATGTATATACCGAGCCCCACGGAGCCCTAATTACTGACCCTGGCCCTGCTGTAGTGTCTTCTCCCCCTTGCGAACACACCTCTTATTGAGTATTCTCTCGAGTTCCTTGCCATGAATGGCGTGCAGGAGGTCTTCATATACTGCGGCGCCCACCACGACCAGATCGAGCGATACGTTTACAATTCGAGGTGGTCCCCCGGTTCAAGATCATGTCCTTTCTCAACCTTAGAATTCATACGTGTTGCCGACGCTCGGTCGATAGGCGATTTCCTCCGAGATTTGGACAAGCGTAATATTATTGCGGGAGACTTTATATTGGTCCATGGCGACTTGGTTGCTAACATTCCTCTCGACGGAGCATTGGCAGCCCACAGAGCGCGGCGGGAAGCTAATCGAGACTCGTGTATGACCATGGTGCTACGGGAAGCTGGTGAAGGCGACCATAATACCAAGACGAAAGGGATAACACCGGCATTTATAATCGACCCAGACGCCAAGAGATGTCTGCACTACGAAGAAATACATCCCTTACAAAGCGATCACTACGTTACGCTTGACCCAAGTATACTGGAGAATCGCGAAGCGGAGGCGCGAACTGACCTGATTGATGCCGAAATCGACATATGTACACCAGATGTACTCGCTCTATGGTCCGAAAGTTTTGACTATGAGTTGCCCCGTGCCAATTTCTTGCACGGCGTTCTTAAGGACTGGGAGCTGAATGGGAAGATGATCCACACCGAAATCGTCAACGAGGGATATAGCGCGCGTGTTAGGAATCTTCAGATGTACGATGCTATTAGCCGAGACGTACTAAACGGCTGGACCTATCCTTTTACACCCGCGTGCAATCTCTTCCCGGGACAGACATATACGCTACGGGGCGACAACGTCTATAGGGAGGACGATGTCGAGGTAGGTTCTGGAGGCGAAGTTTTCGATACGATCCTCGGAAAGGATACGCACATTGGATCAGGGTGCACAATAAAAAATAGCATCATCGGCCGGAATTGTAAGATTGGTAACAACGTACGGATTGTGGACAGTTTCATATGGGACAGTGCTACGATTCATGATGGCGCTGTGGTGGAGCATGCAATCGTTGCCGAGAGGGCAGTGGTAGGTAAAGAAGCCTTCGTCCATGAGGGTTCTCTTGTGTCGTTCGGGGTTCATGTGGGCGATAAGAAGGATGTAACATCCATCACAATGTTATCCCTCCTCTCCTCTAACGGCCAACCCGCGTCAACAGATCTCGAATCCGTTGGATCTGGGGGCAAGGGAGCGCGCTTCCAAAGTCCCGAAGACGACGAACTCGACTCCGACGACCCGGCAATATTGCAGAAGTCACTAATATACTCTCTGGACGAACTCGACCTCTCAGATTCTTCCGTCTCTACGCTTGCGGATGACGACTATATGTCGGATGACCAGTCAGGACCGCTATCCCCGACGGCTAGCCAGCCTACCTCAAGATCACGACTCTCCTCTTTCGCCTCAGACGATTCGGGCGCGCCCAACTACTCCTCTTTCCACTCTGACGCGGTTCATGGCTTATTGGATGTACTCCGTGGAATATCCGGCAACTTCGAATCCGAGAAGCTCGAGTTCATGTCGCTACGACTCGCCAACAACGCGTCTGATACCGCAATGAGGAAGGCTGTCGCAACAGCCTTTGTTCGTCGCGCCGTCGAGCTAATGAATGCGGAAGACAGTGCACTAGAGCCGTCTAAAGCCGCTAAACAGGTACTTACCTCACGGGAGGGCGCTACGGAGTTCGTATCAGAAGTCGGCGTGGGCGACCAATCCGTGTCGGAGCAGGTCGAATTCGCCTTAGCAGTGCAGAAGGCATGTGTGAGCAGCTCGAAGATAGTAGACGTTGCAAGGGCCGGAAACCTACTCGCCGCCATGCTACAGCAGATGTACGACCTCGATATCCTCGAAGAAGAGGGCATCATTGGCTGGTGGGAAGATGATAGAGGGAAAGAGGAAGGCTTGATGGCCGGCGTGCGGGAGAAGTGCCAGGCGCTTGTTGAGTGGCTTGAGAATGCCGACGAGGAGAGCGAGGAGGAGGAAGATGACGAGGACGACGAGTAGTACGATGCGCTATGATACCACGCGAAAAAAGCGCATTGGGTAGACGGTCTTTTTGCCGGTTTTATGGGTGTTGAGATACATGTGGGTTAGGGATTATCTGGACATGGTCCATGTATGCCCAAGCTGGCGGTTACCGTCTGTAAAGACCCTAAGTCCTATTCTAGAGACTTGAGATAGATATTAAAGGTCCTCTGAAGTTTATGGTAAACTAACCATTATTGGCATTACAATTATTGCTAGATTGTGATCCCTATCCCACCATTTCTTCGGAGTAACTAGAGGAAATCGATGTGTAAAATCATGACTGTCAGTATTTAACATTGGTTTGATTTTTGATACTGCATATATTGCTTATTGGAGGCGCGAGTGCATATATCCGTCATTATCGTGGTGTTTAATGCCCGAGTTTACGAGTGGTTATTGTACGACCTTTTTTTCTGGGACGCGTTTTGAAATGATTGGTTCACAATGATTCTCCCTTCTGATTGGTTCAGGTTCTCTTCTCTGATTGGTTCATTTTCACATCCGAAATAGGAAATAGAAGTGGGTCTTCGGTAGAAATTTGCGTATGGGATTGGTTGCAGATTGTGAAAAGCGCGTGATTCATTGGTTTAGATAAGCATTTGATAAGAAATTATTACATCAGCGATTCTAGCGATTCTAGCGATTTAACATTGAAGCAATTTAGGCGATTTAGCCTCTGACAGGTTGAAGCTCTCCAGTAGGGTTAAGCTCTTTAGAAGGGTTAAGCTCTCTAGAAGGGTTAAGCTCTTTAGAAGGGTTAAGCTCTCTAGAAGGGTCGAGCCCTCTAGTAGCGTTTACGCGTTTGAAGCCCTCCGGCCAGGTTTAAGCTCTCTAGATTTACAAGCCCCCGGGGGTTACGGGGCGATTATAAGGGATTAGGTAGGGGAAAGAGTAGGCTCGCGAGCCTACAGCTCTCCATAAAGCTATTCGTAATCTTAGAAGAGATCACCGATCCTGAAAGCGATAAACTCGGGCTTCTTGTGGTCCCTGACAGGGGCCCTCCAGTATTTGGTGTAGCTATTGCCTAGGTGTGTGCATCAGGGGTAGCACTAATATGATGGAAGCTAAGCTCTTACAGGGTATTACAATTATGTAACTAACGCGAAAACGCGTCGCGACGCGTTCATTTTCAATTAAACCTGCCCCTCTATAGTTATAGATATCATCAACCATACACATTCTAATCAGGCCCATATTGATCTCTACGTTGATAACTCTGCTGGTATCCCTAATGATAGTGTCACAGTCAATCGATACGAGAATTGAATAAATTTCTACAAAATGCCCCATTCGGTGTCCCCCGAGGCCGACGGCCAAGATATTGTCGAAGAAACCATGACCGATGTCCCAGTACAGAATGGCGACAGCCAAACCACCGAGAATGATATCACGATGGCTGATGCGAAAGCTGCACCGACCGATACGAATGTGGATATTAAGAAGGAAGTCAAATTAGAAGAACTATTTGCAGATGTTGACTCGGACGAGGAATTCCCCAGCTCGCGGCCAAACCAAGAGAAGTTCTCGAGCTCTCCAGCGGCTCCAGCATCGCCCATGTGAGATTACAACGTTGCTTAAGACAGAAGCACCATCTTTTGACTAATTATATAGTGATGGCGCGGTATCTCTGAAATCATCAGATCCGGAGCTTCTACGAATGTTCTACCAACGATTCTTCCCTTGGCGCTATCTATTCCAATGGCTTAATCATAGCCCGACCCCTAACAACGACTTCGTCCATCGCGAATTTGCCTTTACACTACAGAGTGATATCTACCTACGATACCAATCCTTCCCCAGTTCCGATTTGTAAGTAGCTTATAGCTTTAGCCTTAATCCGATATGCAGTCACTCATCATGCTCGCGATAGACTTCGAAAAGACGTACTGCGCCAACTACCAACCCGTTTCGAAATTGGACCCGTGTATAGCACAAACCCACGCGACCGCAAGACACTCCGCAACGCAAGCGCGTTCAAACCGCTGGCCAAGGAGCTGTGCTTCGATATCGATCTGACGGACTACGACGACATCCGCACGTGCTGCGACAAGGCCAACATCTGCAACCGCTGCTGGCAGTTCATCACCATGGCTATCAAAGTGGTGGATGTGGCACTGCGCGAGGACTTCGGCTTCAAGCACATCATGTGGGTGTATTCGGGCCGACGAGGTGCGCACGCTTGGGTCTGCGATAAGAAGGCGCGGACGATGGACGACCAGAAGCGCAGGGCGATTGCGGGATACCTGGAGGTTATCCGCGGTGGCGCTCAGAGTGGTAAGAAGGTCAATGTGCGGAGACCACTGCATCCCCATTTAAGGTATGTATACCTGAATTATATGAGGTTCTAGTAAGATATGTGCTAACAATCTGCGTAAAGCCGGAGTCTGGATATCCTAGCACCGCACTTCCAATCCGACGTCCTCGAATCGCAAGACCCGTGGTCCTCATCAGACCGAGCCGAGCAGCTCCTCTCTCTGCTCCCCGATAAAACACTCAACGAGAGTCTGCGCAAGAAGTGGGATTCCTCGCCCGGGCGCGCGAGCTCGTCGAAGTGGGCCGACATCGACTCGCTCGCCAAGTCGGGGGCAAGCAGGAACCTAGACGCGAGGGCGCTGCTGGAAGCCAAGCAGGACGTCGTGCTGGAGTACACGTACCCGCGGCTCGATATCGAGGTCAGCAAGAAGCTCAACCACTTGCTGAAGTCCCCGTTCGTCGTGCACCCGGGCACGGGCCGCGTGTGCGTGCCCATCGACACGCGGAATCTCGAGGACTTTGACCCCCTCGGCGTGCCGACCGTCCAGGGCTTGATGGAGGAGATCGACTCCTGGAAGCCGGATGGTGAGGGTGGGGATGAGGAGAAGGTCAAGAATCTCCAGGATTGGGAGAAGACGAGCTTGCGCCCGTATGTCGAGCAGTTCCGCAGTTTTGTCCTCGCGCTTATGAAGGATGAGCGCGATCCTAAGATTAAGCGCGAGAGGGACGAGAGTGAGGCGATGGAGTTCTAAATCGACACCTTCTTCGAAGAAGCGTGATTAGTCGGGGCGATGATATGATAGGAATTACTTTGTACTACGGCATGGGCTCGGCGTTTGGGAACCTGGGTAGTATATATTCGAATTCGAAGTTGGGATAATAAGCGGTGGATGGCGAATACCATTTTTATGTCTCTAATGATTCTTGCTTGAGGAGCCTTTCCCTGACTATGGCTACAATATCCTCACTACTTTTCTGGTCTTTTCCGCGTCGGAAGCATTCGCTGGCTATGCTGATGGTTTTGTCCCTGGTCTTCATCCCATGTGTGATCTGCAAATCTGATTTTGCGACGCCTAGGATCTGGAAACTTGTTATTATTTGGATTTTTGTCTATCTTCTCGGCGTATTCCGAATTCGCCTAGAGGATAATAGATATATTGTGCTATGTACAAGAAGTAGACGGCACATACACTGCCCATTTAACCGGTCCGCTACCCATCCATACTAATAACCCATAGCAAATGGAAAAGGGGCGAGACTAGTCTTACCTCACTTAGTATCTCGATGACAGCTTTGTTTGCTTTCCCATCTTGAGGTGGTGCTGATACACACAGCTCGACGGACTCGTCAGTGACAGCGGTGACTCCCTCCCGCACCTTACTAGCCCCGGGTCGGATGTGGCACCTCAGCTGCAAGATCTCAGGTGACGATGATTTTGACTTCTGGATCAGAGTTATTGCATTGCGTGTGGCCATGTTATATCATCGTACGAGCCGCAGCCTTAGTGATTGGATACTAGACATGGAGTTAATTCAGGAAGGTCAACCATGTGCTGTGACTCAACAGCTATAATTCAATCAGGTGGTTTGTATAAGACAATCAAGATTCGAAGTTCATGAATGCGGGAGCTTGGGCCACAACAATTCTAGACCCTTGAAGATCGATACATGTGTGTGCTAGTAATTACGGTGGGACTTTCCGTACTCGAGACGAGGACCCCGATAAGAACGCGATAAGCTAAGGGTAGGTGCAGCAGGTGCGTCGCGTCTGGCAAGCACCCGGGCAGCTGCGACAAGTTTAATATATTCAGATTCGCAGAAGTAGCGACAACTTGACTGGTCATATCCCAAGCTTCTATTTAACCCAGTCGAACCCTCCAGCATATTCCCTCCCACCTACAACAACTAGACATGTCATCATCGCTATAGTTGCATGTCTTCATTGCGCAAACTACCATCATTGACACGCCCACTGCTATGCCGAAAGATGGCATCCGATCAAGCCTTCCGCGCCCCTAGCGGCCAGACCCTTACAGCCCTCAGCCGATGGTCCATTCTGGACAAGAAGCTGCCTCGTAAGTCGCCAAAGCACCCTGATGACTCTAGTGTTCTCTGCTAACTTAGAAACTTAGCCGTCGACAAGATTAGTACCGTCCACGTCTACGACTTTGACAATACCCGTTAGTCCCTTTCGCGTACTCGTATCTACTATATGGTTCCCAACTAATCATGCTTGAATGCAGTATTCAAGACCCCTCTACCAAACCCAAAGCTGTGGAATGGCTCAACCATTTCGCAACTTAGTAGTCCCGACATATTCGTCAACGGCGGTTGGTGGCACGATTCCAGGATATTAGCTGCGACTGGCGAAGGTGTAGAACAGGAAGAGAAGCGCGCCTGGGATGGCTGGTGGAATGAGAAGGTCGTGGAATTGGTTCAGCTGAGCATGAAGCAGAGCGATGCCCTCTGCGTTTTGCTAACAGGACGTTCAGAGCAAGGTTTCGCTCAGCTCATCAAGCGAATAGTTAAGAGCAAGGGGCTAGAGTTCGACATGATTGGGCTCAAGCCGGCCGTCGGTCCCAACAATGAGCGTATCTCTAACACTATGAACTTCAAACAGTCCTTCATCAAAGCTCTGATGGGGACCTACCGAGCCGCTACCGAAATCCGCATCTACGAAGACCGCCCCCATCACGTCAACGGCTTTCGCGAGTTCTTAGTCGAATACAACAAGGAGCGAGTCGCTCTCCGACAAGAAGCGATTGACTCTGAAGTCATTCAAGTTGCCGAGCTCTCTACTACCCTCGACCCTGTCGTCGAGGTTGCAGAAGTGCAGCATATGATCAACATTCATAACAACCTTGTCAAGGATCAAGTTGGAAACGGCCGAAATAGCAGACGCATGGTCATCAAGAAGACTGTCTTCTTTACCAGCTACATGCTTGAGCCGGCCGATACAAAACGACTGGTTCTGCTTCTAAATGACCTTGCGCCGGACGTCACGGATCTGAAGTATCTTGCTAACACCATACTTATCACTCCTCGACCTTGCCCGAAGAGCATTCTAGATAAGATTGGCGGCATGAACGCGAAAATGAAGTGGGAGGTAGTCGATATCGGCACCTTCCATGGTAACGTCTGGGCGGCGCGCGTGCGGCCCGTCCTTGCCGACGCTCCCTACCATACCGACAATCCGTACCCGTCCGTCGTCCTGGGCCTGAGAAAAGGGGCCCGACCACCAGATGTTAATAAAATCCGCAACTGGCGACCGATACCTGCCGAGAAGTGCTTCGTCTTTGAGACGACAGTGGGCGAGAAGATGATGCTCCGGATTGATCGTGACGAACAAGATGACGATGATCAGCAGGAGAGATCCTCGCAGACGAACTTCAAGCGGAAGTTCCAAACGGATGAGGACCGACACCTGCGCCAGCACAACGGTAATTCCGGTGGTAACAATCGTGAGTACCACACTTCTGCTTACCAGGGACGAGGCGGAGCGGACAACCGGGGTCGTGGCGGTTTTAGAGGTAACGGCAACTCCCGAGGTAACCGAGGTGGCGGCAGAGGGGGCTTCAAAGGATCCGGTCGTGGTGGTAAGGGCATCCATGGATACCGCTCCCTTGACGATGTAGACGTGCGAGAGGGTTCTCAGGGAGGCTTCGGCCCGTCTGGGGTCTCATATGATGATAGTTTCATCCCACCTCCACCACAGGCCAGCAATCAGCACCAGCAACCTTTACCACCGCCCCCGCTATACGGCCATCCGTTTCCTCAGCCAGGACAGTGGCCAGCTCCGGGCAGCGCCCCTAATTCAACACAGGGAAGACCGGCGGGTGGTCCCGGCCCGGATCTACAGAACTTCTATTGAGTATCTACAACGATTTCAGTATCATGGCCCACCTACCTCGCAAGGACGATTTTGAAGGTCTCAGCCAAGTCAGGACTGGGATATAAACATTACACCAGGTGGAATTGCTATCTAATCGGGGTGCTAGGCCGTTCATCTATAGTAGCTGAATAGGCACTTCTAAAGGTATCTACACGATCACGCATCATGGGGATCACAGGGCTGGCATTTTCTTCGCGGACGAGCTTGTACATATAGATTTACATACCCCTCTTGTGTTCATTTCACAGGAACAGTGAGCTCGGCGAAGTTAGGCGTTAGTTAGGCATTACTTTCCCCAAAAAGCCAGAACATGAATTAGGAACACTAGGGCCGGCAGGCAGGCAGGGAATGGCGGGCAGATAGCTACCGTATGCAAAACAAATTACTGATTGCTTCGTACAAAACATTAAGACATCGGGACACGGGAATGCGTAAGTGATTTGATCTGAAGTAGGCAATCGTTAGTCTGAGTTCCATGAGACGAGACTTTTGAATGATGTGGTTTCCGCATGCCAGGTAAGACATAGTATCAGAAAAAGATAGAACAATGGTGAGTTGGATGAATCATGCTCGCGCGAAGCGAGTCATAAACAGCCTCTTGAAAATTCATCATGGAAAATACCCAAGGCATGCGGAGGAGTGTAATGAAAGTAGGGGATGATGCACTTACCACAAGGTCAAGCTCTGGGTCACCCTAACCAGAGCCCATCACTATTTGTTAGGTTCGCAAGCAGAATAGAAGCGGGAACAGGGGCTGGTCAAAACAGCGAGGAAATCCGATTCTATATGTACAGGTGTACCTCTCTTATTTGCGGTCTCCTCTATCCCCGCCATAGATGAGGTCGTACCGTTCATGTCTCTTAAGACAGTAGCCATTGTTGCCAGAGCTATCTGGCTTTTGCTAGGGTAGGTAGATAGGGCCAAGCCGTGAGACTGGCACTCTTCACTGCGGGTATATGTGATTGTAATCCCGCGTTGTTTACTCCACGTTCGCCGAGACAGGTTTTATCTCGACGCCATACTTCTCCTTTAATCGCTCACGCCTTCGCTCTTCGTATCCGGGCGGCTCAATTCCTATTGGATTATTTCCATGAGTACTTTTATCCGAAGATAAGGGATATTATACGGGTTTCATACCTCGTCCCTCCCCAATCTCTGCAATCGTCTCGGTGATAGGCCGCCGGCGGTTCCTGCGGAGGTACTCTTTGCGATCATACTCATCCATCTCGGGAACTTCAGCACGAGGTCTTCCTCGCAGGGTACCACCCGTGTATTCGAAGGCGGACATGATAATTGAGAAGGCGGCACCGAAGCCAAGGATCTGGGGCATGCGGCCAGCTATTATTAAGTTGGAAAGCGTTAGTATATCGTGTCTCTCATGCCTCTGGTTATCTCAATAGCAAGTAATTGAGAAGTTACGTACTTCGTAGGCCGATGGAAGCACCACCCAAGAACGAGGCGATCGTCACGTTTAATGTGTCATCCTTTTCTCGCAGGTTGGCAGCGGCATCTTTTGAAAATGAGTAGACGGTGCCGACGGCAGCTACCAGGAGAGTCATATGTCAGTAAACGTCCCAGTCATGATAGGTATTTTAAGGCTCTTCTAGCGCTAGCGGAGCTTCACTCTCTCCCAATTGGACTCGGATAAGACATACTGAACATGGCAATGGTGCCACCGGTCCTAGTGAATACTCCCCAAGCACCGACATTGCGTCTAGCTAAGGAGTTCTGGACAGCGGAGGTGATGAGACCGGCGCCTCCGCCGAAAAGCGCGCCTTTTATGCCGGACTTGATAGCATCGTGTTGATGGAAGTGGTGCTCCTCCGGTGCGGCCTGGGGAGATTGCGGGTTCGCCATCTTGACTCCAGCCCGAAGGAGGCTTACTCGCAATGGGCTTGAAGAGAGAGGTATCTGATGGTGTATGAGGTGTTGAATAGTAGGTAGATGGCTACTACAGGCTGGGAGCTCGGTCTTCAGGTAGTTCGATGCTCTGTAATTGGAGTAGAACAGAAGTTTACTGGTCAGCATATCCGGGGATTTACCGATTGGCCCTCCTGGCGCCACTTCTACCGGGTCTAACGCTCCGATCGGTACAACTTCGGAATATCCCTCCTGTCTTAGCTAAGCTCGACTGGATGAAGGTTAGGCTGGGTACAAGCGCGTGTACCTCGCGCACGGACGCCAGCGCGGCACCTTACGTTATGCAAAGCTCCAGGGCCAGTGATGATCCTGGTCGAGCTGTCTTACCTTGACACTACAACCTTGAACCCACCTAAGCTAGGCCGCCTCCAAACTTGAGCATTACATAGTACGCATCGACGGTTCCTATCAAGGTTCATCAGCCTTGTCTGGAGAATCGTGAATATTGCAACACTCATCGGTATTGAGGCCTACTTCCAGTCAAGGATTTGGCCACGATATCATCGCGCGCGACCGGGTTCGCGACGTGTTTCACCTGTCCGTCGTTTCCTTCTAGGTTGCCACTCATTTATATTCCTTCATCGTTCAAAGTTTAGACTATTTCATCACCAGCTCAACATCCGAACCGTAACTGTACCTGCACTGGGCCACGGTGGTAAGTATATGTCTACCCCTTTTACTGGTCGTCGCTTCATGTTCGAGTCTAACACGCCATCTACGCATGTGCGCAGTCGGACAACGTTATTTAGTTATGAGAATATCGTCACTATTCAAAAAGGGTATGAACAAGCTCCATTACTTTTCCTTCCCTTATCCTTGTCCTTGTCCTGGTTGAGTCTACCAAGAAAAAGTGAACCCTTGAATCCCCATCCCCATCCCCATCCCTATCCCCCTTTCACGTCCACTTTCGCTTCCCCTTTCCCATCCCATCTCCACATCTCTTTAAGTTACATCTCATCGTCGGACCATCCCATTAGAGGATGCCTGTTCACCATGACAGCGGGTACTATAGCTAGTAGTAACTAAGCTCACCCAGCTATGGTGTCGGAGTTCACTAGGTGAACCTGGCTACTGGCACCCCCTTATATGGTGTCCCATCGTTCAGGCTCTAGCACTTATACTTATACATGTCGTCGCTATATATTATGGAATCTATATTAGCTTTAAAATCTCCCTCATATAAACATACACACATACACACACTCTCTCTTTCTTCCTCTACCTTTCATGTGGCAAGGATGAATAGGAAGTCAGGCCTTGTCGCACACTATACCCTCCAGTCGTCCCCTACCTCGTTGCCCTTTTGATGTTGGCGAAGTATATCACAACTGCCAATCATTATGGACAATACCCCTTATGGCTATCGTTCCTGCCGTTGTATTGACCCTAGCCGTACTATGAAAGGCTAGGCTATGGATTAGGCACCTTACAAAGCTCTAGTCACTTTTCACACCCAACGTCGATATATATAGGAGATGTAGAAGAACACATGAACACATCATCACTTCGTTGAACGAATCTCATACTGATATAATATTAGGGACTCTCGCCAGCCCTTACTACATAAACATCTAAATCCGTTTCGGCGAAGACTAGCCTCTCCCCGAAGATACCAGGTAGTCTCTCACCTTCCACCTTGTTATTCATAGGGGAAAGATATCTAAACTAGTCAGATCAAATTCGACTCTTTGTTACAGTATACCCATCGTGGACAAGGTAAGCTTGCTCACCACAAGACTCCTTATCTTCGTTCCCTTGTTCTCCATAGGCCGCGCTTAACCCTCAATAGTAGAATATTTGGCCCAATTATCTAGCTATACGGAGCCTACACCATACACATTGTCTGGACGTCACTCCCTTTACACCCCTTAGTAGATCCATCTAGAGTGCATATGCCGTTACAAATTTGATCCGCAACCATGGAGGACATCTATGCATTGGACGAGGTTGAAAGGCTACTTGAGTTGAAATCGGCAGCAAGGCGTACTTATCTAGTCGTACCAGGTGCTATAGGTGAGCATAATCCGTCATATAACAGACCGCCTTGCCTCCATGATATATCTCTAACTAAGAGCTGAAGCCTACACGAACCCGAAGCTTTGTCGTCATTTCCTCGAGCGCACACCTCCGGGGCTTGATGATGCCGACCAATGTAGAAGTCATGAGCTGCTGTTAGCCCAGAAACAGACATTTCATGACCACAGGTTTTCATTCATCTCTGCAGTTTGTGCTAGATGCAAACTGCATTTTCATATCAAGACCGATGTCCGGCACGTCTGCCCGACCAACGAGGACCATCGGCATCACATGCTCGTTCAATGTTGTTTCAAGTCTGCGGACGAACTGAGAGCCAACCAAGGGGAATATGATGACACCATAGACCGTACTCGGTTTATATGTGTTGCTGCTGACTGTCTCTTCAATATTGAGATTTCAGTTGTGAGCCGCAGGATTCCCGCCGCAGATATAGAGAGACTGCTGGACAGGGATCGAGTGGCGCAAAACCTCGCCACGGCGCGAGAACAGGACCCGGATAGATACGCCGAGTTCAATGGTGTTTTCTCTCCCGGACCGGATGGTATGCTCCGCAAATATCTCGCCGACTCGCTCCGTAATACGACTTCTCCACTTAGGATTAATAAACGTAACAAGAAGTTTCTCGTATGCATGAGCGATGATTTCGACCCGCTACTAAAGTCCCTAGGCTTCTACGAGGGGGTAGATTCAGAAAGTGGCGAACCGTGCTGGTTCATTACTCCTCCCGGTCAACAATACATCGACGGGCATATAACCTCTGTGCAAACCCTACCAGCTCGCATGGAAGACGCACTCCTGGAGCTTGACATTCTGCACGGAGAACTGACCATACCCGCTTGGGATAAAATCGTGCAGGGTTTCCAGGCCAAATATAAACACTTTGCAGTCAAGAACAGTTACATCAACTCTTGTGACCCGGACGATTTGGTTCTATTGGGCTGTTTGATAGATTATCCCCCCGCATGTTTCAGTTGGGCAGCTATTCTTCTTGCACAGATCCGTCCTAGAGACCGCGACCAATTCCTCGAGGCAGGTCTACGATTAATCCAAAACCGCAGCGACGACGCGTCAACAGAGATAATCATGTTCAAGTCTCAATTTGACGAGGGTGCGGGTATGGACGCAACACTTCAAGAGGCATTCGCATTTTTTGATGCTTCTCCCGAACAAGGGCTTACGGCAGACTGGTTTATGGCAAAGTACTATGAGATGGCCAAAGGTGATGTCAACAACCAGTATCTAGAGCAGAGGCAGCGTTATCTCCAGGCCATCGGCTCCTACTTCGGACAAGATATGCTAGGCGAAGTCGAGCCAAAGTTCTCGCAGAAT
The DNA here is from genome assembly GCA_902825475.1 of Hypomontagnella monticulosa. Lineage (NCBI taxonomy): Eukaryota > Fungi > Ascomycota > Sordariomycetes > Xylariales > Hypoxylaceae > Hypomontagnella > Hypomontagnella monticulosa. Next base: position 2,068,672 of record CADEBF010000008.1, read on the forward strand.
TTCGGAGAGTCCGGGCTCATGACATCTACTCCTAACGAATCGGGAAGGCGAATGAGCATTGGTTCGGCGGCAAGACTCTTAAAGGTTGAACCTAACTACACAGCCGAAATCATCCGCGGCTTTGTTGACCAACTTATACATGTTTGTCATATCTCCCCTTCTTCTACTCACATTCCGCCCTAACTATTTTCTTAGAACGAGAACGTTGATCGAGCCAAAGTTGTAGAAGCTGTCGACGTCTTATCTGAGCTTAAGCGACAGCAAGACATGCCGGAAGAGGCAGCTGACCTACAAAACATCGCTGAATTTGTAAAGATGACTGAATCCGTCCCAATCCTAGCACCTCAACCTCACGCATCACCACGACCAGCCATGTTTGTTGACACGCCCCCTGGCCTGAAAAACATCGGCAATACCTGCTACTTGAACAGCCTTTTGCAGTACTTCTATAATGTCAAGGTAGTACGCGATCTAGTACTTAACTTCGATCAGATCAAACTTGATCTTGATGAGGAGACAGTCGCACAACGCCGAACAGGAGGCAACGGTACTAGCGTCAATCTTGAAGAAGCCATTGTCGCTAGACAGTGTAAGTTCATACTTATATTTCAATCAGCATAGGCGTGCTAACTTCGCACAAAGTTGTCGAAATGCTCCAGGGCCTGTTTGCAGATTTACAGTCAACCACTGAGATTGCCGCTCAGCCCTCTCAGAAGCTGGCCAATACTGCACTTTCATCCGCGAGGGATATACTAGATCAACCATCTCAAGCTGTACCTCCTCCGTTACCCGCCCGACCCTCACCGGCGCCACCTGTTCCCCCCAAGGAAAATGTCGAGACCGCAAATGGAACCACCGATGCAGTGAGCGTCACGGTAGAGTCATTGAATGAGAAACATGAGACAGCTAGTTCACGAAGTTCTCAAACACTGGTTAATGATGGCGAAGACGCCCCCATGTCATTTGTCCAGTTAGAGACGCCTGGCGATGATGCGTCTTTCATTTCTCAGCCGCACGATGACATAAAGATGCATGACTCCGTCGAAACCTGGACTCTTGATGATAAGTTTGCCGAGGTTTCACGCCGATTAGAACACTCTGATCGATCAGGCACATCACAGCAGGATGTCGGAGAAATCATCGGCAATATACTCGAGCATTTCATGCGAGCAATTCGCCCAGATGGCCCGATGCCATTTAAGCCCGATTTACAAGCTGATAAAATCACGGAGACTTTCTTCATCACAATAGTCAACTACACAACCAAAACCAAGAAGGGCTCTCCGTCTAACGATTCAACCCCGCGCATAGAAGAAAGCCCACTGAATCAAGAGATCGTCCCCGAGAGATGGATTACGGCATACCCCAAAGAAGTAGAGCAAGTCTCGAATGGAACGAGCAGCATGAATGAAGCGAAAGCCACGCGATGTACCTTGACCGAAGCCTTAGATCCTTTCTTCGGGTACGAGCCGATCGATGACGGAAGTCGCGCTCGATATAGCAGCATTAAATCTCTCCCCTTCATCCTACATATTTGCATCCAACGAAGTACTCCCAAGGGAAAGAACATGAATCCCGTCATAATCCCCGAGATTCTATACCTTGATCGATACATGGAAGCTGAGAAGGATTCGCCCGTCTGGCTTGCCCGCAAAAGAGCATGGGCACTTAAGGAGCGCCTAAAGGATCTCGATGCTCTGTCTACACAGACCACAGAGGGCCCAATCGAGATGACAGAGGCTGGGGTTCGTGCATTTCCTATATATCCTCAAGTCAAGCAGCAGGACACTAATTCTAGTGACAAACAGGTCCCCAACGTGCAAACTAGTGGCTTGGAGTTTACCATGCCACCCGATAGCGACTCGCGAGAGGAAGACGCGAATCTAGCTTCGCTTTTCTTTGAGGATACGAGAGTCGGGGAGAAGCGTAAATCTGTCGAGCCATTCGAGTCAAGCCTTTCGAAGAAGGCATTTCCTCCTCAGTCGCCAGTCCGCAATCAACTCAGCGATAAGTTTGGTGACATTGATTGGGAGATTAGCAAGCCCCTAGATGAGATGAGCAGGGCAGAGGTGATTGAGCTACGCAAGAACGAAGAGGCTACCTTCGATGGTATGCAACAGCATAAATTCAGCATCCATGCGGTGATCTGTCATCGCGGCAATACCGCGGCAGGCCATTATTGGGTCTGGATTCGCGACTTTAGTCGCAATGTCTGGTATCGATACAACGATGAGAACGTAACCGAGGATAGTCGCGGCACAGAGGCTGTGCTGAACGACCTGAACGAGACCGGTGATCCGTACTATGTCGCCTATGTTAAAGACGACATGAAGGATGAGCTGGTCGATGTCCCCCAGCGCTATAGATTCGCGACTGAGGATTTATCGACCGGTACTCAGGAGGTTGAGATGATTGAGGGCGTTGCACTGGACCCGGCTTAGGTGCCTGGGGCATTCATCTGAAGAAATGCCTTCATGGCTTCTCACCTTTGCAGTATACCATGGTCAGTTCATTCATAAAAAGCTGAGGACGTGGTTGTAGTTGCGGTCGTGGTTATGATTGCGGTTGCGATTTGCGGTTGCATTTGCATGGGAGTTCATCGACATGGATTTCATGGGACTGGGCTTGTTCATCCCCGTAGACTGGGGCCTAGGTAGGCTGGCTAGGCACAATTGCTAGACGAATGCATTTATGCTGTGATTTTGCCACGTGGTTCCGTGCCCTGACTCAAAGGTAGAATTTGATGTGAATTATCGTTGCCGCAAATAAGTGCTGGCAATGACTAACTATGCCTTCTCGCTTTGTATACCATACGCCATAGTTTGATCACTGGTTACAATCCTCGCTATAATGACAATTCCAACAGGTAAAAGCACCCCTCAATATAAAAGCGGACAAGGCAGCACCACCAACAGCACCTTAGGCTTATAAGTATGGGCTTGTCCTCGGACAACCCTACTACTATTCACGCTGCCGTCAGCAAATGGATCCTGCTGTTCACATCATCACCACCACCACCACCTGCTCTCTCCTCACCCCCCGAAGCCGGAAACAACGCCCCCCGCGCCCTCACAAGCACCGCCCCCAACTCCTCCACTGCGAAGCCCCGGCAATACACCACATCTCGCCGCGGATCGATCCACACAATCCGCACCCCGGACCCTAGCATTGGCGCCCCGCCCGCCTCGCACCATACGGGGGATAAAGTGGCCTGGACTATGCCCCGAGCTTCGCGGTTCACGGCGCCGAGTAGGCCTGCGGAGAGCCGTCGGTGTGCGTAGATCTGCCACTGCACGCCCCAGTGCTCTGGGAACACGCCCGCGGCTGCGAAGGGGGTGGCTGGGAGGCGCTCTAGCCAGAAGGTGCAGGATAGTGGTGAGGGAGGGGGTTGGGAGGATGAAGAGGAGGGGGGAGGGGGGATGGGAGATGGGGTGGTTAGCACGAGTTCCCAGATATAACGCCGGATTTCAGGCGGTAGGGTGTTGAAGGACGGGGGTCGCTCGGGGATGTCCTGCTGCTCGTCTTGTGATAGCGAGGCGCTGGAGGCGCGACTTGCTAAGGCGGGATCCGTGGGGGGGTATGCATTTGATGCCGAAACTGGGATGCCTGGGACGGGGCCACCTGGGGCAGGTTGACCTCCGAGTGCTATAATTAGTTAGTAGGGTTTTATTGGCAAGCCCGGGAAGAAAAGGGAGACGGGGTCGTGTACACTTTTTCGGGCGGCCGGATCGCGGACGAACGGCAGCAGACTGGGCGCGGATTGCGGTGCGGATCTATTTCCATAACGTATTAAGATTGAGTTCAAATATACACATGATCGGCGGCAATAGATCTAGAAATGAAAAAGAATACCTGGCTCAGAGAGTACTTAGTGACTTCCGCAATGCGCTTTTTGCTCATACCGGCATCGAAATAGAGGGTCCGGACCCGGAAGCGCTCCATCTCGGTAAGGTGTTTGGTATGGCATTCTTTCGGCCGATTCCCGGGCGGCATTTTGTTTATTCATTCATATACCTCCTCCGCCTACCCGCCTATTATGCTTTAATTGTATAATATGTTATGATATCAGTATGCAGATGATACCGATGAAGTGGCTACAAGCACGGGGATACTTATGAAATGATAATGAAAAGAAAAAAAGGAGACAGAATTTTAAAAAGTTTTCCCGCGGCGGGTAGTTGCAGATCACGAGCTTTGTGCGGAGATCGTCTTAGCACCCCCATGTGGCATACCCCATCCAGTGTAGTGCAAGGGATAACCCACTACGATGATACCTAACAGGGGTGTAAAACTTTCCACGTGATAATCTACCCTATGAGACTTCATCTCAGGGAGCTATAATTCATACATGAAATTCGAATCGGTCGGATTAAGCAATTAAGTCGTTATAGTATCCAAATACTCCCGACCTAGCATATTTCCCTCAGGTAATACATTGCAAATTTCAAGCACCTCTACTGACGGTACTCAGTATAATTCATTCACATGGATGCTTAATCTTCCCAAATAATTAGTTGACCTATGGAGCTGTCACGTGCCACCTAATGTAACCCAGCCAGACCTCACCCGTTTTATTAGTCATCGACCATCTTAAATTGAACGTAAACTACTACAAACTACCGTTCGTTCTATGAGCTAAACTGATATAGTTTTATTCGATTCGTGGTCAAATCACTACAATGTCAAGGAGAAAGGATGAGACTTGACAAGCGCGGATCTAGACTCTAGTAAACCAATAGAGCTTAGGATATCAACGCCTACGTACCAGCCAAACCTACCAACCTATATCCGTGGATACAGTACCGTAGGTGCCTTTTATATATCACAAAGACCCTATTCTATGGAGCACGAAGCAGAGCCCTCTCGCACGGACAAGGAGCGAAGTAGGCTTGTATTCCGCTTTGCGTCTACGCATATTAGAGTTAGGGGAAGTTGTTCGTACCGCCACCCCAAGGTGGTATAGCTTGCCAGAGCGCCTCATTTCGCCTTGGTTGCCTAAGATACAGGTATGAACAGCAATATTAGAGTATAGCGTGGGGTTAAGTTAAGTATAGGTAGCTCGTAGAATAAAAGTACATGAAGCACTTGGGGGCGATCTTGTGGGGTAGCGAGATGGATTTAAGTTTTTTCCTACAGTCTCAGAATGTAATTACACCCCTTCCTAATACAACATCATATTACTTTCACTCATCCCTTAGCCAACCGTATACTTCCAAGGTTATATCCGCGGGTATGTTCCGCGGGTATGTTATAAGCTTCAAGCCACACGGAAAAACGGACGAACGATAAGATTCTCAATTTATCAGCCTTCGCAGTTACCTTCATGGTTATGTACATATGTAGGTAGTCATCTGAAAACCCAAATGTGTACTAATTAAGTAAAGCGCCAGGTCTTGTTCAAATTGAATAACATCAATTGATGGAAGTGCTTGCTTGCTCAAGTATAAATACCCAGGTATTGCCCAAAGGATAATCAAATCTGCAGACTCTATCAACCCAACATCAAAATCAAAAGCAGTCGCCTCATTCCAGCTCCTAGATCCCAACCTATTATTTATACTACAATTCCCAATTCTGAAATCTTTATTCATACCACAACCTTCACACCATGGATATCAAGACCCGATTCCTAATCCTCTCAGATACGCACGGGGACAGCATATCCAATATACAGCACGTGGATGCAGACGTTGCCATTCACTGTGGCGATTTAACCGAGGAATCCAAGATTGACGAGTTTAAAGGAGCTATCGAACTTCTCAAGGGTATCAACGCGCCCTTGAAGCTAGTCATAGCAGGCAACCACGATTTTACTGCCGATATACCAGTATTCAAAAAGAAGGTCGCCCAAAATCCAGATTTACAACAAGAAGATGTGGACAAATTTTATGGTCCTTATGGCGAGGTGCACCAATTATTTGAAGACGCAAAAAGCGACGGTGTAGTCTTCCTAGAAGAAGGCGTACACAGATTCGAATTGAGCAACGGGGCAAAACTATCGGTATACGCCAGCCCTTTCACGCCGTCACAACATGGTGATTGGGGTTTTCAATATCTGCCTCAGGAAGGGCACGATTTCGCCATTGAAAAAGGCATCGATATAGCCATCACTCACGGCCCACCTCATGGCATCATGGACATCACCCATTCTAGAAGCAGAGCGGGATGCCCTCAGTTATTTAGTGCCATCGCTCGAGCTCGACCTAGGCTGCATTGCTTCGGCCACATACACGAGGGATGGGGCGCAAAATTAGTGACCTGGCGCGAGAAAATCAGCGACATCCCATCCCATTTCACAGATATCGACAACGATAAATCCCGGGTAATCGAAAAGCTATCCAATTTAAAGGATATGAAAACCGACACACCCTCGGTAGCACAAGAAAAGGCCACGAGGAGGGCGACTCTGAACCGCGAAGGGCACATCAAAACAAGCCATTGCATTGGGGACAGAGATCCTCTACAATCCGGCTCGCAGACCCTGTTTGTGAACGCGGCAATCCAAGGAGATGCGGAGGAATGCCCTGCGCAACCAGCATGGCTAGTCGAGATTGACTTACCGAGCACCTTCCGTTCATGAACTCCAAATCCGGGAAGGTCAAAGACACCAAAAACAGGATGATTACTATTTCCCCTAACAACACTTAGGATTATAGCGGTATTGGAACGAGGCACTAGAGTTGGCTAGTTGGTGGACATATATAGGGCTATATGGGCTTTGGAAACCTCTGCGGCCGGTATTCTAAGTTGACAGGGTTGAGAGATGAGCAGCAACGCGGCGACAAGAAAAATATAGAGGTTGGCGATAAGGGGTCGCCACTTCTTAAGCTTAGTTAATACAATACTATGAGCTTAACGATATCTCCCCGCATACTAATGCATGCGATTACCAAGGACAAATTTTGCAATTATTCCCAAGGTCAGATTCTTGCGCAACTTCGACTCTAAATTCCCCTGATCATGGCTGCTACCTGGAAGAGCCCAAGCAGGAGCGACCGTAACTATTCGCTACTCCTGATGATATTCGAAGTGAAGCCTTAGGGGGGAGTCCAATACTTCTAGGACCTGAGTTTTGATGCATGTAGCTCATGATTTAAAATTGATATAACCTCGACCATCCCTCGGGTCTTTTACGTAGCGGAGTTAGCATAGTCACTGCCCTTGGGAGGAGGAAAGTACTCCGGAACCAACAGGTAATTGTTCTCATTACATATTTATACCGACAAAGTTATACGTCAGGACCGCTTGCATAATTCTAGGCCTGAGGGAAAGAGTATTTAGGTTACAGATCGCGTCTCGTTGGTCCTTCTTATGTATTCTCAATTATCAAGGAAGGCTGGATGCTGGAAGCATACGAGAAATGTCTGAATTGTGTTGTAAGACATGAGATCTATTTGTTGTTTCTACTTCGAACGATGCGCATTGTTAATTTTCTTTTCCCATACATCATCATTAATAGATGTATAGACATTCGCCCCCGGCTACGCAAGCGACCCATCTGCCCGAGACATCTCATCCCAGCTTCCGATCCAGCTCTAGTAAGCTTTCTTTTCATTCCTATTCAGTATATCCGTAACCTACTAACTAGTGGTGCTCATCGTATAGAGACTCTGCCCCATCCCCATCGCCCCTCGCCTTCCAAGCATGCCGAACTCCAACATCCCCATCGCCGCACCACTCCGCGAAGCACTCATCGAGTGCTTCCGCGCAACCACCCGCCTAGTCCGGCCCGGACGGCGCCGTCAGCTGGTCCTCGTTGGCGGCGTAGCCAGCATTGCCCACTCTTCGATCTAGAAAACTGAAGACGTGGATGTTGCGGCTCCTCCCGAAGTGTTGCTCGACATCTGGGAGGCTATTACGGCCGGCGCCCCTGCTTTCAGCTTCGAGTCCGACGGCAAGATCGCGTTCGATGCGCCGCAAGGCTTCCGCGTCCGGATCGACCTCATCCAATTCGGCGAGGGCAGCATCGAACGGATCCACGTGGCAGAACCCTTCTTCGAAGGCTCTGTCGCGTCCAAGTCGGACCTGCTGAGACTACGGGCCGTGACGGTGGCGGAACGTGGGAGCGATGGCGAGATCGACGACTTCCTCTGGCTGTTGTGGAAGGTGGCGATGGAGGGCCGGGTCTTGCCCGAGCTTGGAGATGAGGATCGGGAGTACCTTTGCGAAGCTGGGGAGTTTTGTCTCGGGCCGTTGGGTCGCTTGGTTCTTGCTGCTATTCTTAGTGCGAACAACGCCGTTGCCGCCGGCAAGATGTTAATTTAATTTTTCATATCCAATGCCACAAATTAACTTCATGAAGCAGCGTTATGCGTGTAGTGATTTGTATTAGTCTATATCCAAGACTCAAAAAAGGTAAGTACACGCAAGATTCATCATGCCATTAACCTAAGCCTTATATCGCACTCTTCTCTTCTATCCATAGGAACATGTGTGTTTATAGCTGTTTACTGAAGCTTTTAGACCAGGTTAACTGTTTTCGCGGCGTATCTATTGGGATCAGTTGGCTCCAAATGTCGGAAGGCCATTCTAGTCGCCTATGGGTAGGTAGTTGTCCCCGGTAGCCCCTTCCCCTGGATACGGGGGTCTACTAGACACCAAAAGCCTCTTGGATATATTCCCGTAGTTCTAGCTAGATAAGGGTTGAGGCTACTCGCGCAATAACATAATTGTTTCCTAGTCTTCTTGGTTCGCCTCATGACAATATCCATCAAACTATAAATGAATAATGTGGCGGCCAATACAGCAGAAAGAATTCCCCATGGAGCAGGGAATGATATAGTATTACATTTGAACATTTGAACATTTTCAGTGATAACTGCCGCCATCTATCTCGGAGTTGCCTACCTACCCCGAGTATAGGTAGGGTACAGATTCCTTGAAGAATTTCTAAGATGACCGACTTACTAGCCTTTACTTTCAATGCTCTTCTGAATATTTCTCTATATGCGATAACTGTACTAATTATTATTTCAATAGGCTTTAGTACAAGTTTTTATATGATAGAATAGTTGAACATGTAGACGTATGGACCCACTCTGGAATAAGGGGTAAAAGGAGTCATCAGATCCGTACAATTGAAATGCAAGGCGCCAACCATGTACATTTGTGCTCCAGCTATCACGCCTGGATGATATATCTGGATACCCACTTTTTAAAAGACGAAAGGAGTTCCCTGTTGCCGTACATAGCGCTTAAAGGGATTAATTCGATGTACATATTGACTGTGGTGGATTAGGTCCGTTTCCTGGATACCTCAGGGTTTCTAGGGTTGCTAAGGTAGCCATCGCCTCGTCTGGAGCGGCGGCCCAGGCAGGTGGGTTATTTTCACAAAGTCCTGTAGTCGTCGAATTATTGTTGTCGGCGAACTTCACACAAATTACTATTCACATGACACTTAAAAAATGGCTTCTATTGATCCCCCTTTTCAGGGCACGCGTAACAACGACGACCACCTCCACAATTTCGGCGATATATATGTCGTTTCGCCTTGGTTCCAGTTTCGGGGCTTGCCACCCCTGCCGTCCACCCACCACGCCTTCCATACCCTAATCCACAGCAACGACGCCGTGGAGACCGTAGAGGTTAGAGTTGCCGGGCTCTTTCAGTTATGTTTACATATCGCCGACACCCTTGGCGAGAATGGGCTTTCCCCCTTCGCCTACGCTCTTGCTTTTGCTACCCTTAATATAAATATGCCGATCGAGGACGGCGCATTCTACCTTGAACTGCTCCTCGAGACCTACGCCGCCTCCCATCTCTCTGTTGTGTTACTATATCTATACCATCGCCGACAGTTCTCCGAACCCAACACCGCCGACCACGACGACCAACTAGTCCGCCTGGTCCGAGCATGGGCTCGACGATGCCTCGCTGGCCTCGACGGCTGGGAGTTAGTTCTTTCCTGGTAAAGTACGTTAAGGGGGAAAGCACTATCTTGTCATCATTACTAATCTAGTTAACACAGATCTGTGTATAAGGAACGCCGGGAGTGTTGATCAAAGGGGGGGAGAGGGAGAGGAGGGGAGGCCTGGAATGATTGTGTGTGGGAGTTAAAAGGATAATTCAAATAGTATGATTACGAATGAACGACGAAACAATTTTTTCTTGCTTTCCTAAAAGTACCAACTTCAACTTTCGCCGGTAGGTGCCGGTAGGTCTTGCTATACATACTTTTTGATATTGCCATAGGTGAAGACCGCCGAGACGTAGAAGCCTTATTAGGTGTCTTTTGATAATACTGTTAAAAAACTAACCCAGTTATCCTTACTCTTTGACAGTTCCTACATATGGGGGTATCAGTATGCTCCTAAGGGAGTATTTTAATCGTGGTGATGAATATCCATGGATTGCATTAAATTCACTTTTCACTTCTACATACGGTAGGTAAGTCAACAGCACTTATTCGGGAAGTAGCGTTCTTGCCCTTCTTGGATACTGCGCAGTTGATCATGCGGTTTGCTTGCTTCTGAGCGCCGAGTGAATACCACTGTTTACACTGGGCAGTTGCTTCCATGCTATTTACTGTAAACTGTAGGCACTAGATCTCTTTTTCCCCCTATTAGAGGTATCCAGAGCTGCGTGTCGGTGTTTGTGAACTCTCCCATACCTCTCCATCTTGAATTCCTTCTGCCCATTAGAAAGACCACAGTATTTCAACCAAAACATTCAACCTTTCCGTCAGTTGTCAATAGGAAATAACATTGTCTACTGCCTCCAAACAGTCTGTATCTACTTTCTAGCCAGCAAGATATAGCAAAGTGCACACTGTTAACAAGTTACCGCGCCCGTCCTTTCCTTTTCCTTTCCATCCACCCTCACCACGGCTTAGTATTTAAGAGTAAAAATTCCTCTGCTGTTTTTCTACATACACCTCTTCCTCCTACAACCATTCCTTCACACACACATCTTTTTTCTCTCCCAAGATCCAGCACCACAAGACAAGTCGCCGACAAATCAAGATCTAGTTGCTAGTCCCCAATCTTGCCTTCGTTTTCGCCGACACTTGGTAGCAACTCGTCGTCAACTCGCCGTCAATTGTTATTAACCGTCGTCAACTATCCTTTCTCACGCACATCGTACCACCCTTTGCCGACCGCATTTCTTCGCCAACCAGTCTCTCAGCAGGTAAGACCCACCTTTCATTACTCCTTCCTTCATGTTGTCGGCGATCTATGCCGTCTCGGCGTCGTTACCCGGCAGGGAAAGTACAACTCTTCACCCTTGAACCTTCCCGCCCAGTGCTGCGAAGCACGCGATTTCTTATCCCACTCGACCCTACCATATCTAGCCGGTGTTATCCTATACTGTCACGGCGTGTTTTATCTTGCTCTACTATAAGCCATCGCCGACAACTCAGCCCTATACTGTTATATTGTTAAAATTGAACTTATAGCTGATATTTAATAGTTGTCTACAGCAGCACAATGGATCCTGGTTATTATCGTGATTTACCGGCCGCCCCTAATGGTCCCGCTCCGTATGTACCACCGGCCCCACCGGCACCTATGGGAGGTCCGATACCTGCGAGACCCTGGACACCTAGGAGAGTCCGGACGCCTAGGAGAGCCCGGACACCTATAGGAACCCCGGCATCTATGGGAACACTGGTACCTTTACAACCCAACGTAGGCCCTCTGGTCCCCCAACCTCCACAGACCGGTTACGCAATGGATCTTTGGACTGACGACCAGGTGATCGCTTACTTGAAGATGGTCGGGCCCGGCTTCGATTTCACCCAGTCCGTTTTCCCCAGAGGTCCCGGCCTAGCAGTAATGCGAGACCTCCTATGCCCCGGACTTAGCTCGCCTTTGCCTCGCGTTACGGACATATTCTATCTAGCGTGCCAGAAAATGCAGCCCTCTTGGCCCATCATCAAAGATAACCACGCCGCACAAGATTGTCTTTGGAACGTCGTGTGGCATGAAGTTGCTCCCATCTGGGCCAAGGGAGCAGCATCGAATGTCGGTCCCGCTTTCATAAAGGAAGCCTTTCATCTATACTTCTCTGCCTTCAAAGCAGCCTGCGACTCGAACGGCAACGAAGTAGAGATTCAATTCTGGGATAGACGACAGGCCCAGCTTATACTATGCGCTAATATGTGGATGGGACTACTTCACGGGGTCGAGTATAAGCTGGTTCTGAAGAAGTCGACGCCCAACAATGATCCGCAGCTCGCTGCTCTCCCGCTCCGCAGCAAGCGCCGAAGACTCGCTTTAAGTGGCAACCGGGACCGGGTATTGATCGCCAGAGAAGATATTCCTGAGGAATATCGTAACCTTCCGAACCCCGTGGCAGCCGTCGTTAAAGACCTCACAGAAGCTCGGGCGGGTACAGCTAGTCTCGAGCAGCTCTCAAGTAATGAAGCCAGCATCATCCGCGAGCGGAACACGCAGATTATGGAGCGAGATGCCACAATCACCGAGTGCAATCTCACTATTGCCAAGAATAACGCGACCATTGGCAAGCAGGAAGACCTCATTGCAAAGCTCCAAGAGGAGGTAGCTCGGCTCAATGCTACCGTTGCACTTCAGACTCTTGCACAAAAGGCCATCGTTCTCGGCGAACAGTCAGGTGATTCCAATCAAGAGCAGGACCACGGATCCCAGGAGCAGGAAGGAGAGCACGACAAGCAGGATGAGGCTGGTGACACTGAGGAGGACTTTGACTTCGACGCATAGACCGGGGATATTGGTGGTCGCCGACAGTGAGCATAGTGCTTAGGACCTATGTCGAACGAGTTGCTACGCTAAGAGCAATGGTAGCACTAGGCACATTTGGCGTGCTTATCATGATACCCTTTTTCGTTTCTTTTCACGGCCTTTTCGAGATACCCGGCGTTTTAGGGACTGGTTTACTGGGCAAAAGGTTTCGCTGGGTGGGGTTTTCTTTGAGGATTTTATAGTAATCAACGTTTGCTTTCCCATTAACAACTCCCATGGTATACTGGTCGTTGACCTAGTATGTGATCTGTGATTTGGAAGTGAATAGTATTTGATATCGTTGGTAGGTGCTGGATACGGTTCATTTAGCTGTGAATCAACAATGTTATCGCTGCTCTATATGATAAGAAAATCTCTCGCACTCAACACTTGCCTGTGAGTTATATTTAGGAAGATAAAGATCCTATATTCCTGGTAAGTATACCAGGTATTTTTCATATGATGGAGATAATACAAAGGCTTAATATCCCAGATCGATACGGGGATATCTTTACTTTATATCTAGGACCTTTTACATCTAGAATGTTTTCACATTGAAACTGCCAGACTCTGGATATTCACTTATACTGTTCACAAAGCTACAATCACCGTGGCTGGTCTAATATGAAGATATATAAACGATGTCAAACTAGGGTAAACGCACAACGACAAATGGCCTGAATAGTGGGAAACACCATCTATGAGCAAATAGCAACAAACGGCTCATGAATCATGAGAAAACAAGAAACTCACTACTAGATACGTAATGCCTACCTGCTACACTTACGTTATTGACATTTTGATAAGTAAAATGCCCCCCTCCTATACTAAGTCGTCTCTTTTGTTTATATCACTTTAGCCTTGCTATCTTGTTCGGCGATTTCTTCTTACTAACTAGGACCTTTGCTTGTCTGCCCACTCCTTAGCTAGCAAAGACTGTGAACAAGCTTTAACATGAACAACATGTACTAGGCTCCTGTTATTGAGGTGTCTGTCCGACTAGATATAGATCAATGTGATAGTCCTCACCGTTCGGAGTGACCATGGCTATTATACATCCTACCAGATAAAGTACGTATGGCCCCATTTTTCTGGAAAAGGGGTAACTGGAGCAGCCCTGAGAGCGCCTCATATACCCTATTCAGTCACCACGGTATAGGTCGAGGCTACCACTTTCACCCACTGTAACCTCAAGCACAACGAGCATTCACTTCCCACGAACACAACTCGTCATTGGGAATCTTATATTATACAAGTCTATCTAGACCCGACGCACTTCCATCCGCTAGCATGGCAGCAAAACAAGAAAAACAACAGCGGAGACGCGACGGGCTGTAAAGTAGGTAGGGAAAAAGACTCATCAAATTCATGCAGTTTATGCAATGGTGGTATCATGTCTTTCTGTACAAACACAATGATATGCTCGATGGCAGGACAACAAAGGGAAACAACAAGAAAAAACAGAAGGGGGTGGAAGAAGGAATGCGCCCCGTGCTTAACAAAAACAACAACAACACTCCGCCAATGAAGCTGGTATGGCCTCGTAGGCTTGGCTTTTTCTTTCCTGGGAATAGTGACCGCCGCACGACTGACAGGACGAGATCCCGTCTAGTCTGCTAGACCGACCGCTGGCTACCCTGCGATTGTCGCCAACCGCTTTGGTAAACCTGAATCACCCCTCGCTTCAAAATGTTTCGCTGCCTGCATCTCCGGGCCCCTATTCACTCTCTATCGACCCGATTCGACGTTTTCATTAAGGTTTTTTTCTTTATTCCTCCTAATCTCACTCGTTCATTCGACCTTGAGATACGCAATTATTTATCAATTGTAAGTAGTTAGCAAGCCCCTCCCTAAAACGCCCCATACGACTCCTTAGAATGACCAGTCGACAATAGTAGTGGATCCTTATTTGGGAATAGGTGGTAAAGCCTTGTCGAGGCTCTCGCGACTAATCCTGTGCCTCAAAAACTTCAAACCACCACTGCCACTACTACTTCCGCTCCTTTTCCGTCTATCCTCGTAGTCGATCTCGGGCTCTAGATAACTAGTCTTCGGTGGCGTCGGTGGGCCCTTACCTCCGATGCCGTGAGGACCTAGGTTCGTAAAGCCGTCCTGTCTTTCCGCGGGCGATGGCGTATAGGGTCGAGATCCGCTGGCACTATCCCCTCGACTTCGCCCGCCTACTGAACCTGCTTCTGCTGTCTCTTCAACAACCGGTAGAATAGCGTGCGAGTTGCTTCTTGTACCCGGGGATACAGCCGTTGTTATCTTGCGTTCCGGGACTTGTTCTTCCTTAGCAACGTCTTTCTCTTTTTTAGTAGCCCTTTTCATAGCCTTTTCAAGGATAGGGTTCGGCTCCGGCGAATTTGGACTTCTCATACCTGGGGGTGGGGGAGGCAGGTATGACGGGGCGGGTGGCGCGCTATTAGATCCTGGTGCCTGAAGCGTTTCTTCCTTCGTACGTTCCATCTCGGCCGCGGTTAGAACTGCCGCAGCTTCACGCTCACGAGCATCCCTTTCAGCTTCTTCTGGTGACATTGTAATGCCAGACATGAACTTCATGAATCGCTCGCCGTATTCCTCCGGTGGAAGTGCGGAAATTTGAGTACGATCATTGGACAGGCCCTTCCAGAAGTGTTCTATTTTCTTGATGAGTGAATACTGCCGAAAATGTTAGTTGGATACGCAATCTCATCAAATGTAGCTCTGAAGGTTAGGCTTACATGTGTTAAGCAGTCGATGACTCCGAGATAATAAACCTCCTCGCCAGGGGTATTGTCTTCGTGTGTCGCCCGCAAACCACCGTCGTCACTATAGAACATCCCTCCCCGACCGTGACCCTCAGCTAGTTCATCCGGCATCTTACTGCTGGTTTGACCCACGGGGACAGGTCTTTCAGCTTTGATCATTTGTCGTAGCTCCCTGGCTTTCCTAGCGTTTTCCAACTTCGACGGCGTCCTCATAAGAACTGAGCTGCTTGGGTCGAACCCCTCTTCCGATGGACTATCGCCTCCCGGATTGAATACTTGTAGAGTCTTGCCTCGGAGGTTCTCCTCGTTCCCTTTTCGCAAGTCATGAATACCGATTAGAAGAGAATAGTCCATTATCTTCAATTTCTGGAGAAGTCTAACGTCACGTTGGAGCTGTTGTAAGAATAACTGCTTCTTCTGAATACCCAGCTCGAGATGCCGTTTGCGTCGAAGCCAATTTAGATCCTTCAATGTTGCTCGGGGATTTTTCTCGAGATCTTCCTCTCGATAGTCTCGTCCCACCGTTGAACCCTTCAAGTCAAACGTGGTGTGGATGTCTCGGTGAGGAGGAAAAAGGTTGTTCATGACGACGAAGTGAATCTTCTTTCCATACGGCATCTTCACTCGGTGGAGGCCGTAGAATTGAGACAGGAGCGTGTGGGGATTGTCGGTGACATGCTGGTAGTAATCTTTCAGGATCTTCCGCAGAAACTTATGCTCTGCGTGGTGAATAGTCTTGATGATATACTTATAGTCTCTAGAAAAATAAAAGAAGCTACCGCTCTTACCCGGAGAGCCTAGCTCTGATAGAATATACTTGCCTGTCAGCGACATGAGATAATCGGCCGGGTCTAGCCCAAAGAGTGCTCGAAGATGTCGGAAGACCCAGGGCGCATAATCCTTGAACTTGAAGTCATATTTTGCCGAGGGGACTAACTCGTTGCCCGCGCTACTTGGGTTAGTATCAAATTAGAGGTAAGGGCATGGGAAACATACATGTCGAACGTCGATTTCTGCTTAGTTTCGAAGTCGGCATCGGTCAAGGGACGGTCAAGCTTAGCGTTCGTACGCGAGACGGATACTCGAATACCGGTCAGCATGTTGTATGCTGTAGTCCAATTCGCGTGATTCTCATCAACCTTGGTTCCAACCAGAACCCTGTCGTCATCCTCCTCTTCTCGTTTCTTCTTCTTAGCCCGCTTCTGCCGGTATGCTTCAGCCCACCTTAGTGCATCGTCATCCGGCAGTACTTCGTCACGAGGTAGATCCGAGTGTAGAGAACGAGTGTTGCGCCTTCCCAAACTCAGGGACCCTCGACGTTGTGCAGGCCCTGCCGTAGTAGGAGAGAATCTTCCGCTAGCATACACCGTATCGTTGCTGTCTCTTGAGCCTCGCCCAGGCTGAACCCTGGGTACTTCCAACGTATGTCTATGTTTGAGTCCACCTGTAGGCTGCTGGAGCGCTGACGTCGAGGCGGAGGCACTGGTACTAGGCGGAGGATAATGCGGGGGGGAAGAGAATCTCTGAGGCGACGGGGACTTGCGTAGATTGGAGTCGGAATTGGGTGTGGATGGCGCCAGATAGGGGCTGGGTAGTAGATGGCTAGGAACTACACTTTCAGAAGGTATGGGAGCTAGACTATCATTATGAATGTCTTCTGTATTTGGAATGTCGCCATTATTCAACGACGTTCGTGGAGGTTCGAGGGAGTTATTATGTTGTACAGAAACACGAGACGATGATTCCACGGAGAATCTCTTTTGTTGGGATTCGGCCATGCTTCTACGCTGGCTTTCAGTGGTCGGGGCAATACCATTAGTACTAGCTTGGCGCTCCGAGGAGCTTCTCCCAGACAAAGGTGCTTTCATGGCGGAAGTATATTTCGAGTCCGGGCCAGTAATGGCCACAGAACTCGAGTCTTTACTCAATCTGCCATTGGGTAAGGCAGTCATGCCCGATGGCGGTAACCCATCCGCATTCATTCGCAACCGCGGGCCGGAGCTGTGAGAGGAATGCGAAGAGGAATTATCGTCGAAGCTCTCATTCGTATCAATTGCAGTGGATAAAGGTCTTGGGAGAAGAGATTCTTTGGGATCGGCTAATTTGTGAAAATCAGGTTCGTGGTGGTTTCCTAGATGAACGACGCCAGCGTTGGGAGCGTATATGGGAGAATTTTCGTCGTTCACAAATGTAGGCATATTTCGCACCAACTACTACAGGGTTCGGGCTTCGTCCGAGAGGGATTCCGAACGAACGCACCTGAAACCCTCGCCCGTAAAGTGAGTGTCTCAAGGCTGAGCTTGTGTTGGTCGGGCGAGGTATAACGGGGGTAGGTGACGGTATGGAAGCTCAAAAGAAATAATATCGCTACCTTCGTTTGGTGATGTCGTCGTCGTTGTAATGGGTATTATCGAGACTTCGAAGATAGGGGGCAGGTTGAGGATGCGAGAGACAGAGAGAGATTGTTGTCGTGTAAACCAAGAAAGTTGGCAGCTGAGTGGATACGGGCTTGGAATAATGTTATTGGTCCGTTTAACGTGGATATCGACGAGTGGAACGTCCTTAATTGCACAAACTCAGCCACGCGCCCCGGACCTTGTCTCGCATAAGTGAATGAACAGACACCCAATGGAGTTTAGCGACGTTTATAAATATAGGTACATATCTAGGGGACCTGGATATCTAACTGCTATTATTGAGCTAGTGGTTCTTGTCCTGAGCATTAATAACTAATTGAAAAGAGTTGCAAATCTTCGACGTTCCTTCTTGGTTACAAAAATTGTAGAGGTTCTGTGTCATAATGCATTTCATTTAGAAGTGACAAGACTATTTCCTTGTGATAATGGGATGCGACCTGTCAGGTAGCATTCACCTTGCAGCTAATGTGCTACTATCAATGTATGTACATATGTAGGTATCTATATCTAGACTTACTAAAAGGAGTTAGTTTGATTAGGTGTTCGCAGCTTCTAACCGTTCTTACGGCCTTGCCGTCAACTGGTCCTTAAGCTAGATATTTCACTTGTCGTAGTTATTCCGCTAAGCGTAAAGACGTGTCTCATAGTGGCGCAACACTAGAACTCAAAAGCCGTCAGGGATTGACAGAGCACTCGAGGACCTGAAGACGCGATAATCATTTTAGACCTTCAACCCGCATATTCAATTACGCTAGAGTTGCTAGGGGACCCTCGGGACCCGGGAGATGGGACATCCAGCTGAGCCACTATTTGATAGTGATATTAATTCATGGCCATCATTGATCTTGGTACATTAGGTGATGACATACATAGATGCTCATCAATAAATGTTCAGCTCTTTTCCTGTCATACTATGATAACTTCATCCCGTCACTATCGATATAAGAATATTATGAACAACGGTATTATCTACCTTCTTATTCATGCATAGTTTGATTTTTCGATGTCGGGTCCCAAGTCCTCAATTTCCGATCTTATGCAATCTCTTACAATCCAAGAACGTTCAGTTTGCCGACCTGCCGACTTGGCCCGGTTTAAAAGATTGGGACATCATTTTTCTAATCAGAACTCAGCTTGACTAGGTGTAACCCGACACCCCTGTAGGCTGTAGCTCAACCGCTAAACAATCTTTGCACCGATCCCCTGAGACCAGTTGACGAACTTCTCCATCGATCTTCATCTGTGACGTATCTATCGTCTTTGGGTTTCTGCCAGTGAATGCACACAAACCCTACTTACCTTGGGCATCAAGAGGCCTATACCTTTATCGAATTATCCAGGGATTGCAATGGGGTTGACCGCAAGCCACGTCTACGCAATAAGCTCAGTCTAGCCGTCTATGTCGTCAGCCTTAAACAGCCACCCGAGCTGGAATTGTACTGCTACACCGCATCACCGGCATTGCTTATCCTATGTAGATCATGCCGGTCATGTCCAGGACAAGACCTTTTGCATGAGGAATCACTATTTCCGGGGGCTCATGGATGGCTAACTCTGATAGACCTACATATGGAAAGATCCGTTTTGGGAATTTCCGCTTCGCCAATACGAGCTCTATAGAATTACTTGGATAGGAAAATCTTGCCGCAGCACTGCCATCTCACTATAATTTAGGTTCTGGACATGAAGCTCACTAGTATCATAACGGTATACTATCCATGGATGTTGATATATCACAACCCAAGCAATAGGGTTTTGGATTTTTTCTTTATTGAATCGAGTCCTCGACTCTGCCATCTGGTATCAAGCAAGCTACAATGACTTGGCTGTCATTTTGCTCATCTTTGGCTCTTCTATAGGCATGAGCGTCATAGAGGGAAGATTTCTCGTACCAGTCTTTTCCTAACCGTAACTCCCTCTAATACCCTTATGTACAGTAATGCGCGGTTATAAATAGACCATCAATTGGCATCATGAATCGTAGAAACGGCCGCTCTACGCCTTCGTAGATCCAGGCGCATCTCCGGGTCCGTCAATCGCCATCTTATTCGCGCCTTCTTTCTCTAATCGTTCGATTGTCTTCTTTTTCTGATATTCGGCGACCCGATAGCGCTTGAAATACGTTACCTATATCGCAGTAGAAGAGTAGGTTAGCCAAGCCCTTTCTGTATCTTGCAGCGTACCGCCAGTATCATAGAAGATTGATAGAAACCTACCCAAGCACTGGCACAATTTTGCTCGAACGCTTTACTCTCTTGCGCACATTGCTTCTCAGCGATCTTCTTGCCGTCGCCGTTTAGCGAGTCGACGACATCGTTCTTATCCAAGCACTTGTAAAAGTTGTCGCGCGCATCCCAGCACTGCTTGCGCTCCGTCCGGTCTGGTGCCCTAGCTCCGGTTCGCACTTCTTCTTTACGTTTGTCGTCTTCCGACGCAAATAAACCAAAGAGCCCCATAACGAATTACGAGAGGCAAGGCAATTCGCAATTGAAGTGTCGGTCGTTGGATAGTAGGTTCGTGGTGGGTTGGGCACCTACTGAAGCCAGTGAGTTTTCGCAGTGACGTCGTTAGTTAGAATGGTAAATTACTACAACATTTGTAGACAAGATTGACTTATCGAAGCTATCTACATAAGTATCCACACTTATTTTCAGGCTTAACGCTGATAGGTGATGCTCGTTGATTATGTAATGCCATTTAACTTCAAACTGAAAAGATAAATACCCAATTTGGCTTAAGATATTCTGTGCTAGCCAAGTTAGGTATGAACCCCTGCATTATCTTTTTTTACTCCCCTATCCCGTCACACTGATTTTGGTCGACAGCCTTTCATGCAGGCAAGGCGCATGACTAGCCTAACCTTCACCAAATTAATAATAAGAGTTTACCAACTGACCTGATACCACGTACGATTTGAGCTCCTAACGACATTTTCTTCTTTTCCAACTCAGAATATCGCATCTCGAAATCCCATCGCCATCATCTCGAATCCCGGTGCCTAATTTGGATCGACCGATAGTCCGTCCGAGATACCATCTGTTCCGTAGACATGGTAGCCTTATAGCGTGATCGCGACAACCACCACCGAGAGTTTAGCTTCCCTTCCATCCACTCATTTACAGACTTATTTTCTTGGGAACATTGAGACATTCTCACGCGGCGACTCCGACCCCTTTTATCTTCCTTCCATATATCACATTAAAAATGGCTAGACGGAGGAGACCGCCACGGGCCGGCGCCGCGAACGAGCTCCCTCCTCTACGGATTCTTGGCCAGATCGCGGCGCTGCAGAGCATATACTATGCTGCGGCGCTAGTATTAATGCTCTTCACATCTCTCGTCGCCGGAACGCAGTTTACCTTAGATCTTGTTTTCGGGTGGGCGAATCTACGCGGCGACACGACGCAGGGGTGGCTGATGGGATTCGTCTGGCTATGCTGCGCCGGTGTTACGTTCGTCACCTCCAGTCCCGATTTCGATGCTAGTACTAACAATAAGACGGTATAGTGTTGTCGCGATAGTCGCCCTGATAGGCCGATCGAAGCTTGTACTCGATTTCGCGCTCTCCCTTCATTTTATCCATCTCGTTATCGTCACGTTTTATACCGGTTTCATACCGCGAAATGTTGCTTGGTGGGCTACGATGGTGGTCTCGAGTGCTGTGACCGTAACAGGAGGAACCTATGGTTGCCAATGGAGGGAATTACGACCTATTAGTTTTGGGGGTAACGCCAGGAGCAACAACAATAATGGGGAGGGCAGCGCTGCGGCTGCCACAGAAAACGGAGCGGCCGGAGAACAAGGTGATGAAGAAATGGGCTTCTCGAGGGGTCGTGGGAGGGGCAGAGGGAGAGACGGCGCGGGCGAATACGAGATGGTCGGGATGAAAACCGACGGACATCGATGATATTCTCCCCCTATCGTCTATGGTATTGAATGGTTCATAATATGGTCTTGTATGAATACTGCATTTGCGCGGCGTTGGTTGGCTTAAAGATAGACACGGGCTCAGAGGTCCGGGGCTATGTCTGCCTTCTATATCATGATGTTGTCCCTTGTTCAAGACAAGGTTACTAGCGGACTTGCGAAGACACGGAGATGTTTGAATAAGCCATATTTGGCACACACACATTTCTCCATCTAAAAGCTACGGATCGCAAATTATATTTACCGCCCATCAGACAACTACCGAAGGTGATCCGTCGAGATTGCGATATGAATCAAA
This sequence comes from Hypomontagnella monticulosa, assembly GCA_902825475.1. Taxonomy (NCBI): domain Eukaryota; kingdom Fungi; phylum Ascomycota; class Sordariomycetes; order Xylariales; family Hypoxylaceae; genus Hypomontagnella; species Hypomontagnella monticulosa. Next base: position 2,090,765 of record CADEBF010000008.1, read on the forward strand.
CCATACAAACACCTTTGAGCATTGCGACTGTTTCTTCGGGGGAACAGTTTGAGAGACTTGTGAGTGCTAACCTGCTCAAACTTTTGCCGAATTAAGTTAGGTCTACGAGAAGGAAGCGAGGATCCAAACTGGGAGGTTTGCCGATACAATTCGTGAAGACATACGTATACGCCTCCTATAATAACATTTACTGTGGATTCGGTATAGCAGCGTTGAAACCGCCAGCTGTCAAAAGCGGGTATACGACACGGTGAGAGCACTTGAGACGGGATCTAAACGAGACCTAGATGAGTCAAAGACTTTTATTAAGAACAGCCCCCCGATGACCGCCGAACGGGTGAAAGGAGGGACCAGACCTTTGAATTTTGGCTATGCCTATAATCGTTATACCACTCATTTGAAACTTCTGATGAGTGAAGTCCACCTACCAGACACCAGGCTAATTGACGTTAGGTAATGAGCTAATATCATCATGCAATTCCCCTAGTTGAAATCTGTAGTCCTTGTGCCTGCCCGCCCGATTACCCGGTATACGCTATTAAACTACCCCACCACCCCGCCATTGAGTTCATGTTTTTGCGCGCATCATCAAGAAAAAAAAAATATCGAGTCTTTCTTCCCTGCGTTGCTACTCTGTTGGTTATACACATAGTACTTGATTAATCATTTTGCCCACCATGTCTACGATTGTGTTGGGTGTTCAATGGGGAGAGTAAGGATTCTGCGCTCTCTTCCCTTCCTGTCTTCCCCTGCTAATTGGTCTCGTTCGTCTAGTGAAGGGAAAGGTGAGTAAGAGCTTCCAAGTAGCTACCGAATCAGCATCCAGTACATCTAGTACCGCGATATAAACCAATTCTTCTCACACGCCTCCATTAGGCAAGCTCTGCGATATCCTCAGCTCCGAAGTCCAGATCTGCGCCAGAGCTACTGGTGGCAGGAACTGCGGTCACAGTAAGACGTTCCCTAAGCATACCCTGTCTCAGATCTCCCATCTCGATAAGGAGCCTGCATATTAATGCTATGTCCGTAGCCGTTGTCACTGCAGGGATATCCTACGACTTGTACGTACCTAAATTTTCCCTCTAGCTACTCAATGACCATGGACTGACCATACAAAGTCATATGCTACCGTCGGGACTGCTCCATCCTACTACCACGAATCTAATTGGACCCGGTGTCGTCTTGCACGTGCCTACTTTCTTCTCTGAGCTCGCCAATATCGAGGGCAAAGGAGTGAAGAATGCCCAGCCGAGACTCAAGGTCTCAACGCGATGCGCGTTGAACCTCGACCTTCACGCGGCCGCTGATCGCCTTCGCGAGGGACAGCTCGGCAAGAAGAACATTGGTACGACGGGTAAAGGAATTGGACCCGCTTACAGCTCCAAGGCCGAGAGGAGCACCGTGGTTCTAGCCGATCTCCTTGATGATGAGGAATTCGGAGACAGAATCAGGGCCATGGAAAGAGACTACAAGTTGCGATACGGTGGAGACCTAGCCGGATACGATGTTGAGGCGGAAATCAAAGAGCTCGAGGTAAGTAATTTCGTCTCTTCGTCTATTCCCTTCTAACCCCCCAGAACTTCCGTGAGAAACTTCGCCCCTTCGCCATAGACGATATCGAGTTCATTGAGGAAGCACAACAACAAGGAAAGAAGATCCTCATCGAAGGAGCCCAATCGGCTCTACTAGACAATACATACGGCACCTGGCCGTTCGTGACGTCGACATCAACTACTTTCGGCGGTGTTATGGCCGGCTTGAACCTCGACTACCGAAAAGTGGAATCCGTTATCGGCGTCTTGAAGGCGTACTGTACCAGAGTCGGATCCGGGCCATTCCCCACCGAAGATTTCGGTGATGTCTGCAATAAGTTGCAGGAGATCGGCCACGAATTCGGCGTCACTACGGGACGCAGGCGCCGCTGTGGGTGGTTGGATCTGGTGTCTGCCAAATATTCACAACACGTCAACCATTATGACGTCCTGAACCTGACCAAACTCGATATCCTCGACACCTTCGAGGAAATCCGAGTGGCGGTGGCGTACGAACACCCCGATACCGGCAATGAGATCACCAGTTTCCCCGCGAGCGCGAAACTCCTATCCAGAGTCAAGGTTGTCTACAAGACCATGAAGGGCTGGAACACCAAGACGACAGGCACCAAGTCCTTCGACGCCCTCCCTAAAGAGGCCCAGGAGTACATAATATTCATTGAAGACTTCCTCGGCGTCAAGATCAAGTGGATCGGATGCGGTCCCAAGCGAGAGGACATCCTGGTTCGCTCTATCTAAGCAAGCAAGGAAACAGGCATCGGTACGTCCTTATGTTATTTTCCAGAAGAGCAGGGTTCATTGAATGCGTGAGGAGCCAAGGGGTAACGTGCACCGCGGTCGGTATATTAACGTTCTATTTCCTCACTCGAGAAAAGGCCTCCAGGGCTCGGAGAAGAGACCGTTTAAGGGGATGGGGGTTGGCACGCTGAAACTTACATTCCCAACCGAGAAAAAAGAAGTAAACGATACAAAACAGTAGATCCTAGAAGCAAGTGCTGTCTTAGATCTAGATCCGGCAACGGGTTGATAGAGCGGTCCTAGGTGTGTCGACAGTCGCAATAGCGATGTATTAGGAAACAATGGATTACCCGTTTGTGGTCGAGGACTTACTCAGGTAGTAGAAAAGCATTATCGCCCCCTATTTTGCCGTCTCCAAAGTGACATGGAAATGATCTACCTACAAATTCCATGGATGTAGCACGCTGAATTAGAATAGGCGTAGAATACGCCAGATACTTTTAGACTCACGCAATGCAACATCTTTAATGGAAGGGGTGTTATGAATCTAGGGATGTCAATTTTACGGACTCTGTAGCGTTCTAAGTCCCCCCATACTGTCTAGGACTACCTCTAAGCCTATGCACCGGGGCCACATATCCAGGGACCAATTGCCATTATTCCTCATAAACGGGCAGGCTCTGAATTCGCATCCTTCCTCTTATGCATACTCTCCACAACTTTGTCTACGCTAGATCTCGCCCTCTCGCCAACCATGACCCGACGTATAGTCGCATCGGAACCCTGTCGGACGAGCACCGGGGAATCCGTGTAGCTGTCCTGGCTGCTATGTCTTGTCTCGAGGCACTCGTGGGGACAAAAGGGATCTGAGTCACCCGGCTCGCCTTGCGTTTCTGACCAGGTGTCTGGATGGCAGGAATCGAGACTTGGATCTTCGTTTGAATTTCTCGCGAAATTACTGGATCTTGAGGCTGGGATCCTACTCTGAGCCGGTGCTGGTATCACATCTTCGGCACTCGAACTCAGACTATGTGATGACGGTGGCGAAATACCATATTGTTCTGGTGGAATAGAAAGGAAGTTGTCCAGGGCGCCAGACTCAGGAGCCGTGTTTCCATCCCTATTGACTCTCGATAAGCTATCATGGCGAGATCTAGTATTTTGGCCATCCCGGCGTATTTCCAACGGTTTAGGGTACAAGCTATCTTCGCTCACGCTATTGAGAATAGTCGAAAATTCCGGGAGGGTCTCAACGTGGGAAGATGAGAAAGAAGATCGACCTTCGGTGAGATCTTCGATGGATTCCGCTGGCGATGCGATATCTTCCGGCGTAGTTACTTCTGACAAGCGACTCCGCTGTGCCCTTCGTCTTTGTCCTAGCCGTTGCGGCGGTCTAGATGAAACCGGACTTGCAGCTCCAGACTGCGAGGCCGACGATAGGGTTGAGCCGAATGGGACAGTCGAAGGTACATCAAGGACATTTGAGTCAGACATAGAAATACCGTGACCAGGAGCCACGGCACCACCATAGAATGGAGTATGCGAAGTCGGAGAACCTCCTGAGAATCCCGTTGACGACTCGGATGTCCTATGTTTCCGATCTAAGCTGGCCCTAGACGAAAGTCGGTCAAGTTCGGCCGTAGCAATCATCATACTAGCCATAGCTAATGGATCCAAGTGATGGCCAGAATTATGGATAGGACTAGCGTTGGCGATGTTAGACTCAGGAGTGTTGAACAATGGAGTTTCCTCGCCGGATGATGGCCAGATGTCAGCAGAGTCGCGGGCGAGGGACCTGCGTTCCTTGCTGTTCGGATGCGCTGGGAGTTCGGATTTAATCGAAAAGGTGGAAGATCCCGAGCGCCGAAATCGACGGCCAAGCCACCGGAATTGTCTTGAAAGGGCACTGCGAGGGTGGATATGATAGCGGTGCCGACTCTTCTTAAGTTTGGATTGTAGGTTCGCAACTTGTGCTTGATTACCCTGGACCTATATTAAATACTTGTCAGTAGGGCTACTAGGGAAGCTTCAGTTTCACCACTCACCTTCTGCCTTAATATGGAACTATCGAGGTCGTCAATCTGTCGATGAAGCTCGGGACATGAGTTTAGTGCATATTTCTGGATGGCGTGGAACTGGGCATCATGTTGTGAGAGGTACGAACACGACTTGGAGTCAGAGGTATCATCATCGTTACTGCTGTTACCACTATCATTGTCGCCCACCGTCATTGGCAAGATGGCCCGTGTACGAAGAGCGAAGTCCGAATTAGAGATCTCCGATACGTCATGTTTCCGACGGGGCTTTCTCTTCTCCTAGCTTTTCTCCCAGTCGATAGAACCGGACGTATTAGACCTGAGCCTCTGGGAGCCAACAGACGGGTCCGCACTGCGGCTTGACTCTCTCAAGTCACTAAGACCATCTCGTAGCGTTTTCGAAAGCCTGTCGCTATCAGAACTTAGTGGCCCGTCAAGACCTGTACCAGATTGTGCAGTCGACCGGTTTCGCCGGATGAGTTGCAGAACAATACGTGGGCAAGTGGGATTTATAATGGGCTCAACGTTGTCCCCTAGACCCGGGGAGGCGTAGGGGTTACTTCGTTCCGTTGAATTAGATCCTTCGTTTGAAAGGTTTGAACATGATATGCCAGATAGCCAAGTTGAAATTATGTCATCCTCGGTATTGTATTCCCAATCACCCTCGGGGTCTGAGGATTTGGCTGGATTCGGGCTGAGCGGTGCAAGCGGCTGGTCTCTACAGGCACTGGAGGCCCGGAGCCCCTGGCAGCAGGAAACCGCCCCGGAGGAATCCAGACGTATATAGGGATGATCAGGAACTGGCGAGAATAGCCAGTGCTCATCCTCATATTCTCGACTGTTCTCCTTCCAATGTTGCTCGGCCGGGGCTGATTTGCAGCTATGCGAGTGGTATCTATGATAAGGACATTGACCGTTACGGGAGTGCCCCGTCGAGTTCGGGGATAGCAGTTGCTGGTTGGCAATGGGTATCGAGAGTCCATAGTCAATGGCATGCATGATGAAGTTTTCATGACTCCTCAGGGTCGTCGTGCTTTGTGAAACAGGAGCTGATGTATTTGGAGAATGAGGATAGTTTCAGACGGATACCGAAACAAAGGGCCTTAAAGATGTATCGCCACTTAGTAAGGGTAGAGACCATGGCTTTAGGTATCGAGTTGAAGAGTCGTGACAGAGGAAGAGGGTACTCTAAGGAATGATGTTATAGATATGAAGATTGTAGATGATTAGATTGTTAGCTATTCACGACTACCTACTATTTAGACAGCGGAGTTTTTACTCCGGCGGCTGCTCTCACGTATTAAATTATTCATACTTTCAACCTGCTCAAAGTTGGGTAGGTATATAGAAGGTACTATGTGGCGGATATGCCTCCTTTTCTTGCCCCTGAAACGATATATTAGAAGCACGTGGGGTTGGTATAAACTTTGCGATCTAGATGTCGTCATTTCTTTCAACGGCCAACTGGGTCTAATTGTCCTAATCGTGGCTTGGGAGTATTGGATTTGGGATCTTTAAGTGCTATCTTGATATTTATTCCTTGTCACCAGTGTAAGATATTCAACAGCACACCATGAGTTGTGTACAACCATATATTCATTAGGATATGAGATTCAACTGGGCTTTAGATCTTCAGTTTGGGAGGTAGGTACCTAGCCAGTAGCGAGCTATATTTTAGTGGAGTTAAAAGGCGCCTCTTTCCGCCCCTCCCCTAGGCCGCAAAGGGGAGCATCATTGTTAGTAACCCGTCGGTTCTCGAATCCGGCCCCACAACCGCCGCCATGGACAACTCTGAACCTCGTCACGCTCACCTCAATTCTTCCCAATTGAGAATGCAGCCATGCTCCGTCCAGTAATATCCCGGGTTTCAAGGCCGTTGGCCACCTCTGTACGGCAATGGTCGGCCTTTAGAGGTTATGCCTCGGCCCCCAAGTCTCAATTCGACTGGCAAGATCCATTAGCAAGCAAGAATCTGTTTACCGAGGAAGAACTGGCGATTTCGGAGACGGCAGAGCGCTATTGCCAGGAACAACTCCTACCCCGGGTTTTGCGTGAGTATTATTAAGTCTGATTACTTTTCGTATGAATTTACAGTTCCGTCACTGACTGGTGTGTAGAGGCGTACCGCGATGAGCATTATGACCCTGCTATCTTGCTCGAGATGGGTGAACTTGGCCTGCTCGGCGCAAACCTACATGGCTATGGCTGCGCCGGCGCATCCACTGTGGCATCCGGCCTGATAACTCGGGCCGTTGAACGGGTCGACAGCGGGTACCGGTCGGGTATGTCGGTGCAATCTTCGTTAGTCATGGGCGGTATCTACGAATTCGGAACTACCGAGCAGAAGGAGAAATACTTACCTAATATGGCGAAGGGAAAACTCCTTGGCGCCTTTGGGCTCACGGAACCTAACCACGGTAGTGATCCGGGATCTATGGAGACCACAGCACGGCCGCACCCAACGAAAAAGGGGTACTTTCTTTTACGTGGATCGAAAACCTGGATCACCAATTCCCCTATAGCTGACGTGCTGATGGTGTGGGCGAAGCTTCAGGAAACGGGCAAAATTAGGGGGTTCCTGATAGACAGAAAGGATTGTCCGCCTGGTACGCTTGAGACTCCAGCCATCAAGAATAAAACAGGGCTCCGGGCTAGCACCACGGGTATGATCCATATGGAAGACTGTCCGGTACCGGAAGAAAATATGTTCCCTGATGTCGAGGGATTGACCGGGCCGTTTACCTGTCTGAACAGTGCCCGCTATGGCATATCTTTCGGTACTATGGGTGCCTTGGAAGACTGCATCATCCGTGCAAGGGAATATGCTTTGGAACGAAAGCAATTCAAGGGGAATCCCATCGCTAAATATCAGCTCGTGCAGAAGAAACTGGCGGATGCCGCAACGGATGCCGCGTACGGTGTTTTGGCGTCGATTCAAGTCGGCAGACTCAAGGATGAAGGAAAGGCTACACCGGAGATGATTAGCATGGTAAAGAGACAAAACTGTGACCGCGCGCTCGTAAATGCCAGGGCGCTACAAGAAATATTCGGAGGCAATGCCGTTAGCGACGAGTACGGTATTGGGAGACACGTGGCCAACTTGTTCGTGACCCAGACATACGAAGGACAGAGCGATATTCATAGTAAGTGATACCATATCTAAAACTACCGGTACTTGCTAATAGGCTGCAGGTCTCATCCTCGGAAGGGCCATAACTGGACTCCAGGCTTTTGTGTGATCTCAGAAGCGTAACTGTATATATGTAGATAGCGATATGCTTGCTTACCATTGCGCTATGTGGTTCAAATCTAAATATAAACATTTCACTAAACATTTTATCTAGAAATTAGTCTTGCTACATGAATTAGTATCCGGGGTTACTCATAGGAAGGCGGGTTTGATATGGTCACAAACATATTGAGTTTTAGCTGCATAGAAGTATGATACCACTTGCCTGAGTAACCTGCTAACCTTTTCATTTGGTAAACAAAAAATGGGATCGAATAAGCGATTCTAGACCACAATCTAGTCCTGATGCTGTTTACTAGGTAGATAGCGCGATACACATCTAATCGTCCATATATCCTACTAGGGAGTCATGCGTCATTGCTGACCCTCAAGGTGGCTCGACCTAACGCTGTAGTAGTCATAGTACATGAGACGGAAGACAAACAAATTTTCTACCGAAGAAAATGAGTAAAGGTTTGAATGGTTCTGGGCTAGATAATACATTATTCAGTATTAATATTTATTCAGCATGAGTAATGTGAGTTTATGCGAATAACGTGATGGAACGTGATAGATAGCAATTGATGACAATTGAGGCGAAATCGTTAAAACTGCAGTCGCCAACTTTTGGAAGTCTGGGCAGGGGAGCGGCGAGTTTAAATTAGCGGGCTAGACTTGGCTATGATTGGCTCAATATTCATTTTCATGGTGGCGGTGTGGGGCCATATGCTTGTCGTGTAACCAGCACGACCAGACAAGCCTAAGGCGCCGTTTCTTCGCTGCTTCGGAGCCAATGGGAATAGAGTGTCCTCCTCTGATTGGTTTAGTTCGGGCTAGGCCTACCGATTTTGTCAATTTTGGGTGCCCAGGTGCTCCAGCTGTAATCAACTGATCTTTTCTTCCTGGGTAGGCACATTGCAAAACAACAAGCTAAGCCACCTTCTCAGCCACTGACTTGGAGAACTTACAGTGAAATACTGTTCTTTGATTGGACTGAGAATAAAAAACAGCGCCAGTGCCTACCCTTCTTTGTAACGTCCTTGAGAAGGCCCTGACTGGACATTTACGTTGGTCTGTGCTGACCCGATAATTCTACTCCCATTCATTCCGTCACCTGAAAGACCTGCCTGACTTTCCCTTCTCCCCGCTACCAACTTCGCATTTCTAAAAGTCACAACCAAACCCGCCGACAAATACTAATAATATCGACAACCACAACCACCACTCCCTTCTCGACCTCATACCCTTCGAGATTGACTGCAGTCGCCTTAATCTCCCATCCTCTGGTACGTTCGATCAATTTATTCCCTATAGATGAGGCCCAATACCTCTTTGTTGCAAACTTCGATATCTCCATCCATTTCTGCCGCATTCCATACTGACCGCAAGTATATATAGCCGTTTTTCTCTGCAGCAGAGATACCACATCCAACACCCCCACAACCACAACTCAGACTCCTGCACGATGGCGCTGAAGCGAATCAACAAGGAACTCACAGATCTCGGCCGGTATGTTGATGTTTTTCCTTATCGAGGCGGATGTTTGACGATGTTACTTGGTCTCTATATCGAGCGAGCCCAAGGTGGGGCTGGTATGAAGATAGAGCGGGGTCTTTTTCTTCCTATATGATAGCCTCGCTGGTGGAAGGGAAACATCATAGCCTGTCTATCGTTGCCGTGTTGATGTGGTTGTGCAGTATTGCTAACATTCTGTTTCGTAGTGATCCTCCTTCGTCATGCTCGGCCGGTCCCGTTGGTGAAGATCTGGTAAGCATTATACCCTCGCCTGCGATGGGATGATTGGTGTCGGATTATTCGCCAACTGTGTGGCTCGGTTGGGTGCCAGCAGCGATAACCCGACATCATCCTGTTACCCCATCACTGTACCATAATATGGACTATTACTGACATTTTACCTTGCGTAGTTCCACTGGCAAGCGACGATCATGGGACCTGTAAGCTCCTCCCCCAATATCTTTCCCTTCTTCCTCGGACACTCGTGCTATGGAGACTACGGGCCATCAGCCATCGGAATAGCCGGCGGTTGTGCTGCTGATGATGCTAGCAACGGTCACGGGTTCCGAGACCAAACATGTCGCAAACTTCAAGTCTACAGGGTAGTTCAATATACTAATCAGATACTATAGGGTGACTCGCCATACTCCGGAGGTGTTTTCTTTCTAGCCATCCACTTCCCCACAGATTACCCTTTCAAGCCGCCCAAGGTTAACTTCACGACCCGAATCTATCACCCTAACATCAACTCCAACGGTAGCATCTGTCTGGACATCCTGCGAGACCAATGGAGTCCGGCCTTGACCATCTCTAAGGGTAAGCATCTTCACCATTGTATGGATATTCTGGTTCTAATACGTTACAGTTCTCCTCTCTATCTGCTCTATGCTTACCGACCCCAACCCCGATGACCCTCTTGTTCCCGAGATCGCGCACGTGTACAAGACCGACCGCGCGAGATACGAAGCTACAGCTCGCGAGTGGACTCGCAAGTACGCCATTTAGAGCGGAACGCATAGGTAATTCGCTGGTGAGGACGAAAGGCTTGGTATGGAAGACAATGGGCATAGCAACTTATTGGTAGTGATACTGGGAGGGATCTGGGCTTTCCTTCCACCACCCTAGGCAATACGATCTGCATTCGCCAGTGTCTCTGTCCATTCGTCGTTATGGCTTAGTGCGCCTCTCGATGAAGCCTTGAGCACATGAATTGCAAGGAATGGACTTAGAATGACTCGTACTAAGGAGGACGAAGTTTTACGAAAGACAGACAGACATGATTTTATGGAGTGATATGGAGAACTCCTGGCTTTGCATTTTCAATCCATCCTGACATTCACCCCAGATCTGTTTTAATGAACTTTTCCTCTCCTGCGTGCCGTCTACCTGTTGATTGTGACATCTACCTGCGGTCTGCGGTCTCCCGTGACTGTTTACTTCCTTTCATTTAACATGTGACATGGAAGTAAGATACGTACTCTAATCCTCCGTGGTAGGTGGCTATTGCTAAGTAAATTTCGGGGATGTCCTGGCGTTTTCTATCTTAATATAGAGTGCCAACGTCGTAATTTTAGTTGGGCCCAGTTCTTGGTATAAGCCAAGGCGTCTCGAGGCCATTCTTAGTTACCTAGGGACGGATTGCTACAGAAATAGGAAGTTTATAAGAAACGAATTTCAATTTCAATCTTCACTCTCATGGAAAGAAGAAACACAATCCAACCGCGGCCTATTACTCCTTACCCCCTGTTTTTAGCCGCGTTGCTTAGATCGAATGATGGATCCGCATACATATGTGTAACCGACGGTTTCCCTCTCCTGTCATACGGTAATGGGATGTTTGTGCAGCTAGTAAGCCCGCTTAGTAGGTAGTATTCTGCTCGCAGCCGGGAAATCCTTTTGATAAGCCAGGAAGCCAGGGGAGGAGGGACAAATTTAGATGTCGTAGAGATGGGATGACCGGATCTGGATGTTCCTAGATTCGTAGGATCCCGAGGGATTCGTTTCTGTACCTACATACCTACAAAGCAGAATCACGTAGTTTCGGAAACACGAGATAAGAAGAATGGAAGACGAAGGAGAGGGAGAGAGTGAGGGGCAGAGAGTCGAAATCATCGAGAAAGATCCGTCAAACATGACAATAATGTCGAACCTGATACGTGGGATACGAGGGTCTAAGTATGTTCGGCCGCGAAGTCTCATGGGATCTACCCCGGGATTTGGCAGCATTTTGTGACGCCATACAATACCAAAACACGTTGCTCCACGGTAATTGAGGTTTGTCTGTGTGGATATCTCGAACGGAACCGTCCTCGACATGGCAATGTATGATGCGGCTCTTGAAACTCCTACCCAATAACTGACCATTTTCAAATCATGAGGTTACGTGGTTTCTTGTCGAGAATAGCGAAGTGGTGTTGCATGCATTTCGAATCAAATGGTCACGTTTTGAAATATGAAGCTTGGTGGAGATGCTTCGTGAGCCACCTTCAACATTTGAAATATCGACTGGTTCATGTTCATCTTCGAGTGTTGTACGTACCCGATAGTCTCCATATGTACGTAATCCGTGGCTTGCTAAACCCTGTCGAAAATCTGCCGAGTCAGCCGGGCCAAGCTGAAATGGGTAGCTTATGTAAATTCAAGCTGTACAAATGAGGCGATAGCATCGATGGGTATCTGCTATAATGTACATAGTATTAACACTAACTAATTAATTTAATCATGTCTTCGATAATCTAACAAGAGCAAGACTTCCACTCATTTGAAGTCATACATGTTGTATCGGCGGGTTGGGCATAAAGTTGGTCGGCGCTTGTACTCTTTTGCCGCACAGCACATGGCAGCTGGAGTCTCGAATGTGTCAGGGACCCCCCTGACGAAACATTCTGAGGCATAAGCGCCAGGGATCTCGCAGCCATGAACCAATGAAACGAAGGGCCTCGACCTCGACTTCTCCACATTTCAAACCAGACCCAAGCCTCATCCCCCTCACATTCTGCCCTTCTCATTTTCTTCCAACCAGACTCCGCCAGACTCTGCTGTGGTCGATAACCGCCGTAGGGTACGGGCAGCTCTGACATGGCCGAGGATTACGCAGGCCATTTCATATCTGTCTTGTATCGAGACATGGCACCGCAATGGCGATGGCAAGTGGTGCCATTACCCACCTCTCTATCCTGGTCAAGGATCCGAATATCAGACACCACTTAGCTCGGGAGAGCAGATCGGGATACCAAGAACATACACTAAGATGTGTCTATTCTCATAGTATACAGTTGATGATAACGGTAGCAAGTGCTAGCTTTCCTTTTACGCATTGCGGATAAGTGTCCGTCTAGAATATCCGGATAATACGACTCATTATTCCAATGGAGATGCCGAATATTCATCGTTTGTATGATATTTAACACGTCTACATCGACCGGGACTTATTGTGCATTCTGAGCCTCCTTCGTGCTTTGAGGCGTCGAAACCATACTGGTAAGGCTGTAACCGCTTCTCGACCAGATCGAGGACCCATCTACCAAGAACCCCTGACAGGAGTCACTAGTACCAAGCCGGAGATATCTCGATCACCCAAATCTATGCCTTGGCCTATCATCTCCGAAAGTCACTAGTACTTCTCCTCGTACTCATCTACCCCTGTTTTTTCTTCACCAAACCCCCAGGATCATATCATTCTTGTTCCTCTTCCCCTGCTAATTTCTGAGGTTTGGCGTCCCAAAAGCTTTTCTAGAGAAATTCATCAGCTAATAGACCAAGCTATGGTAGTGTTGACGTGAACGATCCCCGTCGCGGCGTTGTACCCAGGTATGATCTACGGAAAATGGCCTGATGTTTCCTATTCTTGGCGACCTTCCATAATATCCACCACCTTCCCGCCTCTTGCATGAGATCTTCGGAACCCCTTCTCTCCTTTCCCTTCGTTTCCTCACAAACGCTTTTCCCCCTCCTTGTTGTGTCGTAGGTGCGCTGTGCGATTCTTGCGTTGGCTGACTTTGGTAGCTGCAATTAGCAGGCTTCCAGGCCGACTTTCCATTCTTTTGACATTCCTTTCGCGCAACGTTATCTCGCCACTTTCTTCCATTCGATGGCCCTTGTGCCCGTTCAGCAGGCTCTGAATTAGAATTACCTGTTTTTTTGGTCCGAATCGAGGAACGCGGTTCCAATTTTAATCGAAAAGTCTAATAGGAGAAGAGAAGAGGAGGTATCCCGTGGTTGTTGGATTGGCGACTGTGCTTGGAGATACAAGCGGGTTTGGAGGACCAGTGACAATTTTGCTCGAGAACCCGATCGCACATCGACAACCGCATAGGAACTCATAGCCATCAAACCGAGATGTCGTATTACGGGAACGATCAGTATGGGGGGGAGAAGCCGTCAGAGAGATCAAGATGGACGCCGTTGACAAGAATGTTGCTGTCAGGAGAGATGACACAGGAACGGCAAAAGGAATTGACGATGCGAGAGAAGTTCGACAAATGGATGATTAACGAGGGTTACCGAAGATTGTTCGTACCGGTAGTGAGTTTCCCCTACAAGGTGAATATGCTGACCATGATGCCAGTTTCGTCTTCGTTTTCATGGCTCTCCACGCCCTCGTTTTCGCCTTTGGCTTCGTCAACTACGCTGTTAAAGACAACTTGCAAATAGCGAGAGACACATTTGGGCCTACTTACATGATTGCGAGATCAGCGGCACTGGTACTCCATCTGGATGTCGCCTTGATTCTGCTGCCGGTTTGCAGGACATTCATCTCGATTGCGAGACAGACTCCTCTCAACGGTATCATCCAGTTCGACAAGAACATCACGTTCCACATCACTACAGCGTGGTCCATCTTCTTCTTTTCTTGGGTCCACACGATAGCCCATTGGAATAACTTTGCCCAGGTCGCTGCTAAGAACAATCTTGGCATCTACGGATGGCTAGTCGCCAACTTTGTGTCGGGACCAGGATGGACGGGATATATCATGTTGGTCGCTCTCACGGGAATGGTGTTGACCTCGTACGAAAAGCCCAGGCGAGCCAACTACGAACGATTCTGGTATACGCACCATATGTTCATCGTCTTCTTCTTTTTCTGGTCCTTCCACGGCGCCTTCTGCATGATTCAGCCCGACTTCGCACCCTTTTGCGTATCGATTGGTAGCTCTGCGATTGGTGTTTTCTGGCAATATTGGATGGTCGGTGGCTTTACTTACTTGGCCGAGCGAGTCGCCCGTGAATTGCGTGGCCGTCATAAGACTTATATCTCGAAAGTCATCCAGCACCCGAGCAATGTCTGCGAGATTCAGATCAAGAAGGAAAACACCAAGACGAAGGCCGGACAGTACATTTTCTTTTGCTGCCCGGAAGTTTCGCTGTGGCAATACCATCCGTTTACCTTGACAAGTGCGCCCGAAGAGGACTACATCTCCATTCATATGCGTGTGGTCGGTGATTTTACTAGGGCCGTATCCACGGCTCTCGGGTGCGAGTTCGGTAAGAAGGACAGCAAGGACACCTCCAAGGTTGTTGGAGTGGACGGCCAGAACAACGAGGTTGATCCCGCCCTGAAGCGAGTCTTGCCGCGCGTCTATATCGATGGTCCGTTTGGCTCTGCCTCCGAAGACGTCTTTAAATACGAGGTGTCGGTACTTTGCGGCGCCGGTATCGGTGTTACACCGTTCGCGTCTATTCTGAAGTCGATCTGGTATCGCATGAACTACCCGCAGAAGAAGACGCGGCTTGCGAAGGTGTACTTCTTCTGGATCTGCAGAGATTTTGGCTCCTTCGAATGGTTCCGCTCGCTACTCATGGCCATCGAGGCTCAGGATGTCGACAACCGAATTGAGATCCACACCTACCTCACAGCTAAGATCAAGGCTGACGACGCGACAAATATCATGATCAACGATGCCAATGCCGACAAGGACACGATCACCGGTCTACGCAGTCCCACGAATTTCGGTCGACCCAACTGGGATATGATCTTCAGAGGTATCAGGAAGCTGCATGCGCCTGCTGAGGCTGGTGTATTCTTCTGTGGACCTAAGGGATTGGGTAGTGCACTCCACGTCTTCTGCAATAAGTACAGTGAACCTGGGTAAGTAGAATCTTGAATCGAATTTGCTATATGAACAGCGAGCTAACTGGATCACAGCTTCTCATTCGTTTGGGGCAAAGAAAACTTCTAAATTTGCGAATCATTTTCAAGACCTGGTCAACATGCTTCTAGGAAATTTCTAAGCATTAGCACCCTATCACTGGCGCCGGACGCAGATGACCGCTGTATTAGTGTCTTAATCGACCTTTGTTCGAAAGCAATTTTCTGGTTTCGGCTTCGGGGCGGATTGGGTTTGCTGAATTTGTTCGCGTACACCAGCGTAATCTGGCTGGGGGCCCCTTAATTAGTTTTCGAACCGGCTCACCACCAGACTACACGACCTGGCCAGAGAGTAGCGAGCGAGCGCGCGTGCCTCCATCACGAGATGAATTAATGTATACCTGAACTCGGGCTGGGGGTTGGATCACCTACGAGATTCCCGCCGCCGCCACCACTACCGGCGACGAATCTACGACATACGTACGTACGGAGACGACAGTTGGAAATTTGGAGCTATAGTAGACGTTGATTACCATATATATACCTTTGTATCTAGTTTAACCCCTAAACCTGCAATATCTTTTACACAGTTAGACTTTGGAATTTTTCTTGCGCGCCGCGGTAACGAATTTTCATTTGCACATAGCGATCATCATAGTGTATATTCATTCTATCTGCTTTTTCCATATAGAGAGAGAGAGCATAAAATCAAGAAGATATGACTTCGATATACTACTACGGCATAATAGAGTCTTGCGGCTCTTTCCTGCGAGTCGGCAGATCACTGATCCAGAAGCGTAGATAGAGCCACTGTTTTTCTGAACAACAGCAACTCGATCCGGACCGCGTGCGCTAGATCAGTGTTGCCATTGGCTGCGAACCAGCCAAGAATACCAAGCATAGGGGGAAAGGCAGGGCATGATCCATTCAAACGCCATGGCCTGCCCCAGGGTTCCGCAGCGGCTCGAGGTTCTGTCAGTCTGTCAGTCGGTCGGTCGGGGCCTCTCGGTCGTCGGTGTCAGATCAACTGCCGCCCGTCTATATAAGCATACACAAATGTACGATAGAATTGGCTCTGGGGACGCTGGGGGCGCTGGCTCCACGTCGTTCCTGAATCATATGTGATTAGATGGTTTCCGTACGACTGTGACGTTGCTCTCCCCACGCGCCCCCTTGGGGCCAGGCCTGGGGACAGGCAAACAAAACCCCGGGTTTCTGGGTCAGCCACCCCTGGCCGCCTCACTGGCTGGCCAGTAGTGGGTCTGTCGCGCGCGAGAGAGCTTCGCGGTGAAACGCGCGTGGTCTGGGTTGCTGTTTCGCGCCGTTGCGCTTGCGTAAGCGGTCAACGCTTTTTATTAATACGCAGAAATGGAAGTGTGCTCTTATCGCCGATCTATAAATTGCTGGTTTTTCCTTTGTAAGGTGAGTGCGAGCGCGCGAGGTTGCGATGGGTAAGTTAGTGCTGGCATTAGTAATTTTAGGATCGCAGTGGTAAGTGATTATGAATAGGAGAGATTGACCGTAAATAATCATTGGAATATACGTGTAGGTAAAGCTTCCAATGGCATACGGTGGCTAAGCCCCTTGCCTTACTCCTAAGTATCTATGCTAAGGGTTGATTGATGCCGTTGAGGATAGACTAGTGGTTCCTGATTTGGTATGTGTTCTCGTGATAATCCAAATGAAGGCCGACATCTAAAGGGAAGATAGCTAGCGAATATGCCTTCTACGATTACATAATTACGTACATATGTACCTAGGTCACCATACATGTAGGAAAAGGGGCACCTGGGTACTTATCATATTATGCGTAGATCTGTATCGCATGCGAAGATACTACTAAGTAAGTATTTGTTGTAGATACGGACTCTGAATCCCATTGGTTATTCTCAAGTCTCAGATACCGCTGCAACCACTGCCGCCCGTTAGACTTAGCTAGGTATCGTTAGCTTTAGAAGCTTGACTCCCAAGTTGCTCGTCTAGTAGTAGGCTTGATTATGGCAGGAGTCCTTTAAGGGGCTAGTGCCTTTCCTCGAAATAGGGCAGGACATCTTCCGGCTCTTCCGCTCGCAGAGTTTCATTTTAATACCAGTCTTTTCTAGATGGCTAGCCCAAATCATCCCCTCCATATGATCCAATTACAGCTTTAGTACTGCTAATATCTTCCATCTCGTCCTCGAAGTCGTCCTCATCGTCGAATAGTTGAAAATCTTCCATCGTCACAGAAGGAGTAGATCCCGTATCCGACAGACTAGTACCGGTGCCGAGTCCGAATAGTTGGTTATCCTTGACCCCGTCGTTCAAGGTCTCCGGGGGGTTTTGAGGCGTTGTGCGTAGGGCGTCGTCCAGGTCCCAATCGAACTCGAACGCATCGCCTTCCCCTGTATCCTCGTGGTCTTGGGCACTAGAAGCACCGGTGCTGAAGACGGTCCCATTATGACTGGATAACGACTGCCCCCGATTTGCCGCCCCCTGAGCTTGGTATGCCTGGGCCCATGATATGTTACGGGCTTTACAGGCTTCGCATTGTTGCGCGCGCATGACCGCGTTGGAAAAGTCATATGTCTTTGTGTACGGCAGCGTATCGGCGGCGGCGCACGGTGCCGGATCCCCGGTGTCATCTTGTGGTTGCGCTTTGCCGCAGTAGAGCAGCTGCCGCGGCGGCGTAACATCGTTATCTTCGTGTAGACACTGGAAGTAGACACGTCTTCGTAGACACATCATCAGAGCAGGAGGAAGTCGGAATAGACGGATTGCGATGGAGGAAGGAGAGCCGAGTTGCCCCTAGGCACGACCTCAGACTAGCACTTGAATATGTAGCCCATTAGCTAGCTGGTTTGGTTATCAAGATAGTAGCTAGAAACTTCAGGTAAACCAACTATGTGAATAGTTCCGCAATAGGTCAGCAGCCTTGAAAGTTCGGATGGTATTAACTTTCCAAGGTCGAAGGTAGTAGCCCCCGTCTCCTGACGGAAGCACGAATGCCTTCCTAGAGAAGGTTACCCATACACAGCGCACGAGTCCGGCTTGCCATTCCGGGTCAACTAAGTGCGTTACATCAACCTATGTAGGATTTAATACGTACCTGATTGTTCCCAAATCCAAAATTGTATCACAGAGAATCTGTAGCACTGACCGTTATGTGGTGAGTGCTTCCTTTTCAGCTCCCTATGCCAAGATACTCTCGATATCGAAACCGCTCACGCTTATTATCTCTGGCTCGTTGCTAGCTTCTCAAGTTGATCTTCATAGGTAGGTATCTAGTGGTTCAATCTTCTTATTTAGAGGTATCTCCTACCTAAACTCATGGTAACTTTGATTATCATCAGTGCGTCGAATGGCGTGATCCTTTTCAGCTCGTGGGGTATGAGTTCTGTGGCTTGGAGGCGTGAAGAATACTTGCCATATTCCTTCGTAATTTAGTCGATATCGCGACGATATGATTCTTCAGGGGCTATGACTGACTTATAAGGCGTACCATCCATAGATAAAATAAAGGAAGGTAGGAGATTTTAGGGGTTCATGTCTACCCAATCGAAGGCCTAGGGGGCTTGCTTGAATAAGCAAGAATTAGGCATGGAGGTTAACAACCAACCCAAGGTAGCAAGTACATAAATCTCCTGTACTCTCAGCTAAATCACGTGTATACCAAGCTGCTTCTATCATCGCTTTCGCTTGCGCAGTCAACTATCACGACAACGACCCGTGAGACCCATGCTTTTCCATACTCTTACTAGGTACCTATATTTTAGATATTTACATTAGGGTATTCTCTATTAATTGTCCTGGACTTTTTCCCCTCGTATGCT
Source organism: Hypomontagnella monticulosa (assembly GCA_902825475.1). Lineage (NCBI taxonomy): Eukaryota > Fungi > Ascomycota > Sordariomycetes > Xylariales > Hypoxylaceae > Hypomontagnella > Hypomontagnella monticulosa. The sequence goes on from CADEBF010000008.1 coordinate 2,109,733, forward strand.
CGAGGACGTAGTTTATGTCGGAGTCCGAGACCTTATGTGTCGTTGAGCCCGTATGTAAAATGTTGACTAGAAATCAATCATTAGAAGAGTATACTCGTCGAATTTTCATATTACCCCCTTTATTCTCCCACTGTGAGAACCAAATTAACACCTATACTCGATGAACAATCCGGAACCTTCGGTCTTCTTTAGGTAGACATTTCCGCTTGTAGTCGGTGCTTTCTCGAAAAATAAGAAGATATCTTCCGAGCAGGTTATCATGCCCGGACCCGACGTATGATTTGTCGCATGTATCTCCCGGTCCCAACTCGTGAAATCGGGGTGGAATTCTCTGTCAGCGCCTGCAGTGTCGAACGGCTTCACCGCTGCGGCTGACACGCCCTGAGTCACGTTGGGGAACCCCGTCAGCTGGCGCCCGGTCAGGAGTCCGTCACCGCCCGCCACCAGAACGCCATTCACAGCATCGTCTTGCGCCCAGCCGAAGGCGCATCCCGTCGCTTCCTTTGGGAATCCGCCAAACACCACTGCTTGTTGAATATTTAGGCCAGTCTGGTTATTATATTGGACGTGAAAGTCGGGTACTGCCTGTGATGCTTCTTGTGGCTCGTCGGGAAATAGTGTGTACAGTGCGCTTGCGTACACTCTAGCTGTTGTATTGGCTTCTGGGCATGACGATCCGCCGCTTGCTCTTGGCGTTATGCTTGCGGGGAAGGCCACAGCAATTGTGACGAAATAAGCCAGCGCTGCGAGAAATTGCGTAAATGAAGACATCTTGAACAACTTGCGGTGAGCTTGAAGTCGAAAAAGCGAAGTATTTGCAAGTTGCGCTCTCTTGCGGGCGTGGGCGAGGGAAGTAATATTTAAGAGGATTAATGGTGTGAGGGTGCTTTCATAAGTTTGTCATTTTAATGAGGATCCGCGTTGGATGCGGATGATGATTCGCCGATTAATCTAACGACATTCACTTTATATCATACAGCAAACAGTCAAAAGAGCCAAGCCTGCTTAAATCGACGCGTATGCAGCCGCGACCAACCTCTTGGTGGCGCCGGTTGCTGGGCGGACTCATGCAGGTCTCTGTTTTTGCTAGGCAATAGTATCATAGCTAGCATGATATCAATCGAGGTACGTAAACTCTTATATCAATCAGTATTAGCGATATATCTGTCTCATATATGATCAATCTTCCTAGGCACTCTAATAATTATTGAGGGACGGGGTCGATGTGTTAGCTTTATCCAGTACACCCACATTTTATGCCGTATGATACTTAGGTATTCCTTCATTATGCTGATCGTCCTTCGGAAAGATACTTGTGGCACTTCTCAAGTGGCTGGACCACATGACCTAACATTTCTTTTCTCCAGTGTTCGGGCGACGTATTGCGGTGGCCCTCAAGACACCACCTTATGGCCTCGTCGAAGTCGGGTCCCGCCTCCTCGTTGACTGCGTCGTTCCACTGTCGAGCAGCCATGAAATCAAATGCGTATTTCTGCATGGAGTCGTCTCCGGAAGGCCACTTCTTGCGATAGGGTTGTGCTTCGAGTAGCTGACCAAAACATAGCTCAAGGAGAACAATTCCCAGCAATTCTAGAGATTGGAAAGTCTTCGTGTTTCTACTGCTAGTAGAAGTAACTTTGAGTGGAGCGTGCTGCTGTTGCTGCTCCTCATTCGATGGTGGGGTAGACGTTATGATTTTGCGGTTTAAATGAGGCTGATCTAGAAGGAACACATTGGAATTCTTCTCGTCGCTGATGAAAACTATATCTGATTTCTTCCATGACTCGGGAAGCCAGGGGGTCTCGAGGAGCTGGAGGAATGACGACGCTAGAATGAAGGAGAGCGCATATCGTTGCCGTCGGCTGGGTGGCGGCGACACTTTGCCTCGCAGTATTTCATCTATCGTGACACTGGCAAACTTCTTGGTCTCTTGTTGAGATACTCTATATACGTAGTATCGGCAATCTTCTTCGGTGAGGTAACCACAGCATCCATCGCTTTCTTCGTCTAATGAGCTGCAGAGACTCGAGATAGACTTCCCGGAATCAGAATGGGTGTCAGATAACGTAGGTATACGGGTGATCTTAGATCTGATAAAATTAGCTTGACTAAAAATGGGTAAGTAATCTCAACCTACTGTGAATGCATTGACTTGATACTCGAGATGCTTTTTCGCAGCGCAGATCTCATAGGAATATGGGTTCTGTGGTTTGGCTGGCGGACGGCAACACTACTAACGACGGAACTGCTCGCGGAGGATGGTTGAGTGCTAACATCGTCGTCCTCCTTTATCAGAGTCTTCTGTATCTGCCAACACGAAGGCAATTGCTTCGCGAACAGCATGTTAAACTCTTTTTTCTTGCTGGTTCGGTGCTGTAAAAGCAACTTTGCCAAGTGTTGCTCTTGACAACAGCATGTCCATGCAGCGGCAAGAGCCTTGAAAAGGGCCTCGGCATGTACCCAAAAAGTACACAAGGCCGTATCACCAGTCAACGAAGCGGTGATGAATGCTCTTTCCTGAACGAGCTCCGTCTCCTTGTCGCTCGTATCCAATAGCATCTTGAGCTGAGAGTTATACTGCTCCAGCTCCTTGAAAAGTGTGGCCCGATAACTCTCGCCATTACTGAACTTCAGTTTATACAGTTGAAATTGTAAATTGGCCTTATTGCTAGACTCTTTGATGCGAGACATCGTCATTGGGGCTTTCTAGTACTGGTGATTAGTAACACTTCTCAACACTCAACATATTCTACTCAAGGGCGTACCGGCTTTCCAAGAGAGTCCTGTATTGATGGTGAGTCCAACGCTAACTCGTGGTTGAGTAGCCCCATGGTATACCCGATGCCATTGATGCATTCTATAAAGAGATCATGTGATTCTTCACCTAACCGATGTATGAGAAGCTTTGTAATCTCTTGATCCTTCCAAGCTTCACCTCCTGGGTTCAAAAGCAGCTCATTTAACTTTATGTCGTCCTCGATAACCGGCAGGAGGAGTCGTCTCAGATGGCTTGTGAATGAGACTCGCTGGATTTTGAGATTATGCGAACATTTTAGAAACTCAGCCCTGATCTGGTGGAAGAGCCCAAAACGTTTATAAACCTCCCGATACCTTTCAAGAGCTTCAATAGCAATTGGGAAAGCGCCTAGGACGACGCCAGCTATCTCAAACCCCGACATTGAGAGCCAGTAAATAGTAAGACATGATATTTTTTACACTAGAAGACGAAGAGAAATGCCACAGCCTCGCGAGTGAGCTGAGAAATCGTGAGGGGTTTCGGAAGTCCTACAGTACAGGGGTTGAGCGAATGGCCCAATCACATGTGTGGCGGGCTGTTTGACGCCCAAATTACGCGGCTAACAGTTCGCTTATCGTAGGTTCTTACCGATGTATCATCATCATCGTAGTTCTTTGTCACTTCATCAAAATGGCTTATGACGACAACCTCTATAATGTCAACGTCTAAACAGGACAGAAGCATCTCGGAGCGGAGCCGTAACGTGAAGACCAGCCTTATTGCTTTGAAGAGCCAAATAGAGAAGGAAAACCGGGATGGTCATTTGCCGATACGACCTGAAACAATAGACGATATCTTGGATCGATATTTGCTGTGGGCCGGAAACCTAGGAGCTCTTCATCTCCCAACGAGTAGACTTTCACTTGATCAACGGCTATTGCCAAATCCCGAGATTCGAGATGAAATATGTGATTTCCTGGATGACCTCCAAGAAGCCATCGATGACTGTGAGTGAAGCTCGTCGTACTTCACAGGTACTAGCTGATGAATTCCACAGTAACGGAGATCGTTTTGGGCAACAGCCATGATGGAGGCGCGATAGGAAATGAGTTACCAATTTCGACTGATAGTCCTAGGCCGGCTGACGAGGTTCGAAGCTACCTTGAGGTCATATCTCAATGCATTCGATCGCTTTTTAGGATTGGTATTTTAGTACGAAAAAAAGGCCAGCGGGATCGCTTCCAGCAAGCTCTCCAGCAGCCAAGTCTCAGCTTCCTAGCTTCACCCGATATCGACTATGTCGGACATAAGTATCCGAAGCTACGTGCGCCTGCTTCGAAGTGGCTAGCGGAGCGCATCGGGAATGCGAATGCCAAAAGGAGACAATACATCAAATATTGTCGTGACCATAAAACGAGGTTAGGTACCGTTCCTGATGAGAGACGGCAAACCATAATAGCGGGTTATGATGCCGATGCCGATACCGACCTTGGCGATAGGACAACCGTAAACCTATCAAGCAAAGCGACCACTTTGCTTCCAATTGGATCTACAGAGTTTAGGCAGCTCGAGATCAACATCAGGGAGGAAGACGATAGGGCATCGATCTTCTCGGTCACGACCGCATCCACCACATTCGACTCTGCTACAAATCTTAAACTGCCGAGTTTAGAGGAACTATCTCCTAATCTGGAACCTTTCGAATGCCCTGTATGCTTTATGCTTCAGTCCTTCAGGAGGGAGAAGGCTTGGAAGTAGGTTATGTGGCGATCCCCTTCCCCCATACATGGCTAACGCACTATAGGGCTCATGCATTACGCGATCTCAAGGCATACGTTTGCACGATAGGGGGAGATGAATGCGGAAATGAGCTATTTAATAGCCGAGATACATGGTTTGACCACGAGTTAAAACACCATCGGTCAAACTATACATGTCCTTTGTGCAAACAGGAATTTATTGGGAAAGCCTCCATGGAATCACACGTCGCATCCTCTCATGGTGGCTTTGAAGAGGACCAAATTTCGATGCTGGTTGAGGCAGGTCGCGAGGTGCCGACTCACTTCAAAGCTAGTGATTGCCCCTTTTGCGACGAATGGGCCGAGGCGCTTAAGTCTAGGGCTCATGCGAGGGAAGAGTCGATCATACAAAATCACGATCACACGCTTGTCCCAAGGTCTCGATTCAAGAGACATGTTGCCACCCATCAGGAACAACTTGCCATTTTTGTCGTACCGAGGTCTACTGAGGACGATGGGGGGGATGGTATCGGAAGCGCGAGGAGTGATGCCTCGGGCTCCATAACTAAGAAGGATGAGAAGACCGTGGTACCTCCAAACGAAGGCCCGGAGATGGAAACGGAGCCCGAACCAGGACCGGAACCAGATTCAGACCTAGCTGCTATAGGCACGGCGATAACCACAGGTGATGATGAACCACGTGTGACCAGCCGCATCCAAAGCGAATTCTCCGAGGTCGCCGCCGCCGTTGACGCCTACTTAGACTCAAGGTTATTATCAGGCCCTGTTCGCCTGGCTCGTGATGCGTTGCCTAACATACTTTTTTCCGGCCTCTACGATAACTCTTCTAGGCAACCATGTCTATTTTTTAGCCCGATCTTCCGTATACTACCTACGGGTAGGGAGTTTATTAGAGTGGGCCGATATTCCGAGAGGGAAGAATACTCTCTTGTACCCACTGCAACATCACCGGCCATCAATGTCGGGTTTAAAAGTAAGGTAGTAAGCCACAGCCATTGTGAGTTTTGGTTTGAGGGAGGGAAATGGTACATCAAGGACGTCAAGAGTTCGTCGGGCACATTCCTTAACAATATCCGCTTGAGCGCCGCAGGTGTTGAATCGAAACGGTTTCCCATCAACAGCGGCGACGTGGTGCAAATGGGAATCAATTACAAGGGTGGAGAGAGGACGATCTATCGATGTGTTAAGATGCGAGTGCAGTTTAATATCAGCTTGCAATGGGCAAAGAAAGACTCGCACGACGCGTTGAAGTGGTGCAGGGAAATAGGGATGGATACGGAGAGTCCCGACTTCCGGTTCGATTCTACCAACCCCATAACGGGGATGACGCCGATACACAGCGCCATCCAAGCGGAGAACATCGAAATCCTACGGCAAATGCTCTCACATGTGCCGTACATAGAGCCGCACGATATAGCTGGGTCGACACCCCTGCACGTGGCCGCGTCGACACTCAACAAACAGATATGCTTGCTGCTTCTGGATTACGGGGCAAACATTGAAGCACGAGACGATAATGGCATGACGCCCTTGCACCGCTGTCAAACCGAGTCGGGCGGCACCCAGGTCGCACAGCTTCTATTGCGCCGTTCCCCGGGGGTCATTAATAAAGTGGACGACTTTAACGAAACGGCGCTTCACATGGCGTGCAGGATGAACAACGAGGAAATGGTAGAGTGTCTGCTAAACCACAACGCTGACCCAAACATTCGGGGCCCCGAAGGCTACACGCCACTTAGGTTAGCGGTCGACTCTGCCTTGTCGCAGTCGCAAAATACGGATATTGTCGAGCTGTTGATTAGACACGGTGCCGATCCGAAGATCCTGGGCAAGGACGGTGGGGTGGATACCGTTGATAAACCGGGAGGCATTGGTAAGGTGTTGAAGCGAGTTCTGAATCTAGGTTCATCGAAGGATGAATCAAGCGGTAGTGGGAGTAAGGGATCGTGGGCTTAGTAGCCACCGATTGATGATGGCGGGCTCACTGATGTGGCTCAGGGGATTTATGAGTTTACGGTTACGTCGTGATGATATGATACCAAGACTCCAGTTGGCGTATGGCACCTTAAGGGTAGGTAGATATGAACCTATATAGCATATCCTGAGCCAAATGAAAGATTTGGAAATTTAATAAGTTGAACTTCTCGGTTCCTTCACATATGAGGTACGTATTCATCTCGCGATAAATTGCCGTCACGAGGTTAACCCCTATTGTTACATTGGTAATTGGAGATATGCACTTATGCATTAAGTCCGGGGGGCATCGGGATTGGCGAGATCGTCAAATAAGCGTTCCTGGATCGGCACAATCTGCTGTAACTCGTATTTCATTAATCCGATGACAGGGAACGGACAATTCATCCCCCTGTCCGAACGTCCGCATCCATAGATGCTTCATAAGGTTCGACCTAGAATTGCTACATACCTAGCACGTAACACTTCTCTGCCGCCTTTACCTTGGAAACCCGGGAGTATCTCGGGAAATCTAAAGCTTATGATGCTGATAATTCTCGACTGGGTCAGGTTACCCTGCTGAATTTAATCAGCTCATGATTTCAGGGGAGGAAGGCCATCCGGGTCCTCCGACCACCGTCGTAACACTCGGGGAAGCTTTTCACCCATACCACTAAGTAGCCTTTCTAGCGAGGTTCTCATGCATTGCGCTGAGTGTAACTAGAGGTAAAATACGCCCGAAGGCGAGATATAACTGGTTTAGCTTTGTCACTCCCGCGCGCACATGACATCATCCACGCTCACTGACGGCGTCGACTTGCTCTGCAATGTATCCACCTATACCCAACTATGGCTAGCGGACGGCCTTCGTGTCATGGATATATAAGAGCTTAGACCGTCTCGGGAGGAGGGGTTGTTTCCTGTTGTTTCCCATCGAACTTCGTACCACAGCTTCAAAGTTTTACCAATATCCACCAATCCCTTTTTACCCCTATATCTCACTAAACACATAACAAGTCAAGCTACGGAACTATAATCATGCCTCAGCCAATCCCGAAATCAAGCAAGTTGACTGACCTCTTCAGTCTTAAGGGCAAGGTCATCGTCATCACGGGAGCTTCCGGTCCCCGGGGAATGGGAATCGAGGCTGCTCGCGGATGCGCCGAGATGGGTGCCGACTTGGCCATCACCTATTCTTCGCGTAAGGAGGGAGCGGAAAAGAACGTGGAAGAGTTGGTCAAGGACCACGGCGTCAAGGTGAAGGCATACAAGTGTAACGTGGGCGACTTTGCTAGTTGCGAGCAACTTGTCGCTGAGGTCTTGAAGGATTTCGGTCACATCGACGGCTTCATCGCTAATGCCGGTGCTACTGCCGATGGTGGTGTCCTGGAATCTTCGAAGGAGGCTTGGGATAAGGTCATCCAGACCGATCTAAACGGCACCGCATATTGTGCGAAGGCCGTTGGGCCGCACTTCAAGAAGCAGGGCCACGGCTCCTTCGTCATCACGGCTTCGATGTCCGGCCACGTCGCTAACTACCCCCAAGGTATGCATTGGTAGAAATAGGTCGTGATATGAATTTAATGGCTTACTCCTCGAATAGAACAGACAAGTTACAATGTGGCCAAGGCAGGCACTATTCATCTGGGTCGGTCGCTTGCCAATGAGTGGCGCGACTTTGCCCGTGTCAACTCCATTTCTCCCGGCTATATCGACACCGGCCTGTCCGACTTTATCGACCAGAAGACCCAGGACTTGTGGTACTCTATGGTTCCCATGGGCCGACCCGGCGAGGCTAAGGAGTTGAAAGCTGCCTATGTGTACTTGATTAGCGATGCCAGCACGTACACGACTGGCGCTGATATCGTCATTGATGGAGGATATACCTGCCGGTGAACGGTGCAAGGAGGGTAGATACTTGGATACCCTTGTATTAGTTAGGGGCATCTATGTTTATTCGCTTTGATATATAAGCCTGGCCAGTATCACGCATATATTCCGATAATGATATCACATAATGAGCAGCCATCATCCTAGCATTCTAATACACTCCTAAATGTTCGCGTTACACATGGTCCTTTTCTACCTGTCACTATGTTCTTCAATTACTTTGAAAAGAGGAGCTTTTTGTCTTTGTCGTGACTATCTCACTGAGAGTTTTGTTTCATCTACAACTCTGATCCATGACCAATACTCTACCATTGATTTCTGTCCATTTCTAAGGAGTTCGGTCTTAAGAAAAACTGTTGATTCAAGGTATGAGTTCTGAGATAGCTTGAAGTATGGAAAAAAGAGATCTCAGAACAGCTGGCAAGTATCCAGGACGTGGTAGATAAAGCTAAGGGCCGGAAGCATACGATAGATTAGATGTTAAAGTGACAGCTCAAATCGCGAAACATGGAGCTCTAAATTTAGTACATGGTGCTAGGAGAGGTTGAAATGGAAGGGTGCTACTGGCTGTGATGATTTGATGGTGCGTGTTCTATCTAGTTCCTCCCAGGTAAAATGGTTGTTTCAGTTACTATATGGATAATATTTCACCTGACAAGTGTGATAGACATTATTGGGAACGGCGAGACTCTTCCCCTGTTAATAACACCCATTATATCTAACAATACGTAGTAGCATAGGTACGCGCATGAAAGTACTTAAGGGGCTTTCATCCTACTTCTTACGAATCAATCATCTCCTTTCTACGAAGCTCATAACAGAGAACTAAGTAAATCTAAATATCATATTACACGTTGTGTTACGCGCCTGAAGAACGATCTGAGCTGCCAAGATGTCATCTGTCAGGGGCAATTACTGCTGCAGCGTTGTGGAAGATGCGATTCAACTTAATTTCGTACCCGGAAACGAGGAAATGTTTAAACCTCAAGCCCTTTCTATCGAATTCATACGAACTACCCGCGTTCCTGACAATGATTTCGAGTCTGAGCTCCCGCCTAATATGGGCAAGTTTCCTCTTTTCAAAATCCGCGACTACGCCCATCGTCTTCCTCCTGAGATGGTAGCCAAGGGTGGTGTATTCTTCCCCGTGTACCGGAAGGAAGCGATGTGGATCAACTTCAGCGCGGACTCGCCGTTCATGATAAAGATCTACGCTGGCGGAGTTAATGTAATCTCGGGTCAGCATTACAAGGAGGATGATTCGGCCGGGTCCCAACGATTGGGATATAGAGGTAGTCTGCAAGATTATGTGGTTGTGCCTAAACAGCTCTGGCTCGATGGATTTGCCATATCTCCTGGCGTCGTGCGACAATTCGTTGCTATGCCAATGGGAGAAGGCTATAGTGTCGAGGCACAACTTACCGGCGCAGAAAATATCGGCGGCCTTCAATTTGAGATCACACCAACAACCCCTCTGCTGGCGGTTCCCCCATACATCAAAGTTACGTTTGAGACCGACACCGGGGAACGCCTCACAGTTCCTTGCTCGGACTCGGACTCGCTTAAAACTATTTACGAAATACTAGAAGACTTGACGGGCACCCCGCGCAATCATATAAGATTGGTTTACTTGAATCGACCGCTATATTACGGTAGGTGTAGCGAGTCCTATCGAGTATTTCTCTAACATCACTATAGAATCCCCTAGGACTACATTAGGTCAATGTTACATCATAGATGTAAGTGATAAGTCTGCGCAATAACAGAAGCAGCAGCGCTCATACAGATGTCGTATGATCAGGGATATGAATCTAATGTCGGCTATAGGGATCTATCGTCAAGATGAGAATAGAATGCCCGAGTCCTAGTGGCGCAATCGCAATCGCGAAATTTGCACAGGCAAGGATAGTAAGTGGAAACGCGAATGTTGCACAGGCTATCCCTCCGCCGGTAAGTGGATACGCGGAAGGTGGAAAAGTAAGACAGAGTGTCCGAGAAGACACGATAAGCGCCAGCCGTTGGATGAAGGATAGGACGGTCACGATTCCGGTCCAAATTCTCGACACTGCGGCCTTCCGGCAAGTCACCGGAACCGACCCGCCGCCCTGTCCCATCGACGCATCCACATACGCCGAGGCCGGCCTCCCGTTCTTCGAAATGTACGAAGAGCCTAGTACGGTATCTGGTAACTTCGACGCCGTTAAGAGTATCAACGAGATTGAACAAGACCGAGGGATTGCACATGCTAGCGAGAGTTCAGTTCATCCGCGACTTATTACGCTCAACGAACGTGGCCATGGTATCACAATCCCTAGCCTGAACACACTCTTGATTCATGACCCGGATTCTCTGATGAACCCAGACGGTCCGCTTCTCCCGTTCCGCACCCTCCAGGACCTTAAGCGAGACTTAGGTGGCTCTCCTTAAATGTGACTTACCCATGATCCCGGATAGGTATGTAGGGACAGTGGAAAATCAGGAAGGAGTGTTGTGGTTATTTCCAGTCAGCTGGGTAAGCCGTCGCGGTGGATTGTTAAGGGCTTGCGGGGTAGCATGGCTACATTTCGAGTGGCTTCCACATAATGGTTGCGACTCGGCTCCCTGAGTTAATAGATCGGACACTCTCTTGATATGAAGGCAGAGGAGTAAAGTGGACTAGGAAGATAGTAACTGATCAGTCACTCTTTTGGCATGGCCGTATTAAGCACCGGGCGCTACCCGTTGTCAACTGGGGAGAAGCAACCTTAGATTCAGGTTTGAGCTTGGAGCTCACCTTGGCAGATTGTTTTACACCCCACTTTACTTCATCAAGACCAGACCAGACATTCTTTTAAGCAGGTCACCAATATTCGAAACCTATTAGTGTGTTTAAGAACTATTGAATGTTTCGTATTCTCAAGAGAATTGCGACTAATATCATCATGATAAAATCGCGTGACCATCAACCCGGAATGGAACTGTTCCATGTCCTAATGAATTTAGCTCGTCGATTATCGGGTAGACAAATGATGAGCTTATCTTGATAGCTTTAGCGACTGACCCCTTTTCCAATTAATAAACCCCCCACTCTTGCCACTTATCTTATCCCACCCCCGGCCTCACCCCTGTGTCTAGGTCTCCTTGGCGAAGATACATGCGTCTTTTTGCATGGCTACCGGCTCGATCCGTCTGCACCGTTGGGGAGCTTACTGACCTGCTGAATAATTACCATCTTGTGAGCTATCAGCTCCCACTTACCAAGAAGAGCAGCCAAGCTGGGGTCGCGATGCAGGCCCTGAGCTCGGATTTCATGGGGAGGTTGGATCGGCAGCGTAAGCTATCTATCAGCACTTAAGACCCGAAGCCATGTTTCTTATGTTGTGAGACACCCATCTTTCTGTTTTTGATTTCCTCCCCGTTTGTCTGCTCCCGGTGTGGTGATGTTACCTTGAATCCTTCCTCCTCGGTAGTGGAACGGCCGCCGTACCTACATGTATGTTTTAACACCAGTAAGAGCATTTCATTTCCTTATCCTCGGTGACCAAACGCGGTGGATATGACTAACGTAGGGCTAGAGCCTGTATCTACATATACAGTACCTCCTGGAGCTAAGGGAACACTTAGTGTGAAATTCCGATTCTGGTGGAGCTAGGCGGTTTTTCGTCTTGAAGCTTGCCACAATTCGACTCATTACAACTTCACATCAGTGTTGTACAACATCTTAGGTCTTTCTCCTAGGCCGATAAGGCTTCCGCCAAATTTACCTCCAGGTCCGCGATTTGATTGAACTGCCATTCCAATGGCAACCGATAAGTCGGACATGGCGGATTTGAAAGTTGCGGCGCAGGATCCTGATGCCGGGGCCACGACGGATCCGACGTTCGGCGTCGATGAGAAGAAACTCCTGCGCAAGCTCGACTTGCATATTATTCCTCTCGTCATGCTACTATGTCAGTTACCTGAGACCTTCCTAGGCTACTCAATATTTCCTAGGACCTAAAGGCTCTGGGAGCGCTCTTTTCCTTCATTTAGTATGTCGATGAATGTAACCACTGACAAGTTGTATAGACACTTTCAGCTTCTTGGACCGGTATTTACTCTACCAACTGGCAAATCAACACAGCAGCAACTAACTGGTTTACTAGAGTCAACATCGGAAATGCGCGCCTCTACAATATGGAAGCGGATCTCGGGTTGGTAGGGAACCAATTCCAAGTAGCCGTTTCCATCTTCTTCGTCACGTGTGAGTCACATCTTACCGGAGCACCACCATGTTCTCGTGCACAATCATCATAGTTTAAGAGATCTGGGTGATGCCTCGTACGTGCAATGCTGATGTCAAGTGGTTATAGACCTACTGTTTGAGGTGCCTTCAAATTTGGTATTGAAGCCACTGACGCCATCTCGCTATATCGCGTTCATCGCATTCGGCTGGGGCATTATCGCAACATGCACGGGCTTCGTGCACAGCTACGGCGCACTCATCGCCGTTCGCCTGATTCTCGGCGTCGTCGAAGCCGGGCTCTTTCCGGGTCTAAATGTCTATCTAACGATTCTGTACACCAAACAAGAACTCGCCCTGCGCGTCGGCTACCTCTTCGTCAGCGCCGCTATCGCCGGCGCCCTCGGTGGGCTTCTAGCGTACGGCATTGGACAGATGGCCGGCATTTCCGGCTACAGCGGCTGGAGGTGGATTTTCATCATCGAGGGCCTCCCGAGTGTTTTGCTGGGCTTCGCGGCCTTCTTCCTCCTCCCGAACGACATCGACCATTGTTACTTCCTAACACCCGAGGAGAAGAAGTTCGCTAATGCACGGCACCTACGCCACTATGGGGTTACGGAGAGCGCGCAGAAGTTCAGCAAGAATGACATGATGGCTGCGTTTAAGGACTGGAAGGTTTGGCTGTTCTGTCTCGGTCAATTCGGCGTAGACACCTTGCTTTACGGTGAGTTTTGAGCCTGCGGCTTAGAGGTTTTAGTGACAATAATGTTGATGGTGTATACAGGCTACTCAACGTTCTTACCAACCATCATCCGTGGTCTCGGAGAATGGTCGACTGCGGAGGTTCAGCTGCTAACCATCCCATGCTACTTCGTCGGCGCCTTGACCTATATGGGTATCGCATACTTGTCGGATCGCATGCAGATGCGTGGTATGTTCGCAGTAATTTTCGGTGTCATTAGCATAATCGGCTACGGCGTGCTCCTCTCGGATTCATCTGCAGGCGTGCACTACTTTGGGTACGATTAACTGTTGACCTGGCTGTTGGGATATGGCTGACCTCTTCAAGTTGCTTCCTCGTAGCCACTGGGCTCTATGTGACTGTTGGCTTACCATTAGCCTGGGTTAGTATTTGGTGTCAGCCTGTCACATTTCATGTTGCTAACTATCATGGATTTAGTTACCGAACAATACTCCACGATACGGCAAACGCACGACCGCCAATGGTATGCAACTTACCTGTGGTAACGCGGCCGGGATTATGTCGTCATTTATCTAGTATGTTTACACTACCTATTTCTTACGCCCAGTATCAAGCGACTAACCTCTCGCTAGTCCCAGTATCGATGGGCCACGCTATATTGTGGGAAACGCTGTCTCTTTATCTGTCGTGGGAATGGCTGCTTGCATATTCGGGTTCCTGTGGTTTTGGTTTGCGAGAGAGAATAAGAAGCGTGGCGAGGGCTCGCTTAAATCGATACATGAGAACTTATCCGAAGAGGAGCTCGCGGAACTTGGAGATGAGAGTCCGAGATTTAGGTACACCATTTAATATATCGTGAATGGCGAGCGACGTGCGTCGCTGCGTTCTTGCAGTAGAGAGATGCCACTTTCCGCTCTAAAGTTGCATACCTTATTCGAAAATAGAGAACGTAGACGAGGCTGTTGGCAGATCAGTCTCAGTAACTTGAACATTATCAGTGCAGCAATGCAGATAGGTAAACTGGCTAATACAGTCCTGTCGATCAAGCATCAACTCAAATACGAATTAAGTGAGACAGGTGTGGTCAAGCCAAAGTTGCCCTTCTGGAGCTTTGGTGAATCAACTATCCATCGTCTCGGTCCTAATTTAAACCCCTCGGCATGTATTGCGACTGGTGAGTTCCTTTTTAATACAATTTTTCAATATCTCTAAGTCCCTAGTAGGGAAATCAGCGATTGAGTCGAGCAAATGCTCAAGCTTGTTGCTCTCGTCATCTGATGAAGCATCATTGCGAGCTCGCTTCCGCTTGGTACCTATAGCTTGTTAAGACATGACGAAGCTGGGCTAAGTTACGGAGAATGACTGGTACCTTGATAGAACGAGCATAGGGAAGCTGTGCTAGAGAACTGGCAATTGAAACATGCCCCGTTGAAGCGCGTCGGGCCTCCCGCGATGCATTCCCTGCATGGACCCTTGGACTTTTGATTTTGGCATTGCTGGCATGGCTTTGTGTTCACTCGATCGAGGGTGAGAAAAGCAGCTAAAGACGACATCTTCTGCTGGCGATCAAAATGAATTTTGGGTAGGACCTTGTTCCCACGTTCTCTGAGTTCCTTCAATTCTATCAATCGCTTGATATGCTAGATGATAATGAATGTTAGCCGGTGTCTTTCTCTATGTTCTCCTTTTCCTTATGTTTTTGAACTTAATTGACTGGGTCAATCGAACCTGGTCGCCCTCTATCAATTCTCTCACGTCGTTATATTTGCTCTTGCGCAGCTGATCGACCACCCAGCATGTCAACTGAAAGCTGTCGGCCTGATCCACGGGCTCGATGGCGGGTTCTAGAGGCAAACCCAGCCAAAGCCAAGCCGATAGAGGTAAGACGTTATCAGTCATTGTTGAAAGTGTTATTCTCTAAGCGATAACTTAGTCGTTGGCTGGTCAGAATATGTCTTTAATCGAGAGGCTCACGAGTCGTCGCGACCTTAGACGTGCTAGGTAAGTAGACATTCTAGGTTGTCGCGTCGCCTCGGATATATGATGCACCGGTATCCATTTTAGCTTGGCTCTGAGACGACAGTCTAGAACTCATACGGGAAAACCTCGTCTCAAGATAGATTCGACGCTTTTCCTTGTATGGGCGCCGTGGTACATCTGGTACTTTGTCAGGCGGTCCATAGAGCTCACTGTGTAAAAACTGATTAGATAAGGCTCTAGCGTGAAATTGGAAATCCTCACATGACTGTTCCTTGGTATAGGATAAGTTGGGGCATTGGATACGAAGTAATTCCATTATATTCGAGCTGGCGAATTTATCAATTCAGCTTGTATTGGTATTATGATCAGATTAATGACATATCAAGAGCAGATGACGATGACGGAGAAACTGCAGGTTACAAGCCACCATCTTACGAACTGCGCAATATTTGAAAGAGGGGAAAATAGAGCGACGGAACAGACTGGGCGATCAGGAACTAGATAACCTGCCAACTCGTCAAGTTCGATTTGTTTAATTGTAATTGCCCAGGCGAGTACATAATAGTTGCTCTCGTGGGGAGTTCGGACCACTGCATCTTCATTATGTAGTTAATGTAAAGTGAAGGTGAAAGAGTGAAAGTGAATTAGGTTGACTATCAAATTGAAACTAGATTAAAAGTGCAGCTTACTTTCTTGTGCTTAGGGGAGTTTGGGGTGGGGTTCTAGGCACCTATTGGTGCTAACGACGCCTAAGCAATGCTTATTTCCTCTTTTTCTATTGGTCAGAGACCTAGAAGAATCCACACTGCTTCGCGAGGTCGTAGCTGCCTAGCTCTTAATCGGACCCCACTTTTCACGACAGGAAAGCGCGTCGGCTTTTCAATTAACGTTGAATTTCGAATGCAGCGCGTCAGTTTCGCATCTATCGTGACATCACCCCTCTCTTCATTCTTTTTCTTCCTAATTATCTACAAATCTCAGAAGAAACCCCCCATAAAGTCTTCCACTTAGAGAATTGAAAACCAACTGGAACATTACTAAGTGCTGAAAGAGGGTTTACAATGGGTATTAAGAACTTATTTTCCATCATCAAGGATGAGGCCCCGAGTGCCATCAAAGAAGGCGACATCAAGAGTCAGTTCGGTCGCAAGGTCGCCATTGTAAGTAATCTCTCGTATCCTGGAGGTAGTCGTGCACCTAGTTATTCATGCTGATATTGATATTGTAGGATGCGTGAGTTATAACTTTATTTTCA
This sequence comes from Hypomontagnella monticulosa, assembly GCA_902825475.1. Lineage (NCBI taxonomy): Eukaryota > Fungi > Ascomycota > Sordariomycetes > Xylariales > Hypoxylaceae > Hypomontagnella > Hypomontagnella monticulosa. Next base: position 2,126,212 of record CADEBF010000008.1, read on the forward strand.
TTCGATTCACCGAACAGAGACTAATTCACGAGCAGTTCCATGAGCATATACAGCTTCCTAATTGCGGTCCGCTCCGACGGTCAACAACTCATGAACGAATCCGGCGACACGACTTCCCACCTTATGGGTATGTTCTACCGCACCTTACGCATGGTCGACAATGGAATCAAACCTCTCTACGTATTCGATGGCGCACCGCCCAAGCTGAAATCAGGTGAACTGGCTCGTCGTTTCCAACGCAAGGCCGAGGCGAAGGAGGGTCTTGAAGAGGCCAAGGAGACTGGTACTGCCGAAGATGTCGAGAAGTTCTCTCGCCGAACCGTCAGAGTCACCAAGGAGCACAATGCCGAGTGTCAGCAGTTATTGAAGTTGATGGGTATACCTTACATTATCGCACCCACCGAAGCCGAAGCTCAGTGTGCTGTTCTTGCGAGAGCCGGAAAGGTCTACGCGGCTGCTAGTGAGGACATGGATACGCTGTGCTTCGATAGCCCGGTCCTTCTACGTCACTTGACCTTTAGTGAGCAGCGAAAGGAGCCAATTCAGGAAATCCACGTGGATAAGGTCCTTGAGGGATTGAACATGGAGCGCAAGCAGGTTAGCCAAATACCTCTTTCGAGCCCATATGCTGGATAGACGCTAACCCAAGCAGTTTGTTGATCTTTGCATCTTACTCGGCTGCGATTACGTCGACCCTATTCCCAAGATCGGACCCAGCACCGCCTTGAAGATGATACGCCAGCATGGTACGCTCGAGAATGTGGTTGAGTTCATCAAGAAAGACCCTAAATACACACTACCCGACGACTGGCCTTTCGAGGACGCGCGAGCTTTGTTTTTCGAGCCGGATGTGCGCAAAGCCGACGACCCGCTTTGCGACTTCAAGTGGGACAAACCCGACATCGAGGGACTCGTTAAGTTCCTAGTCACCGACAAGGGCTTCAACGAGGACCGAGTTCGTGCTGGCGGTACAAGATTGGAGAAAGCCACCAAGATCTCACAGCAAGCTCGCTTGGAGGGGTTCTTCAAAGTCATCCCAAAGACAGACGAGGAGAAAGCAGCGCATAAGCGAAAGCTCGATGAACAGAACGAGGCTAAGAGGAAGAAGCTAAAGGAAGACAAGAAGGAGAAGGCTAAGGCCAAGGCGAAGCCCCGTGGAACGGCGTGATACTCGCTAGAAGATCACGGACCAATATCTATGGGGTCAGCCCGAGTACTACTTTGCTTTATCTCGGGACGGAATCTATGCTTGCTTGATAATTGGCGTTGCTGGCTATGCATCCAAAATCGGAGTTTATGGCGATGGGTGGGTAAGAGTCGATATCGACAGATGTCAAACACGGTGCTTTCGGGTCTTGTTAACGAGGAATACTCCATTGCTTGCACTACGATGAGCTTAGACTATGGCCCTCCTCATTTGCTAGAGAGGGTAATAACAATCTCCTAAAGGAGTTGGCCTATTTGAGCTGAACGTAGTACGCTCTAGCTAGAGAATCTAGTAATGTTCAGACGTTTCAAAGTATGCCTCTTCCATATGGTATCGCGCGGCTATAGTGGAATTTACACTGCGGTTGACATGGACCACCCGTAAGTTTCATATTGAAGGTGCTCATCAGACTAAATCCGGTGAATGTATTGGCTTCTCACTACGATAGAGTCAAGTTTGTCGTAAGTAACGAGTTACGAACCCCCAGCGGGGTGATAGCAAACCCAACCTCTCCGAGAGCTCTCCTCCACCTGGGTTCTATCGCTACCACCTCTCGAGCTGCCTCCGCCCCTGCCTTCGTCCGGCCTAGGTGACCGACCACCCCGTTTCTTATCCTTCTTATCCCTCTTCTTATCCTCCTTCTTCTTCGCCTCTTTCCTCGCTTCCCTCTCCTCCCTCTCTGCCTCCCTCCTCGCCTCCTTCTCTGCCTCCTTCTCCGCTGCCTTCCTTGCCTCCCTCTCCCTTCGCTTACAATCATCACATTGACGCGTCACAACCTCCTTGACCAAGGGGACCGTTCTGCACTCTTCATTGTCGCAGCGCTCAAACCCTAGGACCGATGTCTTTGTGCAAGTGCTGCAAATCCCCAAGATGGTGCACATTTTGTCGAAAGTTCGTGGTGTCGTTCGTAGAGTATTGATGCCGTCCCCGGATTGGGGTGTGCGTTGAGGTCGAAGTCGACAGCCTGGAGGTAATGTTTGTGGTCAAGCGATAGTGGCTGCTTGTGGTGCAATCGTACGATACGCCGTCTACGTCTGAGGATGGGGAAAGACCTTGCGGAACTAGCGAGGAGAGCCATAGTTTTTAATATATTGTTGGACTTGTTACTATCCGGTCGTATGTGTTGATCAGATCATGTCTAATTGCGAGCAACGGTGATTCATATCTTGGTAACTGTTAGGAGACTAGGTAGGGCCTATACCTCGGGTTCGTGAATTGGCCCCTTAGTTCATCTAAAAGTGCTCCCTTTCTAGGATAGGGGGGTAGGTTGGTAGTCTTGACTCATACCTAGTCAAGGTTGCCTAGAGCACCTCGTGATAGTATATAGAGCGTATGTACGTCTATAAAGCGCATTATCATAGCTATTTAGTTCCGAGGTGGTCGTGTAGATTTTCTCTGATGACAACAAGTTTCCTGGCAATGGCATCTCCTAATCACGTACGCTTTCAATATGCTGATTAGGGACTGGAGAAAAAAATATCATTGCTTCAAGCTTGATAGCATCCTACTGCGCCGTGAATGTGTCAAGAATCACATATCGACATAGAGACTTCTATATCTTCTTCTACATCCAGCGACTCATTGAAAGTTATCGGAAGGTTAGACCATATGCTACAATAAGGGGTTTTCTTCGTCGGGATCGAAGCAGAAATTCACAGGAGATAAAGAATCCAGGGGCCTTAGATAGGCGGGAGTTAAGGTTCCTTGGACAGAAATGTAGTGATTTCCCAGGTTCTTCATTCCGCCTTGTGATGAAAGCGTTGAAGTATCTATATCTAGAGGCTTGACCCACTATTTTCAACAACCCGTATTTTCAACGCGATTTCTCACCAAAACTGCCGATTTTGAAATTTTAATATTTCCACCAATTCGTATAAGATAAAATTGAAATAATTCATATAAGCTCCTTGGGGTCCGGCATTTACAGGAAAAAATATATTGTCATATTTCAGCTAATCGTCATGGCGTAATTTAGCTGTGAAGTGAGACTTGTATAAGATACATGGACTTATATATAAACTTAAGTATGAAAGCAAGTAGCAGGTACAAACTCAATATGGCGACAACGAGATAAGAGACTAGCAATTATTTCTACCCTTATATGTTGGATGACGTCGTCTCTATCTATCCTGTAAGTTTAGAAATCATAGCTATTTTATTTAATTAGCTATTCAATTAAATGTGGTTGTCTTTTATAAATTTGTATGGCAACGGCTAACCGCCAGCGATATTAATTTGAAAAAAATAGCTATTGCTACAAAACCTTTCATAGCTTAATAAAACGCCCTATTAAGCCCATCAATATCGATAGATTCATCATTCTTAACCTCATCGCCGCTCTATAGACTTCGTACCGGGTACTTGCCGTCTCACTGACATTAGTATGTAAAGTCATGTACTGTGTACACATTTCCATTCAGAGCTGAACTGTAGCGTAGGTTCTTACTTATATAGATTGATATGCATATCAATCAATGCCCAGGCCTACAGGCAACGTATACGAATTTTTTCAATTTTATCCCGTAGGAATCGGTGGAGTTATTGAAGTTTCAAAATCGGCGGTTTTGGTGAGAAATCGCGTTGAAAATACGGGTTGTTGAAAATAGTGGATCAAGCCTCTACATGTATGTAGGTACCTAACTGTGCTTACAAGGGAATGCTTGTGGCTTATAGACTTGAATTTAGAGCTAGCAGATGCTCTTAGTATCAAAAACTCTTTAAGGAGTGTAGTCGTAGGATTGGTTGTTGTAGGAAATTATCAACTATTTCTTAGGCGACCTCATACCAAAATAATCTCCTTCTGTTCGGCTTTCGACTTGCTGGTGACAGCGTGTCCATGCATAATTCCGTGGACATAAGCTTCCCCTATCAGGCGATACTCCTCTCCTCCCACATGCCGTAGAATGAAAGGGACCTTGGAGCCAGCTATTATCCATACTTCGTCTTGAATTTGCATTGGGGCCGGACCTAGCCCTAGATGGTTCTCCTCTGTAACGAATAGAGACCTGGCGTGCGCGATCCCGTCTGTTGGATATTTATGTTCGCGATTTCGGCACTCGTCTGATAATTCGTTGAAGAACTCTCTCGCAACGCTATATCTCTCGGTATCCGTACTGCAATTAGCGAGACAAAGTTCAAAATGCCGGAATGTTGGCGGGAAGATAACTTCACCGACCGGTATGTCCTGGCCCAATATTCTCTGCATTGCGGTGTACAGGGTGCCTATCTGATGCTTGGCCTTCTCGAAATCGAATATTTCGTCTACCGATTTCTTTTTAGTCGCATCTCGTAGCATCGGGATGTTATCCTCAAAAACAGTAATCAAAAGTAGACGGAAAGCTTCACCGCATGTAGCAGGAGCTGGGTGTGTCAAGTTTAAAGTATCTATGCATAAGGTCCTCCATAGAACTTCAAATCGAGACTGTCTTTCTTCGTGTAGTGGCGTTGCCGCTTCCTGACATGAAAGATCATCTCTTCCTTGTCCCGAAGCACTTAGCTTTATCGTTTGAGGGCATGTAACAACATATGATTGAGGCATGTTCTGGAGGAACTCCGCAAGTAGAGGCAAGTCCAAAACTAGACTAGAATCAGAGAGCTTCGTAGTAGTAGCTACTTTACATCCCGACACCCTGAGCTTGTCGTGGTTGAGGAAGACGGGGCTCACTGCGCCAAGCGATAGGGAGGCCGAAAAGCAATCAAATTCGGCTAGTTTTCCCATTGAACTTTGAACTGAGAAGTCCGGGACCCATGATGGTAGGGACGTATTTGGGTATTCTTCTTTGAGCGAAAGAACAGCAAGGTTCCTTGATGAGCTTATTAGGAAACGTGCTGTCTCAATGAAAACTTCTCTCGGGCGAAGCGAGTAGTCAACCTGAAAGGAGGCATATGTATTGACTGTCTGTGATGATGCCTCCTTTGACATACCCCAGAAAGCGTAGACCTTATCCCTCGGGTCAGTGGCTTTCGTTGAGCGAAACCGTTGTAACAGCCTGATTAACGGTAAATAAGACGTAGAAAAACGAGGGATGCCATAGATGTCCTTCCCTAGCAAGCGTTTTCCTAGGGAGAAGGCAAATATAGTATATAACTTCGAGGCAAATGGCTCGTGGGGTTTGAATAGTCTCATGTGGTTCATAGCCTGAGATTGAGAAGATGAGACCAGTTGTTCATCTCGGTAGCTTTGAATAACAGGCTCTGCCGTTAGAGCGAGTTGGTTAATCCATTTTGTGCCTTGAAGAAGGATAGCTGAGGAAAAGAGCATCAAGTAACTAAACTGCGTTGCGCCACAAACATAAACCAAATCCTGCGCGAGACTTGCTTCTTGAACGATCCAAGAGCGTTTGAACCAGGCACGGTTCAATAACATATATATACCTAACCATGAGGTCCGGTCGATGTTCGGGATCCCGAGTTGCTTATATGTTGTTTCCTTGAGAATATCCAGCCCTTCCATCTTCTTGAATGATAAATCATCTGATGGTAAACTTGACATGTGACGAAGACTGACGAGTGCGGTCTCCGATAAGCGATCTCCGCCTCCGAGCCATGCGAGGACTTTAGATGCCTGCTTGTATATACGGCCCATCATCATTACCTGCTCGGAACGCTCTCGAATGTCTTCCTGATTTATACAGAGAGCATCGATCCAGAAGTAGCCCGTGTAGTGTATCTCACTAGTACCTGTTTGATCTCGGCTGAGAAAGTAACGAAATGCAAGTAAGGCATTATACAAATTGGATCCCACTGAGACTGGTATTCCATCTACAAGAATATCAAACGGGCGAGACGACCAGGCACTTTCAGGAGATATTTCATCCTCACTGATGTATATGGTACATGGATCTCCCCAAGTATAGGACACAGCGTCGTATAAGGGGCTGTTCTCGAGATCAACGGTAACCATAGAGCAGAAAATTGGAGGTCGGAAAACAGTGAATGATAAATTTTCCGTAGCAAGATCAACAGGCTGCAACCTTAGTAACCTGATAGAACTCGAAGTCGGTAGGGCTTTGTACTCGTAATTACTGGGTATTCGGCTTCCGTGGTCTTCTGGGGGTCGGAGAATTGGCATTGGAGAGAGTGGATAAGCATCTTTCATAGCCTTGTCGAACTGGAGATGATACTTGGGATACATAGGGGGTAGTGTCTTCTTAAAGGACCTATTCACCTAATGAGGGTGATTTAGAGAATGCTGCAGCAAGTGAGGCGAGACTAGAAGTGATAGAGATATAGGAGAAAGGCGGCTATCTGGGGTCGCGAAATTTGCGCGAAATTTGAACTAGATACACCGGAGGAGGTAGTGTTGTATCCTTCAAATAAGTCGTGCTTGACAAAAGCGCACATACCAAGGTACCTGCTCGAAGGCTGACTGTACTGTCATGGTGGACTCGTGGCAGCTTCGCATCGCATTGGACTTCAGATGAACTTTTGGAGAGCTTCGACTTAAATTACCCCTGGATAGTGTTTGGCTAAACCAGGCACTCGAAATGTTGTATCTGACTTATGATTGTGGTACGTGGGCTTTGTGAGGGAGTTGCTGATCATTAAGATTCCCATAATTGACGGGGTATGTAACATGTACCTAGGCACTATGGAGATGCCGACTAGATGTTCGTTGGTACCCAACCATGTAAGCCTATATGCATGAGAGCGCCCTAGAACGAATGACTCTGGTTGATGGAATGACATCTAGGATATTATAACGTTCATCTCACGTTATGATTATTTGCGCTTCAACGGCGCCCGTGGTCGATACAGCACCATACCTGTGCGCGTATTCTATCCGCGTAGCTGAAAGTAACAAGAAGTTGCCTGTTCTCATCTGTTTCAATAGTGACGGACCGGTCGAGGCTGCGACTACGGTTACGATCGGCGTAGAGTACCAGCTGACACTGGAATTCCCCTTCTCAATCCAACCCTAGGCGTAAGAAGACATGTATTATTGTGGATGCGGGGAACGGAAGGCACGCCTCATGGCATTAACGGGGACCCACGCGCTGGGTGGAGGCGATTCGGCCGGCAGTGACATCACGACGGCGCCGTGCTTCCGGTTGAAAGGCGAAGGAAGGTGCCCCTTAAAGGCCAGATCCTGTTATATCCGGAAGCGCGCCTACCCTTGAGTGTAACGGCATCTTCAGCTTCGCGGACTACTCCCTACCCCGCGTACCGGAGAAGGTCTATCCTCCTACCCACCAATGCATGCCACCGGGTATACAGCCGATCGAAAAACTTAAGGGTTCACACCCTACAGCGGTCTTCACGTGTGGGTTCGACCCATTGCGCGACGTCGGCGTTGAATTCGCGGAGAAGCTACGGAAGGCTGGGAATCGCGTCGCGTAGCGTTATCACTCTAATTTGACACACGGGTCTCCATTGATGGTGTCGTGCGTGGGGACCCGGGGAAGGCGTCGCAGGAGGTGGCAGAATTGATGAAAGAGCTCTCTCAGAGCAAAAAGGATGGATGACTCCGTGGATAATGTGCGGATTCCTTCAAATTGTGTAGAATGAAAGTTTTATTGAACCAGGGGTGAGGGTCATGGCGTTGTATGATCCATATCGATATATCGGGTATGTACGCACAGACATATGAATCTATCCAGGAGAAGCGAAATGTTCGTGTGCGCAATCAAACACTAGGTATCTACGGAGGACGCCTTCAAAAGTTTTTTCCATACGAAGCTCCCGTCAGACCCACCGGCCAGCTGTCAATAGGTCTCCCGGCTGTTGATAGATTTACCAGCTATCAGCCCTAGTGCTTCTCAACGCTACCTAGGCTGAAATAGCGGATGAGCAGGGGGTAGTTGGGAAATATAAAGATCAGCGCGGCAGCTGGCATATACGACTGGCAATATCAAGCGGCTGCCAGGGGGGTCTGCCAGGTGTCTCCCATGGAAAAAACTTTTGAAGGCGTCCTCCGTATGTAAATGTCAACTCTCTGGAATTTATATATATCGGAACATGTTCTAGAATACTAGGAATTAGCCATTAGCCAATCTTGATTTCGACATAGAACGATACTGACCTCCTTCACGCCTCGCTTCATAGCCACCGGCTTCCCGTTTTCATACTCAACGCCAGCTTCTCCACCATCGCCAGAGAGGCCCGACATCTTCTGTTGCAGTTCGGCATCAAGTTCTGCCATTGTCTTTTTCTTTCCATCCTTCTTAATAGAAGCCTCTTTGTCACTTTTCGCTGAATCATGGTGTTGAGTTGGTTGCTGCTCCTGCGATAGCGTTTGCGAACTGGCCGGTCGGCGGCCAAAGACCATGAATTTGGAAAATAGGAACTCCGGGAAGCTCCGAGGTGAAACTACTCGCCGCATGGTGAAGTTGTAAAAACCGAAAATAATTGACTCATCGCACTGCAGCCTGAACTTGTGAGTAAAACCGTAGCTTCGGGACACTGGAGAATATGACGACATTAGGGAAAATATGTATCGATCTATCCGATCTCTTGGCAACTACGGCATGCACAAGTGCATATCATCTACTACCTATATTTCGCGTCGTTAATAGGTTAATTGTCAATCGTCGTTTGCTTCGGAATTATCAACCAACTTCTATGACAATCTCGCCTTCATTTTCTGGCGCTTCGAATCCGTCCCAGTATCGATCCAGTATTTCCTTCGTTATATCATAGGCGCAATCAGCATTTATACCTTCTTGTCTTCTTTTTGTTATCCTGTCCCATAAGAAATCCTTGCTCTTTGCTTTTAGGTAGACTAACACCCATCTTCCCCCATGCCCTTCAATTACCTTCTTGATCTCTTCGCGGTCTTCCTTGCTGTAAAAAGACCTGTCTAACACCACATCCTTCTGGCCTTCGATAAGTAACTTCTTGAGTCTTGCCTCGTTTTCGCCGCAAGCCTCGTCTAACAGTTGGTCGTATTTCCCGGGCTCGTAGTCGACCCCATATATTCCATGTTTATTGGCAAGTGTGGTATCATTTGACAAACGCTCGTAATTCGGGTAGTGAGCGAGGATGGCTTTAGAAAGAGTTGACTTTCCGGCCCCTATACAAGGTTAGCATCGTTGGACAGACGGGAGATTGCATTACTGACCGGCTATGCCACATGTCATTACGACTACTGGCTTATTAGCGGGCGGGGTCCTCAACAACTGAGGACCTAATTTCTTCAGTGTTTCATCCATGATAATATTTTCTTGGTAGAATCGTAATGCTCTCTAGGATCGAGTCACTTTAACATCTTTATAATGATGTTCATCGGATGACTCACATACTACCACGCCAAGCTGTTTGGCCACTGTTATAGATCCCATTTCGCGTTAACTGAATAATTGCCCCAATATCCGGGATGCTTTAGACCGCTAATAGACCCTGGAGCATGCGACGTGAATTCGATTGTCGCGCTAATTATGGCCTTATCGCGAGTATTGTATAAGTCTAGAAACCAGTGAGACTTTTGGTCTTGAGCACAAGATTGGTATTATATCTGGTTCAACATCAGCTTCATCATTACGGGACCCGACAGCTTCCACAACATGTTCTTGAATCCTTACAGACTACTAAGATTGATCTATGAATAAAGACAGTAAATACTTGTATAATCTAGGCTTTAGTAAGTTCTAAGTGTATGCGACACCCGCACTCTTCTTAATCTATATCAACCAATTCGGAAGTGTGGACGTCCAGCTCTTTAACTAACCGGTCTCTCCCGGTTGGTTCTATCCTATCTAACAAGTTCTACGTATTTAATCAATCGGCGCGATATATTCTCTCTAGAAGCGCATGAGGGTGGCTAACCCTTCTAGCAATACCTGCGTCAACAATCTAATGCCTGCATAAATCATCGATGCCCCGTGATACCCCACTGCGTCATCCAGTTGTCAACCCAGTCACCGTTGACAGCCCTGATCTTATGCAGCGTCTTGCTAGCTTTCTCCGCTCGACGCGTCACGAAAGAACGCGGCTCCTGTGCCGACTTCGCGATGCCAGCGTAGAAGTCGACTAGTCGAAGAGCTGGGTTGCGGTCTACATCGATAGCTCCGCTGGAATCCATCTCCCTGGCGCTGTCGCTCAAGATGCGCACCCATTCCTCGAAGCTCACGGGCTGCATATGGGTGTTCTGCGGGTAGGCTGCAAGTATACTGCTGGCTAAACCAGTACTCCAAGAAACCGTGTTAGGATTAACGACGTGGTATACTTGATTTGCGCCTGCAGGACTATCCGCTGCATTGGAATTGCAGGAGGACACGAGGATTTCGTATAGAATGAGGGACAACTTGTCCACCGGCAACCAGTCCACGAGGTCGCGAGACGGGAACGTGGCCGGGAATGCGCCCAAGTAGGCAGACGACACAATTATCTAGACAGGATTGTCAGCCAGATGATAGCTGGCGGCAATGGGATTCTTACCGAAGGAATATACTCATGCTTATTCCACATGCCCAATCGCTTCTCAACGGGGCCTGCGACGATACCTACTCGACAGCACGCGGATCTTACCCCTGAGACTTCGCCGGCCTTGCCTAGCAGGGTTTCAGCAAGGAGCTTGGATTGCCCATAGCCAGTGTCGCCGGCCATATCCAGCTCTGGGAAGGGCTGTTCCGGGACAGGACCGGCATCGTCCCAGGCGCCGACAGCGGAGACGCTAGAGATGAACATAATAAACGCATTATGTGCCGACTCAAGGGATAAATCAACAAGATGGCGGACTCCCCTGATGTATGGCTCAAAGGACGGTAACATCCAGTTAAAATTCACCGGCCATTGATTATCTATGCGCTCTGTTAGTATTCCTTCTGTAGGCACTGATTCAGTAGGAATCCTTACGGATAACATGTGTTACAGTTTGGGTTAGCCGCTTATAGACGGATTCATCGAGGCCAAGCCCACGTTTCGACAGGTCTGCCTTAAGGAACTCGACCTTACTTGAAGTGAGTAAGCTCAGACCGCGACGCGGCCCGGTTTGCTTGTGCTTCTCGTATGCATTGGAACTCCGATTTAAGCAGATGATGCGCTCAACGTTCTCGTTGTTGTAAAGAGTGTTGAGAAGATAGGATCCTAATGAGCCAGTGCTTCCAGTTAGAAGGACTGTCATGTGGCTTGTGGATGGCTTCACAAGGGGCAAAGCCCGCTGAGGTAAAGTTCTCGTGTATTTTTCGAGCATGACTTGCATTCCATTGCGTGGAGACTCAGGCTCTTCAGTCCCGACTGGACTTTCCTGGACGTGGCCGTTATTGCGTATGGACAAGTCACGAGACCTTCGATCGGCGAGGACTGGCCGTGTGCTGCCCCCTTGGACCAAAAATGCGGCGAGTTGACCCAATGTTGGATGCGCATAGATGACTTTGGGAATCAGCATCTGGGGGCTGGGATTGGTCAAATCAGCTATCTTGGCTTGGATCCTTAGCTCCCGAGCCATACGGATCATCTGCAACGAATCTGCACCAGCCTCGAAGAAGTCATCATTTTCTCCAAGGTTATGAATTCCAGAAAGCGAATGTAGTAGCTCGCCCAACCAGCGCACGATGCTCGTCTTCTCAGAGAAATCAAGCTTTGGTAGATTGGCGATGGTGGACTGCACCAGATCCAGATTCTCTTCGGGATTCTCGGCAATTTCGTAGATCCTTTCGATATCCTTGTCGTAAAGCTGGTATGTACGATGCCTTTGGATCTTGCCTTGCCCTAGGTAGGCCACTGGGCGACTTGGATCTGCAAAGAGAATGTGGTACTGGTCAAGCTTCCCGTGTGCCGGCGCATGCACATTGGCCTCCTCAATTACTGGGAGAAGGCTGTGGATAAGCTGCTGGCGATGTTTGGTCGACTTCGGTGGCGCTTTACCAAGATCTATGAGTGCTGCTGGTTGGAATTTTCCTCGCCCGACAACCATGGCTCCCTTGACGAGAGGGCTACTCATAAGAGTAGCTTCCATCAGTGCGGGGGCGACTTTTTCGCCATTGCTCAGAACAATCACATCGTCTTTTCTTCCCTTATACCTATAAAGGAAGGATTTGGTGGGGTCTGGATGTCTTTCGTATAGGTCGTTCATAGACCATTCGTTGATATCCGGGAAATTTGTGAAAATTCCCTGAAACAGGACCAACTTGGGATCACGGACGAGGAAGAGCTCATAGAGGCCATCCATGTACTCTCGCATCTCAATGCCGGAATGAGTTGGATGCCAGTAGAAATAATCCCAGTCGCGGATTGAAGGAGATAGTCTCTGTAAGCAGGCTGTCTCTGTTGCGCCTAGATTGCTGATGACACGTGTGTGATTCGATATCAGGTGTCCAGCGGTTTGAGAGAGTGGCGCTAAATAGAATGAGTATACAAGAGGTCGTCATAAGGGGCAATATTTGGGACTTACCTCCGCTTGCAACTACGTACTGGAACTTGTTGATGCGTTCCAGAGCTTCCGGGTCCCGGCTTAGCTCTTCATACAAAGATGGGGCACCCATAGAGGCATCCACGCCGGCATACTTGTGCATCGCATCCACATATGCAGCATTCGGAACTATATGTGGTGCACCGTAGACAAGTGTGACACCCAACAATAGGGACCATGTGATGCCGGCATTTAGTCCACTGGTATGAAATAACGGCATGGACGTATACGCCCTGCGGGATTGCTGGTATATCTCGGTATTTGGAACATAGTCGCCAACGTGCGGTATTGTTCGCCAGGCCTCATACGTACTTAATATGCCCACTTTCCAGGTAATTGGCTTTGGTAAACCGGTTGAGCCTGTTGTGTGGAGGACAAGAGCGGGATCCATTCGAGCCTCATCAAAAGTCTTAGTATACGGATAGAGCTGTACTGAGCGGGGTTCTAAGAAGTCCTTGAGTTCAGGCACAATTTCCGACTTCATAGGTCGTGCATCCAGGATACTTTGAATATCCGTCTCGCGTCCTCGTAGAAAGACATGACAGTCGACGCCTTGAAGGACATTGAGATGACCATCCAAGTTATTTCGAGGCGATAGGAAGAGCATCTGTTACGTATAAGCCTACGTAGAATTTTACTTACAACTTGATTCTTACCTTATACCCAACCTTGATAGCCCCGAACATGAAGAAGAAGTATCGGATATCATCTAAGTACACGTCAACGCTGGCACCTTCAAGAGCTCTTTAGGCCGACTGACTTGGTCCCATATAGGCAACGGTATCAAAATTCTGGGGTTCGCCCAACTTCTTCCTAAGGAACCAACTAGCTTTATTCACGGCATTGGCAAATATCTTGGCTGTAACATCCACGAACCCATCTCGCGGGTCCGCTGTCTTTGGGAACGAAAAGAGAACATGATCAGGAACGGATTGCGCCAATTCATCTGGCAACAGGTGTATCAGACGATTTGGAATCGCGCTGGAAAGCTTAAAGATTTCCGCGATATCTTCACGGGGGGCTGGTGCTTCAGACATGGTTTCTATCGGAAATTTCGGGTGAACGCAGCATCACCTTCTGGCTGAGATTGGCCAACGAATACTCAGAATGGTCACAGCAGCGGACTAGATATGCAAATCGTCTTATATACCATCCTATCCCTTTCCTTCCTTCCAAGAAGTACATTATTCCTACGTCAGAGAATAGCATAACGAAGTGTCATAGATGCCCGTTCATCATAGTGGCGCAGTGCCCCTGACAGAAGTGTTAGTCCTAGCATAGATTGTGTTCGGGATGATTCGAAAACTCCGTGCAAGAATCCGGTAATTGAGTATTACAAGCTTACGGTGTAAAGTACAATCTCCCTAGAGTATAGCGGTCCCGTTTCGGTAGCGGAGTTGTGAAAAATATGTAAACCCCTAAAATGGCAATTGCACATCGGGGATAACTCCTTCAAGGCTATAGACTTGCCGCATCGTAAGCCATAACCTATAGGCTCGGACCAGGTCCTCAGGATGCAACAATCGGGCCATCGGTACATGGGGTATCTTATCATGGGGCTCTGGGGAATAAACGAACGCCTGGCCTATATGTGATTGGATGAAACCATGTCAAAGGATTGCCACGCTGCAGCATGATTCTGATGTAACAATCACTGACGCATGTCAGCGGCATCCCGTCCACTCTGTGATGCGCATCATAGTCAGATTGAAGTACCGGATCTGTGTTACGCCATTGGCTTGGTCGTAGTGTGGACCTATCGAGTTCACCTATGGACCCCGACTCTTTCAGGCATGCTATCTAACTTGGATAGACATTTCGTCGAGTAAGACCAGACCTCTAGGAATTCAGACTCCTATGAGTTGACTATGCTCACATATCAACAAGCGGAAAGGCTTCTGCACTTGGCATCCTCATGCCTGCATGACACCACATATACGCCTCGATAGACTATTCTAGACAGAATGATCACCAAGGAGAAACCTCCTTATGGCTTCCGGAGCTTGCTCTACGACGAAAACACAGAGCGGCATTCTCCTCACTCCCTCCACTGCGGCCGAAAGCTAGAATGCACTATGGGTTGTAAGGAGTAGATGGGGCAGTTCTAAGGGCCCCTCAAACGTGAAGAGGAGACAAGTCTTCGAGTACTCGATGAAGGATATAAAGATGTGATACTTTCTGTCCAGAGTTACTCTCCTTAGCCAGCAAGCTCATCGCAACAACTCCTTAGTCTTAACACAACAATCCAATCAAATAAACTACCCGAAGCAACACTTCCAAGATGTTGACCAGCGTCCTGTCTTTCACGGTAAGGATTCCCTTAAGGTTTCACACATGGCTCAGGCTAATGCTTCTGATATTATAGCCAGAAATGGCCGCCACAGTCACGGAGTACTGCACTAAGCACTCCAATGATGTGTCTGACAACATGAAGGAGCTGTGGGATTGGACTGTTGGCGAGTTCGAAGACGCTGACAAGATGTCTTCGCCCCTTCAGGGTGCTACAATGAAGTTCTTCGCTGAACTCATTGGAGCCAAGAGAAGTCTGTCCAATGTTTATATTCCTCTGATCCACTATATTCTGACAGGTACTCACAGTCCTCGAGATCGGCTGCTATTCTGGCTACAGTGCTTTGGCTTGGTACGAAAGCACAGTGAAGACCCAGGCTGAAATCGTCACCTTGGAGTTGGATCCTAAGATGATTGCCGCCTCGCGAAGGACCTTTGACAAGTACAAGCTCAACGACCGCGTCAAGATCATTGAGGGCCCAGCCCAGAACTCCATCGAGACCCTGACTGGAACTTTCGACCTCATCTTCGTGGATGCGAATAAGGATGGCTACGAGACTTATGTCAAGCAAATCCTTGACAAGAAGCTCCTTTCTCCTCACGGCTTGATCATGTGTGACAACAGTCAGTTTGACCGCGAAGCCACAATGTAGGAATATGTCATGGCTAACTTTTATGTTCACAGTCTTTGCTCGCGGAATGACTATCTCAACCAAGTCCAACCCCTATCTGCCCGACAAGGTCCGCCCCTACTGGACTGAGTGCGGAAAGGCCCTGACGAAGTTCAACACTTTCTGTCGCAACGACCCTAGGATCGACACCATTCTTCTACCGGTGTTCGATGGCGTCACTCTGCTAAAGTGGAAGATCTAGAGATAGAGAGCTTGGGTAGCGAGAAATCGTACGCCCCGATGTGTGAGCGGAATTAAGCTAGAATAGAGGTCGTGCATACACAACTATAGACGATCAATATACTAGAATGCGTAAATCAATGATACTTGATTATACTCCTTTTGTATTCATCATATTGTTGAATTAGTATCACTTTGAACGACTATCACTTTGACTATCACGTGAACAACTTTAAGGAGTTCCCGGAGCGGTACTACTATGTAATGCCTACCCCGCCGCAACTGATTGGTATAAAATTTGTGGGAGTAATCACTCACCTTTCCAACATTGATCACCCCCTATTATCGTCTCACACTACCGAACTGAAGAAAACTGAGGAACAACATGTCTACAAACATTCCGACCCGCCCACTGGGCCGAAACGGACCGATTATTCCTGCCCTTGGATTAGGCCTTATGGGCTTGAGCTGTAAGTATCCTCTGTAGTATCAGAGACAACTTTCACTAACTTGTGCCTACAGCATTCTATGGTGTACCACCACCAGATGAGGAGCGTTTCCAGTTTCTAGACCGAGCTCATGAGCTTGGATGCCGACACTGGGATTCCGCTGCCCTGTATGGGGATAGTGAAGAATTGTTAGGGAAGTGGTTCCAGCGTACTGGAAAACGCGAGGACGTGAGTTTTGACTTTTATCTCGGTTAAGCGTCCGCGATGAGACGATGCTAATTTATCCGACAGATCTTCCTAGCTACCAAGTTTGGGAACCACGTCACGCCCGAAGGTGGACGCGAGATCAGGAATGACCCCGACTACATTCGGAAGTCGGTCGCTGAGAGTTTAAAGCGACTACAAACTGACTACATTGATCTACTATATTGGTAAGTTACGATGATCTTTAAAATAATTACAGCTTTCTAATCTTGAATAGCCATCGCTTCAGTGGAAAGACGCCCGTCGAGGATATCATTAACACGATGAAGGAGTTCATTGTGTAAGTCCCCAACATTACTTACGAATATAACTATATACGGTAGTTTACTGACTATCCTAGATCAGGGCAAGTGCGGCACATAGGCCTCAGCGAGTGTGGTACAGACACTTTGATTCGTGCGAGCAAAGTTCATCGGATCGCTGCCTACCAGATTGAGTACAGCCCTTTCTCGATGGATATCGAACAGCCCGAGGTCGGACTGTTGAGGACCTGCCGTGAACTAGGTATCGCAACTGTGGCGTACTCGCCTCTAGGCCGTGGAATGCTTACAGGCCAATACAAATCCATCGACGACTTTGATGAGAACGATTTCCGGCGGTCGATTCCGCGGTTCTCGGCAGAGAACTTCGACAAGAATATCCAGCTGGTGGATACGCTGAAGGCCATTGCTGACCGAAAGGGGTGCACTTCTGGCCAATTGACTCTGGCCTGGATGATGAACCAGGGGGATGACATCTTTCCCATTCCGGGAACAAAAAAGATCAAGTACCTCGAGGAAAACTGGGGTGCTAATGATGTTACTCTTACTCCGGAAGAGAATAAGCTCATCAGGGAGGCGATTGAGCGCACGGAAGTGCATGGAACCAGGGTTGCTGGACATCTGATGGGAGCACTGGTAAAGGACACCCCGTTGCCTCCACAGTAGAGTCGCGAAATTAGCACTGTCGAGAGACACGGGAGGAATCGTGTAACCTTCGTACAGGGCTCACGTAATAGAAAAGAGCCCGAGTGTACGATCCTCATTAACGAAGCACGCTGACGCGCTTCGTAAAATATCTCAAAAACCTAACCAAAAAGATATAGACTCATTTTTCGACTAGCCGAAGAACTTCTAAGGATTTTGAAGGCATCGTAACACAATAGCTCCCTAAACTTAAGCATAAAACGTTGACTAGATCCCTGCGTGCCCGAATGTCAGCGTGTTGGTACCGAGACCCTGGATACGCGGTCTGGCCCATCAGCCTCCGGCGGATCTGAGCGATTTTTATAATCTCCGACATCAGCCCACAGGTGCCACAAATCACGGGAGATGGATCTCGGAGCCTTAATTCAAGCAACGGAGTCGCGTTGAAGGATTCGGGAGGCTCCTAGGGGCTGAGTCAAATCTGGGTCAAGTCTGGGTTAGGGCTGGAACCAAGAGTTGTGCCTCAGCCCTCGGCGTCCTAGCTCCACTTAGCTCATGGCTTGAGCGCCCCCCTTTTTGAAGCTGTCATCATTCAATCCATGGTTCCATACCCAGGTACGGTGACGATGATGTGGCAAACGAATGTAAAGAATTTCAACACGGAAGCATTCTATATCCTAGTATACAAGTGAAGTCTGACCCTGTTTTTCTACTCATGTGCACCTGTGTAAACTCGCCAGCTACCGAGGATTTGTAAGATTTCTGTTGAACATTCTTTCTCAAGCTCTCTTCGATTAGACCTTTCTTCTTGTATCTCTTTTAGAATTTCCTATTGTATCTATTATACTGCCAAGATGGCTCATTTGACTCAAGAATATGTAGATCACCTGTATAACACGTTTGGAGACTTGAAAGTACTCGACGATATTATCCGACATCGGGCTGCAGATGAACCTCCTGCACCCATACTGGGATACCCACGCTATGACGACAGTGTGGATGATTTTGAACAATTCACTGGGCAGCAGCTTGACCGATTCGTTGATGCAGCCTGCAAGCATTATCTTGCATCTGGTCTGAAAGCGGTGAGTGAATCTTAAGGCAGCAAGCTTCTTAAGCTGTTTACTTACTGTGTCGGCAGAACGCAAATGAGGCAGTCGGTATCCTGGCACCATCGAATGTTGACTTTATCGTCACATTCTTTGCCTTGAGTCGTCTAGGATACTCAGTGCTATGTCTCTCACTTCGCATTGCACCAGTAGCAGTTGTGAATCTGCTGAAGCAAACAGGCTGCAGAACTATCGTTCATGGTCAGTCGCAGCAGATCAAGTCAACCATTTCAGCGGCAGGTCAGGATATTCCTATCCGGACACTAGAGATTCCCGATAGAAGAATCTATGATGTACCGTCGCTCAACGCGCCGCGTTTTGTGCGGCAATATGATCGTGAAGGCGAGAGGGACAAGATTGCCTTGATCATGCACTCATCAGGCTCTACTGGATTGCCGAAGCCTGTGTTCCTTAGCCATAGGAATGTCCTCTGTCATCCGGTCCAAGGCGCCGGCCTGCACAATTTTGGAGCGCTTCCGTTGTATCATATGTATGGAGTCTCGACTATGCTTCAAGCCATGTATATGAGGAAAACTGCGAACATATTCAACGTCATGCTACCCCTGACGGCGGATAATCTCATCGCGGCAATCGAAGCAGTGCGTCCAGAGGTCATCCATGTCGTCCCTTATGCTCTAGGACTCCTAGCTGAGCAACCTCGTGGTGTTGCATACCTTAAGGCATGCAAGACTGTTACCGCCGCCGGGGCTCGCACCCCCGATGAGCTTGGAGATCGCCTTACTAAGGAGGGTGTTAATCTTGGTGTTGTGTTTGGAACCACAGAAGCTGGCCTCGCCGGTGACTCCATGAGAAGAGAAAAGGGAGACGACTCATGGGATTATATTCGCTTTTACCAAAATGTAAGGAAGTTCGTTCATATGGACCCACTCGGAGATGGCCTCTATGAATGTGTTTACCTTAAAGGCCATCCCGGCTTGTCTACGAGCAACTCGGACGACCCAGCACCAGGCTCATGGCGGTCGAAGGATATTTTCGTTCCACATCCAACACTTCCGGACAAATGGAAGTACGTCACTCGTCTAGACGACCGCATTACCCTCGTCAACGGGGAAAAGGTCTTACCCTTACCGATTGAAGGATGTATCCGTGAAAGCGATCTCGTTCGGGAAGCTGTGGTCGTTGGTGTGGATAAGCCCATGCCCGGACTACTAGCCTTCAAGTCTCAATCAGCCGACGACATGTCAAACGAAGAATATGTCGACGCGATCTGGCCCATAGTGGAAGTTGCGAATTCTCGCGCAGAAGGTTTCTCCCAGATTACGAAGGATATGATTTATGTCTTTGCCTCGAATGTCGAGTACCCGCGAACAGACAAGGGTAGCATCATTCGAGCCCAGGTCTATAAAGTATTTGCTGAACAGATCAATGAGATGTATGCCACCCTTGAAGACGCAAATGAGGGCAGTCTCAAGCTAGATCTGCCAGCTATTGAGGCATTTCTCAAAGATACTTACGAGCAGATCATGGGAGCTCCTCTAGCCTCAATTGAAACAGACTTCTTCACTGCCGGCGTCGACAGCCTGAAGGCTATCCAGATGAGGCGTATCATCCAGAAGACTCTTGATCTAAGGGGACACCAATTGAGTAGAAATATCGTCTACGAGCGCCGTAATTCGAAAGAGCTCGCTCGATATCTTTATTCTCTCGGTCGTGGAAAGGGAACCAAGATGAATGGTGTGAATGGAGTAAACGGAACCAATGGTACAAATGGCACCAATAGTACTAATGGTATCAACGGCGAGTCCAAGCTCATCAACCAAATGATCACCAAGTACTCGGATTTCGGTGAAACGGCGGTACGTATACCAGCTTAACTGTATAGACGTGGTGCTAATTTCCTCAGATTATTACCGGAGCTACGGGCTCAATGGGCGCACACCTACTGGCGCAGATGGTCTCCAGCAGCCGTTTCAACAAAGTGTACTGTTTCGTTCGCGGCGCAAACCCAATGCAAAGGGTTCTAGATTCTCTGGAAACTCGCTGCATTGCCCTGAGCCCCAAAAGCAAAAGGAAGATCGTGGCTCTAGAGTACGATGTCAGTCTGCCAGATTTCGGCCTCGGAGAGACTATGATGGAGAAGTTCAAGGCGGAGGTTACCCTTATCCTCCACATCGCTTGGCCTGTCAACTTCAACATTCCGCTTCAGACGTTTGAACCACACCTAGCCGGATTGTATAACCTGCTGAAACTCTCCATAACTGTTCATCGACCGCAGCCGGCTCAGTTATTCTTCTGTTCGTCCATTTCTGTCGCACTGAATACGCCACCCCCTGCGTCTGTTCCGGACTCAGCCATTGAAGATTTCCATAACACTGGTCATACGGGTTATGCTCAGTCGAAGGTTGTCGGGGAACACATGGTGCTTAATGCCGCACGTTCAGGTGCCCGTAGCTATGTGTTGCGTGTCGGACAAGTTGTCGGCGATACGGAGAACGGCGTGTGGAATGACAACGAGTTTATCCCCGCGATGATTCGGTCAGCACTTTCGATGAAGAAGCTGCCTGCTCTAAGAGAGGTACTTGACCCCCATCCCACTGCTATGAGATAACCTTACTAATGCTACGACCAGCATTGCTCTTGGGTACCTGTTGATTGTCTGGCGACCGCAATACTGGAGATCGCTGAAACTAGAGAGCAAAGCCCCCTCCCCGTTTGCGAAGATAGCAACAACCCGCCAGTGTTCTACAACATAGTCAACCCGCGCGGGGTACCATGGGCCGATGTGCTGAAGGAGCTGAAGGCGGCTGGACTAAACTTTAACACAGTATCATTCGAAGAATGGCTCCGTGAACTCCGGAAAAGTGCAGCTCGTGGACAGGAGAAGATTAATCCTGCGGTCAAACTGATCGAATACTTCGAAGAGCACTACGCATCCAGTCTAACGAGCCAAAACGGTTACGAAGGCCATGGGGTGTCGTTTGAGACACGAGCCGCAGAAAGGGATAGTGCCATGATGAGATCCCTGCCTACGCCGGTTGAGGGCAACGCTATTCAGAAATATGTTGCGAGATGGCTGCCACGATGGAGCAAGAATTAGACTGGGCCAAGGTATCCGGAGACGGGGTACTGGGTCTCCAAAATCTACGATGTACCTATCAAATAGAGTCCTACGGGCGACTAGTACCTAGAGAGGAGGACGGGATCGATTGTTACACTTAGCTCGGGATATATAGCCTTCTTTGTATGCACACACAATAGTATAGAGACGAATTAGGTAGTTCAATAATCTCTCATTGGTCTTATACGGGAGGCATTTAGCCAATATGCGAAGTCAAGGCGGGGACACCCTCAGCTACGAGTGCTGGTTACCACAATTACGACTCGATATTACAACTTAAGTACGGCAGTCCCATCTGCTACCTATGGAGTTCCTAGATTATTGTTGATCGATCTCCCGGTTATGTGGAAGTATCAGACGAGGTGGTGTGTTGCAACGATAGAGTCGATTGTGGCTGGCTGAATCTCGCCCATATTTGGGGTATATAAGAGGACCCAGCCGCGCCATATCCTGTCTTGAGGACTTTACAGTGTATATATGACATGATATATCTCGCAACCTTTTTCATCAAACTGGAATCTACGAGACCGGGTAAATGCCCTCGAGGTAACGAATCGTATCACAACTCTATACGCTACTCTTGTTATATATGGTAGATCATATAACTTCTTAAATCATTCAGAAGAGAGCTACCGCGATCATTCACCCACGACAGTGACTTTGCGACTTAAGGAGCTACACAGCCACTTCGTCACTGAGTCAAGCCATATCTATCTTAAACGAACAGAGGACTCATAGTTCGCTTGTTAGGAGAACCGATAGCATCCCTTCTACTGTAGTGCGCCCGCAGTGTGGCTCAAATGAGGCCCCCCTTATCGGTTCTGGATACGTGAAAGGGGTTTCTGGATGACTAGACCTATGTGCCTAGGTACATATGCACGGAGTAGACTCGAAGTGATTCATATCCGGGGGGCGTGAACTAAGACAGGGGTGTACGTTGTGGAGAGTCGGGAGGATTTCACGATGTTGGAGCAATTTCGGCTCGAAGTCTTGGCATAATGACAACTCATTATCTCCGATGCTAGTGAGATCTCAGGATTCTTATTGCATCTGGCCTGGATGCATATACGGCTGATTCTTTAGCCTTAAACTGGTAAGTTACACGACACTCCGGAGGGAATCGTCGTGTTACGATGCATGACATCTCTTCGGAGTTATGGAGTTTACGGCGTACATATGTAGCTTTCTTAAAGGAGTTGCGGATTTTAGCATCCTCCTTTCGGATAAGTAACGGTAGAGTTCCGGTAAGAGGTTCCACTTTAAATCCGTTTTTCTTTCAGCCAATCGGAGTCTTACCAGATCCCCTTTTGGTAATATCAGGGCTTGCTTAACAAGGATGGCTTAAGTAAGAGATCGTCATAAGTTGATCGGGAAGAGTTGAGAGTGGGCAGAATAAGAGAGGTGACAACTAATGTCAAAAACGTGGATTCGAAGTCTCTTTGCAATCTTCATTGGGATTGAAACGAATACCCATGGTTGCTCTAATAAGAAGTAGCGACGTTGAAAGTGAAGGAGCTTATAGTTAATCCAGCCACCACGATAATAATGGGAAACTCTTCATACAACACTTTCGGCTTTAAGCAACCTCTGTGATGCAACACACAATTCTCTAGTAACCGACTGATCTTTGATTGAGCCATGCCCATATAGAATCCGCACAAGCAGATATACACTTTAATTTATCATTGGTGAACAAGGATCAATGATGCTATAGCATAGTCTCGAGTAACAACTAATGTACAACATATGTACATACCTCCTTCAGTACTATGTCCACCAGGTAGCCATAGGCTAATACGCAGTTAAAGCTATTCAATTAGCTCATTTTGACTATAATTAATACCGTATATCAGACCAGACCGTATCGTCGGAGTAATACTGTAAACAAAACACCTTACGATATTGAAGAGGCGAGCCTAGACTAATTTTGACTGACGCTGGTGGATGTCCGTATATTCCATGATGCCATCAACAATCGAGGTGGTCGGATAGTCACCATTACTGTTGTTAGCGCATGGTGTTTCTACTACAAATAAGTTCGATTGACCACCCATTGTCCTTCTTTCGAACCCTCATTCAATCTTGCCCAACCATTACAGCTTCGAATCCATCTGATACTACCGGAGCTACCCGAGGGCGACCGCCGTTACTCTCAACCAAATAACGAGGACATATGGGACTTCGAATTTATTTGGATGTGCTGCGGGCGGTGTTTGGGTTGGACCACATGGAGTACATCGAGTATCAACGTCCATTTGAATCTGGCGAATCTCTAAAAGAACCCACCGACTGATTTTCTTAACCCTCGCCAGTGTTGCCCTTCGGTAAAGGATACTCTCGGTGATGCGATAAGTAGGCTATGCTAGCTCCGACGAAGTGCTGATGCGAGGCGTCGTGTCGACTATGTATCTTATGTGATGCTGCGTGTGGTCGTTGTGGTAGGGGTGCTATTGCTCACCTTGCTCACGGCTCTCGTTGAGGATAGGACGTCACACTTGAGGATGGCGTCTAATTCGGTGGACAGATTAAGTTAACACAGTAGAACAATTTCAAGTAATCTAATCCGTAATTGACAGTATTAGTCAAGTCCATACTCTCGATTCCTTAAGGGGTTATAAGTGGGGTCAGGAGGCATGCAGAGACCGCCCCCAACTCCGTTTCCCCTTTAGGAAATCCACCCCAAGACTCCAAACGAATGAGTAACTTTGGTAACGATAGAGCCTCGAGTTCCTCCAGGGACTGGGCAAAATGGGCTGGAAGCTCCCCTCATGTGAGGTCATCATAGGCTCTTTGCGGTGCGGAGTTAAGCTTTCTAAAGTACGTGGGGTCGATTGTTGTTTGTTTTCCCTCGTAGTTGAAAACGTGGGCGTCAAGATAAGAGTCACAACATCGTATACTAATACAGACAAGAGAATCGCTTTTGCTCGACTTCTAGCTAGACATTCAAAGTAGATCCCCGAGTTATATCGTTAGGTCCATTAGGCATTTCCTGTAAGCTACCCCTGGCGCTAAGCTGCTGCATATAACACCTCCCCTCGTGTGTTGAAAATCCTACGGGAAATTTTCTCGAGTACACGCTGACTTCCCCTCCATTCCAGAACGCACAACCCTCCTGATTTTCTGTCTTTGCTTTAGAGCTCGAAGTAAACGCACGAATTATACCCTAAACAGCGACAATGTCTCTCCCGCAGACCTACAAGCAAGCCGTCTTCAAGGCGCAGGGCCAGCCCCTCACCATTGAACAGGCCCCGATGAAGCTGCCCGGTGCCGGTGAAGTCCTGGTAAAGGTCGAAGCTTGCGGTGTCTGCTTCTCCGACATGTTCGCCCAGAATAACATTATGGGCGGTGGTTTCCCCTTAGTGCCTGGGCACGAGATCATTGGTCGCGTTGCTGCTGTCGGCGAGGGGGTATCGCTATGGAAAGTTGGTGACCGCATTGGCGCTGGCTGGCACGGTGGCCACGACGGTAAGTGATCCTCTAGCTGTTATGACGCAATTCTGAGAATAAAACTGATCGAGCTTCTGTTTTATCTAGGTACCTGCAAAGCATGCAAGCAGGGCTGGCACCAAATGTGCGACAACCAAGTCATCAATGGAGAGACGAAGAATGGTGGCTGTAAGTGGCCTATGATTTTCCCCGCGCGAACATAATCAGCTGCTGATACTAGTGCCCCTCTCTAGACGCTGAATACACGCTATTGCGCAGTGAAGCCGCTGCGCGCATACCCGAGGAGGTCGACGCAGCCAAGTATGCGCCAATCCTGTGTGCGGGTATGACCGTGTTCAACTCAATCCGCAACATGAACGTCGGACCCGGCGAGACGGTCGCAGTACAAGGTCTAGGCGGTCTAGGCCATCTAGCTATCCAGTACGCCAACCGCTTCGGTTACCGCGTCGTTGCCATTTCGCGCGACGGTAACAAGGAGAAGTTCGCGCGCGAGCTCGGTGCTCACGAGTACATCGACTCGAGCAAGGGCGATGCGGGTGAGCAGCTTCAGAAGCTGGGTGGCGCAAAGCTAGTTGTTGCGACCGCCCCCACAGCGGATGTCATGGCGCCGCTGCTGAAGGGTCTGGGAATCCTGGGCAAGCTGTTGATCTTGTCTGTCCCCGGCGAGATTCCTGTGAACACCGGCATTATGGTGAGTTTTCGTCTTTCAGTCATTCGCCTAAATGGGAAACTTCGTTGAGCATTGCTAATGACTGTTTTCCCCGAATTGCAGCTCAAGTACGGTGTTTCGGTCCAATCTTGGCCCTGTGGTCACGCAACCGATTCCGAGGAGGCCATCCAATTCACTCAGCTATCGAATATCGACTGCGTGATTGAGAAATTCCCGCTTGAGAAAGCAAACGAGGCGTACAGTAAGTATTTCCAGCGTATAAAATCCACTAGAGTCGAGCACAGTCCACTAACACCCCACTGTAGACCATATGCTTAGCGGCAAGGTCCGTTTCCGTGCGGTCATCACCATGGAGTAAGGATCAGCGCCAATCCGTTCCATTACGTCGAAATCGGACTTAACCATGGCGTGAAGGGAATCGTCGTCCAGCTTCTCGTCTGAGAAACCTAGTATCAGCGCAGAAGAACCGGAAGGCGCAGATCGAAACCGGCTTTGTTCGTGCTCAATCTTATAAATTCAGGCGAGGGGTTTAGTATTGAGCGAGAAAATCATCGACGACTTGTTGAGATGAGAGTAAAAAGTAACACAAAAAGTACGCGTAGCTAACTAGAATGCAATACCATGAAATAAAAGACTTTAATCAAAAAAAACTTGTCATTTTTCCTATTCTGAAACCGACTTGTGTGATCCTCGCTTTCTATTTGTATCCCGACGGACAGGCCAAAAGGGTTGTTTGTGTCCCTCCATGACAACACACCCAATAACCAAATCTGGCATGTCTCTCGTGTATGATTGGTCTCTATCCTAGCCGTACCGGGGCGCCTCCCCCCCCTTCTATCTACCTACATGTATGTATCTTGGCACGTAGCTACTACCTGGAGATACCTACCTCATGGCGTCAACATGTTGCAAAATTGTAACCCCATATATCCGGCAAGGTGCTCATAGTGGGCCAGGACATCTCCAGGTCATTGGACGAATCTACCGAGAACACCATGTCCATTCCAAGAATCCCTTGCATCGTTACCGCGCTCTCGTGGTCCGTGGGCATTCCGTCCCCATTGCTATCCACCATCCCGGTTCTTGCTGCCAGGTAGCTGGGTACGGTGTTGTGTAGCATTTGGGTGTCTTGTGTCTCACTTGGTTTGGAAGCGAGAAAATCGGCCTTGGCAGCGAGGTCCCGCACCACGGTCGCGGCGTTATTCGCGACTACGAAGCTGCACCCGAACATCTCGAATACGGCTACCGCACGATTGAGAGCTTGCCGCACATCCGTTGCCGTGCTAGATGACGGATATGCAAACAGATAGCCGGCGACGGTGAGGGCTGCATTCCATTGCCATTCAAATGCCTCGTACCAGCCGGAGAGAATATCAGTTTCCGACATTATCTGGTACATCATATGTGTAATTGCCATGCCGTGGTTGGCAGCGGAGATGGCGTGCGATTGGGATGAGGACGTGGAAGATGGTTGCGAGGGGGAGGATGGGGAGGATGTGTTGGTAGATGGGAATGTTATGAAGTCCCGGTACAAGTTCATAGCTAGGTTGTGGTACAATAATTCAAGGAGTAAGCGCTGGCGTTGTAGCCAAAGGGGCGCGAACTGTTCGATGGCCAGAGGCGAATGATCTGTTGAGAACGGCACGCCATTGCCCTTCCGCTTAGTCTTTAGTTGGAAGGGTACAGCTTGGACCCAAGTATCAAGGGCTTTGATTGTAATGCTTAGGAAGTTGGCATATCGCTCCAAGGCTTTAGGATTCTCACCGATGAGCTGATCATCGCAGTCCTCCGAATACTTATCGTATAAGGCTGTATGCACTGCACGCGCAGCTAGCACGAGCCTAACGTTATGCAGGTTGTAGCTGAGCCAGGTGACGTTTTCGTCTAATGGAGCGAAGTCCGACCCAGCTTGGATGGCAACGCTATAATCGTCGCTAGGAAGGGTGCATGAAGTGGAGGATAAGCTCATTAGAAACGGTCGGCCTAACATCATGCACGTCTTACTTTCAACGGCATACAAGGACCAATATAGCCGTTTACGCATCTCCTTTTCCGCATTTGGTAGGGACCCTGCTGGTTCGAGGTGTAGCCCGAGCACGTGCGCGGTACGGACGGCGAGGGCAAGGGTACCATGTGCCATATTCTGGAAGGAGGCGCAGTAAAGATATATGGCGGACAGGATCTGACATTGTAGCGTGCTTATCGTGGGATTTTCCAGTTCGTTGGTAAGGAGACTCTGACATCGCCGATAATAACACCGTCCAGCGACAGTAGGATCGCCAATATCCGAATTGGACCCCAATGAGGCTTTCGGACCGTTCCGTGGGATGCTGGCCACTGCAGCGGTTGGGTATTAGCAACCAAGTACTTTATATTCACAAGAAGGTAGAGAGAGCTGTGATCGGCGCAGCCCCTTCTAACATACGATGATCAGGCGCCAAAAGACCAGTAGGGAAAGTCCATGCATCAGGGTCAACTTACTACCATATTGCATGCTCATTGCAATGACGATATCTATGAGGGCTGATGGTTTTCGTGGCTTCCCTGGCGTTGCCCACAGTGACCTCCAGTGCTCCTTGAACTCTACCTCGTTGAGCACGATTAATGTACTATGGTATGATTGCCAGAACAGGTTCAGGAAGTATTCTTCTTGAGTTGGTGTGAGAAACTCGATGCGGGGAGTTGTCTTGCTAGATGTCTGAGCCAGCGAGTCTTGACTGCTCGCAGGGTTTTTGCAGTCAGGACTGGGATGTGACTTGTCGACCGAGTTGAGTTGGAAGTGATCATCCAAGTGCAGTTGCTGAAATACCGACGTGAGGTAGTTATTCATCCGGCCGATGAAGTAGCAGAGCGACGACGGGCCATACCGGATCTTTTGGCGAGGGCGAACTGAACTTGCGTGAACACCATCTGGAATTTTCTTCGTACTCGCTTGGTCCCAGTTAGATATTTGTTCTATAGGTGATGAGACCTCTTTAGAAGATGATGGCGATAGAATAGATGCAGCCGTATTCTGCATCCGAGCATCGGAGGCATTGCGCTCCTCCTTAAGTTGCTCCTCTAGTTCCTTGACTCGCTGCTTCAACCGATCGATCTCGCTATCGAATATCAGCACCTTGTTGTTCCTTCATGTATATTCAAGGGCGTTCTAGTCGGTGAGGCTTACCGGTACGCATATAGCAGTGTACGCGCTTCATTAGAGCTCTTATTACTGCACTGCCATCCCCTATTCTGGCAATTGTTACAAGGGAGATTGTTATCGCACTTGACTCTATGGAGTCGGCACCTGCTCAGCATCCATTAGAGACCTTGATTGTCTTTGGAAAGGTTGGTGCGTAATGAGAGAATACCAGTCGCAGGCACGGGCAACTTGTTGCCGCTTCGGCCTCGGAGGGCCGCGGATTGAGTTGTCGGCCGATTTGGATGGCGGCGAAACTAATGTGCCTCCGGTATTTCCGCCCTTTGGCCCCCTTTTGCTCCCAGTCAATGACTGAGGCGTTCCTACGAAGGTGGTAAACATCGGTATATGATCCGATACTCTATAGTATAAATCGTATCGCTAATGTCAGCTGGACTCTGGGCCTGCCGCCTGCGCCAGTTGATTCAGCTTAAGCCTTACTATGATAGTTTATTTTCGCTGATACCCACCTATTCGTGTTTTAATATGCGACCAAGGGTCTCATGAGTATAAGCAGATAGCCGTGCGCAGATGTTGAATCCTCTATCAGAAGCCTAGTAGGCCACTTAGTAGGTGGTAAATGCAAGAGTCGGTGTAATTGTATAATAGGAGTTGACAAGAGGCGGCTCTTACACTATTAGAGCATAATGTCTTATAGGACGATATAATATCATTAAGTGCTATACCGATAGATGCATAGTCTTTTCTTGTTATCTTAATAATATTATGACAAGGTCACTTAGGTGCATAATATTAATGTCTTGTTATGCATGTATATCAGGGGTATCATGCTGTCTTCAATCATATCATGCAATTGGAATTCCGCCCTTACTATATCTTACACTCCTGATCTGCAGTGTCGCGGTATTTTCCGCATTTGTTACTTGGTTATACGTACGTTCCAGACCCAAGTCTCCGGGTTGGACAAGGTTGTCAGCCCATGTAGGTATTCATGCGGAGTGCTTGCAGCAAGGAAGCCTGTTGCCTGCGTCAGCCATTTTCAACGTGACATAAGATTCCACTCCTCCATGAGTTCGGTTGTTTTCCATTCCTTAAAAGCCACTCCCGCTGTCACAATTGACCATCCGTGAGTACCGTAGGCTGGATCAGCTATGATCCTTTGATTATCATGACAAGGATTCAGGATGCCCCAGCTGAACTAATTATCGAGGCGAACAGGGCAACCGTCAGGGGAAGCTGGTTCCGGAAACTCCTTTTGAAGATGGTTTTTAATCGGTAAGGCTTAAGCTGAACCATCTGACCACAATGCTTATCCAGAGCTCATCAAATTTTGCAGGATTCACGAAATACCAACATTATTTGGGAAATGATCAGGATCTCCAAGCGACTATGAACGACGCGACTTATCGTGGGTACTGGTGGCGCCACGACTAGACGGAACGGGCCGCATCAGTACATATATAATGTGAATCATGTCGAAGCTCGTTACGAAAATGGATTTCTTGGCTTCACCAGCAAGTTGTCCGCCGATCTTCAACTTTCCAAGGCAGTTTGGCTCCCTTTTCTGCACTTAACGTGCGAGTCGTTCCATTGAATCCGCCGCGTCGTATTCTAGCCACTCAAGATGACTTGGTCAGTGAAGACGGCATGCTTCGTCGCAGCTTT
The DNA here is from genome assembly GCA_902825475.1 of Hypomontagnella monticulosa. Classification (NCBI taxonomy): domain Eukaryota; kingdom Fungi; phylum Ascomycota; class Sordariomycetes; order Xylariales; family Hypoxylaceae; genus Hypomontagnella; species Hypomontagnella monticulosa. The sequence continues at coordinate 2,156,633 of CADEBF010000008.1, forward strand.
AGCTGCTATTGGGCAGGCCGCTCCTCTAGAATCGCATCTTCAAGCCCGTCGGTTGCTAGGCTCTTCCTTTGGCATGCCTGGCGACAATGCTACCTATGACTACGTCGTCGTGGGCGGCGGTAACGCAGGCTTGACCCTTGCTACTAGGCTTGTGGAACAAGGGGCAGGCACCGTCGCTGTCGTCGAAGCCGGAACTTTCTACGAAATCGGAAATTCGAACATCAGCCAAGTTCCTGGTACGGACGGTGCCTTCGCCGGAAGGGGTGAACGTGACTGGCAGCCTTTGATTGATTGGGGATACATGACGACTCCGCAAACTGTGAGCTTCATTTTTTCTGTATGTACTTCATAGCACTGACCACAATAGGGGGCACTCGACATTCCAATTCACTATGCTCGAGGCAAATGTCTCGGAGGAAGCTCAGCTAGGAATTACAGTAAGTATTTCAAGTTTTCATTCTATAGAATCATCAATAGCTTAAGGTGGATAATCGTTAACAAGGCTTTTTGCAGTGGTGTACCAAAGGGGAACCAAAGCTTCCTATGATATGTGGGCCGAGAAAGTTGGCGATGATAGCTTCAAGTGGGACAGCTTTTTGCCTTACTTTCAAAAGAGCGTCAACTTCTCCGGCCCCAATATGGAATTGCGGTTTGAGAACTCGACACCCGAATATGACATAAGTGCTTTCAGCACAGAGAATGGACCCCTTTCCGTGACCTATGCCCATTATGCACAAGCCTTCGGTACATGGGCTATGAAGGGTCTTGAGCAGATCGGTATCTCCGTCATTCCCGGATTCTCAAGTGGATCTCTTCTTGGCCAGTCATATAGCACGTTCACTATCAATGCGCAAACTGGCCTGAGGGATTCATCTGAAACATCTTTCCTCCGAAAGGCACTCGATTACCCTCAATATACCGTGTACCAACTTGCTATGGCAAAGAAGATTATCTTCAACGGAAAGAAGGCTACTGGCGTTCTTGTTGACACCCAGGGTTTCGAGTATACCCTATCAGCCAGGAAGGAGGTAATCCTATCTGCTGGAGTTTTCGGCTCGCCACAGCTGCTTCAGGTTTCGGGAGTTGGCCCCGCAGACCTCCTAACAGAGCATGGAATCCCGGTTGTAGCTGACCTGCCCGGTGTTGGCCAGAACATGCAAGATCATATCTATTTTGGTGTGGCTCACGCTGTCAATGGTATTACACTGTCCTCGCTCAATGATCCGGCTTTCGCCGCCGCTGCTGCCGAAGAGTTCAACGACCACGCAGGTGGCATATACTCCAACCCAACCACAGATACTATTGGGTGGGAGAAAGTCCCCGAGCCTCTCCGCTCGGAAATGTCCAATAGTACCCTCGGTGTCTTAAGCACGTATCCGGCAGATTGGCCCGAGGTAGAGTATATTTCCCTTGGTGCATACGTTGGCAACCAAGAAGACTCGCGACATGGTGATCCGAAAGATGGTAAAAACTACGGCTCACTTGCCGTCGCGCTCTGCACGCCAAGATCCAGGGGCACGGTGAAAATCACCTCGGCGAATACTTTCGACGCACCGGAGATCAACCCCAACTTCCTTGTCGACCGGGCGGATCGCGATGTCGTTGTCGCCGGCTTCAAGCGTGCTCGCGAGTTCTGGAACACGGATTCAATGAAATCTTTCTCTATTGGAGACGAAGCGTATCCCGGCCTCGAGGTCCAAACTGACGATGAAATCTTGGAAGCTATTCAGAAGAGCTACAACACAATCTACCATGGAGCATGTACTTGCGCTATGGGCCCGGCGACCGATAGGATGTCAGTTGTTGATACCGAGGGAAGGGTCATCGGTATCGAATCGCTAAGAGTTGTTGATGCGTCGGCTTTCCCTCTTCTACCCCCTGGCCATCCCATGGCAACTGTTTGTAAGTTTCTACCCATCTACCAATTCTATCTTGCATAAACTGAGTGCTAATATCCTATCAGATGCATTGGCCGAGAAGATGGCTTGCGCTATCTCTGGCAACTGCCAATAGAACGGGCGGTGATTGTTTAACATAATGTAGTTCAACACCATGTATTTCTCATATTTTTTTTAGACGTTGTAGACTTCATGTCATCCTGGATCACTCCCTTTCATATGTAAATATTCTGAAGAATAAATTGTCCATTATCGATTCTGATGTTATAACCTGAGTTATAAGGCGTGGCGATTCCTTGTACCAATGAATCATCTAAAATACTTCGCGTTGCTATGTAACTAAGAGTCCCGAACCATAACGTTGAATCAAGTAGCAGTGTATAGTCAAATTAACTATCACTTAATTTACTCACTCAATGATAGCCTAGGTTACATGTCTATATGAGACACTGGCTAAGTATCAGGTAGGTATATAAAGAATAAATACTAAATTTCCACGTATATAGAAGGACTTTCGTCAGCTATTTCTAGCGAACTACGACACTAGTCTTGCCTCATATCTATACCGTTTGTGCGAGTCGTCCAACCATGAATTCATCCAAGAATTGAAGACTTGTTTCAATGTCAGACTTTAGAAGTGACTTCCCAGCTGTCATTGGCAATCTCTCAGGGGCGGGCTGTGACAAATATGTCTTGGCGCGCGTCCTATGTGCACTTCGGAATGCCTGCAAGAGAGATTAGCGTTTACGTACCTACATAGTTAGTCCTATGGATGGTAAGCTTACCCTTATTCGCTTCAAAATTTCGTCGAAGCGCCTCACAATCTGAGCTTCAGCTTCGTCTTCAGGAACCTTGCCAAGTTTTCCTCGGAACGAATGCCGCTCAAAAGCTTCACGGAGGGCTCTTTGCCGCACAGGCACATTGCGCTCCTGGTCCCGTTGCGATAAATACGGTTCGAGACCGAGGAACGCATCTAGGCATTGGAACAGCAAGACTTGATTGCCGCTGAGGCCATCAAATTTGACCCATTCTCCAGTTGCATCGTCAATGTATCCGGCACCCCATGCGAAGAAACCTTGTACGTGGGGTAGCCATACCTTCAGCGCGATCTTCTGGTTATGCATTTTGTCATAATAAGCACTTAGAAGAGGCCGAAGCTGCGAAGCTATTTTCTCCATATATACTGCGCACATCGCCTTATCACCACGGGCGAAGGAGGTAGTTGCAAGAACCATGTCGTGATAAATGGGGAGGCCCTGGGTCACAATAAGCTTGAGAAATAATCAACGAAGGCTTAGTAACATACCAACGTCTCAACATCGTAAAAGATACGACCAAATGCTTCCTCGCCCGATGTCACCAAGTCAGACATTCCCGTGTTGATCTTGTAGATATGTTGGCCGTTCGTGTCGAAGTTGAGTACTAAGTTGCTTGTATTGTTCCCACTTTGAGACTGGCAACTAAAGTGGCGCTGAAGATGCATCCAAGTATCCTCGAGCTCGATTGGCATGTCGACAACTTTTTCAAGCTGAGCAGCACGTACAACTGGGATGGTTCCCCATCGGAACGCGTGTCGGCTTGAAGCAATACAGCAGTAGAATGCGTTGTACACATCGCGGGGGAACACATCCCACCGACCAGCATCAGCGGCGCGAAGCAATTGTTGGACTTGGTCTAGGTCAACCCTGTCTTGGAGTAGCTTCCTGAACTGGGTACGGAAGCTCGTAATAAGGGCCTCGTTGACTTCATCGTCAAGAGAGGGGCTTTCCTTCGGGAGTAGTGGCGCCAGCTCTAAGTATATTTCCCTGTAGGGACGGAGAGCCGCTGGCCAAGTGCTATGAGAATGGTTGGCCCTCGGTGGCCATGATCCAGCTCCGTCCGTACGGATTAACTCGGCGAGTACGGCAGCCGTTTCGTGTGAGTCGGCAATTTCCTTGATGTTCTCAAGCATCTGAGCCTTGGTTGCTTCTTGACCATGGCCATAACCATCGCTCAAGACCGAAACTCTAGAACGCATAGACCGCCATATCAATGACAAGATAGCGGTGAACGCGATGAAGAAGGCTAAGGGGTTAACTAATACAAAGTCCATGATGCTCGTCGGGTAGGATTGTTGATTTCTAAGATGGCTCGAACCTGAGTTTCTCTGTATTCGACACAGATACGGTCACTTAAATAGTTAAGAGGTAGGCATCACGACATAAGTACCCAGTCGCACATGGGTCAAATGACTATCATAAAGGAGTCTCCTTGTGTCGTGCTACTACATCTTCAATAACATATATTCGAGTCCCCATAGATTCATCATTAGGCTATGGGGCGTTCGGGTCAGCGAAAACACCCTCGTTCTTCAGCAGGCAAGGTTGGATCGTAACACCCCATTCCACCTGTCAAGCCATCATCCCTAAACTTGAGACCGATCCGAGCAAGGCCGGTTTCTAAAGTCCCAATTAATATCCAAAGCGAGCGTCAGCTCGAGCACGGTTATCCATAGGCTGAGTCACTCATGAGCGCCACGATATAATAGTAACCCCTATTGGCGGGTTCGTACGGCTCAGTCTGAGGCCATTACTGGGATCTAAATGCGTGGAACGCCATGATGATAGCCAAGACGATATGTGCCTCGCCTTGTGAAACCTCCCTAACGATGCCTAGAACTATGTCAGCAAAGCGCCGAATATGTCCGTGTAAATTAACTCCCTTTAAGACTATTTTAGTAGAGTACCTAGTAGCTTGTATCTTCATGTTCCACTAGTAATACGCATATCTCGTTGACTCATCCTATACCACAGCCGGTGACTCCTTGCGATTCGATATACCTTCTTTTGGAGTTATGCTCCGATGTAATCTTTTAGTTACCCCTGATCGATCACATGCCCCTTAGGTTGGAAATACAAGGTCACTTGTAGTAACATAAGAGGATCCCAAGTTTATACACAACGCGTTACATTCTTCTACACGACATTTACTAGTGAGTACCTACTCTACCATTCATGGAAGTCAAATAATATATCCCTCAGAGTTAATCATGATTATACGTAGAATGTAACTATTGGTCTAATCAAACTTTCTTTAAACTTTCCTAATCATAGCTATACGGACCTACCAACGGGTACTACTAATAGCTCTAGATACTTACATAAAGTATACTGAACAAAAGAACAACCCATGTAATACGACAACTCCATGAGGAAATATCTTTCAACACATAGGTATGATCCCACGTTTCATATCGGCCGCGAGCCTCTTACGCGAGCAACGAGGCTGATGCCAACTAAGCAACCCTATTGGATATACCAACACATGTGTGCCCCCTTAAGTGCTGATAGAGGTAGTTCAGCTTTCCGGAGTGATTATTGGAACTCCTTACGGCTAGTCTGCTAATACGAGATCATCATTCTTGAGACTAGGATTGTTGTTTTGTGCCGACGTTCAACGAAGGTTCACTATCTGCTGAGACTAAAGAGCGGTACAAATAGGGGCAAGAGAACTCTCATCGAACACATCTCTGTTTGTGTAATTCTACTTTATTTGACAATCCTCGTTGAAATTTTTGAAATTTTTGTATTAAGACACGAAAGTAGGAAGATGCTGCTTTCTTCCATTCCTGAGGCTTCGATAGCCAATCTTGTAGTTGCGACTACTGCCCTTTTCGTTTCTCTAGCGCTATGCCGCGTATTATACAACTTATTTCTACACCCCCTTGCTGGTTTCCCCGGTCCGTGGTATGCTGCCTCAACATCTCTAGCTACAGTTATTGCCTCGCTTCGAAAGCGTGAGCACCAATGGCTGCTGGAGCTAACTAAGCAATACGGAAGTACGTTACACAATCCACACCTACCCGAGGTCAATCTTGGTTCCTAGATCGTCTATTAACGGCATGCATAGCTGACCAGCCAATTCGGATTACTCCAAATCTATTACTTTTCCCGAAAGTGGCTGACATGAAGGAAATATACTGTGATGCAAAGTTAAATACTAAATCCCTCTTTTATGGCTCTGGCGCTCTTGGCCCTCCTCATCTATTTAGCACACTCGATGGTGAAGAGCATAGGAAATTACGAAAAGCTCTTGGAGGTTCACAGGTATCGATTTCTCCCCATCCTTCATCATTGCGAAGTAAATGCTAACGAAGCGAAGTGGACTACCGGGTCATTGAAGAATATCTGGGAACCGCGGATGGATGAACTCATCACACTTTTCACTGAGAAAATGAGCGAATTTGCCAATAGGAGGCAAGAAGTCGTGTTGAGCGATAAGGCCGCGTAGGTGCCCCCTTAGTAAATGTTTACCACAACTAGTACCCCAATATGCTAATGCTCTGTAGCCAATTTGCTGCTGACGTTCTGACCACGATCTCGTTCACTGAGCCGTGGGGTTTCGTGAAGAACCAACGAGATGAGGGCGACTATCTTACATCATGGCGTAAAGGCTTACCCTACTTCGGTGTTTATAACCGATGGAATTCTTTCCGGGACTACGTCCTAAAGAATGACACACTTTCCCCATTCTTCTTACCAAGTACGAGTGACAAAACTGGAATGGGATTCCTAATCGCCCATGCCGACAAAGCCATTAAGGAACGAGAGAAGAAGATAGAGCAATCGAATGGGGATTGGCATATGGACAATCCTGACTTACTACAACAGTAACTTTCCCGTCACTCTCTGCTAGTAAAAGTTAGCTAACTGTTCCGCTTGTACAACAGTTGCCTAGAGGCTCGCCATGCTGATGGATCCCCTCTTAACGATATAGAGAGGCGTTCTCACATGACCTTGATCATTCAAGCAGGCGCGGATACAACCGGCACTGCTCTGGGGTGTACCATCCGAAATTTAATGAAGCGTCCTGATATCATGCGCAAGGCCCAAGCGGAAATCGACGCTGCCAACGCGGCGGGGAAACTCAGCACACCGATTTCTTATGAGGAATCGCGCAGGCATTTGCCCTACTGCGGTGCATGCATTAGAGAGTCCATGAGGATCACACCACCAACCCCTAACCTACTGCCACGAGTTGTTCCGAAGGAAGGGAAGCATATTGGGAAAATCTTCATCCCAGGGGGCACGGAGGTGACCTCTCACGCTTACGTGCTACCCCATGATACTTCATTCTACGGACCCGACGCCGATGTCTTCCGTCCGGAACGATGGTTGGAACCTGGCCGGGAGGCTGAGTTGGAGAACTCGCTGTTCACCTTTAGTATAGGGCCACGAATTTGCCTCGGGAAAGACATAGCTACTATGGAAATGTGGAAGTTCCTGCCGGAAGTGAGTACAATCCGCCTCTATGATATTTTATTTAGAGCTAACCATTATTTGCGAAGCTGATCCGAAACTTCGATTTTGAGCTCGTGGACGAAGGCGCCTATGTTGTAGCTGGTGGAATTGGGTACAACGAGAATCTTCGAGCTCTCCTTACCAGAAGGACTTGATTGATTGGTTCATCTCGTGGTCATGCGGATATGGATTCAAATTAGCCTCACTACCAACGGGCTACCACCGGTCTATAGTTCATTCGATTTGTAAGCTTTAGTCATAAGTGTAGGTATAGTGGAAGAAAGGGGGGAATCTTCAAAGCGCCGCTAAGCATTTGATTCATGTTCACGGCTACTACAGTAGATTATTTACTCAATATAAATCGATCCGGGCATCTTCGGAAATGCATATGGATCTATGTACTATGAACTCACCTCTTTCATGTCACGATGGGTTATAGAAAATCAGGGATGGAAAGTCTATTCATGCATAGAAAGAACAACAGTCTAGTATCCTACAGACAATGCCTCATCCCGTTAACTTCGGGCGTGATTCTGCCTCAGGCGTGTGCCTAATTATCTAAAACAATGCACCCCAACCAGCAGCGGCATGCAGGATTACTGCATATGTAGATGGCCAAATTAGCCATCATTATGTGTCTCGTAAAGTATCAGCCAGCCAGGAGCGCACAGGGGTAATTCGTTAAAACTCCGGAGAGCAGATGTGTCGGCGACTAGTGTAGAAGTGAAAATCATTCTTCTTAAACTCGATCGCAAGGGTCAACTCCCCAGTGGACATGGACCTGGTTCCAAGCGGCGTGCCCCTTATCGGTGAGCCGGGGGTTGTGCTTTTCGAGCGTAATCGCGAGGTGCGCCGACTCGGCCTGGCAGCGGAAGCTTCCGAAGCGCCACTCCTGGCGCGTGATGCCGCAGCAGACACTCAGGGTGGTTACGGCCTCGAGTTCGTAGGTGAACTTGCCCAAGAAGAATCCGTTGAGGGATGTCTCGTTGACTATCTCGCTGGGGCCGCTGATATGCAGCACGCGACACCGCTTGGTAGGATCGCGCGGTTTGGACCGAATCCGGTTCATTCGCAGGAGTGGGACGTAGCCGTCGACCGAGAATTGACCCGCCTGGGATTTTGCCCAAAGCCTATCGACACCCTCACGGTCGAAAAATACAAGCTTGGCAGCCGAGGTCGTGTGGGGCCGATGGAAGGGGTGACGAGGGGAGGGAAGTTCGGGTGGGTTGATGACCGCGGCGTAGATCTTTCCGCAGTTTCGTATGGCGCCTAAGAGCTTCCAGTGGGTGCAGTCGGGGGGTAGGTTGGTAAGCCATAATGAAGTGCTGTGCCTCTCTGCTATGTTTGCAGACTGGTTAGACGGTAGGTAAATGTTGCCTGCGTAGTTGTTTGACATGCCGTTAGGCCTGGGTTGTTCTCGGGTTCCTTGATTTTGACGGTACTCGTTCAAATGGTCCATAGGGACAAATACATCTCTATTTCCAGGGATCTGCGGACTAGCCTGGTTGCGTCTGTAAACTGGGCCAAATCTGACTCTACCGTTGGCTGTGCTTTCAGCCTGACTGGTGGGTACGACGGCCGGGATGGATTGGAAAGTGAATGCACTGCCTAAGCGGTTCGGACCAGTGACGGTGGTCGTATCTCCGGAGCCTTCACCTGGCTGAATCGACGGTCTATGCATCCCATAGATATACTGCGTTTCGTCTGATGGTTTATGGTTCCATAGTGTGAACCCCATGTTGATGTAGTGCTCAGCTGTTGGATATACCCGTAACTAATCCGATTGTCGAAGGGGGAGAGAAAAGGTGGAGGAGTTGGCTATCAAGTATATATTGCGCGTTAGTACTGAGATGTATGGGTTGCATAATTTGAATATAGACGAGGCGGGTGGCTTTTCTTTTGAAAACACGCCAGTAGATTTGGGAAACCTGTACATTCTCTGCTAGTAGAATCGAGCTGAAATTTAACCCACCTCGAGGAAGTGGAATGGAAAAGTAACAAACCAAGTTGTTGAGTAGATATTTGTGAGAAGGACAGTTTAGACTGTTGATAGGCGGTGTTGCTTGGATGCTTCCTTCTCTTGCCAACTGGCTTGTAGGGACTGTCAATGATGTTCTCGAGTGGTGGCTTGAGATGTAATGATGATGGTGTTGATCAGTTTCTAAATAAACATATGGCGTTTAAATAGGATTCGGTTTGCAATCAAGGTCGCCTATAGTTGGCCAAAGCGCAGGTTTGATGCCTGTAGAGCCCTACATAACTGTGGTTACTGTCTTGAATGACAGGGCAACTAAGACTGTAATTACTATAACGCATGTAGGATGCATCAAATAGAAAGGGCGCCTCGTACTAGAGCATCAACCTTGGAGAAAAAAAGTGAAACAAGATGCCATTATATCCCAAGCCTAACAGATGCCTATTCTATGTAGGGTCATAAAAATATCCCCTTTCATCTCAACCACCAGCACTGCATGGCTGCCGCCTGAAGGCTAACATATAAGGCAGGACTAAGAAACGCTGGTTCTACAAGAGACCGAAGTAGCCTCGTCAATTCTTTTATGAAAACCAATCTAGCAAAGCTCTATATAGCCCAGTGGCGTGCCGAATGAATATGAAGGGACGTTGGGTTCACCTCGACACAATACTAAATCCAGATTCCACGCAACCCGAACAAAGGGTAGAATGCTAATATACTTAGATTACCACTAGGTATCCAATGCTAACTATAACTAAGTCTGAAGGCTACATGTTTATACCAGGCCGTTGGGGAGTCCCTCTAGCTTTGACTGACTGAGTCTTCCCTTCAGGCCCTTCGTGATATGTGTTTCATCTCGACTAAATTTTCAAAGAGCTTGGCCAAGCAAAGGTAATCTACGAGTATACTAATGTCTCAGTATGATAGACGAGCAATGCATGTATACTAGCCAGATGATGAGCAGGGCTTCACTAATATATCTACGGCGAAGTTCATAGTAGGAATGTAGATAGGATTAAAACCCTTTACGCATTTGGCAAGTCAAGTTGATCTATATTTAAAAGATACACGAGATTTATAAGTGTAAGTCTCGTTCTTCGGTATAAGAAGCTGCCCCTAAGGGTTGATTACATGGGAGCGTTGCGAGTCACATTGAACTGTTCGTTTGCTTCTAGGCAAGTCACTACGAAGCACACCAGGATATTTGGCAAGTGGTTTCGACATCGAACGAGTATCTAGGTACTAGATACGTATATCATTACCCCGAAACTTTGGAAGACCGTTGGCACAGTTATGGAAGCTCGGTGAGATGAGTAGCTGCAACGCTTTGTATATATACCATTATAGAATGCAATCTTCCACGTACGACCATAAGATTTGGAGAACTCGGGATCCCGTCCGCTCTCCCATCGATAAACCAGATACTGCCGAACTAGTAGTCGGGTCGGTGACGACCGGCGAATCCTTGGTGTTGTACGTTTTATATTTTTTTGTTCCCTTCCTTTTCCCGGTCTTCTGTCCCGTATGCTGTTGTTGAAGGCTGCGTCGAATGACGCCCCTTGGTGATGAATTTTTCGATTATGCTCCGAAGAATCTATCTATCGTTAGGATCCTATATCGATCTACGACTACGACACTTATGGAAGCTAGAAGCGTAGATCGGAATATGAAAATTTTAATTCATACGATATCGTTAACGCTGAAAATGCATATGTAATCGATAGCCTCAATATTTTTTGGCCTCCTACTGTAACATCAACAAGCTAGCTCATAAAATGGCGTTTCCTACCTACCTTCCGTGATAATCAGATGCTCTCAGTTGCGATAAACCAAGCTCATAGCCAACCCCTTTTTTTTGTAGTGGGTACCGTGCGAATTAGAGATAACGGCCAAATTCGCACTCAGAACTAGCGACGGAATCGAGATCATGAATCGGACGGATTCTCGAGTTGCTGGGTACTCAAAAATCTTTTGAAGGAGCTTCGTAAAGTGATGTTATGAGATATTAGGCATTCGCGAAAGTGAGAAGGCGAACATCACTCTGCTTGTTGGCCTCTGGTAGCTTTTTCCTCGTCGTTGTTTGGGTTCGTTCGTCACGGTTCGGCGGTTGGCGTCGCAAGACTCAGCTGGAGCATCGGGTATGGCGGCGCCGGCCGCTTATGATCGCCCTAACCAGGATTACATGTACACACTCCACGGTAAATCCTATCATTCGCTGAGAATTCTCAACGTGCTGGCCATAGGCAGGCTTTCCCTGATTCCGTGAAAATGTCCGCAGCATGGCGCAGAAGAATCGAGGCCTATCGGCGCCATACGTAAATCGGTCTCGGTCTCTGTAGCTATTCGTATTCGAGGATAATTGGTTCAGACGTAGAAATCTCTAGAGCTTTGGAGAATGAGAATTGAGGAAGAATCGCGCGCTCTGTGAGTCAACATATGCCATCTTTAAAATTTTTATGGTATTCACAAGAACAGGGCGATACGACCCACGGCGAGCTACGCCCAAAGCCCAGCACCAGCAATTCAAATGAGCTTAACTCGTTTCTCTTTCCGAGCTCTCGCAAATCGTATGTTTAATCGCTGGTAAGCAGTTCCTATTCGATGCTCGCACTCATTGGGATAGTCGGATGGTAATCAATCGGCCCGCGATTATTCTATTATTCTAGAAGCTGGGAGGCTTATCGTCTCTCTTCTCCCAAATACCAAAACAATTTAGAAGCAAAAACCGCAGATCTCCTATGGCCGGACTTGAGGACGAGAAGATGCCCATTCATAAGTGCCAATTCGGACAAGCATTGGCATATGAGGAGCCAACCCTCGTCAGGTCATACAGAGTCGGCTGATACTTGCAGGAGAGTTGGTGTCGTTCCCACGTGTTTTCCTGGATGTTTCCAAGGATGGGAAATCTAGATCGAATTGTTGCAAAATGGATGAACATGGCCGATAACTGTATGTGGACTCTACCTGCATAAGAGTATCCATCTAGGTACCTGAGTATGTGCACGTATTACGTACATAACGTCCGGTGGGTATCATGCACCAGGGGGACGACGTGGTTGGCTAGAGCTTCGTGAAACGGACCAAAAAGGGGGTCTTCTGGGTCCATCGGCTGGTCGGGACGTTAATCGATAAGAACATTGCATAAACGAGAAGGACCCCTCCCCAAGACGATGGATGAACCCCGGTTTGCTTGTTGGTCTCGACCAGAAGGGTGCTCTTTTTTCTTTGCAGAGAGAGAACAAAAAAAATGCATGACGTACCTAGGCAATTTGTACTTTGACGGCACAATCAGCCCACCGTCGTCCCATTTTGCGGCGCCGACCAGTAATATGCCGCATTCCGCATGCAACTTTGCCCATCAGCCACTGTTCTCGCCGCATAGAACGGCCGTAGAACCTGCTCACTATATCCCCCGTCAGGCTATGACCACGCTATAATGTCATAGTTGCACGTTACTCGCGCCTTGGTTGCATAACCGGCGCTTTGGAATCGCTTCCCGCCGAGTCCAATGATAGCAAGCACATGCGTTCGTCTAAGCAGAATCCCTCACATGAATCGACTAGACATGCGACTTTTTGCCTTTGCAGACAGCTTTTTGCGGGTATTCGAGCCCAAATGCCACCGTAGAGTCGTAGTTCAATAAATTGTCGTAAATTTGTTAAGGCTTTGAAAGGACCTCCGTATAAGAAGCCACTGTCGTCAACACTTGTCTAGTCAAATCCAACTAGTACATCACAACATCGTCACAACTTCTAACTTACCATCAAACCCCTCCTTTACATATAAGCATCTCATAGCTTGAGCTCCTTAGGAATTGTTACTCCCTAAAACTCAAGCTTCTTCCTTTAATACACATATCTGGTCCTCATCACATAAACAAGCCAGATATTACCGGACAATATGGCAGATACTCGCCAAGCCGAGATCGATGAGATTCGACCATTTGGCAAGGCTCGCTCTACAATCAAGGGCGAGCCCCTATCCAAAGAGGAGATCGAGAAATATACCGATTTCTTCAAGGCTAGCTTATATCTAAGTCTTGGCATGATCTACCTCAAAGAGAACCCTCTTCTACGAGAACCATTGAAAGTCGAGCACATTAAGGGCCGTCAACTCGGTCACTTCGGATCTGCTCCTGGTCAGATCTTCACGTATATGCATTTCAACAGACTGATCAAGAAATACGATCTCGATGCCCTGTTCGTCTCCGGCCCGGGCCACGGAGCTCCTGCCGTCATCTCACAGGCTTATCTTGAGGGTACCTATTCCGAAGTATACCCTCAGAAAACCGAGGATCCCGCAGGTATGCAGATCTTCTTCAAGCAGTTCAGTTTTCCCGGAGGCGTAGGATCGCACGCAACCCCCGAAACTCCCGGCAGTCTCCACGAAGGCGGTGAGCTTGGTTACTCCATTTCACATGCCTTTGGAACCGTCTTCGACAACCCTAACCTAATTACTGTCACCATGGTTGGTGATGGTGAGGCCGAGACCGGTCCGTTAGCTACAGCTTGGCACAGTACCAAGTTCCTGAACCCCATCTGTGACGGTGCAGTTCTTCCGGTGCTTCACCTTAATGGGTACAAGATCAACAACCCTACCGTGCTTTCCCGTGTCTCACATAAGGAACTTGAACAACTATTCCTCGGGTATGGCTGGCAGCCGTACTTCGTTGAGGGCGATGAGCTCGAGTCAATGCACCAGGCGATGGCCGCTACACTGGAGCACTGCGTCCAGGAAATTCGCAAGTACCAGAAGGAGGCCCGCGATTCCGGCAAGCCTTTCCGCCCGCGGTGGCCCATGATTGTCCTCCGCACGCCAAAGGGATGGACCGCCCCGCGCAAGGTCAACGGCCACTACTTGAGTGGTTTCTGGCGCTCTCACCAGGTCCCCATTACCGGCACCACCACAAACCCTGCAGATCTCAAGACCCTGGAAGAATGGATGCGCGGATACGAGCCTGAGCGCCTCTTCGGCGCAGAGGGCAGGATATCTCCCGAGCTGAAAGCACTGTGCCCCACAGGCAACAGGCGCATGAGCGCTAACCCGGTTGCGAATGGTGGAGTGCTATCGAAGCCGCTCAAGATGCCCGATTTCAGAGACTACGCCATCAAGGTGGATAAGTCGGGTGCCACTGTAGACGCTAGCATGGCCAACTTCGCCAAGTTCCTGCGCGACATCATTAAGAACAACCCGGACAACTTCCGTCTTATGGGTCCCGATGAGACTGAGTCAAACAAGCTATCGGTTGTGTATGAAGCCGGAAAGAAAGTATGGATGGGCGAGTACTTCGAGGAAGATGAGGATGGCGGAAACCTTTCGCCATTCGGAAGGGTCATGGAGATTCTGTCTGAGCACACCTGTGAGGGTTGGCTTGAAGGCTACATTCTTAGCGGTCGGCACGGTATGCTGAACAGCTACGAACCCTTTATTCATGTTATCGATTCCATGGTTAACCAGGTATATTCATTCTTATCAATGCTCAATTTCATGAATGGTTGCTAATGACTCGCGCAGCACTGCAAATGGATTGAGAAATGTCTAGAGGTGGAGTGGCGTGCCAAGGTCCCCTCGCTCAACATTCTGTTGACTGCCGTCGTCTGGAGACAAGACCACAACGGCTTTACGCATCAAGACCCTGGTTTCCTAGATGTCATTTGCAACAAGAGCCCTGAAGTTGTGCGCATCTACCTCCCCCCTGATGGAAACTGTCTCCTCTCGGTCATGGACCACTGCTTCCGATCCAAGAACTACGTCAACGTTGTCGTAGCCGACAAGCAACCCCACATCCAATATCTCACGATGGACGAAGCAATTCAGCACTGCACGAAGGGTATCGGCATCTGGCCTCAGTTCTCGACGGACGCAGGCGAAGAACCCGATGTCGTCATGGCTAGCTGCGGTGATGTCTCCACCAGCGAGTCGTTGGCTGCCATCGATCTCCTACTGCAGCACTTCCCTGACATGAAGATCCGCTGCGTCAACGTGGTCGACCTATTCAAGCTGATCCACCACACAGACCACCCCCACGGGATAACGGATAAGGAGTGGATAGCGCTATTCACCGCCAACAAGCCCGTCATCTTCAACTTCCACTCGTACCCGTGGCTGGTGCACCGACTGACGTACAAGCGACCCGGCAACGCCAACATCCACGTCCGCGGTTACAAGGAGAAGGGCAACATCGACACGCCGCTCGAACTCGCCATCCGCAACCAGACCGATCGTTTCAGCCTAGCCATGGATGCCATCGATCGCATGCCGCAGCTAGGCAACCGCGGTGCCGCCGCCCGGGATGCGCTCAAGACCCAGCAGACTGCCGCCGCGAACTACTCCTTCGAGTACGGCGTCGACCCCCAGTTCCTCAGCGATTGGTCGTGGCCCCAGGAGGGCGTCAAGGAGAAGCTTCAGAAGCTGAGCATCGTCTAAGAGAGATTAATATATCGATTATCAAGCGGATAAGTTTAATGGGTGACGGCGAATTTTACGATAGAAAAAGGCAGGCTCTGGTTGCATGTATGGGTGGTGTTTTGTGAGGGTTTTTCACAGTTAAAATGCTTTAGGTACTTAGTTTAACAATTTAACTATTTGACAAATTGACACAATCCTGGATATCGCAATTTTCATATGACGGGCCTTAATCGATGTAAAACTGTGGTAGTTGACCACTAACGCTGGGGGATACCGGTACATAAACCACCTAATAAGAGGCTGAATTTTAATCTGAACCACTGAGCAACTTTATCCAAGAACTAAATCGATATCTTCGGCCTTTGCATCGCGATCCCACCATTCCTTGTCCACTTCTCCCGACGCCTTTCTATAAGCAACACTCTTCTCGTGGTTCCATTCAATCCATAGCACCATGTATTCATCAGAGCCACTCCAGCTGACCTGGCGGCAGACGATGACGAGTTCAACAAGAAGTCCAACCGATTCATCATCAGAGAATTGTGCCTCATCATCGCCCATGCGGGGCAGAAAGAGATACCCAACATCCATCCGGGAGTCGCGAAGCGGAAAAATATAGTTGTTGTAGCCGGGCCCGTACATAGATATACATGTAGTCTTATGTGCCTGTACCCATGCTCTTTGAGTACGGCACGAAATGTATGGTGATTGAGCGGGGAAGTTTGGCTCACTACTGAAGGTGATGGGTGTTACAGGCCAAGGATACCGGAATTCTCGCTTCCCACCAAATCTATCCACGGCGAAGTCGTGTGTGAAATAATCACCACCCGATTTCATAAAGTGACCCTTCTTCATGCGCTCCTCATTTTCTTGGTCGATGGAATGTTTCCTCCACCCCGCGGGCAGCGGTTGGTCGGGATCCTTGAAGAGATTTCTTCGTTCATACCACCATGAATTTATCCGACGGCCTTTATATGGCTCTGGGGTGTCCCCTGCATACCATTCAGTTGTGGGATGAATTTCAATATCAAAGTCTTCTAAATAGGTAGGAAGCCCGACGATAGGGCCTCGCCAGCCAACCCAAGACCACGAAGGAAGACGCAACGAAGGGTCAACAGGGTCGGGAGACACCCTTCGCCTGGTCAAAATTTGTTTTCTTTCAAATGGCCAATCGGATGGTCTCCAACTTAGAGCCATATCAAAAAACATCTCTGGAAGGCCATAAAGGAACCCGCCGGTGAAGGAACGACTGAATGCAGCCAGCATCCCATCGATCGCAGGTAACACATCCTCTTCCAAAGTGAAGTGTCTCTCATTGTAAGCACGAACTAGTTCGTAGTACGCTTTACAGTCGCATAAGCCTTTCATAACAGGACCAAGAGGCAGGATTTTCTGTTTTCCTTTTGTACTGTACTCATGCCACTCTGCGCATGAGCATTCCCAGTACACCATATTGCCGTCGAAAATTAGCCTACGGCTTGCCATTTGGAATTCTTGATAAGTCCAACCACGGCCGTAATAGCTATCTACTTCTGAGGTTTGTCGTCTGTGGCGTCGAATGTTCATTTGGAGTATCTTGTCACCCCCACAGAGCGTGTGAACGCGTTGTTTCAAGTTTCTTGGATTCGCCGGTATGCCCCCTGGGACACCTGGTAGACCATATTCAGCGTCGCCGTCGGTTGCGACAATCGTGATTACGGAGTTGGCATAAATTTCTCCCATCAATTTGAGCTGTGGTGTGCGCAATTCCTTGTTGTCTTGGACAATACACAACGCGTCCACCCAAAGATATCGCTCGCCAATCTCCTTCACTAACCGCATTGCGTCCAAGACTATAGGTGAAATCGAAGAACTTTCTTCAAGTAGGACTCCCGGTTGTAAGAGAGCGTAGGAATTGGCACTCGTATTTGTCAATCTCTCCGTCTTTCCCCACCTATAACTCAATGTCACATAAGGTCCACGTCCCTTCCCGTTGACAAGAGCATTTGTCTGTGTGTCAATGAGTAGTGCAGGTTCTATTTTCTTGAGCATCCAAGGGTTATCACATTTTTGACCGTGATGAGAAATGCAGCGTTGT
This sequence comes from Hypomontagnella monticulosa, assembly GCA_902825475.1. NCBI lineage: Eukaryota > Fungi > Ascomycota > Sordariomycetes > Xylariales > Hypoxylaceae > Hypomontagnella > Hypomontagnella monticulosa. The sequence continues at coordinate 2,174,270 of CADEBF010000008.1, forward strand.
TTCCACTGCTTAACTTGTGCGATATCGACCCAGCTGGAGTTTAGAATCCTGCCACCTGCTTGATCTCCGAGTATAGTAGTACCCTGAACAAGCGCAAGCTGCATCGAAGAGTACATCACGCCGTGTTCTCCGAGACGGAAAGTAACTGTCGGAGCGAGCACATGAAGGCCGTCCATGTTACCAATGGATGAACCATAGGTGAAAACCAATTCTGTTCCTTCCTTTAGTTGACGATCGGCCCCTAGTAATTCAAGACACTCATTTGTCAATTCCCTAAGGCCTGAACACCCCTTAGTTTGGAAATCGGCATAGGTATAACCAAACATCTCATTGTGTGGCACGAAGTGTCTTCGAAATATATCCTCCTTATAACAAGATTCTTCTGGATCATTGAATGACCTGATAATAGAAACTGAGTTAGCTTTTGGAACTTTCTATATCCTTTGATAGAGAGACAGATCAGTTGGCCGCCATGGCTACCTGGAACTATCGTAGAACCTTTGTGCCACCTTAGAGCACTCAAGTGCGGGTGCAGGACAAGTTTTGGGTTTCTTACGCATGTGCCGTCCTTAAGGCATTGACAAGTGCATCACAGAGGCCGCATCTCCCTTGGGCCGCATTCCTGTTTCTAGTAATATGCATCCTTAATGCATTTACAAGTGCAGTAAAGAGGCCGCGTTCTTTTTTGGTTACATTCTTCAGTTCGGTGCCGGTAGGTTCTGGGGCTGTAGTGGTGGTGGTGGTGGGGTTAATGTTTGGGGTTAAAGGGATTAATGGGAAAGTTGCCGATACGTCACTTCTTATGGACAGGACTTACAAGTACTTTATCATGTCGTCCCCTATCCATTCAGCTAACGCCACGTCTCAATGATATGGTGCGAACCGCATGCGAACCGTATGTAAAGAAAAGTGGCGGCAAGCAGCCTGCTGTGTAACGTGAGATAAGTTCGAAATAAGACGGACTTGACGGATAAGGGGGGGCCACAGTAGGCAACAACGTATACCTACTTTTAGGTACGTAGATAGGGAGTTGTGAGGAGTAAAGCCGAAACGCCACCGTGTGAAACGCGACGTCAAGCTTGAATACAGTGCTTCATATGCATAGCCTTTGCATGGCAGCTGCTGGAGGGAGGCTAAAGTGTGGCGCATCCGAGCCTTGTGTACATAATGGGGAGCCCCGTTCTAACTTGAATAAATAGTACTTTAATCAGTATAGCAAATACATGCTCATATATCGTCCAGGTATCTTCGGCAATTAAATCTAGAAGATGTCTACCGGCTAGACAAATATTTGAAGTCAGTACTATAAGTTGTAGAGTCTAGCTAATAGCTACTGGGTAGATTTGAGATTGTATTGTGGAATATGTCGATGCTACGTGATGATACGCTGGCTTTTTCCGAGACGGGACGGCTATGTTAAAACACAGCCACATCTCATGAGGCCTCCTAATAGCACGTTCGAAGAGTATTGCTGTCAAATAATTGTTCTAGGATTACACTTCGTGGCCGTAAAGTCCGTCGTATTGAAGCCTGATTCTAATTAAACCTAGCCTCCCACTGCCTTCGCGCTCAACTCATCCTTACCTACCCCTATTCCCCGTTTCCAAGCTAACGCACCAACACCTGCAATCCACAATACATTGATATCAATTGTGAATCACAGCATGAAGCCCAGGTAAAATCTCTAGGTCCTTCTTCTCATAGCTGTACTTCCCAGCCTCATCAATCTTGGCACTCACCTTCGGCCTCTGCTGCTGCGTCTGGCGCACCTTGACCCACTGCTCCGTCGTAAGGTGCTGGTCCAGCTCAGTAAACGCATTCGTCGTCAACCCCAACCGGTTAAGCAGCGGGCTATTCGCAATCGGGTCGAGCACGACGTGGTTATTTGGGCGCGCAAAGTACAGGACGCCGAGTCTATCCACATGCGCCTGGTCCGCGGGCGGCGCGTGCACGCGGTGCACGCTGGACTTGATGAGCCCGCCGGTGAGCGCCGTCAGCGCGTCGCATGTGTTAATGGTAATCGTGCCGTCCTGCGGGCGCACCCATTTCCACTCGCCGGCGGAATTTAAGATCTGCAGCGCTGCGACCGGCTGTCGGAACAGCAGGGTCACGGTGCCGAGGTCCGTGTGCCCCGGCCCGTACAGGTCGCCGACCTTAGCGTTCTCCTCTGGGCTGCGCGCTGCGTAGTGCATGTACCGGAGGTGGTCCTCGCCTTTCACGTCGTACTGGTGGTCCCGCACGAGTTGGTCCTCGTCCGGTAGCTCGAGGAGGAGCGCGAAGAGGCGCAGGAGCTTGACGACGACTTCCTCGTGACATTTCTGTTGTTTCCGGTTAGTCGATTAAGATCATGAGAAGGGAGGTGATTGACTTGCCCTTGAAAACGCCTCGATTTCTTTGATGTTGTCCGCGAGTACGGTGGGTTGCTTGCGTCCGTGATACCCATCGAATTTGGGTATGTTGTAAACTTGGACGTTGTCCTTCACACCATTCCCAAGACTATGAAATAGGATCAGCTTCACAGTCTTTTCTAGCATAAACGGCAAGGCCGGTAAGTTGTTTGTATAACTTACACTCGGTGCCCTGCTGGCCTGTACCCGTTATATTCGCCGGATTCCAAGTCATGCTGGTTGTAGTACTTCAACTTCTCCTCTAGGGGTAAAGAGTAGAACTCCCGTCCAAGAGCGAACTGCCGGTCAACTTCCTCTTGAGATATGTTGAAGTTCTTCACGTAAAAGAAACCTGTATCAGACATGTTAGGAGCACGGTAGAGTGTGGCAAGGTATGTGATATAGCGTACCGACATTTCGGACCGCGTGGTCGAGCTGCTTCACCAGTTCCTCTTTACCACCAGGTTGCTCATATAGACTCAAGTCGAGAGTGACAAGGTCAGCCCAGTCGACTGCAGCAGAACTTGTTATCAATCACAGGTCTCATGAAACTTCACGGATTGTTCTACTTACGATCGGCCTTCGTAACGGGCACGTGCTCGTAGCGCTCGATGATGCGTCCTGGCATTATAAGGATTAGATTGATATCAAGATTTACGTTTGAAGATAACTACCTTAGTAGATGAGCGAATCGCGGGGTATACTCACAGGTTATATATTTACGATGCTTGAAGTCCAATTCTCCGATGTTTCGTCGCTTATTCATACTTTTTACTATACAGTTTAGTCTAGGTAAATAGTTGCTCCGTATGTCTAGATGTTTGGGGGTTGCACTGTATCGATAGACTATACCATATCTACCAATTGAGATGTTCTAAATGCTATTGCGCAACTTGGAGGAGATATTATGTATGCGGGGATAGGAGAGGCCACGCGTAGTCACGGGGGTAACGTTCTGTTACGATGATGACTTCTAGCCCCTTCAGCTTGTGGAGAGCACGCCATCGCACATCATCACAGGCCACAATACCGCCGATGTAACACCACGAGTATACGCCGCAGATAACATAGAAAAAAATGTGTAAATTCGGATGATTAAGGCACAGTACCAATTGCTGGCAAGACTAGATGGGGGTAAACCCCTAGATTCTTATAATCCGTGTTATGTTATTGTGTTGGCTAGGTGGTCGGGGTCTGGCCTTAAGTACGGCCGACTACCCATCGTGTAGATATGTTGTCCACGCTACGCAGATGCTGAGTTGTTTAACTATTTCAAAATTAGGAGCGTTGCCGGACTTAGACTACAATGTCGACTATTAAGAGAAGTAAGAGGCTCTCATTCTTTGGTCTCGTCAAAGAAATATTCAACTGGTACCCGTCCGAGTATCCGGCGGCAGAGAGGAGGTAAGGGGACTTAGAGCTGCAACATTCTCATAAGAACATAGGTACTAACGAGAATAGACTTCTATTTAAACTCGATTTATCGATTCTGATATTCGCTTGCCTCTGTTGTAAGTCCCCATTTCTACCACGCAGAGCATCTTGACTAACAACTCTAGTTTTTGTTAAGTTCTTAGGTGAGCCCCTATTTCTTACCCGAGGAACATAGCAAGAAAAGCTCACCAGAGGATCCCTGAGTAGACCAAACCAATATCAGCAATGCCTATGTTAGCGGGCTCAAGGAGGATTTCGGCCTATATGGGAATGAGCTCAACTATTTCAACATCTGCTACTATGTGGCCTACGTGATTTTTCAGATCCCTGGCATGTTACTTATGTCACGGCCGAAATTAGCTCGCTATTTATTACCTACACTAGAGGTGCTTTGGGGAATATGCACTTTCGCACAGAGCCGAGTCACGAATGTACACCAGTTATACGCGTGCCGCTTCCTCGTGGGCATGTTGGAAGCCCCGGTCTTCGCGGGAACACATTTCATCCTAGGTAACCTCCCCTTGTCGTTACTAATTCCTTGCTCTGAGACTAATAAGATGTTAGGATCTGTATGAGCCGTCCCTTCGTCAAGCAGTTGCTACCCCTGAGATATGCTTTCTAAGGCAATTACTAACTGCCATTTGATCAGTGGTACTCGGGGCCAGAGCTATTTAAGCGAGCAGGAACGTGGTTTATCTGCAATCCACTGGGCACAATGGTCAGTGGCTACTTACAAGCTGCGGCGTACACCAACTTATCCGGGGTAGGCGGGATGCCTGGTTGGAGGTGAGGAGCTCCCCTCCCCCCTAAACCTCATTAGCAAACATAGAATGTTAAGTCTGTCTCTTATGAACTAAGGTGGCTTTTCATTATCGATGGTATATTTACGATTCCCGTCGCGATAGCCGGCTTCCTGGTTTTCCCGGGGATACCAGACTCCCCGAAGCCGTTTTATTTCACCTTGGATGACATCGCGCTCGCGAAGGAAAGGCTGAATAGAGCTAAGATACGCAAGCCTGGGAAGCTGGGACTCGATGTGTTTAGGCGCACACTTCGGCGCTGGCATATTTGGGTTTTCGTGTTCTGCTACATGTGAGTATTAGTAGTTAAGAGCCCGAGGGAGAGTGCTTCTCAAAGTCGTGGCGCCAAAATCTAACCTGTTCTTAGTTGCATGATCATCGCCGGGTATCCAGACTCGTATATGAATCTCTGGCTAAAGGAGGAGGGCTTTTCTGTGGTCCAGATCAATCAACTGCCCACCGTTGCGTATGCTATCAACATCGTGGCATCTTGGTTGGGCACCACCTTGGCAGCTATCTATCCATCGTGGACCGTCTACACGGGTGCAACGGTCTGCGTCGTATTCTCAGCGGCGTGCATGATTGCTTGGAATATCCCAAAGCCCTTGAAGTACGTGCTTAGTTTATATAGCACGGACCCCTGAGATATCTGCTAATGAGGGCCGTAGGTTCGTCGCATGGTATCTCTTCGGTATGTCGGGGTGCCTCAGCCCTGTTCTGTACTCCACGGTAAATACTGTCGTAAAAGACGACTCGGAGGAGAGAGCGCTTATTATGGTTCGCTACCTTGTCCTACTCCTAAAAATAAACGACCTCGCTAACGATCTACTAGGGTACGATGATGACCTTTGGCTATTCGTTCTACATTTGGGTGCCACTCTTACTGTTCCCCACTGTCGGACCCAACGGCGCTCCCAGATGGAGGATCGGATGGCCTGTCGCTATGTCGTTCCACGTGTTGCTATGGGCTGGGTTCCTTTTTGCGGTACTATTGCATCGCCGAGAGTGAGTGTATCTACTCTCCAGATCCAGCTGTCAGCTAACGACCATATTCAGTTCTAGGAAAGCGGACGAGGTGCGTGAGACAGAGACTTCGTCAGTAGAGGAACCGGTTATATACCAGACCGAGGCGCAATTCAAGAACTAAGAATACGATACTTCAGGAGGCTTGGGGTGATTCCGAGGTTGGGACGACGTCCATATCGCACGGACGCCTCTACAATTGGAGGTTTTAGGATCTAAAATGGTATTCCCTATTCCACATATGATTTATTCGAATGGTCCTACCATAGAACCAGCTCTATTGTTTCTATATATCTATGCGGCTTCTCGTCTCCTATGGATCCCCCCTCTCCAGCCTCTTAAGTGAGCCCAGGGGCCAACTCCAGGGTAGTAGGGACCGCCCCTATGCACGGGCCACTCGACCGGCCTTCTAACAATAGGAGCGACTGGCTTGGTTGGTAACGAAGGCCACGTCTCTCACCTAGGGGTGAGCTCTGCTTTTTATACACGTATCTAGGTAGTCAAATAAGGTTAGAACCGACGTAGACTAAATTAAACCATCCCAGGCTTTACATGTTAGCCCTTATAAATCTAACAATGTCATCAACTCCCTCGGGTTCATTAACCCAATGACCCCCCTCCTCATATTCCTTCCATTCCACCACTTCCATATTGAGACGAAGAGTATCTCGAAGGTGTCTCCCGTTCTCAATGTGAATGACTTCGTCATCCGAAGAATGAGCCAAGAATACTGGGGTCTGGACTACTGACAGGTCCAACGGCGCACTGAGAATATAGTCAGCGAAAGGAGGCAGCCAGCTGCAGAGGCCGATCAATCCAGCAAATTGTGTATCGTCACTTGCGAGGACCGCCGAAAGGGCAGTTGCGAAGCCTTGGCTGATGCCTGCTAGGAAGATCTTATCGCTAGGTAGGTCTTCTTGTCGGACAATGTTCAGGATCTGGTAAATGCTGGTTCGCAGGCCGGGCTCCTGCAGTTCGGGTCGCTCTAGAGGGTTCTCAACGGACCACATGTCGAACCATTGCGACATGTTTTCGACGTCGAACCGTTCGGCGCGTAAGAGTGGTGCTTGGGGGAATACCCATTTGATCGTGGGGAAAAGATCAGGTAGGGTCCTGGGTTGTCCTTCCGGCTGCGATGCTTCACTCTCGAAAAGTTCGCTGCAGAATTCAGTGGCGTAACTGTCCCGACCATGAAGCCAGATGATTGTGTGCGAGTGGTAGTCTCGCGGGAGTATAATGGTAGAGGTCATTGCGGCGTTGTAGTTGTTGTCGTAAGATTTAATGAAACGATTTGGTTGAAAGGTGCGGATGAAATGTGAAAGGAACTCTTGTGTGGGTGTTACTCAATGATCGTGGTGATGGGTCAAATATCAAGATGATTAAGGGGATCGCAGGGCATTCTTATATACATTGCCGTTGTTTTGAGTTCGAGGAAAGGCCCGTGCTTTGCTGTTGTTTATAGAATTTAGGAGGCGTAGGTGAATTGAGAAAGTCTTTCGAGATTGAGAGAAGTATGAGTAATTTTAATCTTTGAGGCTTAAACATTGATGAGTTAAGGTTTAAGTATGGTTTAAAAGCGAGGAGAGGAATAGTTGAGTAAGGTCGGAGTTAGGTAGAGCGAGGGGGAGGGAGGTGAGTTGAGAAGTGTGACAGTAGGGCGTCAGCAATTAAATATAGGAGTTGCAAAGAGCAGAGAATAAGGTGTTCGTAATGTTAAAGATTAAGTAAGAGAGGGGGGTTTCATTAAGAGGTATTTTCTGATGATATTTCAAGGTCATAGTCTCTGACTCACAATTACAGTATTAGCAGAAAAGAATATGTTCGCGGAGGTAGATTTAAAGTAGATCATAGTTCTTGGTATATGTGAGGATAGTTCTGCGATAATAATTAACTATTTTTAGTGCCTAATGGATAGTGGCCGGGTACCGAATAGACATAAAGGGGTTAGGTTATCGTCGCCGCGCTTCGCTAGAGGTATAAGTACTAAACGACACGGTACAGGGGAACTCCCCTCGAGGATGCGCAGCGCCGTGCTCTACCAGATACGCCTTCTCATTGTCGACATTCGTTAAATCTATCTTCTCATCCGCATAGACCTCGTCATAGCAGTCTTGGAAGTCAAACTCGCGGCACACGAGGGCGAGGAAAGCCTTCAACTCCTTCATCACGAAGGCTTGGCCAGTACAGTTTCGAGTCCCGTACTCAAAAATGCGCCACGCTCCCTTGAATGGGTAGAGTTCGTGGTCCGGCCCCACCACGAACCGCTCTGGCAGGAACTCAAGGGGCCGCGGCCAGAATTCGGGGTTTCGGTGGACACTGAAGTGGCTTGTCTGTAAGCCGAGACCTTCCGTAGGATACTCCGTACCATCACGACCCTTCAAGATTAGATCCTTACATCCCATTCTCAGGCCGTTAGCCGGAGGGAATAGGCGTAGTGTCTCCTTAATTACTGCAAGGGTATATGGGAGAGAGTTTAGGATGGACGGGTTCTCGGTGATCATATCCGGACATGCTGCGAGGTTTCTTCCAAAGACTTCATCATGTTCGGCGCGCAACTTGGCCAACACCTCCGGGTGTTTCCAGATTAGGTAACAACAGGTGGTCATTGTGCTTGCGGTAGAGTCGTAGCCAGCAAAGAAGAACATGCGCAATTGAGCGCATAGAATATCCAAAAATTCTCGATCGAGCGGTTCGGATTGTTTCCGACCTGGCTGGGAATAGTAGGTTTCAAGAGCTTGGTCGAGGACTGAGTTGAATGACGACTGCTCATGACGAGCCTTGGCAGCGCGGAACGCGTCGACCCTTTTCGTAATTTGAGCTCTGATGTGCTGGTTCAAGATACGGCTGTTATTCCAGATACTGAACACGCGGAAGGGATTAAACTGGCCAATGTTGTCGATAACATTGTTGGCACCGAACTTCAACTTGAGTTGCCGAAGCATGGTCTCGGAAAGAGGGTGAGAGCCAGATGTTTGATTACCCAACTCAGCGTTGAACACGACGCGGCCGATGATATCGTTCATGAGTGAAAGCGCCATTGGCTCCAGACGAAAGAGGCCACCCTTTTTGACCTGCTTCCGGAGATTCTCCCTGAAAATAAGCATCTCCTCGATGATAACAGGCATGGTAGCATCGAGGTTACCGTTGTTGAAGAAAGGAAGGAAGAGGTTATGGTCGCGTTTCCATTCCTGGCCATTTTGGGTGAAAAGGTTGATGCCATCCTTTCCGGAAATGGGCTCAAACCACTGTGTAAGACTTGTGGGCTTCTCAGCAGAGGTCCAAGGGTGACTAGTGACCTGGTTGGCGATGTAGGGGTCTCTTATCATGAGCATAGGAATAGACACAGGATAGCTATCGAAGTAATATGCCGGAGGTCCCCCTTCCCCGTCCATTTTCCTAGCTATCCTATCTAGGATATAAGTGCTATGGGCGTCCGGTGGAAGTTCGTCGCTAGCATTTTTGGCCTCCAGGAGATGGCCTAGAAGAGCACTATGCGCAGGCATCGGCTATAAGACTAATTGTTAATTCATACATCGTATCACATTATGATAAAAGATATTAGAATGTTTCGAGTTCTCACCTTTCCCATCTTTCGCAATCTCCTCATTAAGCTTCGAGAACGCCATAATCCAGACACAAAGGCAAGAATCCTCACAACCACAAAGGTCAGGAAGACCCCGCCACATGCATTCAGGAACAGCGAAATGGAACCCATGCTGACTTAGAGCGTTTGCACGACTTTCATGAATTCCAATTCTTCAATCCACCTGCAATAAACACCACGCTCCAAGTGTGTCCCAAGATAGCTGTGTCTTCATTTGAGCTGTTCACAACGGGAAAAAAAAGTCGACAAGGGCGCATCTTATAGGGCTGAACATTGCATAAGGCCAACCAGTAGTTTCATGAGCAGCCCCATAAACACGTCGCAAGGGATGCTTAAAGGAAGACGGTTGGGTTGATGTCTGCCAATTCACAAGGGTGCTGCGAAATTAGTATCAGTTGGTCGAATCCTTCCAGCGCGTCGGGAGCCGCTTAGCAGGTTATTAGCAGGTTAGCATATTGAATTTAGCGTACCTAGACGATACTTACATTAATAGCGGCCTATTAATAAGCCCACTACCTAGCAAAGGTCCCTTGATTAAGAACCTGAATTATTACCTTGGTGTGAAGACGTCTAATAGGTAAACATACGATCCCCTCTATTTGTAATTTATGTTATACGAACACGACATCTGTGTCTTAAGAATTAAGAATACTACCAGAGAGAATGATACAGAACATGAATGAGCGAAGATGGGTCCTACATGTAATAACAAAAAGTCCTCCCCTAGGATAGCTAAAGGGAGCTAAGATGATTGGCGCCACACACACTGACCATAGAGCCCATGATGATTAATAATACTGTTCTGATTCCTGTATGCCCACTATGCTGATATGATACGGCTTGAGTAAGTACCCAGTACCAAGAACCTCGAAGTTAGCGTCATTTCGGATAAGCGATAAGGTCGTTATCGATGAGTCTCCATTAAAAATATTTTGGAGATTGGCGAGTCGCAAATCGCATTCATTCCTACTTCATCCAGCTTTTGAATCACCCAACTGGGATTCACGGCGGACAAGACAAAACACAATGCCGAAGCCACGAACAAAACGACAAGCCATCCGCGATGAGCGCAAGGCAAAGCGACGCGCAAAGGCGCTAGCTGCCCAAGAGGCGAGCAAAGCCGCCAAAAGACAACGACTAGAAGAAGCCAATAGAGACGGTACCGGTGACCAGGAACCCATATTCGAAGATGGTAAACTACACCCCCGCGAGAGCGAGCACGAGCACGAGTTCTTTGGCATGCTATCGGATCAAGAGCAGGAATACTTTCGCTCCGTCGATGAGCAGCTGGACATAGACGATTTTCCCTCGCAAGAAGAAAGGCAATTATACCTTTCCAGTGTCTTCGCCGAAGCCCAGGGCAAGGAGCTCAAGCTAGCGTGTAGCCAATCGTGCTCACGACTAATGGAACGGTTAATATTGATGTCTAACGCGAGGCAAAAGAAGAAGCTATTCAACCAATTCGCCGGCCATTTCCTAAACCTCGTTCAACACCGTTTTGCGAGTCATTGTTGCGAGACCTTATTCCTACAATCCGCCCCGATTGTCACTAGAGAACTTGGAGGAGAACGTGATGATATCCCTACAGACCAGGACGATCCCAACGAGACACCCTTATCCTCCATGGAGGAGTTATTCCTTCTCACACTCGACGAGCTTGAAAAAGGGCTCCGCTACCTTATAACGGACAGATTTGCATCTCACACCCTTCGAGTCCTCCTCATTATTCTATCCGGCCGCCCACTAGAGCAATGGCAAACAAAGTCACTCATGCACAGCAAGAACAAGGAGCATATATCAGTCCCCTGGACATCTGATGGTCCAACAGACTTAAACAACCAACTTCGAGCTGTGCCAACATCGTTCAATCTAGCCGTCAAAAAAATCATTGACGATTTGTCATTTCCCATAGATTTCGCGGAGGCTCGAGTAATATCAACTCATCCAACAGGGAGTCCCGTTCTGCAGCTGCTCTTAGAGTTGGACATGAGTCTCAACTTGAAAGCAAATGATGAGTATAGAAATATGAGACTGTTAGGGTGGTTTCTACCTCGGGCCCCTAATTCTCTTCAAGATGCCACAAGCCCCGCGTCAGATTGGGTCAATTCAATGCTATACGACCGGGTCGGTTCGCGACTACTCGAGACTCTTATCACACACTGTCCCGGGAAAATATTCAAAGCTCTCCATAAGCACTGTCTTGGGGACCGAATCCACAGCCTTCTTCGCAATGATATTGCATGTTATCCCGCAATACGTGTCTTGAACCGGCTCAGCAAAGAAGATCTAGTAGCAGCAGTTGAGAAGACTCTCCCTGAGTTTGGCAAGTACGTTGCGTTGTCAAGATTCAATGTAATCAAGACACTATTTGAGCGATGCCAAGCCCGACAAGCTACCAGCGAGATAGACAGTCTAACGAGAGTCTTGATTGAAGCGATCGGATCAGACCCGAAGTCCCTCGTTCCTAGGCTTTGCCTCCCGCAGTCGTTGGCAACTGACGATGCAAAAGAGCAGAAGTCCAAGCAGGAAATCAAATCCGCTGTGTCGCATGGTTCTCAGTTAGCAACCACCATGCTTGCTATACCCGGCTCCCCATCCCAAGCAATTCAAACGTCTCTGTCTGCTCTCCCAGAAGAGCTCATCCTTCAACTTGCCACATCGTCAGCACCCACGTCTTACGTCGTAGCCCATGCCTTGACAACCCCGTCACGAAATAAGATTTTCCACAAGACATTGGTTGCGACACTACGACCCCATGCATTCCAACTTGCTATGTCCGAGCATGGTAATAAGGTCTTGAGTTCGATTATTTCCATACCCTCCAAGGGCGACGATACATCTATACCGTTCCATATCAAAGAGTTCATCATGTTACAATTAGAGCAACACGAGAAAGAACTACGAGACTCACCTCACGGCCGACGCACCTGGAGAGCCTGGAAAGGGGATTTGTGGAAGAACAGACGAGGAGACTGGATCTCTTGGGCTAAGGAGGTTGATTCTGTACAAGAACGAGGATTGGCGAGTCAACCAAAAGGGGCCGGTAGACTACAACATGCCTACGGCAATGACTCCTCGGAGACAATGAGGAATAATGACTCTACAAGGAAACGTAAGAGAGATCCGGGTAGTACTTAGTCCGTCATAACTTGGTGTGTCCACAATCAAGATGTCAATGCTAGCAGTTAGCCAATAATAAACCCCCTAAACAATAAGAAAGTACGATTATATTACTACTTGGTGATGATAGTAGGCCCCTTTGAAACTGCCTCAGATCATAGCCCACGTACATTTCCCGCATGGATGTAGTTCTAATTGAGACATGTGGAATGTTTGCTTCTTTTCCACTAGCTGCACTTTCCTCATCCACCAACGTGATTTCTGCGCCGCCACCTATCGTACCTGCTCACCGTGTTATGAGGACCTTCGTACCTTCCAAGCCGCCGATGTCTCCCCCTTTCCTTATTAAATTCTGGGCCTCAACTAGCAGCCGCACCTTCACCTTTAGTAGACTTTCCGTCTCTTTTGCCATACTCAACCCCGTCATTGATTGCTCTTCCCCGCCGACATTCCCTACTCATACGCTTTCTTCATCATGTCATTCTCATCACCCGTTCCCTTTCCTCGAGCCTCTACAGACATTTTCTATTCTCTTCGCCAGTAAAACGTCTACTCCACGAGCTCAGCGGATCTCCAAATATACATATAAATCTGGCATCATTGTCAAATAGATATCTCTTAGACAATATGTCCGGCCGTCGGGGCCACAATTTGTCCAACTTTGGCAAGGAAAATCAGCCTCAACGCCGAGGACACGCCCTACCCAGCTCTCCCAACACCAATAACGGCGACCAGGAGGACATTGATCAGGATACCTACCCTGTGCCTCGCCCCCTTTCTTGTGCCAATCGCCGACACACCCCTACTCCTATTCCCGAACAGCTGTCGGCACAGTTGTCAAGAGTAAGCCTTAGCCATGCCAATACAACCGAAGAATACGCAGTCGAAAGCCAGCAGACAGGTCGGGGATCGCGTGGAGCCATTGCCAACTCACCTTCCACCCCATCCCTGGCCTCCGATTCCACAGATATCACAATAGCTGCGGATACACATAGCGCACACACCGCCGCCCCATGCAGCATAGTTACCAACTACGCCGAAACCATCGCCGACATCCCGCAGCCGCTCGATTTGGAACTGATACGAGAGAATAGACAAAGAGTCAAGAACGGCATGGCTCCCAAAGTCCAACAAGGATCGCGGCGGCCGGATGCTGGCAGCCAACACCTTAGTCCCCCATCTACACGACGTCGCCCTGCACGTCGTTTGCCTGGCCCCTTGGCCCATGGCGCACCGGGTAGTATCGAAATCGACCGGACGGCTAATATACGGGTGCTCCGATCGGCGCCCTCGATGCCTCGACTTGTTGTCACTTCGCCGTCTGATGATGGACGGGAGAGTGATAGGGAACCCCCTTAGGTTTATAGACGCCGTCCTATACAAGTTAGTATATGAACACTTTCGTTGAGTCTATTTTCCCCGTTCCTCTTTTTCTTTCCTTTGCTGCTCTTGTTGGTCGTCCCAGTCGTCCTGGCTGTCTTGGTTGTCCTAGTTTTCTTACTCTCCTTTTCCACTTGTGAGAGTAAGCATCCAGGAGAGGTAATGTTGCAAGCCCAAGACGCCTGTAGTAGTGGAGAACAAACAGGACTTTGGTTTCTAACTATTATCACAGTGTGCAATGACAATTCCCTGCAGCCACTGCGGTTAATATATAATTACGGGAGGGTTACCCCCCTATCCACGGTGAGTTGAGCCCAAGTTTGCCTATCTTCCCCTTCCTCATGTTCCTCATTTTCCATTTCTTCCTCTATGACAACCGGCTAATCCTTAATTCATTTAGGAGATAGAAAAGAAGCTAGAGAGTAAATAATCGGCAACGACGGCGAGGTAAATAGAAACGGTCCATAGTTGAAGGAGAGAGAGAAGGAGGGTTAGACTTCTAGGTCGGCGATTCCCTGCCGATTCCAATCTGCATACAAGTTATGCCCGTACATAATAATGCATAAAACACACGGTCCATAAACACCTAATTCAGGACCCAAGCCACATTATGAGGATATTCCTAGGTGATTCTCCATTAAACATATCTGTGGCGTAAATATCGTACGACGACGGTCGGTCGGTAAGAGTGCGACCGGCAGGCCAAGGGGACCTCGGGAATCAGTGCAAGCCACAGCCGACACGTCAGCTTCATCGTCTCAGACACGGCCCGAAGGAAAGCAAATATGCTGTTTCGAATCCCAAATCCAAATCTCGATCCCATTTCCCCATCCAGAAGCTCGAGTGCAAAGCCACACTGTTGCCACCGAGGCTTGTTTGCTTCGTGGCTAGGTCAGGGGGAGAAACACGCTACTCTTGTGTGCGGCTCGGTGTATAGCTCGGTGTACTGCTCGGCGTAAAGGTCAAGACAGCGGGTCCGCATCCGTTAGTTGCAGGCTTTGTCATCGTTGCGGGGCCGATTCCAGTGTCCTTTTGAGAAGTTAGTTGAGTAGGTGAGTAGGTACTAGGTAGTCAGACAAATCCGTTGGGAAAATTACTTAGCTAGATGTATCGGTTATTTCCATTCAATGGACTGCATAGAATCAAGTCTGTTTTCTGGAATCATGAGGTGATATTCAATTCACATGCATAAGCTCTCACAAGACTGTGTCATATCACGACAGCGGAAGACGTTAAGTTGGTAGAAGCAGCGATAGCATTTCGCACCGCTATTTGAGTACTTGTAATCATATGGACATAGTACACAATTAACCCCTTTTCAGATTTTCCATAAATGCATTTCCCTTTTGTCATGTACCCCCCTAGTGAGCAGTCGGCTGAGGACATGTCATCTTATTCCAATCATCTCTTCCAACCACAATTTCTTCTTGTAGAAACTGTGCCCCTTTTGCGCATCGTTTGCCGCAACCACCGTCACTAAGGGTGAGCGATTCCCCCTCCGTACCATCCGAAAGCGTAGGAGTGACGTAGTAGCTCTGCGTAGAGCGTCTTGATAATAGTTGACTCTAACTCTACAGCGGTGTGGGTCGGTCCATCAAGCTCCTCCCAAAATCTTAGAGGCATTGCTGAAGTGCTACTCTCGAGAGAATATCGACTCTATTAAGATAAATATGCGGGAAGACAGCTGTATACAGTGTATCGAAGCTGATGGTTATACTCCAGTGTCGGAGTAGGATAGGTACACGGAGACCTGCCATAGATCGTAGCCACGCCCTCTCTTCGAGTGATTCTTTTCTGTTCGGTATCAACGAGATATTAAGTGATGTATTTATCATAGTGAGGGATTGCCTGACAATTCCAATCGTGTAGATGGCAATCAGTTTGCCGCCCTGATAGCCTTCAGACACATTTGTTCGCCGAGGTCAAGTGTAGAACGCCAGCCCAGAAAATCAAAACGCTTCCATGCAGAAACCAAACAGGTACCAAAAACCCTAATAGGTACAAAACGTGCATGCCGCGTGGTATCTCCGAATGTAGAAACGCCGGATCAATTCGAGGAAATTTTTCGTATGTGAAAGTGTCGTTGAGACATGTACAAGTCGCGTTGCTAAGTGTTAGCATAGCGGCTATGTTAGGAACAAGTTATTGCTCTGATCCAAAATCGACGAAGCTCTCCCAGCCGTCTCCCATGATTCCGCCCGTCGGAGTTCCTGGCCGGCTATATGTATCGGTAGGAATATCCAAAGGGCCAACTGAGTCGGTTATAGAGGAGAGAAAGCTGTCATCTGGGATCAGGGTTTCCTGTGATGGGAAGGATTCGGTTCCATTGCTGATTTTTGCATTGCCCTCCTGCGTCGTGGAATCACCTGGGTAGGGTCCAAACATTTGATAGGCTGAGGAATTGTCACCCATGAAATGCATTGTCATTGGATCATCCATGTCAAAGTTCGCCATCATCTTGACTTCGTTAGGCAATTCAGATGTGAATGCCGATGAGGTTGACTGTTGTGCCAACTGTGGATCAAGATGTAGGGGTGGGAATGCGGACGGTGTTTGATAGGGTGTACTCTTGGACTCAGAAGATGTGTCTGCATCCGTCGTTAAGGAGCCAGGTGTCAAAGCCGGCGGCGACGATATGGTTGTAGCGGAATTGGGTACCGGACTCCCGGTGGCAGCAGAGTCCCGTCTTCCGAACTGAGACTGCGAAGAGACAGACATCGTTCTCGTTGCCGGAGAGCCTTGGCTGGACCCAGAGGTAGACATTCTGTGCTGGTAGCTACCGTCGTTGTTCATGAGCGGGGTCATATACATGGAATTGTTGAGTTGCTGTTGGTATGTCACAGCAGTGGGGAAGGACTCGCTGAAAAGTCGGTTGACCTCGTTATATCGAGCCATTGTAGCCATAGCTGCCTGGGTTGTGATGTATGCGTTCACTCGGTGGTTCATGTCGCGCGAATTCGTTTGCAAATGAGCAGTAAGAAACTTGTAGTGGCGTGGCAGGTCGTCCTCTTCTTCCTCGTACATCTCTTCCTTCAGCACAATCTCCTCGCTAACCTTAAGGCCACGGCCTGTACGTCTCCTATGTATCTCGGACGCCTGTCGGGCAGATTGTACTCTAGCCTCTAGACTGCGGTCGGCTCGTCGTGATGCTGCGATGTAGGCCCTTTCTTGATTCTCTTCATGAGACCTCTCCGTCTATGAAAATTAAGTTAGAGGTATGTTCATATCTTAGAGTGGAAGATGAGCTTGCCTTTTGAGCCTTAACAGGCGGCACGCGTTCGTTGGTCGGCATTGAGTCTGTACTGTCGAAGGATCGCTTCGGCATGGGTTACGGTAGTTATGGTATCAAGGGACAAGAGCTGTGTCGATGGTGGGCGGATCTTCCAATGCGCACCGCGTTGAGAGGATTGATGAGACAATGAAATCTCAGCAAAAAACTCAAGGCTGATTCGTGCTATATAGACCTCTCGCACTGAGAATCGGCTCTAGTGGGTTGGCAAGCTAGGAGAGGGTTTCGGGCCTCGTTGGCATCTGCAGCCCCAAAGGCAAACGAAACAACCTTCGATAATAACCCAAACAACACTCTTTGTATCTGTCAAGTGCTAAAAGATGGGACGAATGGCGGCAAGTCACAGCGGACTGGGAAGTCAAATTGTAATTTGGGTGTAAGTGTACGCTTATCTGTATGGGTATGCTGCAACGTTTCAAACCCAAGTGTCTGAATATGTCTCTTCAGAGCCTGTATGGTGCTGTCTGCGTCTTGGTATTTTATCCTTTTATGTCGATGGCGTTTTTCTATTTTGGGATGTCGACTTATACGGAATCCTTGCCGAATAATATGTGCCCGTCTTAGGTTATAAGTATTTGCTATCTACCAACTCGTCCAACTACTATTGGAGAGTAAGTGGATGGGGATAGGTTGACTGGTATGTGTCTTGTGTCTTCCAAGGTTCAGTAATACTTCAGTGTGGGAGGTGCTGATTGGCCAGTATCTGTGTCTCTCGACAAAGGCGGGTGGATTTGGGGTACTGAGAGCTGATGTTTGATTCCGAAGCTGGAGTAAGGTAAAGAGAGGTAAACAAGAGACAGGACTCTGAATTCGGGGAGAGAAAACATTATACATATACGGGAATGGGATTTCCCCATGGCTAGACGGAACTGTTGAATTTGTGAAGGTAGTATGTAGTATGGGAAAGGGAGGTACAAGCTGGGAAGCTCTAATTGCGTAGGAAACCCACCGCGAAGCATGGTCTATCAAGGTACCTAGTAAACCAACGGCTTCGATCAAATGCTACAACAAGGATTGGTAGCTTTCCTGATGCGGGAGAATGTCCAGGTGGCGATCGATCGCGATGAAACCCACATGGGACCAATGAAATCGCTCCAAAGCTTCAAGACTCTACAGGGATTACACTGTCATGGCTTGCTGATAGCCCTTTTTGTAGTCCCCGAAGAGGATTAGTCCTAGTTGTCTCTGGGTCCCAGACCCATAGCTCTCCGCTAAATTTTTCTATGTATATCGTAGCTACTCTGCTACTCTACATAAGACTAATAGCTACCAACATAGCTGTATGTACTCATATGTAGCAGCTTCGCATGTCTAGCCTATTTGATAAATCATATCTACCAGACTATCAAATCTGTGTAAGCTAAGAAGCGAGCCGAGAAGAGAATATTTACTGTGAAGTTTACTAGGTATGGTAGGCCGGCGAGATAGGTCCGGCGTCTACATCGATTGATAGTACACGGTACACATATGGTGGGATATTACTAGGTATAATTTCAATTGTGCTGTGCCTTGGTATGTACTTTGTACCCAATAGTCACAGGTCTGGTTGATCTAGTTCATTGAGTAAATAGATCTATCCGAACTTCACCAAATGATGTAAGTCCGCGGCGATCGACCATACTATAATACCTGCAACACGTTTCTCAACGTACAACTGATTACATCGGTTTTGAGTAAGGCATGTTTATCTGATTGTAACCCTTGATGCGTACCTATGTAATAGTCCACGGGTCCTATCACGGGGACTGACGAGACAGCAATCCAATCGGGTGTAAATATATTGCGAGGGAATTCACTTCATATGTAAATCATAACTAATCAGTAACCTTGCAGGTTTATTTCGAGGATGTTTTCCTGTTTACTATACACCGTAGATAGTCCCGGCTCGTAAAGCCGTTGAAGGATAGCAGAGAGCTGAGCGCACAACTTCGTAACAACATGTCCGGTTTCCAAACCCGATGCGACGCAATTGTTACCTAAACTTAACGTCAACTTCTCTTCACAACATTGGCACTAATCCAATGTTATACTATATAGTATATTGGTTCTTTTAATCAAAAACCTAAGGCAGCGCCGGCCTACTGAGGCTTAACGGGTCTCCGCCCATCCGCTTCCATCCGCCTCCTTCCGCCATCTCCACCACTCCTTGGTATCTTCTTGTCCTATCCGCTTTAAACAAACTGAGCCAGACCAATTAGCTCAAACCCACGACTTAGTACAGTGTCTTTTTCTCATAAATTAAGGTTTTACAGAGGTAAATTATAAATCAAATTCTTCAATTGAAATCTCGTCCGTTTGCGAAGTAGTCACTTGTAGAGTAGAGAGGGGAAAAGGGGTAAGTAAAGGAATAGAACTTAAGAGGCGGAATGTGACACCTGTTACGGGGTCCACCTCCGCCAAAGTTACGGGAACTCGCAAATTCTCACTCTCCTTCGTCTTTCATCTTAAAGGGATCGGGGGAAGACTTTTGTGTCACCTTGATGTCGAACCATACTCACCGCAGTCATTGTTACAGCCGGAGCTTTTACTGCGAATCCGTATAACATTGCAGCGGGCTATCCTAAGCCCTTGGCATCCATGGCTTTACAAGTACAGTACCATCTGCAAGCGGTTGATAGAAAAAGGTCATCTCAATATCTCCGGGCCGTTGTTTGGAATCCTACAGAAGTTCAAAGTTGATTGTCAGCCTTGTAATAGACCAATCAAATATCAAAAGGGCAAAGTCGGCTTGACAACAAGCAATGCTCATACGCCCATCTATATGGATGCTTGTTAAGCCTACACACAGTCACGGGTCCTGGCGCCAGCTACGGGAATACCGCCGCCTATTAGAAGGGCATGTTAGTTACGCGTACCCATGGATGCATAAGCATACATACCTAGCGGGCATGTAGCCCCCGCGTGGAATATGCAAATGGCATGCGGCTTTACCTTGGTTATTATGAAGGAACAGCAGTTCGTGGCCAGCCGAAGCAGCTTATGATCAGGTGGAAGATTCGATCAGGAGGTATTTCAACGATTGCCGTCATATTTCTCGATGAGTGACATCAGCCGTAGAATCCGAGTGCGGAGCCATTGGATTTGAAACAGACGAAACGGACGAACCAAGAAAGAGACGAGAGTGTCCTATCCTTTGCTCTTTTCCCGTTTGGGAAAGCTTATGGCTCTTTGACTCTTAGGTTCCAAAAGTTGTGTTGATGCTCCGGAGCAAAAAGTCCGTCAATCCTTCGATACTTCGAGCCTTAACAATTTTTTGAAGCCTCCCCCACTTGTCAAATCTCCTGCTTCACCCTGCTTCACCCAATCAATTTTAGGTTAGGCACGGTTAGTTGCCGAAGCCTGTCTTTTTTTCCTCTTTTAATGTTGTAACCTTGGAAAGTCATACAAGCCATACGTGGCTAGTGGCGTAGTGGCTAATAACATTGAATCCATGGGTTGATCCCTCGCGCATCGGTTTTTCTTTCCTTTCTCTCTCTGTCCCATTTCTTTCTCAGGTCACATTTCTGACGTGTTTCGCCCCTCAGAATGACCAAATTCTTCGGCCAAAACAAGCTCGAGGCGGGCGGTCGCCTACGGCCTAACGTGCCGATATTGTCTTTCCCCGCTGTCGATCTTCTCCTAATTCCCTAAATATGACCGTGGCACTATGGGATTCCGTCCCAATTCTTTCAAAATGCCATCCTACCAAACATGGGATTTACACTCGCACCATTTGACGCCAAGCTTTTCTGATTAATTGTTTGTCTTACCACACCCCAGGACTTTTACACAAGCTGTCAGGCTGTCTGGCTGTCAACCATATTCCTGATGTTTTTTCCAAAGCATATTCATCGAGAAACCCATTTCCCCATTATAATAACTCATGGGAAACACGCCCCATAACTATTGGCCTTGGCCCCGTTGTCAATTCAACGTTAATGTGGTTCTCTTCTCACAAATACATATAGGTTAGTATTCCCTTACATGACGGATAGTAGGTTCAAGGCTCAACAAGCTTGAACGGGAGCTTCTCGGCCTATAGTCACGGGCGTTGATTTACATCCACGTTTACGACTCATCATCTATCCCGAGTGCGCCTAGTCAACGTACTGAGACTCTCCCATCGTGACGCTCTAGCATTTATCGCTAGGAAGGCATTTTCTTATTTCCAAGTCACAAACTAGTTCTGCAGGACCTCCTACTCGCTGAGCGCCACTACACTGTGAGGTAGCCCACTAGGTTTATTACCGAGAGATTACCATACTATTTCTATGGAGCATATCTCGTTCAGATTCACCAGTCCCGCGACTATATTTTCGAGACTATTTAGGTCCTCTACTAATCTCAAAATCTAAACTAAGATCTCTTGGAAGATATTATGGGGAAGATACCCATAGTACTTCCTTCTACTTAGAGCGGCTCTATTGCGAGTTCATTACGCTTTTGGTTCGTAGAGGCCCTGAAATTCCTTTTGCGAGCTGATTTCTAATCAAGCTCTAATTTTGTTTGGGGCTATCGTTCCCGAAAGTCAAAAGGCCCGAGGGCCCGAAGGAGACCATAATAAAGCGTAGAAGTTAAATCAGGTAGGTTATGGTAACTAATCGCACATGAACGCGTGAGTTCGCCCTTTGTGTTCAGGTCCGTCCCAACCTAATCCATCAAGGGATCTACTGCAGTCAAATCTGCTCCGAAATTCCCATCACGTCTGATAGATGAGCTGGGCTCATCGCCAAGCCCTCTGCGGCTCGGTTCGCTTATCACTCTACGATCGAGGCAGAGTAGCCGTAAAACCATTAGCATACAAAAGTGAGCCCCAGAACTTAGAGCTACATAGGCTTCCAGATGCCTCTGTTTAGCTTGATTTACCGTCCCAGAGAGCCTATATACTATAAACCACAGGATAGCGGTGGTACCATATCCTCTCTCTCATCTCTGGTCTTCTAACTACCGACAAAACAACCGCTGCCTTCCTTAAGACCGATATACCGACAGTAGCTTGAACTCTCACGACTCAGTTCCAGGGGCACTAAGATAGATCAAGTCCTCAATAGAAGCTACACTAAAGACAACTTATTATATGTTCCTAAATTCCCCTGTAGTCGCTTTAGATCGTTGGGAACGCGGAGGAACCTCCTTGAACCCCTCTCCTTTGCCGCGTAGGTAGCGGTCGTATCCATAACACTAGCGAAGACGAGTCACTGGATTGTCCTGACTAGATGCGTGCAAGATAGGCTCCGACAGGCCGACTGATCACTCCAGGGCCTCCGTCTAGAGTCAACTGGGCTAGCTCGGTATCGATTAAGGTTCACTACATAATATCTACGAAGCTTGGCCTCAGAGTATCTGACCCATGGTCCCGGTTCTGGACCGTTGGCGTGCGATCTACGTAATGGGGGCACGCACCTTGTGGGCCTATCTAGCCGTGCGATCTCCCGGCATCCATACCCGCAACAACGGTTTAGGGCTCGTAAGGCGCCCTCTAGCATCGTGCTGCTTGCCTCTTCAAGCTGTAGCTCTAGATAGCTACGTGACCGGTACGAAGCTCCCTAGATGCTAAGTTTTCTCCTAGGTCGATAGGTGATGTCGCCGTCGCGGGGCTAGAAGGGGCGATTGCTCGGAAGCTCTCCTCTCCATGAAATCCTATTCGGCCGTGTAGCTTTTCTATCCGCATGTCCACGAATACCTAGGAACATGTGGATTTAGGTGTTGGAGACATATGTCCGCCAACCCAATTGTCATTGGGATACAACGTTTAGCAGACGTGACACGTGTCGAAGTACGCGCGGTGTGAACATGTGAGTCCGCGAAATTTGCGCGCACGTATTCGTGTTGTGACTCGCGCTGGATGGCGAAATCGCGCTCTCGCGCTCAGTTCTATATCATCATCGTATGTTATTTGCCCCCAAGGGTTTGCTGGTCAGATCAAAATATTTGGATCATAATGCATCCCGAATCCCCTATGAATACACAGCTACTCCCCGGAATCTGTGATGTCTTGTTCATGTCAACTTTGCTTCATTGTAGGCTGACAAATCCCCACGCTTCGCTCATAGACGTTTCATAGCCTATTCTTCAATATATATGTACCGTAGTATTTCCTATATTCTGAGAAACGTAACCGCCTTCGCGGGAGCACGTCATCTGTAAATCTCCCCTTTTCTGGATTTTCAGGTAAAGCATGTCATGAAACGATACATGTGATCTCCCGTCACTTCCGATTTCTTCTGACACCACTACCTAAACATGCCCTCCATACGTTTCATTCTTCGGAAGTTGCATTGTCGTTCTTATATATTACATTGACAAGGCAAATTCTCTCTATTTTTTACCCACCAGATATAGGTCGCGACGTAGGCCTAGTCGCCTCTATCGACCCATGCGATGGTGGTGACTTAGGCGTCGAGTCTACTTGTATCTAATTTTCACCCAATTGATATCATATAACGCTGTGGTATGCCTGGAAGTAGCTCAAAGCGAGCCGTAATTCGCTATCGTTAAATTTGAATGGCTAGCATATAATCAAGAAGTCTACGCCCATAGTCAACGTTGTAACCATTCCCCAAGTCTTGCTCGAAAAGGCGATGGAGAATACGAAGTCGATCGTGGGTTCCACTGTCGAAAAATGCTACAGCTGAATGCAAAATGACCTCTCCTACACATCCAGCTAGTAGCCAGCCGGGCGTTCCTCTCTCTCTAGTGCTACAAGAGAGCACAGTCACCGAGACGGAGAGTCTGACGGTCATGATACAAGCGATGATAATATCGAGTGTCAATGGAACTCCTTATTCAATGCACTCGTCCGCCTATCCGGAAGTCCAACTGAACAAACCTAAATTACTCAGTATCAATAGCACGGAAATATTCCCCCCAATAGAGTCCTGAGGGTACCAAAACGCAAACATGAAAAGCAAATAAGGCAGGGTCAGGAAAAGAGACTCTGAATGAGCAGGCTGCGTCTTATCGGTAGCTACCATGCATACGATACTAATCAACAAAGTAGACAAGTGTAGTGAACTTAGTGTTTCCGATCTACATACCGTCTTCAATCTTTTCATGCGAGATCGAAGCCTGGTGCTGAGGTTGTAGCTATCGTGGTGGATTCAAATCGTTCGATGTTATTCTGGATTGAGGTAATGGTAGCGAGCGGGAACGACAAATAAACACCTCCCCTTCATTCTCTCCTTCATATCTTTCCCCTGCTGCCGTTAGATCCTCGACCGGCAATATCTTTTCAGATAAGTTCATATAGGTTAAGGCCGTACATGTCCGCGCACACCGGATCAAGGGCAGATCAATTCAGCTAGATCAGATATGCGTGTACCCGACCGACTTTAAACTGTGGTCTGTCGTACTACGTACGCAGCCGAATACATGTCTCTGCATAAGCTCGCCGAGGCGCCCCATTCGCGCTGAAATTAGTCCTATGAAATATCAAAGCTCTTATAATGAACGGTAGGGAGCCGAGCTCGGTGTTGCCCGGCCTGCTACAATCATACCAGTTAAAGACACGAAAAAGATGACATTATTGAGGTTATTGATGTCCAAGCCCAATCTGCTAGGGCAAAGGCATTTGATTTTACAATTATTGTATTTGAATACATAGCTTTAGAAGTTTGATCAAATAGATCATCCGGTCATATAAGCAAACGGCTTTGAGACCTGCTCCGAGGCATCTTCTTACAGAGAAGCCAAGCCCAAGCTACTGCCATATAAACTAATGAAATAGGGGTTTTCTGCTTCAACTTACCTAGTACGGTAACACAGCATCTATAACGGTATGGTCACCATCGCCATGAGTATATGCTGATTGGTTGGTAGACCTTGCGGCTCATTAGCGAGCGTTGTGTGTCGCCGGTCCGACGGCAATTGTGAGGCTTTAGAATACTTAGACTCATCAACTTTGCCATGGCGCTGAGCATTATATCATCGGTCTGGCAATAGCCATCATTTCCATCTACGACATTCCATGGCGCATATTACCTCACAAATCATGACCGGACTTTGCTTATACAGTTTTTCAGCTGATATCGATCGCGCTCATAGATAGGGGCTACTAGGTATAGGCTATTAGATGTACCTTTTCCCCCTGAGCTTCAACGTCACGATCTGGTCTCTTCTTGACGTATCCTACCGCCGATCGTCTAACAGCGGCTCCTTGCTCTCCTTTCCCCTCATTGTCATACATCGGTGTTGCCATTCGTAATCCAGTCTACCGGCAGATACCGTCCGGCGATCTCGACTTGAATAGAAGCTGTGACAAATACCTAACGAACCCACCGATAGATAGCAGGAAGACTGTACAGTATTATATATATAAAGAGCTTTCGTCTTCATAGAGATCTCAATTCTTCTTTTTCTTTCTTATAGCTGTTTGAGTCAGGAAAAGTTATACGCAACTCGAAGCAGTTCTCTACTTCCAAGTCTTTTGCACAGAACCCTCTTGTCACATTCTCCCAGAAAAAATTGGGCACTGACCTTCAATTCCTGTCAAGAAAACGTACACAGGGTCGACGGACAACGGAACGGCTTTCTCTAGGACTCCACTTTTCAAGATGACTGAGTACGTGCATCAGACCTAGATTACTTAGAACTAGCTTACTCACTGTCGTTTTGAACAGTACGTCGTACACGATACATTTAGCCATCGAGCAGCCATCGTCGGAAACATTCATCCCAGCTGAAAAAGTCGTCTGGTCGTGGAGCGGGTCTGGTAGCTCAGATGGATGGATTTCTCCCGACAACTCCGACCACACACTCGTCATGAAAAATAGTGGGACATCGGGCGCGCTGATTCTACAGTCGACTCATGGCGAGCGTGTCTTCGTGGTTGTTGGCGTACACAACTTCGCCCGCTGGTGCGATATCGTGACGAGCATCCCACCTATACAGTCGGCGGGCCAGGTTCTCGCCATGTATTACAACAATGGGGAGAAGGAACCGATAAAGCTGAAGAACTGGTCGGAGCATAGTGTGCGCAGTGCGGCAGGGACTAATTTCCGAATCCAGTTCGAGGTTGCGGAAGGCTATCGGCTCACAGCCAAGTTCTCTATCAGCTAAAACGAGCGCACACTCAAGCTATCTCGATTTATGCAATCACGAGTATCCTAGGCGGACGCGGGAGAATACGGTTCGCTATATCCGGTGAAGCTTGTGAGAAAACTCCAAAGTCGAGGTTATCAGGGTTGGTGATAATTTTTCAAGTCAATGGTGTTAATGCCCGTGGCATATCCCTGAAGTCTGTAGCGGATATTATGGTAGTATCTAAGCAACACAATCGTTTGGAGTAAATCACGGATATAGCCTTGATCACGATTGATAACAGGGGCTGTACCATGATAGTGCCGCGTTACATACGTGGCAGGATTTGGAGTAATTGAATGAACTAGTGAATCCTACAGGCTCACGGTCGCGTTTGATGTTCGGGCAGCTACTAATTGGTTGATATCCAACGCCACAGCAGCATGCTAGAAAATAGCCCCTTTATCTATGATTAGATTCTTCCCGTGGAGGCTATCAAAGATTGGATCCATTACGTAGTACGCTTTGACTATCGCCTACTTCATTCATAGGCACGATCACCTATCGATCCCAAATATTATAGGCTAGCCGTAGAACACCGTGGCATATAGTTCGGTGTAGAAACAACATTATTATCCTTTATATCTCCTCCCTGCACGACAGGGTAATAACGAGAACAAGAGGCAATACCTACCGGCGCAGATATGTACCCTCTCGGAAAGGGGCCAGTGATTCCGGTAGACAAGCCCCGGAGCGGCGAAGGTACGGACCAGGAAGAACCAACGATCACCACCAACTCCTCATCATCACCGCCATCATCGCAACGGCCAATCCAGACGCTAAGATACGACCCTGAATACGCACAATGGCAAGCACCATTCGGGGACAAAGTCCGGGTACCGCTATGTTCAACCCCTCTAGAGCTCCGGCACTACGCCAACACATTCATGCGCGCAGTCTGGGCAATGCTCCCAGCCCAACCCAGCATCACTCAGATGCGGTACACATGCCACTCATACGACGGGGTCGAAATTGAGATCACGCGGTTCGCAACCGCAGAACAGATGGACAGCCACTGGACACCGCAACCAGCCGTGCTATACCTGCACGGCGGCGGCATGGTAGCCGTGACAGTGGAGATCTTCGCGCCGCAACTCGCGAAGCTCGCCGCCGAGTCCGGCATCCAGATCTTCGCCGTGGACTACCGGCGCGCGCCGGAACACCCGGATCCCACGCCAGTAAATGATTGCTACGCGGCGCTGCAGTGGCTCTCTACGCATAGCGCTGAGCTCGGCGTTGATTCGGCACGTCTAGGCCTCATGGGCGACAGCGCGGGTGGCGGTCTAGCAGCAGGCACCGCGCTTCTGGCGCGCGATCGTGACTTGGAGCCTCCGGTCAAGAAGCAGATCCTCGTGTACCCGATGCTAGACGACCGGCGCATCTTCGCGTTGCCCCGCACGAGTCCGCTAATCGAGCTTGCGACGTTCCCGCTTTCCGTCGCGGTGATGTGCTGGGAGGCGTACGTGGGGAAGGGGAAAGCGGGAAAGCCCGATGCGGATGTGAGTCCGTACGCAGCGCCGGGGCGCGAGGAAGATTTGCGAGGACTGCCGAGTACGTATATTGATGTAGGCGGGTTAGACCTGTTTAGAGATGAGTGCGCGACTTTCGCGGTGAGGTTAGCGGCTGCGGACGTCGAGACGGAGTTTCACTTGTTTCCAGGGGTGCCCCATGCTTTTGAGGCGGCTAGCAATATCGGTATCACGAAGAGAGCTATCGAGGGACGGATACGATGGATGAGGGATCTATGATCAATGAGATGGGATTTATTCAAGTGAGATTGCTATGCTGTTCAGAAATTGATGGGGGATCAGGCGCCTTCGATGTTGCATTTCAGACGACGATAATGTTTGCGGCGGAGAAAATTTTGCAGTCTCCGAATTGAGTCACGCTCAGTGCTCTCAGTATTAGCACTTCAACAAAACCACGATTTCGAGGCATAGAAACCTTACAGCTAGATCGTGAATTTACTTATATATAATAGCTTCAATCAAACGTACGTTGAACATGCTTTCAGTGTGAACCTATGCCAGACAAGTGCGAACCCTCTCAAAGCAAACATGAGCTCCAAAAAATTGATAGTAGGTATTGCTTCATCATAGAGCAAAATTATTTACAAGAGAAACTTCGAGGGTAAAAAATAAATAAGAGATAATATTTTCATGCTAATGAGAAAAAAAGAAAAAGTCGAAAAAAATAGGGGTTGCAAATCTCAGTGTTCTGAGAAACATCAGGAATTGAGCCCGATGCGGGGGTCGAACCTTGGGTGGATGTTAGCTTGAAATTCGGTGTGGAAAGAGCAAAGTATTGCAACTTACCCGCAACCTTGAGATTAAGAGTCTCACGCTCTACCGATTGAGCTAACCGGGCGATGAAAGTGCGCCGCTTTTTGTACCCTATAACCCAGTCACGCGCTGTGCGATTTGAGTGGCGGATAAACGCCGGCTCCTGCAGTAAACCGAACGAGATAGGCAGCTAGATACTGCACTAGGTGACTCACTAGTTCACTGAAAACAGCAAATATTCGAACTATCTTATGAAATTACTGGTATAGCTTGGGATATTTATAAGGCCATAAAACGGTCCACCAACAAGAAAGCCGCAATAGAAATTGTTACCAAAGAACCGCCCAGCTAAGATATAGGGTGGCATTTAGGTGTTATGTTAAAACGTCGCCAATATTCGGACACGACGAGACAATAGAGTGACTTCTACAATTTGGTCAAGAGAAAATGAACCAATGGTACGTCGGGGTAAAGTTAGGATTAGAATATCCTAGGTAAACAATATGTTATATCGAACGAATCGTTTCCTAGCTAAGATTGCTTCAGCTAGGGAGGAAAGATAGACTATAGTGAGCTGTGCAATATTCGGGTGAATGAGATATCACTTTGATCATCGTAACCGTGTATACGTAGAGAAATCCCCTAGCAGTATTTAGGTATATACGAAGCGTGCATATCCAAGTCAAACTTATCGTGCCTACTATACCGGTATTAATACCGTGCTGGCAGGATATAGGGGGCTTTCGTTAGTCTCCAACTTAAGGGGATGAGATATATGCTTGAAATATGGTTTTAACCCAATAGCAGCCTGAAATTTTATATTACATAACTGACATATCTATCTCATTATATACTATGAGTGACTGTGTTCTTTGTGTTCCTTAGCTCTATATGTTCGCTCTTGTATCGTCTTAGGGTTCATTGAGTACTAGGCATGACTCTCTTTTCTTTTATAACTCAAAGATACCACGTTGGTATAGAGAGGCGTTATTGATTGTAGACTCTCAAGTATTGTAGTAGAAAAGTCGGTAAATTACGGCTTATTGGAATAGGGAGCTAGTTGGTAACATTGAAATAGATAGGGACTTACTGTTATAGTGGCAAGATCATGGCCCTAACAGAATGTCGCTGAGATGAACTATTAGAAGAGAAATCGAGGTTCAGGAGGAAAGACCGGGTTTCCTGTAAGTTATGTGGTTAAATATTGGTTTATTGATGAACGGAGCTCGGGGCGATCAACCGAATGGCTTTGACGTTGTTTTGGATTAAGGGGTATCGTAGTATTTTTCTCTTCATATGTAATCAAACTCGAAGCCACAAAAGTCAGGGCAGTCATATCTTGTTCTATTTATCGATGCATTTACTCAAATAGCCGCGGCAGGCCTAGATATCCGCTTTCCAGGTAGTGGTACTACTAAAGACGTTGTTTTCTTCCTAGTAGACAACCTCGCTAAGTATGGTAGAGACAGGATCCCCTGGATTTACTGAAAAGCGTCGGTGATAGCCGATGTGTATAAGGAATCGGAATCTATTGGCTTATTATCTAGCTGTTTGATCACTGGCATTATATGTTCCCAAATTCCGAGCAGTGTACCTCATAAGCACATCACTTGTCTAATGGAACAACCTCCTTCCCAACCTCTTGCAGAGCCTTCACGAGCCCCTCAACCGTACTCCTCAACGTCTGGCAGTTAACCACGACCCGGAAGAAACTGCCCTTCTCCCCTGGCGCATAATCCACCATGAAACCCCTGGGGACCAACTTCTCAACCATATCCCTCGTCCGCCTTGTGTTCTCCTCCTTGTCGCTAGGCAGGACACCTCCTGGCGCGTAATAGAAGCACACCTGCAGACACGGCGGCGGGTTGCTAGACAGTAGGACGAAGTCATCTGACTCCTGTACTAGTGTCGCAAGGTACGCCGCCGTAGCGAACGCACCATCAACCCGGTTCGCAAACCCCTGAGCCCCGTAGTAAATCCAGGCTAGCGCCAAATTCAGGGAGTCGCCGCGGCGTCCACACTGCAGCGTCAGATCCGCAAGGTCCCAGACCTCGGCATCTTCATCCTCGTCTCCTTTATCGTGGAACAAATACCCGGCGCGTAGCGTATTGGCCCTCTGGAACACGGAGACGTCGTTGGTGAGCAGGAACGAGCACGGGATCGGTACGTTGAGCATCTTGTGCGGGTTGACGGTGAGCGAGTTCGCGTGCTGCGACCCGGCGAGCTTGTGCTTCTGCGAAGGCGAGAAGATCGCGGGGCCGCCCCACGACCCGTCGATGTGCAGCCATACCCCGAATTCCTGGCAGATCGGCGCGATGGCGGCGAATGGATCGTAAGACCCCCAGACGGTGGTGCCGGCCGTCGCATTAACGTATAACGGTGTCTTGCCTTCCTCCTTGGCGTTGAGGATGGCGGCGCGTAGAGCGGAGGGTACCATCTGCCCTGCTGAGTCAACTGCAACCTTGACTACGCTGTCGGAACCCATACCGCATGCTACGGCGGCCTTCTCTACCGAGTAGTGCCCATGTTCGCTAGTGAAAAGAGCGAAGCGGTGCCCTGCGTTACCGGCTGTCTTGGTCTCAGGGAATAGGGTGTTTCGGGCGATCACGAGTGAGGTCAGGTTCGAGGCGCTGCCACCTTGACAGGTGACTCCACCCGCCCTTGGACCCGTGAATCCGAAGAGATTAGCTAGTCTCCGTGCTGTTGTCTTCTCGATGACTGTGAGTGCGGGCGAGGTTTTGTAGACGTGTACCTGTGTCATGTTAGAAGTTGAGAGGGATGACGAAGCGAGGAGTCTTACATTGGTGTTTAATACTGTCAAAACCAGGTCAGATATTACGCCAACCTAGAGATCCAGCTGTGTAAGTGAGTAGTCTAAATAGTCGAACATGGTAATTGTAATGACAAGAAAGTGACTTACTGGGTTGATACTGGAGTACAGCTTATCCAAGAACCCCTGGTCCCATGTATTCACGCTGTATCGTAATATGGTTTGGATGATATCTAGTAATCCTTCTTTCCCTACGCCGTCCTCGGGTAGTGCTATAGCTAGCTTCTTTACAAGTTCGTCTGGTTCATGCGAGTCTACTAAAACGTTTCGACCTTGCACTCCTTTTTGAGCCTCCCCAGGTACTTGACCACTGGCCCGAACCGGGACAGCATTATCCGCATCACGTATGAATGGGATGACGAGAGACTTCACAGCGTCAATCAACTAGAATTGAGTTAGCTATACAAATTAGCGAATGGGTGGTGGTTTCTTAGTATCTGGCAAGTGTGGAATTTTAACTTACGTCTTCTACCTCATCTGCCCTATTTAACCCGGGGTCGCCGTTTTTCACCTGTCCGTTAACTTTGGTATTAGAAGGCATATTAATCGTCTATATCTAGAAAAATATATTATAGTATAGGAAAATTGATATTAGAAGATATAGAAATAGGTCTCGATATCTTGAATACTTAGATACTTCGCGGATTCCGGACTTCCTTTTCTGTTACATGTGAGATGCCCATGATTAATTGCCGAGACCCCACTGTCTGGGTTTTCTAGACCAATATTTAACGGAGGAGATCGCGTGCTTCGCCTAGCTTTTAGTGTAATGACCTAATAGGGAATTCGCGAAAGATAGATGTTCGAAGTATTGATTCCGCGAAAGAGACTGCTTACTCCTCTCTACTATATGGCCGACCTACTAGAAATTGGCATATCCTTATCGAGAGGTATAGGAAATTTAAATAACTGACTGGGTATGATTCCGCGGCGCAAATCACTGTCCTCACTTATAATATCAAGTCGCAAGCTGTGTCCTGTTGCCGACAATTATTTTAATAGGCCCATGATGCAGTAAAATCAATCTCATCCTAACTCGTACAGATGCCATGATTCCCGGAGGTCGCCATCGACCCAAGCTCACGCCGTATGACTGACTGACCCTGCTGTACTTTTTACGCCTGAGGAAAAAAGGTATCGTTCAAACCGTCTATCCGTCGCAATCATGTTCTCGTAGTAGCGCACAACTTAATCGACTCGCTTCTTGGCGTCGGCAACATCTCCTCCGTTGTGCTCAGTTGTCTTTCCATTACTAGTTCCTATATCCTCCTCGCCTTCGTCCTCGTCCCATGCGTCTACCGCATTCTCGTCCCAGTTGTCCACTTCATCTTCTAGTGTAGTAGACCGCTCGTTCCCAGCCGCCGACATAACTCCTTCTTCTTGGGATCCGACGCTCTCGCCGAGCTCGAGGTCTTCCGCATCTTCGCCAGGGACTGCGTTGTACTGTCTGCGCTGTCGTTTCCTCTCTAGCATCCTTAGATGGTACCACGAGCACAGACCAAGAGCTATTAAGCTGCCGACAATATTGGCGACAATGTCGTAGGGGTCGAATTCTCGGCCGTTAGGCAGGAAGCCTTGGAGAAACTCGGAGCCGATTCCGAGGCATAGTGTACACACAACGACGGTAAGGTTAAGGGTGCGACGACGGTTCGTATCGAGGATCCAGTAGAAGGCGACGGTGAGGAGGAAGAAGGTTACGAGGTGGAGGACTTTGTCGTTGACGATGGTGTCGAGTTGAAGGGAGGAGAGCCCTGCGTAGCCTGCGATGAGGCATAGCAGGAAGAAAACCCCTGTAGATGTATCTGTTAGTGTATGATCCTTTGAAATCATAGGTGACGTAAAACTGAAGCGACTCTTGAGGATACAGATGCTATTGTAAGGATAGGGAGCTTGGAAGAAGCTGTTGGGCTCCTGAATAGGGTACCACAGCGACAAAGGTAATGAAACATCGGGAACGAACCTGCAAAGGGTAGACGAATGCGCATATTCGAGTGGATGATCTATGTTTACACTGCAGTATTGTGCATGGACATGATCCCAAGCGACGATTATGTCTTGAAATTCTCGTCGATCAGGAGATAATGGAAATTTAGGTGTCGGCGAGAAATATGTTCAGGACGCCGGGGTGAGCTTCATTTCCTTTCTGGTGATAGAAACAGAAGCAGACGACGGACCTTGCGGACACCCAGGCTACTGCTGCTTGCTGCTGCTACCCAGCACGCCGGCTCCACCCTTTTGTTTCGTCACTTTGAACCCTTAGGCTGCAGAAAAAGGAGCAATTTAATTGGCTGCGCACGGACATGAGCTTAATTACCTAAGCTATACAGCACCTGGCATTATGTAACCCACCTTATTATCTGCAGCTGGCCGCCTGAGCTGCACAAGGTTCGCTGGGGCTCATGGGGCTCATGGGTTGGAAACTTTTGAACTTTTCCCCACTAGCCACTTTATCAGATCAATTGATCAGGTACTCTCTCCACCATGTGACGTCGTGGCCTCGGGACATGCAGGTCTAGTTGGAAAATATTTAATATGATAGATCTTATTATGATTGATGCTATGATATTGGAGTACTTCTAAGTTTCTGTAGAATTCGTGGAGGCTAAGTAAGTTTCCTTGCGATGTTACTCCTAAATATTACCACATTGATTTTTTACCTTCAAGATTTATCATCCTTCAGGCCTTGTGGCTGTGCTCCAGCTAGAATTATTAGAGCCGTGGCTATTTGAACTCAGTGCTCAGATTGACGCTGCTGTGTGCTATTGACAGCATCACGTGACACTACAAGTATGGTTACAGTCAAGTTGGAAATCATTCGATTGGGGAGTTGGCGCCAGACCACTTGCGGGGGCGGCTCTAGCCACATGTACTTCTTTCTATCCGTAAGGTTAAAGCAGGTACGGAATAAAAGAATCAATACTAAGGGACGAACTTTCACAAAGATCCATAAACAATAAAATAAGCGAACAAATCATAAAGGTATGCGTGGTAAAGCATGATTAGTGAAAGTGAAAATTTTTGACATAAAGTATTGGCATTTATGGTTCTATTAAATACTGTCCACGGGTAACATTCAATGTTGGTTGCCATCATTGATAGTACTATTATTCGACAATTAGGTGTTTAAATGTACCCGTAGCAAATAGGCAACGCGTAGTGGAATCAGACGTGAGAGGGAGATAATCTCCATTGGAGACATCAGAAATAGGCAAGTCCACGGGTACTGAATTAGGGGCTTCCTATAAAGGACGTATAAAAACCAGACCAATCATAACGAATGATTGTAGTTGCTCTCAGCGTGAGTTTGGAGCTAAACCCACTATAATTAGGAAAGCCTTAAGGACTTTATTAAAGTTTTCTGGGTAATAAGCAGGTACTAAGGTACTAAGTAACCACAGTACCAGTACAGAATAGTACGGCAGTACCTCTCGAGCCATAGCGCTAGGATCCGCTCAAAACCTCACTTCACTGAACCTCACCCTTTGATCATACGCGAAATCGCCTTGACACGACCCATCGAGGCATCACCATTCTTATCAATTTTACTTGCAAAATTTTCAAGGCCATCTAATTCGATGTCGCTCGTTCTTCCAGTGTCAATTTAGGAACCTCGGACGCCTTGTTCCTCCATCGACGCGATCGTCATTTCTTCCCGTATGGCTCCCGCCACCAGTCCATCTCTCTAACACGCCCGCAAGGCCATCATGTCTGTCATGAATGGCCAGCACGTCTGGCCACCGCCGCAACAACATCATGTTGTAGGCAAACGTCCCTTTCGCCATTCTGACGATGCTGCCCCTCGATCTAATGATGTTATGGATACTTCCGCCGCGTCGATGCCTGAGGCATCAGATATCGACGAAGACCGCGTGCGATCCCACTTTACTGAATTATATCATCGGAGTGAAGCCAAGATTGCGCAGATGTTCGCTCCCGATGGTTCCATCAACCGCGACGCCATAGAATCCTGGAGGCGACCCCTCAGTTCCTCCGCAAACCTCCCCCCGACTACCGATCATGCTGCCATCCAAGAACGTCCCGCCAAGAGAGTTAAGCGGGTCATCGATGAAGATGACTATGGCGACGACGATGATGATGAAGATGATGACGACGAAGGAAGTACATCAAACTTAGCTCATATATCCTCCCTAAAATCTAAAGTCGCCTCTGCCGCTGCCGCCGTCGCTTCGAAAGCCCTCCCGTCTCCCTCTAAATCTGGAAGCTCCCCTATCGCGTCCGCCGCGTCGCCCGACAAGCTATATGAGAAGGCGAAGGAAGATGGCTCGCAAGGATCACAAGGATCGCAAGCGCAAGCTAGCAATTCCGAAAACGCGCGCAAGCAGCTGGAAGAGGCGCGAAAAGATACCGAGGAAGCTGCCAAGCGCAGTTTCCATACTATATTTTATACACTAGAGAATGATCGGGCAGCTATGTTAGAGCAGCAACAGCTCGAGGAGTCTGAGAAACAACTTCAGGCTGAGATGGATAAAAATACTAGTAACAATGCGAATGGGGGCACATCTGGAGATCACCACGGGTCGCTTAGCAGCGCAAACCTGGGCGCGTCCAGTCTCACCCTAAAACATCTTATTGCGCGCATAGATATGAAGCGCGATATGGTGCGCGCGTCCGATGCTGAGTTGCGCTCCCTTATGAACGAAGTTCGCAAAAATAGGAGCAAGTGGGCCAGTGAAGAGAACGTCAACCAGGAGGAGCTTTACGAGGCTCTCGAAAAGGTGTTAACGGAACTCAAGGCGCATACCGAATACTCGACGCCATTCCTTCAAAGAGTGAACAAGAAAGATGCCCCTGATTATTATAACTGTAAGTTTCGCAACCATTTAACCTCAAGTACGCTGACTTA
Organism: Hypomontagnella monticulosa; assembly: GCA_902825475.1. Taxonomy (NCBI): domain Eukaryota; kingdom Fungi; phylum Ascomycota; class Sordariomycetes; order Xylariales; family Hypoxylaceae; genus Hypomontagnella; species Hypomontagnella monticulosa. Next base: position 2,210,340 of record CADEBF010000008.1, read on the forward strand.
CCCTACCGAAGTCATCAAACAGCCCATGGATCTCGGAAGCATGACCAAGAAACTCAAGTCGTTGACTTACAAGTCTAAGGCGGATTTCGTCACAGACCTTAATTTAATATGGGATAATTGTTTACGGTACAACCAGGACATGAATCACCCCTTACGGCGTATGGCCAACGGCATGCGCAAGGAAGCGGAAAAGCTCATTCCCTTGATTCCTGATCTCGTCATCCGCCCTCGTGCCGAAGTCGAAGCCGAGGAGAGACGTAAACAGAACGGAGGTGACGACGATGGTGGCGACGATTCAGATGACGAGCCGATAATGTCGTCTCGCGGCCGAATCGCCGGCGGAGCCAAGGGGACCAAGTCGAGAAAAACCCATTCTGACCAGAAAGAAGGGACACCCAATATGGATCAGAAACCGATGCTGCAGCTCAACGGATTACTCGCAAAGGCTCATCGAGAGGGCTCCGAACTTGATGGAAGCAACGGTTTCGCGACGCCGCTTCTCGGAGGCTCTATGACACCTAGTGGACTGAACGGTCACTCAGGCATGGGAAGCAACGTAGATGCGATGGACATTGACGGCCCCGAGCTAAATGGTATGGCTTTGGGACAAGCGCTAAACGAAGCCGCCCAGCAAGCCTTCGAGGACGAAGAGTACAAAATCTGGAAACAAGTGACCAAGAAAGACCGTGCTCTGATCACGAAGGGGCGATTTCAGCTTTTCAATAATAAAAAGTTGAATATCGATGAGCCTGCGTTACTCAGAACCAAGGCCGGCATGCGCCGATATTTGCGCGGCCGGCAACAGGCAGAAGCAATGGGCTTGGCTGGTAACACAGAGGATTCGTCAGCCGCGACTAACACGGAAGCTAAGGCAACCGAGACTCTCGCTGAAGGCATGGAGGAAGACGAGGACAAAGTCATTCCCGATTACTACGAAATCCAGAGCATCGTTCCTGATATTCCTCCGAGGTTGCAATGGATTGAGGATAGCGAGGGCCAAGTCATTAATCAGCATGAAGAATTTCTTCGAACCCTGCCGCCGGGTTATTTCACTGCGCCAAAAAGTAGTCTCACTCAGAAATTTGACGCCAATCTTCGACAGATGCAGGAAACGAGAAAGGTGTGCTCTAAGATCGGAGTAATAAAGCAGATGCAACTGCAAACTCAGGTATGGTTTCAATGTCTCATACGCAGCTAGATCTGACTGACGTTCCTATTAGGTGTACGCGAATCAATTTCCCAAGTATAACCCTGAGCCGTTTCTTGAAGCCGACGCTGAGCCGCATGTTACGTGTGGCGACAATATCGTCATGGCACCCGAGGTTTGCAGAGCAGGCCTCCACCGATCTGTCGCTAAGATCTTTTATCATGCGGGCTTCGAAGAGCTCCAGCCATCTGCGATGGATACAATTACTGATATTGCTGCTGATTACTTTGGCAAACTGGTGCAAACCTTCAATTCGTACACCGAGATTGAAATGAAGGATCCTTCCCCTGAACACCTCCAACGTGGGTTCAAGGCCCAACCTCGTTTCAACGACGAAGAGGCTTTACTACACACCCTCTCCGAGAACGGGTACTCAATCGAGTCACTAGAGAGCTACGCCAAGGACGAAGTCGAGAGGCTCGGTCATAAGTTAAGCGGCATCCATGAGCGCATGAAATCTCACTTGGGTGATCTCCTTCGTCCTGCTGTGGTGGATGCAAACCAAGACGGAGCAGCCGCGTTCGACGATGGAAGCGAACAGTTTATCGGGGGCGACTTCGCCGAGGAGCTCGGCGAAGATTTCTTCGGCTTCAAGGAACTCGGTCTTGCTGGAGAGATGGGTGGCATGCTTTCCGTTCCTCTCCATCTTCTACAATCGCGAGTACGCAGCCAGTACCAGGTACAGAACCCGACGCAAGGGCCTTCCGACGCGGTTCTATTTGATGAGCTTGCAGCCCCTGAACCGGTTACGAAGGAGAATATCCAAGAGCAGATCGGACTTGTTAAGAACTTCTTCCTCGCTAAGCTGCACGCTAATGGCGACTCACCTTTGGTGGAAGATGAAGACCTGCCTGTCAAACAGCGACGGCCCCGACCTCGACTTGGTGCTACCGGTAAGATCGTTTCGCCGCAGAAGCGACCTCCCAAGGAGCAGAATGCCATCAACAAGAAGAAAAAGAAAATGGAGGCTCAGGCAGCTGAGGCAAGCAAGGCCGCGAACACCAGCCCCGAGAAAGGCGGAGGTAAGAAGGCAAAAGCTACGCCCATGGCAAACGGAACCGGTCCTGCGAATGGTACTTCTTTGCCTGTTGCTCCTCCTATGGAACGTGTCGAGAGCACACAAAGTCAAGGCAATAACAGCCAGACAGACAAGGACGACACTGGTATGATGAGCCCGGAGAGTATGGAGCGTTAGTGTACCATTCTCAACGGATACTCTGACGCCTATTCCGCCATCTCTTTTTCGCGTACAGTGTTTGATTAATTCCTACTACTACTATTTTATACCCTCTTCGGCGGGAGGTCGGTTCATTTCTATTTCGTTTCCTCTAGACCAGCCGGCGAGCACCCAGGGAAGAGGTGTGCGGCGTACCAAAGTGCATAGGGGCGTTTTGTTGATGGGATGGTCTGTTTGCCCATGAATATTCCACCACCATTCCATAAGTGGACAAGGCATTGCTTCGTTACTTTTTCATTGTTTGGTTCCTCTTTGTTGTTGTTTTTTTCTGCTAATGATATTTGTTGGCACGAGTTGCATATAACTGGATGGACGGATGGACACGATGACTTGAGGAGATGAATAGGACGGCATATGGATGAGTTCACCACACCACACGCACACGCATATTGAGGATCGATGGAGAGAGGATGCACCTCGAAGATGCTCACCCCCAGGCCTATGCCATGTACATACCTACCCCGTAGTCAACCCCCTTGTTGGAACACTCATACTCACGCTCCGCCCTTTTCACTCCGCCTTCATGGATATAGCAGCACGAGATACGTGTATTACACAGAATCCAACAGTGTTCTCCCAATATTGACTTCAGCCGTGCCCCGTGATATGTTGCTGTGATGAGTGATATGGTTTTATAGTAGACATTCTCATCTGGTTCAATGAGTCGTAAGCCAGGCAGAGCTTGCCTACGTAACCCTCGTAACACCACATTCGAAGCAATCTACGTATGTACTCTCATTTTTTGAAGTTTTTCCTCGATAAACCAATAGAATTCTGAATTTCGAGGGTCGGTCGATGCCAAGTACATAATGATGTAACACCTATGCTGTCAACCGGCTTGGCTCAAACATTACGGATACGCACGTATCGAAGCCACGTTCAAATTTCTCCCTTTTCTCGACCCTAGATGAGCAGGCCCCGACAATTGTCTTTCCTGGATTCCTATCCCTTTCACTTAATTTCTTTAGATATCAAGCGTCTAGATCATCCACACGGCCTCCCCAACGTATCGTACGGTATTTCTACCTATGTCATAGACCTTTGGTATATAACAGGCATTACCTCTCAACTCAAGGCTCGACCTCCGCCCGCCGTCCCCAGTGCGCCCTCCTCCTGGCAGCCCTCGCAAACTCTCTCAGCCCACTCACAGCAGTACCAGCTTTAGAGCCACGTACGAACGCCTGGTCGATCTCACCAAGACTCAAGCCGCGCGTCTCAGGCATGAAGACAGCGCACACCGCCGCGGTGAGCAAGGCACAGCCCCCGAACAGAAAGTACGCTCCGTAGCTCGTCTTCGCAAGCAACGTCGGCGTCACTAGCGCGACCAGGAAATTCGACAGCCAGTTACTCCCGTGCGCGATACTCGTTGCGCTGGCCCGCGTCCGCTGCGGCTGGATCTCCGCCGCGTACACCTTGACTCCGACCGCCCACGTCACGCAGTAGATCACCGCGAACACGTAGATGCTCGCGATGACGACCCAGCGCCCAGCTCCTTCGCCCGCGTGCACGGCGTCGCCTGCGTACAGCGAGCCCATTAGGAACATCGTCCCTGCCATCCCGACTCCGCCGAGAATCGTGTTGGGTCGCCGTCCCCAGCGGTCCGCGAAGAGCGTTGCTGGGATGGTGACCGCGAAGATTACGATGGCGGAGACGCCCGACGCGAGGAAGGTCGATTGTGTGGATGAGAGGCCGGCTTGTTGGAAGAGGAGGGGGGCGTACTAGGGTGTTTGTTTAGCTCGGCTTAGCTCAGGAAGGGAAGCAGGATAGCGGAACCTGAATGGGGAGTGGTGAACTTACGTAAAGAACGCCGTCAATACCGCTGAGCTGCTGCATGCCCATGAGGAATACAGCCAGGAAGAGGCGGGGCCGGGCGTCGGACGAGAACACGTCGAGCATCTTCGCCTTCTTCGACTTCGGGACGGCAATAGTGGTGGACGTGATGTATGCGGCGTTAGTACCGCCACTGGCATCCGGGATGGCCGTCTCGACCACCGCCGCGTCGTACTGGTCGAGGATTTTCTCCCGGTCCGCAGCCGGGACATCCAGCTTCTCCCACGCGGCGGCAGCTTCCTGCGTCCTCCCGCGCAGGGTAAGCCAGCGCGGGGAGGCGGGCAGCCAGAGGAGCATAGACGCGGAAAAGACGAATGAGTAGCCTGCCAGCAGCACGAACGGCAGACGCCACGAGAACGACGACTGAATGTTGGCGGTCCCGTAGCAGGTGAAGAATCCGGTCATCAAGCCGAACGTGGTTATAAGTTGCGGCCCGGTCGTTAGGACGGCGCGGGTTCGCGGTGGTGAGATTTCGCAGATATAGCTAATTTGACGAGATCAGTTCCGGCCAAATTCATGAGTACATAGACGCGGACTTTTACTTACACTATTAGAGTGCCGAGATACAGGCCCTCGCCAATTCCTTCCACGACACGGCCGACGATGAACATAGCAATGTGCATGGATGCAGCCTCGAGCGCAGCGCCGATGCCGAATATCAGAGACCCGATAGCGATACCGCGGGGGCGGCCAAGCGCATCCGCGACTCTGCCAGCGAAGAACGATGAAATTGCGGCCGGAATGAGAATGGAGGAAACGATCAAACCATGGATAGTCGGGGACGGGTTCCCTGTGTATTTCTTAAACTCGTCCATGACGGTGACGGGGCCAATGATGCCCGTGTCGATGCCAAACAAGAAGCCGCCTAGCGAGCAGAGAATGCTAGCGACGACATAGCCTGGAGGCTTCTGAAAGACGCTGGAAAGCTGCATCTTTGCTAACCACGCCCGATCCCAATTCTTCCCAATATCGAGACAATTTAACACAATCCTACAGAGTCTATATGCTCAATTTTTGAGCTAGTGTATTTTATTAAGTCTACCTATCGTTACTGAATTATTCTTGAGAGAAAAAAGAGAGCTAATCCACATATATAAGCGCCGCCAAGAGCAGGACAAAACGCAATTAAGGGCGGAGAGATGACAAGCACGGACCAAGCGCTTGACTTGTCGATGAGATAATAATGTGTTGTAAAAGGGCGCACCGCATCTTTAAGTTATCAGTACTCGTAAGCCGCTGATTGATCGTGAGTTTTTCTGCGTAGCTGATTCGTTGTTCGCCGATGTCTGGGTCCCGGTGCTAGGGATCGGCGCGCGAAAGACTAAAAGGCGCGCAGGGGTCCGGAATTATCGGAGTCGGAGTATGATGCCAGATATGGTGTCTCCGACGTTGCATTTCCTGCATCGGAAAGTTATGACTCAACATAAGAACATCACGGCAAGATTCGAGGGATACATTCCTTGAATTTCAAGCTTTCTTATTTGAGACATCGCTGGCATATTATACCATCCTCTCTAGTGACTTTACGTTACGATTTGAAACGGGATTAAGTACGTACTAGGATGGCGTTATGAAAGGGTTAGGACAGGGTAGATGCGTACCTACGTAGGTGGCTTTTTTTTCTGATACTCTGTCGTCTCGATAAGGAATACGTCAAAGCTAGGGCATGGTAAATAATGATTTTGTTATGACATGTTAGGGAACGCTGCTAGATGAATCACCATAGCTGATGAATCTATAATCGGTCTTCCTTGATACGAGCTCTTACCCGAGTGGGTGGGAATAGTGCCTCCCCTAATTCCACCTCACTCCAGCATTGCTCTTGTCTGTCTCGTAGGAAGGTTGGCGTTTCGAGGGAGTTCTTCTCCAACTCGGTGCTGGCTTTGCCAGTATTCCTGTCTATCAAATGCTGCAGCACCTCGTAGTCATTGGGAAACCAGAATTCAACGAGGTCCCGAACGGTAAGAAACCAATCCCGTTGTTTAGCAAAAGTCGCAAGGCGCGAGGACCTCGGAATCACACGCCTCTCGAACCGTCTTTCGATAGGATCGTTGATGTCTTCCATGCATATATCTCTTACTTCCACAACGACATTTTCATCACTTGTATCCCGGCCAAAAGGGACGAAGTATAATCGCATATGTGGCTTGCCACCGTAACGTAGGCATAATTCAAGCAACCGCAGCGGATATATACTGGTTCCCTTAGGTATAACCTCATAATTATACCGAAGTTCGCAGCCAGAAAGATTGAACATAACTATGTAGAGCAAGATGGTGAATAGGGTTCTGCCCCTGAGAAGGGGGCTCACGTAATTCGGAGAGATCCCCCGGGAGAAACACAACTCGAGCATTTTACATAGTCGGCCATAGTCGATGCGCTTGGGAAGTATTTCACTGGTGGTGCCTACTAGAAGCAACACGAGATCGTTGGCGGTATCGTCGGCCGCAACCGGTTGAGTCCTCGCGGTGGTTGATACTAAGAATGCGGAGTCCTTTTCGTTAAGAAATTCATGTAGCAAGTTTGATATGGCAAATGCTTGGACATGAGTATCAGGATCAACGCAGCTCGTGAATCCAGTTGGCCGCGGAGTAGTAAGCCTAGGGAAAGCGAATCCGTTAATTCTATATGCGTTCCTTAATTTCGGGCGTAACTTTGTTGTGGCTACTGTTTCGATTTCATTCAGAAATTCGAAAAAGCAAAGTCGGCGCTGATGGCCTTTGGGATTATCAGAAAACATACGCAGGTCCTCGACCGCAAAGCCTATTATCCTGTTCAACTCTATGTTGAAGTCGGTACTGGCGGGATCTGAACCATTATAGAACCATTCCTGATCAGCGAATTTCGCACAGGCGAGGAACGTCTGGCAGACGCGATCGAACAGATCAGTATGCCCCACGGTCTGGTTAATACTTTCTTGTATATGGGCCTGATCCAAGAATTCGTGGACTGTACTATGCATAAATCCGACTATGCCATCGTCCTGTAGAAAAGGCTGTGGTCGCTTTGGTGGAAATACTTCTAAGAGACCTTTACAGCGCCCATATATTTGCCTCCGGGTGATCTTTAGTAATGTAGTTTGCTCATCTTCTGAGGCGTATTCAAGTTTCATTTTCATCGCATAGTCGGGGTCATCTATAACCTTGTTTAGGAAACAGACTCGAAGTAGTGGTAATCTATGCTCCATGTGGCGAGCCATTCTTAACGTTTCGATAACCTTTGGACGATCCGCAGCGTGGATTGAGTCAAATAGGTGTTGATACAAAGCTCCTAGTTCGGCTGGGAACATGTGTACTTTGGTGTCCAGATCCGACGCGCTATCTCCGTTGAGGATACCATCCTCTACGGCCGTTAGAACAAGATTTACCCATTGAAAGACGCCCTCCGCCTTCTCCGCTATAGTTTTGACTATGGAATATATGTCATCATCATGGATAAGTGTTGCAAAGTTTGAGCAGCCTTCGAGCCGATCGTTAGCAACTATAGTGATGTCCCGAAGTGTGCATTCGTGGATACGCAGTTTAGGACATTCAGCGAACCCAATCGTGAACTCATTCCATTCTCTGCTGGAAACGCATATTTTAAGGTTACCGGCGTTCAGCTTGGTCCAACTAAAGAACTTGTTTACGAGCTCGGTATGCCGGCCGTGGTACTCGTCTAGGCCATCGATGAAGAATACCAGTTTATGCTTCTCGAATGTCGCTTGGCTTACTAGGAGATTATCAAATGCGTACTCAATCTCATCGAGCTCAAATTGCATTCCAAAGTTCGTGCTCAATTCACATTGCGCCCAGCGAGACGCAAATGCGACCGGAATTAAATCAGGGGCCGTAGAGAGCACTTGGTAAAGGAGGGAGCGGATGAGGCCACTGAAGCTCTTCTGCACCTCGCTACCCTGCGTCCAGAAGAATGCTTTGCAAAATACGAGGCTTTTATCGTCTGCCCAATTTTCGAGATACTGTCTCGTCAATTGATTCTTACACAGGAATTTCATCAGCGTCGACTTCCCCGCGCCGGGCTTGCCGCATATGTGAAAGATACCATGACCATGCTGCAGCCAATCAGTGAAGCGTTCTCGGGCTTCTCCCCTGAAAATGGCTGTTTTATCATGGTCGATATACCAGCCGGGTTGGTGCCCAGAGTTATGGCTACCATCAAGAAGCCATTCGAATGTCGCTGCGTGGGCGCGTTCCACGTTGTAAAATCGATCTTCCATGCCTTGATATCTTAAAGCGCCAAGAAATAGTTCTTGCTTGTGCTTGAGTGAAGCTTCGGCCGATATGCGTAACATATCTTCAAGTCTTTCGAGGAATTGGGTACCAATATTGCCTATTCGCCCTGGCGTGGATTGCTGGAGTGATTTGACGGAATCTTTTAGGATCGCCAGGTCTTCATTGGTGGACTTTGCCGACGTCATTAAGCCTTCAAACCTTTCAAGGGCCTCCGACCTAATGAAGCTCATCAGTTTGCGCCACGAGATCATGATTAAAATTTCAATTGAGATTATACCTAAACATGCTAGTTAGCTGGATATCAAGTTGCTTTCGGCAGCTGTCGAGGCCTTTTTCGAGTCGATCTCTTTCCTCTTTCGCCTTGAGATTCCTCACGGCAGCCTTGAACGCCTCAAATTTGCTGTTCGGGTTCCGGTTCTTGAGCCGATCGAGAAGTGCAAGAATATCAATTGACCATCGTTGACACTCATGCGCTAGCTTCAATAATGCTTCTTCCTCGTCCGTCATTTGTGACATCAGAACCCCCTTGTTCAAATTCCGAGTGAGGCGCTTCATCTCCGTGGCCATGAAGTCTAGATCTTGATTTCTGTGGCTTGCCCCATTTCCCGTGCCGTACATCTCTTTCGACGCTAAAACCAGTTTATAGCCTACGTCGACGAATTGGAGTACATTGCTTGCCAGCCCAATTGCTGCGAGTGCCTCCATCTTCGCAATGCACGACGAATATGGATAGGCGGATCGTCGCTCAAGGGTAGATAGATGGATGGAGGCTAGTAAACTAGCTTAAATTGATGTCCTTGAATCTTCATGTAGGTGTAGAATCCATGTCCATGGTGCAGCGCATCGCGGGATAGACGCCCACGTAATCAGGGATTGAAAGGGTGAATGGAGAGAGGAAGAAAAGAAAGGGAAGAAAAAAGTCCCTGGCTTAGGAATCCTTTGGGTTCTTACGGCCAATCACCAAACACGCGGTTGAAACGCTGTGGGAACGACGGAGTCAAATGAGGGGGGAAATGTCAATCTAGGCTCGGGGGCGGCGGCGAAGAATCTCACGTCGGCGGGTGCGGGATTGCTGGGATCGCGGGTCGGAGAAGTCGACCGAGCAGTCGATACGATTGGTTGAGGCCTACATAAGCTTCCCCTGCTTCCCGCATCCCAAGCCCACTCCGCGGTGCATATCACGGCACCATGTTGCCCCCTTCTTCAGGCATAAGTCTCGGTGCTTCCCGGCTTCGTTATTCCCTCTGTTGAGAGCCCGGTGGCGATAGCTCTTTCGATATTACGTGGTATGATCCGTCTAGAACATATGATCTTATTTGATGTTTCATTAGGTTACGCATGAACGTGCGGGTCGATGTGATGTCTAGAGTAAAGGGCGTATGTACATGTATACCCAGTACCTAGTAGGTATACTCTTAGTGCGAAAGGGATTCAGGGTCCTCGAGAGTCTTACTAAACACGACAGCGCTAGCGTTATATCCCCTTTCACAACCGTAATGGTTCTGGTTTTTATGTCGGTAGATATACTGCTGATCTTTCTACATTAATGAGATCCATAGCCTGCCTTAGCGTATTTGGAGCTGAAGAGCGCACGAGCCTCTAACTGTGTTGAGCGTATGGGGTTGTATTCAAACGGGTAGCACAGCGTTTCCGTTTTCTTGTATCCTGGCCCTTGGTAAACATCTAGATACGTGGGCAGAACACACCTTATCTAGGCCGCCACGTTGAGTAGCATTTCTCGACCGGCGCGAACATAGGAGTAATGAGTTTCATTGGCTAGCCGGTACGGTAAACGCGATCAATGCCGAGTCTGTTCGGACTTCCATTTGGCACCCAAGGGGTCGTGGTTGGTTAATCACCTTGAATTGCAGATGAAAATGCAGATTATTGGACTATTGATACCATTTACGGATGACTAACCTAGTTACTCTGCCTGAAGGGGGCACTACCTGCATGCGGTTTATTATACCATGAAACCCAAGCCCACATGGCTACCTGTTTATTCGTCGACAACGTCAGTGGCGCTGGTACGTGTTATAGCTACCGAATCAAGTACATGTATGTATATACATATCCTTGCGGCCCATAGCTTCGGTATTCGAGCGACAAGACCCTGCGGTAGTCAGCGTGTTTGAACAAGGGCGCTCTGAATTGAAAACATATGACACATTCGCTATGAATAAGTAATCAAACGGGCTCCGAAATGTCTCTCGTAAGTTTTCATAGGTTAAGGCTACAGACGCATCCCCATGGTGAGGATAGATGCATACTAGGAACTGTATGCTGACAGAGCCGAATGCGAGTCGAATCCTGGCGGTCTGAGAAATTCGGGCTGCACCATTGGCCCCGGTCGGCTTATCATGTATTCCTGCACGTACCCACGCTGCAGGATTCGCAAGGGGCCGTGGAAATGTAGGGTGTACCTCTCCTCTCACTTGCACTGCGTCGGGGCTGTTTATAAAAGGGTTGCGTCTCCATGCGAGAGATATGTTGGTTTGTCAGGCACAAGACTCAAACCAGAGGCTTCCCGGAAAGCTGAAGTCTCCTCAAATCATCTTGGCGGCTGGCAGGGTAACACGCGTTGAAGATCCGTAGATTTATAGACGCGCAACTGTTATCGACAAGTCTAACCCCTCCCCCTTTTCCACTTCTTGCAATGGCGGTGTCGACCGGGGTCCCCGAGAAGACCCTAGCGGTCCAGGCTACCAAGGTCTACCGCGCCGTAGGCTTCGCGAAGGGGTACAACTTCTGGGGCTGGTTCTTCCTGGTGACCAGCCTGCTCATCTTCACCCTGACGCGGATGACATACTTCAACTTCTACAATGTCTTCTGCGGTGGCACAGGGCTTGCAAAGGGTGACATGGGTGCTGCTTCACCCGGCGAGTGCTTCTACTACCTGCAGCCCGGCCGATACATGGTGAGCATCAAGGCGCACTTATGGACCATCTTGCCGGCAGCTCTGCTTGCCTGTGGCCAGTTCACCCCGATATTCCGACGAAAGGCTCTATGGCTGCACCGCATCAATGGTTGGATCTCGGTCGTGTTGTCGTTCATCGCCACTGCCTTCGCCATACCGCTTCTGCCTCGCACAATGGGCGGTGGTGTTGATGTCATTACTATGAATCTTTTACTAGCCGCCATGTTCGTCGTATCGATATACTATGGAGTCAAGACTGCTAGGGAACACAAGATCCAGCAGCACCGCGCTTGGATGATGCGTGCTTGGATTTATGTATGTTTCTGACTATCCCCTTCGCTTGTCGCGGGCACCATCTTCAAGTGTATGATTGTGTCTGATAATTGACCCGTGCTAACACTTATATAGGGTGGAAGTATCATCACCCTAAGAGTTATCATGGAGATAGCATCCATCTGGATGTCGTTCGTAGGGAACTTCTACCATGTCTTACCATGTGACAAGGTTGAGTACATGGTCAAGGGTCAGAACCTGTCGATGAACTACTTCCGGGAGGAATTCCCGGAGTGCGCGCCGTACTGGCTCGGGCAGGACCCGGAACGCCACGTTGCTGTCCGTGCGTATGTGCTCGAATTTGATCCAGTCGGCATCGCTGCCGCCCATAATATGTCTTTCGGCATGTCGGGGTACATGGCTATCCTTATACACTTCGTGGGCTTGGAGGCTTATGTAGGTTTCACCCTATATGCGTGTCTTTGGTGGGCGGTGACTAATCTGTGGCGCGATAGCTTTACTATACGGACCGTAAACAGTCTTTCTTCGCACCGAAGGCTGCCAAGACTGGAGAGAACGGCCACGCCGCTAAGGTGGAATAGGACTTACATCTATAAATGTTCTGCGGATACATCTAGAACTTCACTCACATCTTAGAAATCTAAAGAGCGGGTTATTGGTTGGGGAGTTGGCGGGGATTGTTGAGTACTACCTGAAAAGCTGATTTTGTGTTTGGTTGAGGTGCATAATGCATGATAGATGAAATCTGTACAATAGACCTTGTGGTGGGATGGGTCTACACTCACAAATCTTATGAACGGCATGGAGTACACCCAAGCGAGCACTGAGATGATCATGAAAGAATTAGATTTAGCTATACATACCTAGATATGGTACGTATAATGAATACTGTATATGTTGTCCACAGCGCAGATGCCTGGCTAGTGAACGGACGAAGTGGTTGAAACCGTCGGCTGAGCCCCGTCCGCCTTATTGACACTCCCTCCCTCTTCATCTCTTCCTTCCATGATAGCCTGCTCCGCGCCAATCTGACCCTGGTCAACGAGTACCACTTTGTCGCCGAAGGCTTCCGCGATCTCTTCGAGGGTCTTTCGGCGTGTCTCTGGAAAGTAGAAGTACGCGACAACCAGGAAGACCGTTGTGCATCCGACAAAGACATAATAATAATTCTCCTTGATGTTAGCGAAGGCGCTTGGGCCTGCTTCTGTCACGCCGACGTTGACAATGAAATGGCCCGCCGCCGCAAGTCCCATTACCTTGCTGCGCAGTGCGATCGGCAGCACTTCAGCGCCGTATAACCACGTCGTGCTGTTGATCATTCCGTAGTACCAAGCCACGTATAGGTAGATACCCAGCACTGCGAATCCTTTGCCGACTCTGTTCTCGCTATCTTGGAAAAAGCGCTGCATCACCGAGGCGTATATCATGATCAGGATGAGACCGGATAGACCCGCCAGTATCATCTTGCGGCGGCCCCATTGATCTGTAAGGAACTTCGTCGTAATCGAGTTAGAGACGAAGGCGACAGTACCGTAGACACCAGCCAGTGCGAGGATCGTCGTTTGTGGGATGCCCAGAGACTTGTATAACTAGAGTAGCAACACATGTCAGTAAGTTCCTCAACACCCAAGACTTGGACGCCCCTCAATCTAAACTTGGGGGCCAAACAATGATCAAATGGAATTCTTTCACATACTGCATCCAGATGTTAGCATAAAATTCGAGAAACAAGAGGTGAGTTATGCATACCTGTAGTTTGATAGTACTGAATAACATTGACACCCGTCAGACTGGTCATGGTCTGCACGACAATGGAAACCATGGCACGGCGGCCGAATAGAGTGAAAACCTCGCGGTACGACTTGATCTCACGCGCCATCTCGAACTCGATCTGGGCGTGCATCAGGGCAAACTCCTCATGAGCCTCATGCGACTTCAGGTCGCGGCGGACCCGAATGAACTCGCGTCGGGCCGCTTCGACTTTACCGTTCCGGATCAGCTGTCGAGGCGAGTCGGGCATAAATGTCGCCAGGCCGATAAACATGATTACACCCCAGGGGATCTGGATACCCAATGGCAGACGCCACTGGGTAGGGCCGTAGGGCGCGTACGAGCAGGCGAAACCGACCCAGTTAGACATCATAGTGCCGAAGGAGATGCCACATCCAGATATGCCGCCGATGAGGCCACGCTGGTCAGGTGCTGAGATCTCACTGAGGTAGATGGGGACGGTAGCCACCATGCCTCCCACGGCGACACCCGCGATAGCGCGACCTGCAAGGAACATACCGATGTTGACGGACGCGGTCTGGATCGCAGTGCCGATCGTGACGATGACGCACAGCAGCTGCATGAAACGAATGCGACCCAATCTGTCACCTATGAAGGTCTGTCCGAGCGCTCCGACGGCCTCACCCGCGATGTACACGGCTACTACAGCTCCTGTTAAGCCATTGGAAGGGTGTTGCATGTAATCGATCCAGCTTTGATGCGCGATGGCTAGTAAGGTCCTAGTTAGCGACTATTCCCAGCTTATTCTCCCGGCGAATGAAAAAAAAGAAACCCACTCGTTGTCGCAATTCCCGTATCAAAGCCCTATTACGAAAACGATCAGCAGACTATTTCACTATATGATATCTCGCTATAAGAGAAGAGAGGGACTGCGCTTACAAAGAGGAATGTGCCGATGGCGGCGAAGAGGGCAATCCCCAGAGAATACCAGCTCACCATGATGGCGACCTTTATTTTTGCGTCTCTAGATTCGCGACGACAATGTGTGTAAACTTGAAGCTTGGGTGGCGGTGAAGAATGCGATTCTTTGGAATGCGGAGGAGGCGCAACACCTTTCTTTATTCTTTCTTCACTTCTTCTCCTCACTCGGCTGGCAAGTCTTTCCAAGACGCTAGAAAGTGCGAAAGCTACCGACACTCCATGCCATGACATGGTAACTTTTACTTGAAATGACGCGCATAGCCTGAATCTCCGCGTTGGTCGACAAGACCGTGCGCTGAGAAGATCACACTACCCTTTGGGGGAGGATCCACGGACGTATCCTATCCCCTTGTCCATGTGCATGTACCCGCCTAGCCCGAAGCCGAACTTCGCGTGTCAAACAATGGTCCAATAGTTTCGCTACGGTCCCCAGCAGAATGTCCCAGATTGGTCATCCGGACATCCAAGGCGCATATGTCCTCCCGGCGTCGGAAAGTTCCCGACCAGTCAGTCATGGTTTCGACCTCGGCTACGTACAGATTCATATTATGGTCATGGTAAATATTCAGGTACAGAATGTCGAACCTGGTCATCCTCTCTCACCGCCGGGCCAGTGAAATGAATCAAATCCAAACTACATGGTATAAACATTTTACGCCCTCGATGCCTGACCAATCTATCATTTCGCTGTTTATTTCTCATTATACATTATAAGTCAGTTCAGTCTATGGCATCTCTCGGAGGGGAGGAGCTCCGTCCAACTCATATCGCGACGCGGTCGGTGCACCCCGAAACTTTTGCCCATCTAGGTCAACCGAGGAGGGAGCGTACGGGACAGATACCGATCCGGGCTTGGAAGTATCGTCTTGGAAAAGCTCGTTCTGCATGATATTATTAGTAACACAATCGCGTGGTAGCTTAGCTCTGAAATATACGAAGAAGAGGAGATGAAGCAGGAACTGACCATATTAGAAGCTCCAGTTGTCGGTGGATAATGGGACGAGTTCGACACCGCGTTCTGCCCTGATCCCTCCCCTCCCCGCATTCTACGCCGCCGAAAAACCAGGGCCACGGCGGCGGCGCCAATAGCAATTCCAACAAGCCCTACTCCAACTCCAATTCCTGCTTGGGCGCCTGTGGATAATCCGGGGCTAGCAGCAACACTAGCACTTGGAGATGGGGTAGCTTGGTCGGTTGACGCTATTGTGGGGTCGGTACTGACCCCGGATTGTGTCAGTCCAGCCGTCGGACCTGGGGAATTCGACGAGGTAGACGATGTTGATGAGGTTGCCGAGCTCAAGCTAAACGTTTTCTATTTAATCCAACCCCCCACGTTAGCTATTCCATTTCTATCTTCCCGTAGAATCGGCACGGGAGAGAGAATCGGGTAACGTTGAGGGCAACTTTCGGCCCAGCTTTGGCCGAATTAGTTGTCTCGATCATGTTGGCTTTGGTGCTAACCCCCACCTAAGGACCTAGCCCCCATCATATCGTGACTCTTTATAACGTACCTGGTTCGCTTCCGTCGAATTATACCTGAAGTTTTCGCTGTTCGCTCCGATGATATTACTAGGGTCCAGTCTAATGTTGAACCAGCAATTTGCAATCTCCACGTCCATAGTAAAGTTGAGCTTTATTGGTGCGGTCGCATTGGGTCCATTCGGGTGGTCTATCCGCTGTTCTAAATTCCAGTGAGCAGTGTCGTCCCCATCAACAACTCGTTAGAACCTAGAACCCACGTCGGACGTTTCCATTCCCATTCCTGCAAAATGTATATAGCAGTGGCTTGGAAATATTGCCCACATATGCCACCTCAACTGTGTCGAGATAATTAAACGAAAGAGAAGCTGTCGGATAAGTAAATCTGTTTACGTCGTCCTCTCCTTTAACCCCGGATATGCTTAGCAGCCACAGCAGAGCAACTGCTAAATCAAACGAGCGTGCCATATCCTGCCGATGTCGAGCGCAACTTATCACCAACACATAGAGAGAAAAGGAAGAGAGATCCGATGCGCTCACGCGTTACGGGCCAAATTTCAATTAAATAGGGATATCCATGGTAATACAGGAAGTCCTACTGAACCTCCTTGTGATGCCTGACACGGCGCAGTAGTTTCTATACGGAGCGTGCATGAACCCACAACGCGATCTGCAATTATTGGAGGGCTCCCTACTCCCAGGCACAAGTGCTTCCATAAGCACTCTATATAGGGCTGGCTCTATATTTCCTTGTTCCCTTCGCATTCAGCTCATTCCCCTGGTCCTGTCAGCACTTACTTAGTGTAGTCTAGACGAAGTAAAAATACCGTATACAGCCCCCAAATTAGCCCCCAAGAAGACTCAACTCATTACAAATTGGGTAGGAGGCTCATTAGCCACAGCTTCACGGGAGGTACACCCATGTCTGCAACTATGTTCTCAGCCCAGGATCTACTACCCTATGCCATGCAGTAAGGCTGAGTCCCAACTAAATAGGTAGTATCTAGTGAGTCGGGTTAGAAGCGCCGGAAACAAGTACTAAGCCCCATCTCAATTGCACTCTCTAGGTGCAATATGGAGTGAGTCTTCAGGAAAACGAAGGGAGCTTATGTTCACATGGCCTTTAGCGTAACACGCTGCTGGCATTAGTTTAATTACTCATAGGTAGTCAATATCGCGCATTCGTCGCCACCTTCCAAGTAATGAGAAAGCCGAAGCCATATTGAAATTAGGGTGGTTGCACATATCTGCTACCCAATATCAAAATTTCTTGGCAATACCGAATCGCCCCATCTCTTCAGCCCTACCAAGATAAGAGGTGGTACCTGTAAGAACAACAACTACATAGTATATAATGATGTATATTGCGGCGTACGATTACTCTAGTTGATAATCAAAGTGATTGGGAAATGAGTTTCAGTTGTCGTATGAAATCTCTTCTTTTTACTATAATAGAATCATCAGTTTAGAATGAATTTGGGAGCATGTTTAAAAGTGGTATAATAGTCATCCTATAAGTAGAATGGATCGGTATCCTACAGCCTAGCTAAAGCATTTAAATCATAACCAGAGGTATTTATGAGGTCTAACAATACAATATCACATTCGACCTTGAGAGCGAGTGTGTATACCTAAAGGGGACCATATCATTCTTCGATGTATCCTCACCCTCTGTTAGCACCGTTAACAATGGCTTCAATATATTCGGGCCTTTCCTACGCCGCATCTATGATTACCATTAAGAAACCTATGCTGATGTTCCACCAAATTTCTTCGGAAACTACAAACTCAGTTTCTATTAGTCGGTTTATTCATGAGTTCATTAGTCCTCAGATGCCACCATAACTGCGAGGCGTATGAATGCTAGGTACACATGTACATACATGTGTATAGAAATCGAACGTGGATGATAAACAAGATCAAACGTCTTTTCAGGCAAATTAACGTAGTTTCGCCCAATGAGTAACCAATAGCTGTTCAACCCATTATTTTCCAGTCGGTACAGGTGCCAAAAAAGCTAGTTCTCTTCACCGGTCCAATCAACACTGATCTACAACACCATCGTAGGAAGACGACACCAAATGAAATGTCGCCGCGAAAAGATCGCTCGACGATGTCCAATATATTCATTGGACCGCTCCATGATAGAACCCAAAAGGCCATCAGACTTAAGCCTAATAACGTAGACCTTTAGATTTTCCCTTTCACAACTTCAGATACTCAATTTCTAGATCTAACTCGCACTCGACGTTTACGGCAACAAGCGACCTAGATTTCTATATTATATCCATATCGTATTGAAAGCCCTCGAAGCTAAGCTACCGAAAACATGAAGGACATGATAGAGTGGCTAGCTGGCGCAGCTAGCGACAAGAAGATGAGAAAGCATGCTATCCAGACCGCGAACAAATACGCCAAGAAGGTCAAACCCCTGGTGCAGACCATCCAGGCCGTGGCCGGAACCTATGGTACACCGGAGATGACGGAAAATGTGAAAAACATGGCTGGTGAAGTGAAAAAGTTGGCTTCGGAGGCCATGCAATTCGTTCCCTCTATGCAGGTGATAGGCGCCTCGTTTGCCGACTCCGCCAAGATATTCACCTACTTCAGCTCGATAGCAACGGCAGCCGGTATCGCCACAAACGTTGTTCAAGTATATCAAGGGATCCAAGTCCTCCGGCTCATCGACGCCCGACTCAAAGACATGGCAACCAGCCTTGCTGCCCAGACAGCTCTTATCGCGCAGAAGGACTTCCCGCAATACGTCCACGACATGATACGGGAGAGAGTCATGCAGACATCTCGCGATCCCATTTACGAGCACTGGTTTTTCGTCTATCACCCAGATAACGACTGGTATCCTGGGTTCTACCACATTCTGGAAAGCGAGCCGGTAGGGCCGGAGTTCTGTGGCTACACAAAGCAGATCGACACAGCCTTCGTCTTTATGCTCGCGGCGAGACGACGCATCAGGGAGAGAGAGCGCCGAGCTCAGGAGGAAGGACGGCCCATTCGTCCTACTAGGCTACACCTTCTAATCCCGGCCTACCAACCTATCCTCATTCTAGAGGCACTCCAGATCCCCGAAGAAATAGGGGATTTCGTCATGGAGGGCCGCATCAACAGCAATAAGGAATTCGTCTGGCTCAACCTCCCCGAAGAGCAGAGACACTATGTGCAGGACATCGGACAGTTTGTGCCGCCGAGTCAGGGGTTCTTTGACATACTTATGTCGGTGATCGGGCTGGCGGACATACCACCCAAGTTAGGTGAACGGAGGATTTTAGGGGCTCGGCAGGGATTCATTGAAAGTGGTGAAGAGGACCGGGACGTTGTCGAGGAGTATAATGAAAAAGAAGCCCAGCAAATGCAGGACCGACATCGCGATACTCCACTTGAAAGTCAACCCCGGCGGCAGCATGGTACGCGCCGGGAAAGGGGAAGACGCCGACGAAGCGAGTCTATATCAACTCGATAACATTATAAGTTCTCACAAGATTCTAGCGACGTTAAATATAGGGCCATATGGGCAACGCTATGAACGCTTTCACGCATGGCGGGTGGGATCATTCTATCCTTGATCTTTCTTCTAGTTTCATCACGTTGGGTTGGGGGCGTTGGAGTCAGGCCTTAGAGTCCATCTGGGGACTATCAATATAACAGTCAGATTATATACACAACTATATCAATTATTATATTCCTAAGTGCATATGTAATCCAAGATTCATGTATTGATCTGGTCCAGCACAAATCATCTAAGAAGTGGGAAACGTCTCTCCTTGGTCCCACTAATAAGAGATGCGTCAGTATTTAGATGTCATACCAGGTATATAGCAATTCAAATGTGCCAATAGGCAGAATATGAACGGAAAATGAGAATTGTTAACTTACGTGCTCAATGATGCAGCCGTCTTCCCATCGGTATCGATCCACTATCTCACCGAAAGAGTTACGGTAGTTGAGCCACGAGAACTCGCCCTCAAACTTGGTGCGAAGCACGGTGATAGACTGACTCGGCCAGATAGGAGCAAGTATGTCCAAAGCGTTCTGGGCGCCGTTCTGTGCCATGGGGTTGTGGTTCTATAACCTGTCAGATGAACTTCGCCTAATACGAGATTGAATGTTCCCAGTTCCGTAAACGTACAATGTACTCAGGAAGAATATATTCGAAGGCCTTGTAGACGTCCTTCTTGACTAGGAATTGGTCTGCGAATTCATTGAATCGTGCTTCCGTCTCTTCCGCAGTAGGCGCTGGCGTGATGCGCGTGCAGAACTTGGCAGTCTGTCGTGGCACAACAATAGGGGCAGCAAGCGCCACAAGAGGCGCTGACACAATCGCAAACAGAGTAGAGGTGCGCATTTTGGCTACGGAAGGTTAAGATGGGATATAAAGAGTCAATAGAACTTAGGAATTCGAAATGGAGGTTGTCAATGTTTTATATCTTGATGCCATGCACTTAGGTGCCATTATGACATATGCCTTTGGACCGGGTGGTCTTGGTCTTATATTGCTCCGAAGTAGCCAAGACCTCCATCAACGCCGAACCAGCGTCAGTCGAGGAATACGTAATGTCTGAAATCGTATCACTCAGACGAACCCAAGGGATTCCACGAATTGGCGATATATTAACCGTTGCCGGCTATATTCTACTTATTACCATGTACAAGTTCCTAACTCTTGGGTAGCGGCGGACAATTTTGCCAAGCCATCACTACGACCTAGTCAAGATAGTGCTTGGCGTAGGGAAGAGATGGCGCTCGGCGAGCGAGCTTAAGGGCTGCGGGTATTTTCCGGACGGGCGCAAGTAAATATTCCGGGTTCTTTAATAGCCCCGTTGATGAGTCAACAGGCGTAGCGTCCCCGTACATTCGGTCACCGGGAAATTCGAGACCGGAATGGAAAGGTCACAATCACCGGACCATGGAGTCCAAGCTCGGCTCTTGGTTTCTTGCCTGTACGGCGGGTCTGAGCTTCTGATGAGAATTCTTGCCGAGTCGCCAGTCTGTATGATAATGGACGAGCGAATTCCACAGCGTACCGCAGACTTGAGAGATTTTCTAGCTCTCTGTCGGCCCAAAGAGGGTTTGTCCCACGACAGCGCATTTGCCATATTCAAAGAGAAAATTCTTAGCCACAATTCTAATGGCGAAGATTCGCTAAATATCCTGTCTGTTTTGTCCTCGTCTGGAAGAGTCTGTCCTGTCGTCCTGGTCCGCGACCCCATACGAGTATTTGATAACTGGAAGAGCGTGGAACTGGCGGGTGCACGAACAATGATTGATTGCTACGATACTATCTTTCAATTGATCCATAAAACGCCTCCGTATGACGTACTGCCACTTGTCTATGAGAAGCTTCTTCATGATCCCCGGACCGAGGTCGCGCGCCTTTGCAAATGGTGGACGATGCCATTTTCGGATGCAATGCTTAGTTTCAAGAAACATTTGTCTCTTCCGATTGCCTCCACAACTAACAGCGAAAAAATAGCCAACAGTGAGAAAGGATACCTTGATCCGATCACCGCCAGTTCTTCCACGGAAGCGGATATACCGTATCGCGGTCTTCTGTCAAATACCGAAAAGAGTCATATTGAAGAGAATCTAGGCCGCTTATATCTTCGTTGCTGGCAGGATGATATTCCCCGACTACGGGCTACCCTTACGGAGAAAACGTGGTTTGGATTTGACCTTGATGACACCCTACACGAATTTCGCCTCAGCTCCGGGAAGGCCACTGATAAGGTCCTTGAAGACATATCTGAGCGATATGGCACCCCTATCCTCGCTCTGAAGGAGGAATATGGTAGGGTACTGAAGGAAAAGACAGCGAATGCATTTTCAGACGGGAAAACGTCATTCGACTACCGACGAGAAAGATTCACATCGGCTCTCACTCGTCTCTCTCTGCCCGTAGATCAGCAATTCATGAACGAGCTCCTAGAGTCGTATGAAACTGTTCTAATGGCCTCACTTGAGTTGAAATGCGGCGCATTAGATTTATTATCAACGCTCAAGAAAATGGGCAAGAAAATCGTCGTTATAACGGAGGGCCCACAGGATGCCCAGGAGAGAACAATCAAGGGACTCGGTATCGACGGTTATATTGACTTCCTTGCTACTACCAATCACTTCCTCGTCTCCAAAATTAGCGGCTTATTTCCCAAAGTCTTGGGACACTTAGGCATTTCCCCGAGCGATATCGCATACATCGGCGACAGTGAACTTCGAGATATGGAACCCGCAACGGCAGAAGGAATATTCTCAATCCACCTCGCGGAGAAGGAGGATGTATCCCTGAATACTTCTCCGCCACGAATTAATACGTTAAAAAAGTTGCAATATATTCTTTCGGATGATGGCCCATAACCAGCTTTTTCGAAAGGACCTACCAAGTCGCCATCAACCTTCACATCGTCGGGTCATCCTCAATGCAGTGCGACCAGTAATGTATTTGGGGGCTGCCGCAATAAGTTCAGCTGCCAATATTGTAATTAAACTGTCTCAGACCATGGAATTCTAGAAGGTGGCGGGAGCAGTGATGGCCTCGTATCTACGCTTGGAGGCGCCGCCAATCTGAATAGGTGCCCGATACGTACCCGCTATTAGCGAAAGGCATTTTAAGGAGGTACTATTAGGGGATATACCCCTTTTTATTACAAAGCCCATGCAAATATCGTGGCGTCCGTTCAGATTATTAAGTACTTTACTGGAAACAACTCATCAATTCTCATCCCGAGTTAAGTGTGAAATGGATATGCAGGTAAGGATCGGATTTCATAAAATTCCATATACCAACAGTCTGACAGATACTCCTCTATCTTACCGCCGTCATAGCGAATAAGTCAACAAAATGGCAGCGATCAATCCACCCACCAAAAACATGAGGGGACTCGCAATAGTATATGCCGCACTCGGAACGACTGTCCTGCCCTGACACGTGTATTCGCCTTTGAAGAGCCCTTCGTACCTAAGCGCGTTCAAGTAGGAGCAGTCGTACATAGAGTCCGTAGAGTTCAATTCGAACTTGGTCGTTGTGTATACACGACTCTCATCTGGATATTTCCCCGTTGACGTCGTCTGCGGATAACTTGGCTCGGTGTTAGTGATATCAAGGCCATTCCAATGTAGGATCGGTTATACGTAATAACGCAAAAGAAATCCTCAACTTACAAGAAATTGGAATGGATGTTGCTTCCAGAGATGGTTAAGGACGATAAATTCGGGGCGCCCCAGAGCCAGAAGTTGGAGCTGCCTTGGTACGTGATATTGTCGCTGTCTAGCCGGGGGTTGTCCACGAACTCGACATCCGTCCACTGTGGCGCGTCCGTGCCAGTTGGTGGCAACGGCACCGTTTGACCCAACTTCGGGTCGGGAAGTACCAAGGCCTCGAGGTACGGATTGTCGGCGATGCGAATCTGATCGGTAATGCGGAGTCCGGTTAGATTGAGCTCGGTAAAGGAGTTCTTATATAGGTTGACGCGGGCCACTGCGGTCAGGCCCGAGAAATCGGGGGAATTATCGCATCCTGTGACCTCGAGGCTGATTTGGGCTACGCCATCAGTCGATGATGGCCCATTTACAGCGGTAGCGGAGTGTGTATCGAGGGAAATGGTCGAGGTCGTGCAGGAATCTGCGGCGACGAATTCGGCTGCTGGAGTTATAAGCCAAGGCTTTGAAGGAATTACAATGTGCCAACCCATGGCCGTTGGGGAACGCACCGCTCAGTATCCAGACCAACAAGTACAAGTATGTATTCATCCTTTTCTTGGTTGAAATTCTAACCACCAACAATATTTGAAGCCTCCAGGACCAGAGACTCAAACCATCGTTTGTACCACCAGTTGAAACCGGCTGCTAAGTTCCTCCGTGGGCTAATTTCAAAGTTGTGGGATTTCTGAGGTTGTGTAATGAAAGTTCTAAGTCGGTGCTCGCTGATTGTACTGAATCGAGCAGAATGAATCCTAATATAACCAGTTCAGATAATGCATACTCTTAGAACTTGAACAGGTGCAAGCCTGAAAATACTAAGGCGTTTGATCAGTCAAGCAGTTTCTTCACGCCGGGTGATTCACACTTTTCATGCATTTTATCGGCCAGTTATATGGGAGATAGAGTTGTATATAAGCATCCCTTACTTCCCGTAGCTCCATTCTCTAGGCTGGAACCCGAGTGTTGTTGGTTACAGAAACAATTCAACGTGCAGCTCGACGGTGATTGGCATACAGACTTGAAGAGCTAGGACCAGGTGCTTGCAGATCTCCACAGATTCGGGATGGGGTGAAAAAACAGCCACAAACGCCGATAGGCAAAAGGGGAGTAAGTTGTCTCTGAGGCTGGATCTAGTCCCCCCTCAAAGATGGTTACGCCTAATGACATCTGTGGCACTGCTTCCCCTCTCGGCTGATCAGGTAACACATATATGATCAGTCATTTTCCAACGCCCGAGATGCCAAGGACACCCATGCTTTACGAGAACTCGGGCGCTTAGGACTTTCATGGTCCTGCATGAAGAGACCGAGACAACTTCGGCATGCCGACCAATATGTTTCATATTAGTAATGACTAACGGAATAAAATCTGCTGTGCACTAGAAACACAACCCCTTCATATCAAACGACAGCGTAATACTAAGTTTTCTATGAGAGATCGCCCGTCTTTCTCAACCTCACCATATCGAGGCTATCCTCACATCGCGAATGACCTCCTCCGAAAAATTCAAGCGAAAGCATCCCATCCAACATATCTAGTTCATACTGAAATAGAGGCACCAAGCTACGATGGGCAGTACTCAGGGGGGCAAGGTAGTCCATAACTGTACGAATTGTACAGGCCAATCGCACAATCATCCGTGTTTGGAAGGAACTCAAAAGTGGTATCGTTAGATGAAGTCACTGCAACCATATTAGTACTGGATCGTCTTTTTGGGGAAAACTTCGTCTTACATCCAGAGACACACGTCCCAGCAGCAAACATGCACGGCCCGACATCGATGGTATATGCATATCCCGGCTCCATATGAATAGGAGGGAAAGGCGGGAAGACACCAGGCGTCGGCTGGTTGTTGAAGGTGGTCTTCGGGCCAGGGCAGCTTCCAGCCAAGTAACCGGTGAAGAAAAAGGTGCCATGGCCCTCATACTTGTACTTCGAACCCTTGAGCTGGTTTTGGCGCGGAAAGAGGAACTCCAACGTGCAGTTGGCATCCGCACGGGACTTCGGGACGTCGAAGCTGATGATGGACGAGACGTCGTTGGGCGTGATGAGAGCTTTGGACTGCGAGCCAAAGGCCTTGTTAGGCTTGCATTTGGAAATTCGCGTGATGTAGCTGGGTGACTCGTATTCGCCCTTTTTTAGATACGCAGGACAGCCGTCCTTGCCACGAGTCCACTCGTGATCTGCGAGGGCACGTTTAGAGATGAGCTCGAAGGGAGCCGCTGCAACGGCGCCCAGGAAGACGGCAAGATAAAGTAGGGAGCGCATGGTTATGTTGTGAATAGGGGAGATAGGTGAACAGAGGTGGATGCGATGAGATAAGTCGATGTGGTAGAGCCTTGGATCTGTCGGTTCCCGTGGGAAAAAGTCACTGATCTTATACAGAAAGCTCTACCTACATAGCTCGAGAACAATGTCCGGTAAGCGCTAGAGGTGGAATTATGGTCATCTCCAGGCCTCGCCCCGTCCATATCGTATATTGCCTACCTGACAGTCAGCTGAAACGCAGGCTAATTGGTGGCGCCGACCTGAACTCATCATTATTATCCGAAGGAATACTGCGTCAATAGTGTATGAAAAGAAAAGCAGCTACAGCGGAACCGGAACATGGTCCATTGATATGCCCCGATAAGTCATCGGCGCAGGAAGAGCCAACTTTACCTAACAGTTAATATATATACCTCCACAGAAAACCACGCGATTCATATTTGACAATGCAGTCCGCATGTGAGTTTGCAGCCACCCGGGCGGCCATGGTAGCTCTGTTACACAGAAAGCAAGGACTAACCTCGTGATGCAGAGAACTAGGCAAATCTCCGCGAAAAATCGCATGTCAAGTCACCGCCGCCGCCCGAGCCCATATTCTCGTGGTTACACAAGAACAGTCCGCGCTGCGCCAGTCAGCCTCTAATGCAAAGTCCTTGCGTGCGTCCCTAGAATTTCTATTCCGTCTTAGGCACGGGTTGATATTCTACGTAGTGGAAGGATTCTCGGATTTCCGAGATAATCCTAAATTAAGAAAACAGCACCTTTTACGGAGACGGAATTCTACATACAACACCCGTCTACATGTAGGTATATACCCAGGTAGTTACCCGTATATTCTTGCTAGATTTCGAGACTCACATTCATGGGTATGTCTTGTCTGCCAACTGGCATAAACAAGACCTTTATCTTTCTACAGTTATCAATTGTCTTCAATAACGTATAGCAACAACAAAGGCAGATATCCAATTACTTAAGACCCTGGTTATAATCATCTGAAATTAACTTTTCCCGGATGAGTACGACGTAGATTCCTGAAGGACATTCAGGAAACTAAATAATCAATATGCTTCCTATCATCAGTCTGCTTGGCATGCCGGCAAGCGGCAAGACTACTCTCGGGTTGAGACTAGCCCGACAGTTCAATCTTTATTATCTTTCCCTTGATGATAGCCCTACCCGAGAAGAGATCTTTCAGAATGATACCACTCTCCAGTGGTTTCAATCGAATATCAAGTCAGTAAGCGAGGCGGGTAACCACAAGGCAATTCTGCTGGACGGATTCCCAGTCCGACCGGAGGAGGCCCACGCAATCCAGCAAGCCTTCAGAGTATACTTCCCGGAGATTGTTATTCTTATCCTCTGTCCAGAGCAAGACGCGCGATCTCGTTTCTTCGAGCGCGCAGGACAGGACCCTAGCGTCATACCAGCAATGGATAGGCGCTTTGCGCATTACAAGAAGAACATGGAGCTCCTGTTTGAGGAAGCGTTTGGCCATACCGGCTTCGTCTTAACTGGCAACGACGGCAGCATGACTATTGACGAGGCGTACAACGCGCTTCTAACTATGCTTGATCCGGTTGACGCCTGGAAAGACATCGTGAGTACCGATGCGTCTTGATTAAAGCTAAATTCCATGAAGAATATCCCGGCGTCATCAAGAGATCGACAAGGGGAAGCCGGGAAATGACTATTTCTAAGGTCGATAGCTAGCTATTTCTGGGTCACATTAAGATAATTAGACCGCCTAGAACTCGTAGTGACAGCCGTGATATTGATGTGTGATTATACTTCAGAATATTAAGGCAGGGAATATGACCACTTCCAGAGTTTACGTGGAGCGGTCTCGAAGCCCAGCCATTGCATGATACTATCCTCCATAAACTGGATATTCCTCATAGGTAGACTCTGAGATTTAACGCAAGTTCGCAACTTTTGAGAAAGGGTAAGGTAATTCTTGTACCATTTTTGGGTGTATCTGTTACCAAGCAACATACACTGATACCGAAGCAAGTGTTATAATACCTAGTCAAATTTAGGCATACTAGATGATGATTTCATATCACTATGCCGACTCGTTGCGTTGGCGAAAGTCCTCACAGAATTCCTTCAGTTGCTGTTCAAATTTAAGGTCCTCCGGGTCGAGCTCCACGGGTGGTTCGTAACGCGGCACCATCCGGATGTCCCAGCGTTCCTGCACCCAGGCTGTGACCGGAGGCATCACCTCTGCCACAGCTCGATCCCACGAGTCCCTCACCTGTGGTTCCTTCGTTGGATCATCTTCGTGCATCGGACTGGCGTTGCCGGAACTTGGCCAGAGACGGAACGAACAGAGGATAGTCCGGCCCCGGTCTTCCTGTGTCTGCTCCGGCTTGCCAAACTTCTCCTCCACCCAATCGTCTTCCGCAAGCACCCAGAACCACACCGTCAGGTAAGGCCACCCGTACGTGCAGCGTATCCTGATAAGAGGCAGGTGACGGTGCAAGACGTCTTTTATCTTCTCGTACCATGTCCACTTCTCGGATTCGTCTTTGCGCGGTATCACGAAAGCAGTTAAGGTCACGCGGCCCTCTACATCTGATGTCGGGCGCTCGCTGACGTGTTTCAGGGCGAGAAACCGCGATGACGATGGCGACGCTGATGATGATGACGATGAAGCATTGTCTAAGGTTAGGTATCTCAACGCCGAGCCGGACTCGATAGAGACTTGCGAGCTGTCATGTTGGGGGAGGTTCTGTAGAAATTCCGCACAGGCAGGCGAGGCTTGGAAATTCTTCAAGTCCTCCAACGTGCGCCAGACTAATCAGGTAACGACAAGTCGGTTAGAAAACTACGAAATCTCTCACTTTACTATGCTAATAACGACACTCACTGATAATGTAGGCAGCCTGCTCGGGGTGTTCGACCATTCTTCCCAGCAATGCCTCGCCGTTCACGCCGACAAGGGGGCCGACGTGTGTATCCTGGTAGGTTGCTGGCCACGACGGCCATTCCTTGTCGAGCGGTAGGTAGAATCGCGTCCAGGTCGTTATCGGTTTCCCGTACCGCCTCGCTGTCTGCTTGGTACGAGCCATGGTGCGGAGGCACTCACTAGGTAGATGAGAACGACTGTCACTTTACTGGTGATGAACTTCAAGTGGGTGCGCAGGTACACCAGCGATAGCTTGATCCTCATTTATAGGATGCTCAGAATACAGATCAGGCAACCGTCGTTCATATCAGGAGTTATACCGGTTCTGTCAACCATGATCACATGACTAAATTTCGTTTAGGGGCATCGTCCTTGGCATGGAGTACTCCATCTTCGGCTCACTGTAGCTGTCACAGGTCAATGGTCTGCTTGGGAGTATTTATGGTTGGTAAATGCGGAGCTATATGTCTCATATAGCTCGCTTTCCATTGAGATAGAATCGCCTAGATGAGGTTATTCTAGGATTCTATTATTTACACGAAAAGCATGGTATGGATATCAATTCCCTATGATCTACCGCGTTGAAGCGGTTGCCGCCGATGACCCAGATCCCCCAGAGCTGTACCAAACTCCGGAGCTCTTATGATAAGATTTGCAACGCCTGATGAATGCATGCAACTGTTGTCCACTTTTGTCATCCCATTTGCCCAGAATGAAAGCCTTAAGCCAATTTCCACAAACCAGAGATAAGTTGAGTTGCCCCTCTTTCGCCTCCATGTCTATATGTTGAACAATTAACTCCCCGGTTCCTCATCACTCATTTATACAAGTAGTAATTTAGATGCCGGCATCTAGTCGCCAGCCCTCGACGGGAAGGGGGAATGTCTGTGACCAAGAGGCGATTTCCTTCTTGAGCTCGCCAATCCTGGCATTATCTCCGACGGCAAGCTTAGCCCTGAAGTCCTTGAGCTTGTTGGCCTCCTTGGGAAGGCTGCCCTGGATCTCCTTGGCAATCTTGATGCTCTCGTCAATGTAACCAGCAACACGCTCGAAATCCTGCTCGCCGAAACCACGTGAGGTCATGGCGGGGGTACCAATTCGGATACCGAAAGGAGTAAGAGCGGACTTGTCGCCAGGAGTAGCGTTCTTGTTGCAAGCGATGTTGATCTGTTCAAGGACAGCCTCAATACGCGCGCCATCCACAGCCTGGGGTCTCAGGTCAAGGAGAACCATGTGTGAGTCGGTACCGTCAGATACCAGCTTATATCCGAGGGTCTTGAACTTGTTCTCCAGCGTCTTGGCATTGGAGACCACCTTCTCCTGGTACGCCTTGAACTCGGGGGTCTGAGCTTGCTTTAGGGCAACAGTCAGAGCGGTGATGGTGTGGTTGTGGGGTCCACCCTGGTGGCCGGGGAAAACGGAGAAGTTGATAGCCGGCTCGAGATCGTAGAGGGTTTGCTTGCCAGTCTTGGGGTCGGTGCTGCGGACGCCCTTTCGGAAAAAGATCATGGCACCACGGGGGCCTCGGAGGGACTTGTGTGTCGTGGTGGTGACAATGTCGGCATGGGGGAAGGGAGACTTAATGACCTCAGCGGCGATGAGACCAGAGATATGAGCCATATCAACAACGAGGTAAGCACCGACGGAGTCGGCAATCTTCCTCATGCGCGCATAGTCGATCTCACGGCAGTAAGCGGAAGTACCGGCAACGAGGACCTTGGGGCGGAACAGCTGGGCGTTCTCCTCTAGTCTGTCGTAGTCAATGATGCCGGTGTCGAGGTTTACTCGGTAGGGCATGGTCTCGAAGTACGTTGAAACAGCCGAGATCCTGTGGGTGACTTGAGTCAGTCATAGAATGTCCGTCGACATTTTAGATAGAATTACTTACTTCCTGGAGGGAGTCTGGTATCCGTGACTCAAATGGCCACCGTGAGGCAGGTCAAGGCCCATGAGTCGGCCTCCGGGAGGCATGATAGCCTGGTATACCTGTAAGTTGGCAGGGCTGCCGCTAAGGCACTGTACGTTGACACCCCATTGCTCGGGGTCAAGGTGGAAGGTCTGGAGAGCACGCCTCTGGCAAAGCAGTTCGATCTCGTCAATGTGCTGGTTTCCTCCGTAGTAACGGGCGCCGGGGTAGCCTTCGGAGTACTTGTTGGACATAGGAGAGCCTAGGGCATCGAAGACGGCACGGGAAGTGACATTCTCGGAGGCAATTAGGATGATGGACTCGCGCTGTCGCTGAATTTCCTTTTTCTATAGTCATATTCAAGTTAGTTATATGACTATAGTGTCAATTGACTTCGAAAAGGTGACTTACCATGATCTCTGCGACCTCCGGGTCGGAGTCAAGGAGGGATCTCTCGAGCAACTGGCGGTGAGTCAGCAGGATTATTCTCTCGCGGGGTCACAGTAGAGGGTGAGCAAATAGTATTACTGACGTCCTTGTGCTCTTGAGAGAGGGAATAGGTGGCAGCCATTGTGTGAGGAGGACGAGACGGAGATACTCTCGAGGATGGTATAGTAATAGTGAGGGATTATGAAGGAAACTCGCTCCAGTGAGATTTCTCTATGACTGAAGAAAAGTTTAAAAGAAGGAAGACGAAAGGTGGGAGGCGAGAAAAGAGAAATAATATTTTTTCAATCTACCCTTACTGCAATTGGGCTTGGTGGGGTTTCCTCCTCATTAAGTGAAAATCTGGACGCTAACCAGCGGGGTGACGGCGGGCGGCTTACTTCTAAGCTCCCTGCTTACTTCCGGAGTTATAGACGGAGTAGCTCCAACGCGTTAGGGTCTACAGTGCTGCTTCTATTGGCGGGACCCGTCCCGAAGTCGGCAAATCAGCTCATCCATCAAGGTCCATGACGATCCATAAATGTTGAACGTTGAAGCAACCATGTCATTGTCAAGATATGTTCTATATTGTTATGAATATAAGAAATCCTCATGGCCTTGGCTCGATGAATTCCCTTTAAACCACAAGGTCTTCATTGAGTACCTAGGAAACACTCGGAGGGAGGAAATGTTTACATGATTTCATGATTGATGCTGAACTGGGGAAACTAGGACAAGTATGGCTAACTGCCTTAATAACTACAGCTAATATTCATATTAAACACTACTATGTACCTATCATAGTCAATTTACGCAAGTATAGCTACTATTTCTCCTCTCTAGGCTATCTTCCAATTTTTTCTAGTGAAGAAAGCTACATGTATCTAAGCACCTGAGCAGTGCTGATAGCTCTACTGGTCGGTTGAACGCTACGGTCCGATGCCTAACGTAAGCACTGTAATAAATAACCTGACATCCATGGATGTAGGTATCTCAGAGGCGTTGCACCTGACCTTAGCAACTGCGAGGCTACTAATCTAATATGATCTGGCTGAAGAACTTATGAATGGTAGGTAATGTCTAGATCCAAACATGTCCCATCAAGCAATTAAGCAGTGCTTAGGTTTATTCTATATTCATGGATCTGGCACTCTAATTAGCTCAGAAGCGCGAACTAACGAGCTGCGGATCTATGGATATCGCCCTGGCCACTAATCGTAGTAATCGTCTAATGTGACGGCGTAACATGTATTGCAAGCTAATAGTGTTGAAGCATTCGAGGTATTCTCTTTTGTAACGTAAATAAATATTATTATCTGTGATGATTTATATGATGATAGAGGTAAATCCTTAAAGTTAGGTTATTGAAGTAGCTTGCGTTAGCATCGCGATGATCAGGTACCAAACGAGTTCTGTAACAACCTCGGTGCAGGTGCTGGGTTATGAATCTAGATGCTTTAGTTTTTGATGTACAGTACGCGATCGCCTGTGTTGTTGATGTACTCCCGCAAGGGTCCCGGAGCGGATTATTCTGCTCAGATGAAACGCTATTGGACTGGCTCATCCCACACGGGTGGCGTCGAGTCTGTACCTGCTTGTGTCATAA
The DNA here is from genome assembly GCA_902825475.1 of Hypomontagnella monticulosa. Classification (NCBI taxonomy): domain Eukaryota; kingdom Fungi; phylum Ascomycota; class Sordariomycetes; order Xylariales; family Hypoxylaceae; genus Hypomontagnella; species Hypomontagnella monticulosa. The sequence goes on from CADEBF010000008.1 coordinate 2,242,571, forward strand.
GCGGTTGCTGCCTCAAGTACTTGGTTGCCCGGAAGAGATGGATCCCACATCAGCCTGTACGACTTGCGTCATTGGACAGGTTAAGCCCCGATTAGGCAACGTGGACTCGTCACAGACAGCAACGTAGCAAGAAAGTACAGTACTTTCCGGATAGTATATGTCTTGCACGAGACCAGGTCCCCACTCCACCCCCCAGAGTTACTAGTGAGTTAAGTTGCCTGCCTGTAGGCATTGTTTCCCACCTTCCCTACAAGCGCTGTCATTGATCAAAGCTCGGCCGTTACCTTATCTTCCAAGTCCCTCCAACCTCCTACCTCTCTCTTCATCCATCCATCAAACAGTACAGTTTATCTCTCTTTTCCTTCACCCCAAGGATTAGAGATCTAAAACACATCGGGCCATCATTTTCTTCTTCATTAATTCATTAAAAGTGTTCCTTCATTTCAATTTATTTATCCGTGACCGGAGTTGCCCATCATGAAGGGAGCTCTGCTTACCGCAGCTGTGCTGCTTGGTTCCGCCCAGGCCGGCGTCCACAAGATGAAGCTTAAGAAGGTTCCTCTTGCTGAGCAGTTGGTTAGTTTTGATATTATTTGACTAATGCGACTCGATATTGATGGTTTATAATAGGAGAGCATCCCGATTGAGACGCAAATGCGCGGCCTCACCCAGAAGTACATGGGCGCTCGACCTCAGACTCACACCCAGGCTGTGTTCCAAGATACGGCCGTGCAAGCAACTGGAGAGCACCCAGTCCCCATCTCCAACTTCATGAATGCCCAATGTACGTGACACCGAAGATCCCATGACGTAAAATTACCCGAGATCATTTGCTAATAAGTGGCGTATAGACTTCTCTGAGATTAGTATTGGTACTCCCCCTCAGGACTTCAAGGTCATTCTCGACACTGGTAGCTCGAACCTGTGGGTTCCCTCCACGTCCTGCGGTAGCATCGCCTGCTACCTCCACTCTAAATACGACTCTTCCGCTTCCTCGACGTACAAGCAGAACGGTACTGAGTTCGAGATTCGATATGGATCTGGTAGCTTGAGCGGTTTTGTGTCTCAGGATGTCTTAACTATCGGCGATATGACAGTTAAGAACCAGGACTTCGCCGAGGCCACCAGTGAACCCGGTCTAGCCTTTGCCTTCGGTCGATTCGACGGCATTCTCGGACTGGGCTTCGACCGCCTTTCCGTCAACGGCATTGTGCCGCCGTTTTATCAGATGGTCAACCAGAAGCTGCTCGATGATGCTGTCTTCGCATTCTACCTCAGCGCCGAAAACGGAGATGACTCTTCCGAGGTTGTCTTCGGTGGCGTCGACAAGGACCACTACAGTGGTAAGATCACGGAGATTCCTCTGCGTCGCAAGGCCTACTGGGAGGTAGACTTCGACTCGATCTCCTTTGGTGACGAGACTGCCGAGCTCGAGAACACTGGTGTTATTCTTGACACTGGTACTTCTCTGATTGCTCTGCCCAGCGACCTTGCTGAGCTTCTGAACAAGGAGATTGGCGCTAAGAAGAGTTTCAACGGCCAGTACACTGTCGACTGCTCAGTCCGCGACTCGCTTCCTGATATCTCCTTCAAGCTTAGTGGCTACGACTTTGCTATTGGTCCTTATGACTACATCCTCGAGGTTCAGGGCAGCTGTATCTCGACCTTCATGGGCATGGATTTCCCTGCCCCTGTTGGTCCTCTCGCCATTCTTGGTGACGCATTCCTCCGAAGGTGGTACTCCATTTATGACCTCGGCAAGGGAACCGTCGGTCTAGCTAAGGCCGCTTAAGTGAGGATTGGCTAGGGTCCAGAGGATCTACAAAGTGTCCTCTGAGGATAGTGATGAGATTGTGATACATAGGAATTGGACCGGCTAAATCATAATTCGAAGGCGAGAGCGGGTTTAAGTGCATTTTTCGACTCGGTCCTGACCTGGGTCCTGTTTGTTTTCTTTGGGTACTGTTAGTCGAGCATACGGAGACTTAAGTCTCTATTGTAAAGTACAATCCTACAACACGTATTCATTTCATCTCGCGATCTTGGTGTTTCTGTGGATCATACATTATGATCCTGTACTATGCGGTTGATTAAACGTGTAACGTAGGCCTACTATTAACTATACTGACTTCACGTAGATCTTGTACTATCATAAGATATGCTCAGAAGGATTGGGCATGGAGTTTTCTGTAAAAACCCCTGAAATGTAATGGAAAGGCTGCATCATACTGGTTTTCTATTTGTGGTATTAGATGTTACCGGTCCAAGAAATGCCAGATCATGTTATTGCTAATTGCTATGCTTGCTATTGTTGTACCCTTATCTATATTACTAGGTCCTGGGATAACGGCTTGAAGCTATCAAGTGGGTGTTATCCTGGGACTATAGGGTGTTGCAATAAACATTTGAAGACGAAATGTAACTACACAACACCCGCTTGGTCTAGATTTATGATCTGTAGTCAAATTCAAAACTCTACTTTGCTTAAATTCAATACTGAGCAATAATAGGCGATCTATAGAGATATCTTTGTATGACTGCATGATGATAAGAGCCCTGACTGGAACAGCTGATAGACTTGAAGGTTGAGCATGAACAGTGAATACTAAAAATGTACTGTACGTACCTCCCTGGCTGAGGAATGCATTGAAATTAGTGGGTCGGATCACGTGCCAGTGAGGAAAATTGATGGCCCATGCGTTTCCACCAGTCCCGGAGTAGTCTAGCGCAGATACTAGCGTCACGCATCATTTGCAGGCAAAGTCAAGAACAGACAGATTCGAATTTTCTGTTGTAGGTGCACTTTGTTGTAAGCCTACTCCCCTCCGTCTCATACGATTGGTACTATGTTCTCCCATGATGAATGCGATTTTTAAAGAGACAAATTGATGGGAAAACATCTTGTGCATCCGATTAAAAAAAAGAAGAAGGCCATTTCCAGGCGATTCGAGGGTTTTGATCTCATGGTTACTCGTCGTGGACTTGAGTGATGACTTTTAATTTTCTTTTTTAATTTCTATTCCTTTTCTTTAGTTCCCCCTGTCCTTCTCATAGTCTGCAGCTTGTTCCATTTGGACCGTTTCTACCGCCCTTGCAAGATTTTTGTGGTTCAGTCCTAGGTACATACCTCCTACCCTTCTCCTACTACGATACCTCTACCAGTTGACTCTACGGTTCTACCTTACCTACCCTCAGTACGGTTAAGCCTAGTGGGAGATTTTGGGTCTTTGCCTTGCCTAGTCCCAAGCCCCCAAGCCCGGGAGGCTCTACAGTACATACCATACCATTACCTACGTAGTAATAGTAGGAAAGTGAGCGAGAAGAGAGAGGGTCGCGGTCGCACCAGCAAGCAGGGCAACCACAAAATCCTAAGTCCCTTCAATCGCGACCGACTGGCTGCAGCGCGACGGAGCCGCCAATTTCTTAGCAACTATCGCCATCAACCACCGTAAAGGGGAGAGAACAACAGCAACATTAAAAATATCTCGACCAGAAAAAAATGGCCTCGCCGGCCATAGCACTCCCAAATGGCGTTTCCGCGCCTGTGCAGCCCGGCAATAATAACAATAACGCCAACGCCAGCATCAATACCAGCACCAATGCCAGTCCCGGTGCCAATGCGAATGCCGTTGCTAACGCCCATACCTTTGTTAATAACACTGCTGCCGACCCCGACGCCAATACCGCGCAGTCCATCGCCGGCCCCTCTATCAACAAGCGCAAACGCGATTCCGACGATGTTGGTGAGAAGCCACCGACACCGAACGGTATCAACAATTTAAATGCCACCACTCCTGCCGCAACCGACGACGACTTCTCTCTCCCGAGCGCGACGAAAGTCGATCAGCCGACAATACGCAACTATTATCAAGTACTTGAGAGGTACACGGTCTAATTCCCTTCTACCATCACTCATCCACATCCCTTCATACTGTTCCATGCGCATTTTATCATTTTCAACCCCTAAACACGTAATCGATTAACATTCTATGATACTAACTGTTGGCGACGCAGATTCGACCCGACGCCCTCTGTACTCAAACGCCCCCTTCCAGATCCCGAAGACTCTAGCGATGAACCTCAAGCAAAACGGAAGAAGCCCGATGATGGGTCATCGCTTTCCATTGCTGACAAGGTGGCCCAAGAGAAATATGACGACCTTGATAGTATCATCGTTGACATCAAGAACTCCATCACCGACCATCTAGCAGAGCTGCGAGATGTCCAACCCGGGAAGGACACCAGGGCTAACGACGAAGCCATTGCAAGAATAATCGACTTTAAGCGACAGGCCTCTGGTATATTCAAGCGGGAGATGGCCTATCCGAACAATGCTCAGGTTTCTGCAGCCCTCCAGGGTCTTGATTCCATTAGCGACCTACAATCCAATGCAAGTGGAAACATCGTCTTGACAATTACTAGTGAGCTCAAGAGGGTGAAGCCATTGTACTCGAGCCTACAACAGTCTACTCCCAACGGTGACGGCGCAGGAGCGGTCATTCGGCCCCTGAGAGAAACAGGCTTACCCAGCGGGATTAAAACTGCTAGGGTAATACCGTATTCCTTCCCCTCTGCCGTCGAGAAGGACAAGAAGTCCAAGACGTTGGGGGAGCTCTTCCCGCCTCCGCGTAATTTACCGTCACTTCAACCCCCGAAGGCGCCAAAGAGCAGCACCAAGGGCGTCCAGGTGGGATGGCACCGTCCTGAATTGACCGAGAAGTCTAAGTACCGCGCTGGGTCATATTTCAGTCAGAACATCTCCACTGGACGTTGGTTGGATTACAGCAATGCCGCACCCCCATCGCAGATCATGACCAAGCAACGCGAACGAGCTCTTAGTTTGGCCGGAAACAAGCCCTCGTCATCCGACCTCGAAATGTCCGAAATGGAGTCCCTTTTCCGTGGAGCATTCTCGAGTTTCGCCCCTTCTAAAGATGACTCGGCCGCTATGATCTCGTCGGGTTTGATTAGCCATACCATGTGGTGGCAGAAGGTGGGCAAGCGCAGCTTTGATCGCTTAGCGGAGGTAGAGCTACCGGATGATGCTCCTGAGGATACGGGCAGAGCTGATAATGCTGTCGCTGAGGAAATAGACGACGACATAATCAAAGAAGTCCTGGATAACTGGGACGAATCCATGGTGGACCCTAGTCTTGAGCAGGTCTGCTGTCCTAAGAAATCCGATGAGGAGAAGGACGTCGACGACATCCTCCAGGAAGTGTCCGACATGATCCAAACACTGATTTCCTATCAGAAGAATCGCAACCTGACTTTGCCCTCCGCGTCCAGCCAGAGTCGATACGCCGCGGACCCAGCTCATAGCGACATGCTTACTAACGGAACTCCTGTGCAGCCCGCCGAGGAAGAGACGGCAATGTACCAGGCCCTCAAGGCACAATTGGTTCTTGTTATCAAAATGCTGCCACCTTACGCCGTAGCCCGTCTAAACTCGGATAAGCTAGAGGAACTCAACATATCGACCAAGATCGAAGTTCGAACTGATGAATATCAAGGTATTATGGATGAGGACGAGGCAGCTGCTCGTGCGAGAGCCGCGCAGGCCGCCACTGCGACACCCCCACGACCAGTTACGCATCGCTCTTCGAGTTCGTCGAACAACCTACAGTATGGTCAACAGTACAGTACAAATCGCGCCCCAATGCCCAATCCACAATACTACAATACCCAGACACCAGTACGACCACCTCAACCTGCGATGCAGCGGCCACCACAGACGATGCCGGCTGTCTATTCTCAGCGGCCGGCGTCTAATGCAGGCTACCGACCGCCTAATCACTACCCTAACACGGGCTATTCTCAACAGTTTACCGCCAAACCTCAACCCTACTCACAGCCTGCCCCCTACACAAATACACCTACGCAAGCCCGACCGCCGTACCAACCGATGCAGAATTTCCCAAATATGCCAAACCCGACTCCCCAGACGCGGTTCCAGGCATATACACCGAATACTCAACCACCCAATTATCACCACGCTCAGCCTTATCAGGGGCAGCCCCAACACCAACCTCCGCCGCATAATACTCCGTCGCATCCGCCGTATAATCAATATACTAATGGCGCCGGTGTGGCACCTCAGAGGACGGCGTCTCCGCACGTTCCCCACCAACCACCCCAGCACCAGCCTGTTCCCCACCATCCGGGGTACAACCCGACCGGAACACCCGTGAGGCAAGCGTCCTATGGTAACCAACCAAATATGAACAATGACCCGTCAAGACGCTTTTATCCACCCGCCGGTTCTCCCGGAATCCCGAACAGTCAAATTAACCCCCATGGTCAGCAAAACCAGAATCCTCAAACCCCTAACGCTTCGTCCTTTCAAACATCTCTTAATCCTCAGCAGCTCCAACAAGCGATGGATCAGGCTAAGGCCCGGTTCGACGCAACTAAGAGTGCGCAAAGGACGAATGAGGGTATGAGGAACTCATTGTCAGGTCAAGGTCAAGGTCAAGTCGGTGCACCGGTTGGTTTAGGCGGTATTGGTCTGGGAGGGGATCCATCAAGACTCACAGCCCGGGCGGGGATGCCTAATTTCCAGACGTCCAGCCAGAGCCCCAAGCCTTTGATGAATGCGGTGACAAGTGCACCATCAGCCGTTAATGGCAGCCCCGCAATGGCGCCTACGGCACCCGCTACAAATGGTGGTCAGCCGCCTACAGGTCGAGAAGCCTAGAGTCCTTCTCAGCCTCAGACGGCCCATCACGGCCGTTTCCTCAGGCCACCAACGCCCTATTCTATGGTGATACGAGCACCTGTAATGGGCCCCGATGGCATGTACACTTTCCAGCTTCCATCGATAGGGGACGGGGATGGGAATGGGAATTCACAACCGCCAAGTACCAACCCAAGAAATAGAAGAAATTAAGCAGACGAGTATGTGCAAATTCGGAGGCTACATGTGCGCCGCATTTTGGTCTTGAGGTTGCATATCAAGTTGGGAAAGCAGACCAAGTGTTTATGGTATGAACAAACACTATGAATAAGTATAACAGGGCGAGGTAGCTCGTCGTTCACCGGCAGAGTCAGGCAGGCAGGCAGGCATCGGGTGTTTTTATCCCTACCCCTACAAAAGAACTTAGAGCATTGTGTGTTCCTATCCAACCTTTTTTTTTAATATCTCTCGATTGATCCTCTTAGAGGGGGTGTCTCCACGAAAAAGACACAAGGGAGAACCGGAGTTCAGTGCGACGTGGAAATACGGAGGATGGATTCCCTCCCTCCCCCTTTTTTAAAGGCAAATATGGACCGGGCTGGGCCGGACTAGGTCGGACAGGCAAGGAAATGTAGACGGCTTCGTTTGTGTTTTTTCCACTTGTTCCCCCCCTCCCATCTTCCATCTTCCTACCTACCTACTTACTACTACCTACTACTACTACTTCCACTACTACTACCGGGATAGAAAAGCTGTGTTATGTTTGCGTCGTCGCGTTCCCGTTGCCTTTTTACTACACTCCCCAATTCACCCCAAACCTGCATTCAGTATCGGCCGCCCGTCCGCCTATTCGTGTGGTCCGGCGCGCCCGTGGTGTATAAAATGGGCGGCTTTCGCGAGCTCGCCTCGTTAGTTAGTTTACTACTCGGAAGGACAGGGGACAGAGGTGCTAGGGCCTAGGTAGAGAGAGGCGTTGTAGTGGCTTAATTGATGGCGATGTGTTGTATTACTTGACATCTCTTGCATCTTGCTGCGATTTCTAACAATGTGCTGGTGCATCTGCTTGTGATTTTTCTTGTGTGAATGATTGAACTATGGATGAATGGATGGGTAGTTCGATGTAGTGTGCTGAATATACTGTACTGAGGGTTGCTGCCTCCGTTAGCAGTGAACCGTGTCTGCTTCCAGGTAATGTTCAGGTTCCTATTCACGTAAAATTGTCACGTTCGTCGTGATCATTACCTAGGTCCGCTTACCGTACGGATCAAAACGTAAAACATCCATGGGATATGAATCTATTATAGTTAGAGTGCCCTTTTTGATTCATGCATTAGTAGCATACCATAGAGCGGATGGATTTTCTTGAGTTGAACTCCCAACCCGCAGTGTTTCAATGAAAGTACAAGTAAACTCCTATGCAAGCAATGTTCTCGCGCCACCAAGCCTCCTGGCGTCATCCCGTCGGTCTCACCCTTTTCCCCATAACCAACCCCAGAATCTTTATACAATTTATTTCGTAGAGCCTTGCCGGTACTGTTAACCCAGCTTATGTGGCTCTAATACTACAGAGGAGCACCTCCCTCAGATGAAGCGGGTGATATGTTGGATACGCTCGCCCCCTCTCGCGTGTACAGCGACGCGTTCCCGAAGAGGTTGGTAACTGGGAACGGGTGTCTCTCGTACTTCTTTATGAGAGCTTGTACTCGGGGCGTATCTGGGTCCGCCACGCGCTCGCTATATAGAGGTTAACTTGAATACAGGTTTCTTGGGGTTAAGGGCGAGATATTAGGGGAATTAAAATGACTAGATTTTAGAGGGGCAACTGGGGATAAGGAAGACATACTAGTAGTGCGAAGTTAACTCATCATTGAGCTCTACCGCCTGAGCAGACCGAGTCGCGATCTCGGTCTCATCCGGCGTCAGCACCGTGTTCCAGAACATAGCGGCCGGCTCCACTATATCGGCCACGATCTCCTTGACGCAGAAATCCGCGTTCGGGGCGAAAACGAGGGTGCTCGAGTTGATGACGGCGAATCCACCGGCTCCGTGGAAACCCACAACCGAGAAACCTTTCTTAAACAGGACCTTCCCGCACTCTTGGCAGTAGTTTGTGTCTTGGGCGTAGAGCTCGATCATATGACCGAACCGCTTGTGGAGCGCCTCGACGATGGTGAGGGCTGCTGCGTGCTTGTACATCGCGTAGCGGATATGCTGGTAGTCCTCGGCAGGTTTGGCGGTGATGCTGCCAAGGTTGAAGCATACGATCCTGCTGATGAACGGGGGTAGGGGCAGTCTCATGAACATCGAGTAGAAGTATTGTCCTATCGGATTTGATAACCAGATGGCGACGCACTTATGGAAGTCTTCGATCTCATCAGAAAGGTTCCTGGATCCCGAGTAGTCGATGGGCATGGCTTTGAGGGACATGGAACAATATGGCATCCCGTTAGGTCGGTTCACGGGTGGCGTGGATAATTCCTTGTACCCGTGGAACTCTACCTTGTACACGACCCTGCCTGTATATTAGCCTATCATGGTATGACATTTAGTGTACGTGTTACATACCCCTTTTGTTTCTCAAACTCTTCGCTTTTCCCCACGTAGGCCTTCAACTGGACTCTATCCCCGCCGTCAAGGGCCTCCTCTATGTCGTGGAGCTGTTCTTGGGTCCAGAGCCTGCGACCTGCTTCGTACTTCTCGATGACGTTACGCTGGAGTTTGAGCTCGCTATCCGGCCATCTTCGGAATACCCGCCAAGGGTCCATGGAAATAAGTGCATTTGCGGGCGTAGAAGCCAGGGTTGACGTACCCGAATGTCGTTTCGATCCCTCTCCTGTTTGGCTCTCAAGCACCGTCTCCAGCATCTTGGCGGTTATTTTCCCCCTGGGCAGCTGGTTGTTTATGGCCCCCTGATTAGAACCAGACCCTTTGGGTTTGTTGTTTTCGGGACCGTTGCCGCTTAGGACCACGAGGTTGTTACCCAAACCAGGTCGACTTCTAGTCTTCGTGGTCTTACCCAGAGGACTAGGACTTTGGGCACTGGTCCTCTGGCGTTTCCCGCCTCGGAGATTGAGAATAGTGAACTTCTCTTCCGGATTCCCCACGTCACTATCATTGGTGCCATCGGTTTCGGTCCACTCGTCTATTCGGAAAGACACGTTCTCATCGCTGTCACTGGCGACCAGTTTATTTTTCATCGCCTTCACCCTCTTGCGGATCGAGTCCGTCGTGAACCTGATGGACATGGTGGCGGATACTAGGCTGATGCTTGAGTCGAAATGCCTGCCAACTCGTCTAGTGCACTTTACTCGAATATAAGGCCAGTAGGGTAACGAAGAGCAAGGACGTAGTGTTTCGTATAAAACCGAAAATATATCAAAACGATGCAATCCCCCAAGAATACCTCGGGAACAAATATGCAACCGATACTCACAGGGTAAAACTGGTTATTGAGAAGATATGATGCCAAGAAGGCAAAAAGATTTCCATGATGAGAGATGATAGAGTGGCCTGGGAACCGGGGGTATCTCGTCTTTAACGCGGCTTCCTCTGCGCTGGCATGTGTCTCGTGGCACAGGAAAGGGCCAAGTAGGCCATATAATCCCAACTTCCCACGTCCACACAAACTGCCTATATAGCATCTCCCTCTGATCTGTCGCTTCCCAGGGGTATCATCTTCCCGCTACATGGCGAGTGCACCCCCCGATCGCGCTGGAAACCGCCGGGTTACCTAAGCGAGTTTCACGGTTCCGTTGGCCCTCCAGTCCCGGATCAGGCAATGATCGCAGGTCGATTATACTGCCGGTACTTCGCGAAGCTTGTATAAGTGCCATGGCGCGCGGGATGATCAGGGTTGTGGAGCGGGCTCATGTCGGCTCCGTGGTGTAGCTGAGTTCTCAGCTGGTGGCCATGGTGGTTGTATTAGGCCACAACGCCCGCATTCAGAGGCAGTCCCATCTCATAGAAGTAGATACCGGCGACTTCCTTCTTCATTGATTCACTCGATCCTGCTGCGATACCCTTGAAATGTGTAGTTTCCGTAGCTGAGGCCAGCAACAGAAAGCCGGACTGGCAATTTGACCATTCCGCCATCCCGCCTCCATCTCCACCTCCACCTCGATACACCCATCACGATTGCCAAGAGCGAAGTAGGATTCGAGTTTTGAGGTGTCATTGCCGAGGGACCACAGCCGCTGCAGGAGTTTAGCATCAATCCGAGCGCAGATATCTTCGTGATTTTCACGGAACTCAACAATGACACATTTCATTAATTGTAGGACGTACGTATTTCGAATCTTTTATCAATTGATTAATAATGTCCGCGGATTCGATACGATTCTATGAAAATTTTCGGCCTTTCCTCGAGGTTGACCTAACCGTGATGATATGTTATGGAAATGCGAAGCGCTCATTCAATTCTCTCTAAGGGAGAGTGCCATGCCCATACCAGGCATAAAACGTGGCATATGATTTATATGTGTGCCAATTGATTCTGTCGCCGTACCGCGAAAAGGAAAGTGAAGAGGAGCAAGGTGGTCAAGAGTAGGCCTGTGAAACATGACGGAGAGGACTCCAAGTTTGATAACCGCATATTCTGATATATGCATGTTTCATCCCGTCTGGGAAGACCGATGACTTCATTATTGCATACGTCATAGGAGTCTCCTTACAAATTGTTCCTAGTAATTTAAGTCAGGGGCTAATCGTTTGTCTGGTTCTATTGTTGGTTCTAATGCTCCGAATTCTCACCTTAACTACTGCCAGGTCCGACATGAGGTCTGTTCAATGTTTGATTGACATTGAAAATGGAACATCCTGGCGATCTTTAGAGTTCCAGCGTTGAAGATCACCCGCAGACAAATGCCGGAAAAAAAGGGGCAAATGATAGCTACACGCACCGGAATGTGGAGAAGATTGCGTGTACACACCGAAACATAAACACAGCGTCACACGCAGAAACGGACACATATTGGACATGTCCGGTAGCCTTTCTTTTCCGCGCCAACTTCACCATCGAGCAGAGATCCAATGGCCGGGAGACTCACGCAGAAGATCCTAGGCCATCTGGGGCCCTTGCTAAACAGCGGCGAAGCCAGCGAGACGGTCCTATCGCCGCCGCCAATCCACTGGACCGTCGACGCTAATGAGACCGTCCTGCACCCCGCAGGCGGAACCTACCCGCGGCTGTGCCGGCTCTCAGACAACAGCCTATTGTGCCTAACCACCGGATTCCACGGCCCCGGCGGCCACGAGCACGTGCTGCAGGTGTCGCGCAGCGTCGACGGCGGCCGCACTTTTAGCCCCCACGGCGAGGTGACCCGGGGTGTCGGGGATATCGACAACGGCTTCCTGATCGAGGTGCCCACCTCGCATTCTCACGGCTCATCTGATAGCAGCAGCCACAACGCCTCCAATGCAGTCATCCTAGCCGCGTTCCGCAACCACAACCGCGCGCCCGGGGCCCGCCCGACGCACTTCCGCATCACGGTGTGCCGTAGCGAGGACGGCGGGCGCTCGTGGCGCTTCGCGTCGCAGGCCGCGGAGCACAGCGCGGCGAGCACCGGGGGGTTGGGGCTCTGGGAGCCGTTCATGCGGCTGGGCCGCGCGGGAGACGTGCAGCTCACGTATTCCAGAGAGCTGGCGCGCGATGACCAGGAGACGTTCCGTGTGGATTCGCTGGATGGGGGGAAGAGCTGGAGTGCTCCGCCGAGGTGTTTGAGGTGTCATCAGGAGAGGGAGAATCTTAGGGATGGCATGCGTATGTACCTCGTTTTCTTTGATCCCCCTCCTTTTCTTTTTCCTTTTATTTCCTTCCCGTTCTCCCTTTTTGGCCAATTCCAGGAATTAGGGGTCCTATTTTCCATTGATGATGGATGGTGAGGCATATATAAGATCCACTCAAAACGGCGAGGACTATTTAACAATATTGACCTTTTCTTCTATAGAGGGCATTGTAAATATAAGGGACGTGGCAGGCGTGCTTCTCGACGGGCGGAGCCATAGTATCGAAGCATTGGTGGTTGTTTTCGAGACTACCCGCCACGGAACATTCAGCGTGGAGTACGCTATCTCGTACGACGATGGTCTCACTTGGGGGTTGCGAGGTGTGGTATATCGTCCCCGACCTGGGCGCAACGCGGGCGCACCACAGATTGAGCGCTACGGAGAGGCAGGGTTCGCTGTTGTGTTTATGACGGATGAGGACGCCGAGGTACCGGCGTGGCCAGGCAAGGCTGCTATCAAAGTTGTGTTCGCCGAAGGCCTAAACGGGGGGAGGATAGGCTGGGGCCAGCCTGTTCTTGTTCACAAAGCACCCTCATTCTGGCCTGGGATTATTAGTCTTGGATCTAATGAATTGTTGGCTGTCTTCGAGCATGCAGGGAGACCTATTGGAAAGCGTTTACAAAGGGGTTAATCAATTAGACGGGTCAGGATGCACACAATGGTTGTATCAGAGGTAGAGGAACGCCGTTGGTCTATCTCCTAACTAATTACAAGAGAATGTCCTTCCAGCTAGTGTGCTCACCCACACCAGGACATCAAATCCATCCCGATATTCTCAAATCATGGTGCATAAAAGCGAATAGGGGTGAAGGGAGTCAAACCATCAATTCCATCTCTGTGCTATAGTCCTCCTCCTTCACGACGAATACCCCCACAGTATCACATAGATATCCACCATCAATTGGTGACCACCGCGTTGCCTAGCTCAAAGGCAATCTCCTCGTACATGCTAGCGGCTTGTCGAAGCTTGGGATTGGCGTAGAGCTCAGGCCAGAACTCGCCGTCTGCGATCAAGACGAGGATCTGCCAGAGCGAGACACGGAGCGCGTCGCATCGACCAGTGTTCGCATAGACATACAAGAGCATGTCCAGGAAGTCGTCAGCGAATCGAGTCGTCGCATGTGCCAGGAAGATCACAGTTAGCAGCTTGATCAACGCTAGTCGGGCAAGATCGGGAATGTTGTGCGTAGTTGCGAGGATGTAGAGCTGGGCGTGAGTGATCAGGCACGAGATGTCGACGGTCGGCGGGTCGGGATTCGGAGTGGTGGTAAGTCCCAGGTACTCCATGAACCAGGAGTAGTAATCACGGGCGGTGTAGCTGAGAGCGAAGATCTCCCACTTGTGCTTGACCCAGTTGATGATGCTGTCGGCCGGAGCAACACGGCGTTCCTCCTGGTAGGGGCTGACAGATTGGTCCCAGACTAGCGGTACATCATAACCTCGGTGATACTGGAATTGACCAAGTATATGGAAGATGGACTGGTTCATGTCTCGGTAGACGATGCAGCCGTTTCGGCGAGGCAACATGTTGAGGACATAATAAGCGTACTGCTGCGAAAGGTGACCGAAGCAAATAAAGGGAACCTGGAAGGGGACTTCATTTTCGCCGATGAGGATGACCACGCTGGTCCTATAATCACTGTTATTAGGCTGAGGATATTACACACTGCTAACGACAATAGTATGATACGTACAGAGGAGGAGGAGCCGCCATTGTGCCGGCTTGCGGGCTTGCGGCGCTCATTCTTGAAAAGCTTGATAGGGCACCGGTTCCCTTAATATAACATCAGCATTTTTGAACCGAATAGTATGTTAGGTAGGAATCGGGAGTAGCCGCGATTTAGCGGTAGATACGGATATGGCGACGAGATTCTAGAGGAGGGTCTGGTGTTTTCCACAAAACTCGCGCAGCAGCGAGATATCGCCGAAATATTTTGCGGGAGATGCAGGAAAATGATATAGCTTACCTTGACTGTGGTTATTGATGGTTGGCTTTGCCTTGTTCTGTGATGTGGAAATACACCGACTTCAAGTTGGTGATCACCATTAGTTGTTATTGACAGAAGGAAGGCGGTCGCCGGGAAGGACTCGAAAGGAACCACCTACCTTTTCTTATGGATAGAAAACGCGTCGCGTCTCGTTGTGTCGCGTTGAAAATTCGAGAAGAACTAATGCCTGGGGCGACGGTAACTATAACGACAATAACTAGGGCAGGTGCACTGTGTCATAATAGACACCAAGCGAATTTTGCCACTAGGAAATAGTAATGAACCAATACCGACGAAGCGTGTATCATCATATGATAATAAAAATTAAGCGTTTGCAGGTATAAAGGGGGATATATCTGAGAGTGATCCTATCTGGGCTGGTACTTGACCCGCTACTTTGTAGATATTGACACAACTGGCCTAAGAGTTTGTGGTATTCCGCGGCAAGAAAAGTTGTTCAATAAGTATAGAAGGTAGGTAGGTAAATACCTAAAGTCAATACGATAGGTAGTTACTAGGACTGGCTACCAGTAGCTTTAGATACTTGCTAAAGGGGTTCACCCAATGACTAGAAGCTATTCAGATATGGGATGAAATAAGTAGATCGCGGTTAGGTATCGTTGCTCTTCCACTCGTGAATTCATACCACTGGACCAAAAGGGAGTAAGGGGCTGTTGCTTCCCTATAACAAGTAGAATATTTCCTACTCTTAATTCTTAGGTCTCCTATCCATTGATATTGGTGTTATTCCTTACATAATCATACATGTATGAACCCCTTTACAGGCAGCCAGAGAATGTGTGCTTAAGGTTGGGTTGGTGTTATTCTTCACTGATACGGAGTAATACAATAAGTATGGAAGGAGTGGTGTTCTCATCTAGCTTCCTATATATGAAGATCTGTAGAATCATCACTATTTAGGCCGAGCTTGCCTCACTTATATCCTCGCGATATACCCTTCTCAGCTCAAACACGACTTCAATCGTGATGAGGAATATGATGATCCACTCCAATCGGTGGCCATCTTTCTCGCTAACCATTTCCCTTAAGACACTTACGTTCTCAAACCCGTAGTCAATCTTCCTGTTTAGAATCCCAATACGTTGCCGTATGTCTAACACAGTACTGATCTGGTTGTAATAATCTTCCAAGTTCGACTCCGAATCCCAGAACATGTCAGGAAGCTGGTCGGTGATGTCAGAATAATGGTTGAGCTGAGATCTTAGGCTGATGAGCTTCCCCGTCATCTTCAAGACGGTGCTTCGCTTCAGCTTATGCTCCAGGCCTCCCTCAAGAAACTCCAAGCTATTCCTCGAGTTTTCGAAATACTCGATTGCCTGGTTCTCTAGCACTGCTAGTTTGGGACTCCTAGCTAATCCACTGGAAAAGGCGATCTTGGCGAGAGTCGTGTCTAACCTATGGTTGTCGAACTCTTGCGCTCGCGTCCCTAAGATCACAACTTCTCCTTTCATGTAACTGGTATCTCGGCTCTCATCCGGCACGAATTCGAGCTCTTCGATCTCGAGCCGGCTGACATGGGGAAGCTCAGCAGCTCGAATTAACTGCTTGGTAGCAAGAATCGTAAGGGCGTCGGTCGGCACAGACCAAGCCACAACAGTTCCAGAAGGAAAGACGAATATATCTCCATTATTAATACCCCTTGCATGTACGACGCCCGTGGGGTCGAATTCAGTACCGTCAGGATCTAATTCGAAGGCATGGAAACGTAGGATCTCTTGTACAGCATCCATATCGAAGGACTGAGCGACACATATCGAAGTAATCGTTCGGCGATAGTCAGTCTCGGAGTTGGTATGGTCTTTTCTTGGGCTGGCGGTGCGTTTAGGTTGTTTGGTAGTAAGTCCTAGACGAAGGGTTTTGGCGGCCGAGGCGCGAACGGGTTTGCGCTTCGATGACGCCGAGGTTGCGCTCTGTTGTGCCCCTGTACGGTCTGTAGCATCTTCCAAAGGTGATGTCCCATTACCCCTATCGATGTTGGCGAGTAATTGGTTGGAGGTGAAGAAGTTGCGCTTCCTCGGCAGAGACGCCAGGGTGGTCTGGTGAAAACATCGCTGCGGTCTTGGGGTTGGTGCGACTGTGTGCAGTCCTCGAAGTGCTGGAGCTGCTACTTTTTGCAATGAGGGTCGCATGGTGACATGAGTTCGGCCATTGAATGGGATAGATCGTCGACTGGGAGTATTATTGATTTGGTCGTGTCGGAACTAAACGTTCACTCATCATGAATAAAATAAATTATTTCTATTGGATTATCGTTAGATGTCGACGCCACGGATAAGATAGCGTAAAAACCAAAGCAGAATCCCTGTCGGTCTTGGTGCCGGAGGGCCGCCGCTATACGTAATTGGTGCTGGCACTATCGATAATAAGTTCATACATCGATAAGATAAAGATACCAATATTCGAGAGATTCTAGAATACCTCAATTTCATTCACCAACATCTCATCTACCAAATGATATAACCCCCATTATCGCTGACCCGATACCCGAAAGTTACGACTTCCTTTTATTATAGAAGTTATACTCTGCCGCTTAGGCATCAGGGGTAACAATATGTTGGGGCTATTTGCCTTCATACATTTGGATATAAGCCTCGGAGCTCTTAGGCTAACGAGCAGCAGCTCCTACCCCCGTAGCATTAGTGAACGCGCCTAGACCGGGGGTCTTCACGTCAAATTCCTTTTCTTCCATTACTAGGATCATGTCTGCCTTACCTGTGGTAGCATCCGCGAGGTCTGCGGTTGTCTCTGGCTCCGGCTCTGGTTCCCTCTTGTCATCGACCTCAACCTGGAGCCAAACACTCTCGCGAATGACCAGTTCCAGACGCCATCGTTATCCTCGGCTGCGGCTATCTCCCAGTCGAGTCCTAGCTTTGCGATTGCGGAGTAAGACCGATAGGCAAAAGAAGGCATACGGCAGTGCGTTTGAATTCGCAGCCAAGCAACGCACCGATCGGCTTCCTCTCTTGTTGTTCCAAGCCTGGATGGCTAGACAGGATATTCAAAATGAGCATCGCGTATCTACCCCTATCCGCTCCATCACCCCGTCCGAGTGGGCGGATCGGTTCCGGAGCTTGGCATCCAGAGGATGGTCAACAGGTGATATGGACCACTGGATATGGATATTGTCGGGCGAGAACGGAGATGTCCGAATTCAACGATTGGTTTCGACTGAGACGCCAAAGCCCATCTTTCTTGTCACGATCCTAGTGCGTAGTGACGAGAGGCTTGGTAACGCCGAGTCTCTACTATCTTTGATGAAGTACACGTCAAGACACTACTTTCATTCCCCAACTCCATCGTCAGGCAACGATGTGGCTCTCCCCGGACGGAAAGTGACTATGACATCCACCCAATTTCTATTACTCCTTCGTCGAATCGTTCGTCATGTACAACGTTTCTGGCCCAGGTCAATTACCACCGTAGCACGATTCACAGCCGATTACATTCGCAGGATGCCCTCTGATGCCACTGGATACCATCAGAAATGTGAAGTCTTCAATGCAGCCCTGCAGCTGTTCAAGCAGCCAGCAGCCACCCAGCCGATTCAAAATATGGAGTTCAATTGGCGAGCACAGAGGCTCTTACTAGCAATGTCGGATAATCTAGATAAGCCGCTCATCATCAACAAAGCCAGCTACCGAGCAATCCGAGAAGTCATGATTGGACTGAAAAGATCACAAACAGAGAGGGCAGTCGCCATAAGATATGCAAAGTCCTGGCCCCCATATCGGCAAGACTTTGACGGGCTCGATGCAAAGAGAACCGCTGAAGACGATTACTCGCGAAGTGTGAAGGCCGGTATTGTCATGAAAGAGGCGGGTTATCCCGACGACAACTACGACCAGGCACTAGATGCACTTGGCGGCATGAGCAATAATTCCCCCACCATTCAGACACGTAGCTTACCACCGAAAGAGTGGAAGGGCGAAGAACAAGACCGGAATGTATACACTCGCTGGGCTATGATGATACGAGCGACCCGCAATCAACAGGAGGCGTGGAAGGTTTTCAATGACCTTGCAGCGGAAACAGGCAAACCTCCCAATATTCAGGTGTACGCTGAAATGTTCATCAAGTTGCAAGCCCACCCCCTTCCCCCAACCTCGACTGCTTTGCCTGGCGAATCCCGAGAAAACTTCCCAATCCATGACGCCAACTACAGCGAGTACGAGTTGGCTAGGTTGTCACCTCCCACAGTTACTGAGTTATATGACCATATGATCGCCAGTGGCGTGAAACCTCATGGGCACTGCCTTCACACTCTGCTCATCAATGCCGGCTCGCTTGAGGAAGGTATCCGCTATCTTCAGGACAGCGGTATCAATATGGCGAGCATTAGATCCTTAACGCTTTTCAAAGAACCGTCTTTCCAGGCACTTCGTCAGATACCCCTCTTAGTATTCAAAAGTTACATACAACTTCTCTGCAGGTTACAGCCCGACCGTCGCGGTCGGGGGGGGATCCCCCTGGAGGAACTTCATCTTATTCGGCATGCTATAAAACTTGTCAAGCTTCGACTCAGGCCGGATACTACCGAAGGGTCTACTTTCCGACCACCCTGGTCAGTTATCCTAAGGGCGCTGGCACGGTCAAAGATATGTGTCTTAAATGGTACTTCAGCTAGTAACGATGCTGAAGCTTTATCAATGGCTCTAGATGTCATCCAGTCCGTGCGGAGGACAGCAGGGGTAGACCCTGAGATATTCCTGTACCTTTGTCGATCCGTCCAGAAGACCGCGGTGAGTCGACTTGACAGATGGGAAGCGTCAATTGGGGATGGCAGCGCAGCAGAGATTTCTTCCTTAGTGCCTTCTGCCGAAACAATCTCGGACACCCTTAAGGCACTCTTCTCCGATATGACTATACCTGTCAAGTTGGCTGGAGCAACGCCTAGCACACTACCGGCTCCTAAATTTATGCATGATATAGGACCGGCTCACCTGCACGGATATATGCGGGCTTTAGCTTTCCTCGAAGACACAACTGCAATGGAACAACTCTTAGAGTGGATGCTCGCGAACAAAACCTACATTGACGAAGAAACCGAGCGCATTGGAAGTCGTGGTCATGCGTTAATCGCAAAGACCCTCTGTGCCTTTCAAGCATTCGTCGGGCCTAGTCTAGAGCAAGAACAACAGGACGACATAATAAATCGGGTGGAAAATACGGGAGACGACGCAGACTCCTGGAAGTGGCCAACTCCGGAGGAGGTCGACCACTACGTGCAATCCGATCTGCGCGGAGGGTCCCGGAAGCTTCAACAGAGACTTCTAGCAAAATTTTGGCTTTTGTCCTCTCACCAGGATAATGTAAAGACGCCAGCGATGATACCGACATAGAAAAATTGTATATTATCAACGACAATGACAGCAACCCAGATACCCCAATAGAAAGACATCAATGCATTTTACGTATAGAATACCAGAAGAGATACGCTATGTTGACAGTTACCTCCTACTTTGAAAGCTATAATATCGGAGCAATTCTTTGGTCCGGTGGCTTGAGGCGGGAGGTTGGGGTTAGATTGGATCGACGCAAACAGCAGGGCAAGGTGCCAATAGTCCCACTTGGGGACACCATAATCCTCCAATTGGCTAGCTCCTGAAGATCCCCGTTGCCGTGCTTCAGGGTCCTCCTCTGTTTCTTTCATCCCCCTGTCTCCCCGTCGCCGCTTCGAAAGCGGCGGGGTCATTTGAGACATTCCAGAGTCCCTCGCCCACCATCGCGGTCCATCCCCGAGTATTTTCCATCTGCCTCACCATAATACTCCTTAAGCCACTCTCTTCATTATTGATGAGCGCACTTGAGTTCTTGGTATTCTCGTCTCGTGCTCCATGCATACAGAAGTAAGGTTGCCGTTCGCTGTGGCTTTGAATTTGGCCTGCTTTGTTCCCTCTAACTAGTTATCAGTCAACTGATAAACAAAACTTGAACATGGCATTGATACAACTCGTTTTTGATGGATCGTATTCACTTAAAAGGAGGTGTGCATAACTAATGGGATTCGCATTTGCCCTATTTATATCAATTTCTTTCAAGTACGATTGCACAATTACGCAGACACCGGCTACACTCACGATATTCTCTACTGATAAACTCATACACTATCGCGGTACCGAAACATCTTAGATGGATTGCTCTGGACTTTTCAAGGCAAGGATTGGATTTGCTGCGAGATTCTAGTAAGATCGCCAAGAGGAATTGATGGGTCTTCCCCGGATTACGCTAAATTGTCTCAATTCGCGTTAGGGCGTCGTAGGAAAGGGATATGGATCATGGCGATTTTCTCCACTGGCAACATTTCTCGGTTTCCGATCACTCTGATGATGGACCACCTCCCACGTCTAGTACAGATCACCAACGTCCATCGTTAGAGCCGTCGCATCCCCCGACATATGCCCAAATTGTATCCAGCATTGAGGAGCGCGAGATCGATGAGCTACCGGACGACCCATCAATTGCAAATGCCAATTGCTACACATCCAGAATAACAGTAGAGAGTACGCCAATACGTTACGACGGGAGGTCGGATACATATTCTAGCGAACCAGACGCCCATCTTTTCCGTGACCGAGATACGGCCCCAGACATTCAGATCCCCGACGCCCCTGAGAAGAGACCCATAGCTGTGGAGATCCCTCGATCAACCCTGACACAGCCAAAGTCGCTTTTCGAAGGATTTGTCCCACCTGCTACCGAAATTCGAGAAGCCAATGCTGTGGCGGAGCTCCTTAAAATCGCAGCGACGCGGCAATCTCCACAAGCATATGCCGAGTTTGATGTGCATGACTTTTCCATCTATGTTAATACGGCGATATATCCCTATGAACTAAGACCTTTGCAACACCTAGGAGCCTGGAGATACACCGAATATCTTTACTTCGACGGGGTGGTTAGCAGCGGTGAGAAACAGTTTTACCTCCGGGAGATACCTTTCCGACAGCTCCCTATCGGAAATTATGGCACCAAGGAGCATACCGTTGGCGATCAGATTTGGATTCGGTCAATATTTAATGAAGAACATGGCAATGAGATTTATTATAAACTTAGGGCTCCGTCAGTCGAGTACGCAAGATTTTATGAGGCATTCCTTTGGATTGCAGACCTGACCAAACACTTCCTTGACTATTGCGAAATTTTAAAGGAGAAGGGCCGCCGAGCCGTCCTCCACGATTTCAAATCTCAATTTAGTACCTGGCTCCTACAGCGACACCCAACGTCGCCTACTTTCCTGCAATGGCATTCTGCAAACCGGAGCGGGGACTTTCGGGGCGCTATCATTGCCAATATTGATTTTATCTGGAGGGAAGCCAATGGTCTAGATCAGGAAATCATTTCGTGGCATACAATATGGGACGAAGTCAAAAATTTGAATAGATACAAGCCGAATCTAGCAGCAGGTCAAGAGTCGCTTAAGGACGGCAAGGTAATGATTTACGATCCTTTGAGATGCCAACGCAACACCGAGGTGAAGCCAACGGTCGTAACTTCATACGTGTATGATTTGTTTTCTCATATGATATTTAAAGACATCCTCAAGCGGGTAAAGCCGTCCACCGTCATTGAGAAGAAGCGAAGGACCTTCCTAGAGAACCATCAGCCAGCCGAAACAAGTATTCGGCCTACCGTGAAACGAGACAACCGCGATCGAAAACGGTTTATCGCCTCGATACGAGTAGGAGACGTGATTTCGACAAGACCCGACGACGAACTGAGAGATACCAAATGGGAGACACAGAAGTCGAAGCACTACGAGGGAGAACATTTGTGGTTTGGCGTCGTGCAGGGGGTACATACATCGCGAAACGGGAAATCCTCCTTCGACCTAATCTGGATGTATCAACCAATCGACACTCCTTGCGGTGTCATGAAATATCCCTGGGAGAACGAACTGTTCTTATCTAACAACTGTACCTGTCACCACGACTCGTCAAGGGTAGAAGCGGACGAGATTCTCGCCACACATAGTGTCGAATGGTTCGGGTCCCCTTCTACGTCAGCCGAGTTCTTCGTACGCCAAACGTACCTCGCTGATGACTGTCGATGGACTACTCTGAAGAAGGAGCATTTGACGTGTAAGGGGAAACAGGAGGATCGACTAAGACCCTTCAAAGTCGGCGATGCCGTCCTCGTCGAAACCAAACCGAAGACCCTGGAACTAGAGACATTCATAATAGAATCGTTCTTCAAGGAAGGCAAGAAGCGTTACACTAGGTTGAGAAAACTCGTGCGGAGGAGAGATGTTGACAAGGAGGCCGCGGGGTCGCCCCCGAATGAAGTTGTCTATACTGACCAATTCATCGAAGTATCGGCTAAGAGGATATTTCGACATTGTATGGTTAGAGCATTTCAGTTCGGGGAGAAAATACCGACTCCTTATGACAACAACGGGACCGGTGACCTCTTTTTCGTTACACATCAAGAGGCCGAGACTAAAGAGGGCACGGTTACCTATGTTCCTTTATCCACGAACCTCTTAAATAAAATAAAACAAGGCTTTGACCCATATAAAACACAGGAATTACCGAAACTTCAAGGGCTCGACTTATTCTGCGGGGGTGGGAATTTCGGCCGCGGTTTAGAGGACGGCGGCGCCGTCAAGATGCGTTGGGCAAACGACATCTGGAGCGAGGCTATTCATACGTACATGGCCAACTCCGAGCCAGACACGTGCACGCCATTCCTAGGCTCGGTTGATGACCTCTTATTTAGGGCATTGCGGGGCGAGGATACTAAAGTGCCCAAGCCTGGTGATGTCCACTTCATTTCGGCGGGATCCCCATGTCCAGGGTTTTCAATTCTTACTATCAACAGAACAACTGGTCACCAACGAAAGAATCAATCGCTGATTGCATCTTTCGCATCCTTCGTCGACCTCTATCGACCTCACTATGGCATACTGGAAAACGTGCCAACCATGGTCAGCTCTAAGGCCAACCGGGAAGCGTGTGTCTTCTCGCAGCTCGTTTGTACGATTGTCGGTCTGGGCTACCAAGTCCAAATCATGTTTCTGGATGCGTGGTCATTCGGCACACCACAGTCTCGAAGTCGAGTGTTTCTGGTCTTCAGCGCCCCCGGCTTCCGGATGCCCAAAGTTCCGGCAGCAACACATTCTCACCCACCAGGTATGAGAATGACTAAGCTCGGTGAGATGTCTTGTGGACGACCCTTCGACAGCAGATTGATTGTGTCGACACCATTCCGATTCGTAAGCGCCAGAGAGGCCACGGAAGATCTGCCAGACATCCAAGACGCCAAGGTGGATTACTGCGTCGGCTATCCGGACCACCGACTGGCCATCGGCTACACACCACCCATGCGCAAGCAAATATTCCACATCCCCACGCAGCCGTGGGAGATGAACTTCAGCAGGGCCTGGTTCGGGCGGCCGGGCATGACGGAGCCCGTGCTCTCCGTCGCGGAGCGCCAGCTGTACAGCGCGGACCACTCGCAGCGGGTGCAGAAGCCGTCGCGGGGCTGGATGCGCGTGCACCCGAACCGCCTCTTCGGCACCATCCCCACGCGGTGCACGCCCACGGACTCCCGCGTGGGCTGCATCAACCACTGGACCCAGCACCGGCCCATGACCATCATGGAGGTCCGCCGCGCCCAGGGCTTCCGCGACCACGAGGTCCTCGTCGCCAAGCCCGACAGCCAGTGGCGCATCGTCGGCAACAGCGTCGCGCGCCAGGTCTCCCTCGCCCTCGGCCTCGCCGTCCGCGAGGCCTGGTTCGGGACGCTGTTTGACGAGCCGCACGTGCCGCAGACCGGGCTTGCGCGGTTCTCCGCGGCGTCGGTGCCTATACCCGCGAGCGTCGGCTCGAGCCCGGATCCCCTGTGTGGCCCGATTTCGACCTCGGGGGATGTGCTGGAGATCGGAGATAGCGAGTCCGAGGATCCGCTCTCCGATACCCCGTCCGAGAACCCGTTCTTGGTCCCCACGCCCCCGAAGGCGGCTTCCGAGACCCCTGCCACGAGCGAGTCCAATGAGTTCTCTGATGGCGATGGCTCCCGGAAGAGGAGCGCGACGTCGTCGCTTTATGTTGGGGTGCTGGCTAAGAGGCGGCGGCTTAGTGCCAACCATAGGGATGGCAGTGCGGCGTGATAGTGTGAGGGGCGGAGTTATGACGATATCCAATAATCTATTTAGAGCACACCAGCCCTGGATAATCATCGTATCGTCTCCACGCATTGTTATTCCCGGAACGATAAGTAGCAGGCATCGGAACCAGTATTCTCTATTGGTTTGTGGCTGTTAGATCATATTACATTGAAGCAACCGGACCACAGAGCT
This sequence comes from Hypomontagnella monticulosa, assembly GCA_902825475.1. Classification (NCBI taxonomy): domain Eukaryota; kingdom Fungi; phylum Ascomycota; class Sordariomycetes; order Xylariales; family Hypoxylaceae; genus Hypomontagnella; species Hypomontagnella monticulosa. The sequence goes on from CADEBF010000008.1 coordinate 2,267,334, forward strand.
CTTGTATATCCTTGTATGATGTGTTTACCTAAATGTATTGTACAGTTACCCTTACATAGAGAACAATAGATCTGTTAATTACGTAGGTCTCTACCGTAAGTGAGTGACTTTTAATTATTAGCCAAGTGAGCTAAGCAAAGAAATGCCCAGCAATGGCTCGTCATATCGCTTGATCCGCACAGCATGTTTTCTTAATTCTATAATGCGTAATAAGACAATATGTCGTATTGATAGATACTAGATAGATACTAGGTAGCTAATGGATAATATTGGTGCATACTAAAGCTCGACCGTGGAGAAACAGCTAGTTAGGCACGTCTATACATGTCTGCAGGCAAGGTAACGGATACCAGCCACTATCTTGAGCGTCTATACTCTTGTCTGTCATCCGGGGCGTAAGACCGATGTTTATGTTCATGACGATCGTCATACCTGCTGCTGCTCCCCGCGCTTTCACCGGTTCTATGACCGTGGCCGTGGTGACGATGATGACTATGATGATGCCTACCATGATGACTACCATGATGACGACTAGTGTGATGACTACTAGTGTGACGGTCCCCCCCGCCGCTCTCCGCGCCTTGGCTGGTGCTCTGGCTTTGGGTACGGTGACTACTGCTATGACTACTGCTGCCGTAATCGCCGGTATATTGGCCACTTCCGTGATCATTATCCCGGCTTCGGCTGCCTTGTAGTAGCAGAGGCGGCAGCATCAATCGATCAGACGTGCCGGATCCACTCGCTTCCGCCGATGGAGTTCGGTCGAATCCCTGTGGTTTGGGATACGATGCCAATTGACTGGACGTACCGGACCCACTTGCTCCCGCATATGAAGTCTGGCTGAATCCCTGTGGGTTCTGATACGATGCCGGTTGCTGGCGAGCAGTCGTGCCGGTCGGCACCGGTGCTTGCGATCGATCAGGTGTCTCGTATGTGCCTTGCACTTGCAGGATGGACGACACCCCCGGCAGCGGTTCATTGGGTTTAACTGGCATACCCGATATACCCGGCAGCGGTTCGTTGGGTTTAGCTCGCGTACTCGATATACCCGGCAGCGTGTTGTACTCGGAAGGCCATGGACTTTGCAGATTATGGCCCGACGGAGGTTGTTGATTCAGCTGAGAATACGGTAGTTGGTCCCGCTGGAGCTGGGGCCGGGGCGGTAGCGGTAGTCTAAGTTGAGGATTTGGTACGCACCACGGGGCATTTGGTAATTGCCGCACGAGCCTGCCAACAAGGTCTGCTTCTTCGATTGCCGTGTCGCGCGTAGATAACTTGTCTTTCATCCCATTATAAAACGCCCATTGAAACCAAGACTCATATGGACTTATATCAACCCTCTCAATAAACTTGGTTTGGATGAAGGTGCCAATGCCGGGAAGAAAGAATAGGTGCATCATAGGTCTCTTAGTGCTAGTGGCTGATGATTTCCAGTTAGATCTGCGCCACGCAATAAGATCAAAAACATAATTTTCCGCTATATCCTGCGGTAAGGAAAAGAAGAGCTCATGGCGCTGGTCCATCAAATTAATGGTGATCGTTTCGCTGCCAAGACTTTTATCCTTGCCATAAAGTTTGAGGATTGTCCTGGTCACCATTTCGCATTTTTCTGTCGAGCTCATTTCGCGGAATTTCCGTATCATGTTGAGAAGTTCCTCAACAGGTCCAGTGGTAGTGTGATCCATCCTAGGTAGGTTCTTGGCTAAATATATTTATGTCGATCGACGGTATCTGCAAGGGGTTATGTTTATCACCTCTCGGAGATAATGTTAGATGGGTAGTTTACGATTATATGCTATAGATGATTGAACGTTTCCAAGATATATATAGACATCTTGAACAGGTGTATAGCTTGATGCGTCAGCCTTGAGAAAATATTCTCTGTTAGTCACTCTATACGTCACATAGTAGGTAGTGAGCACGGGAACTACAACCAAAAGTTATGAAGCTCTCAAGATAGATGTATAGTGTTATCAAATCTAAAAGAGCAATTATCCAACTAGTCACGGTTCGCTATAGCTCGGCTTAAAAGCCGGAGGACGACAGTAGGTATTTAAACCGTTAAAACACTCTTCGTAATAGTCTATTAATAAGCTAGGCTACTAGTGAACAAAGTGAATGTCGTTTTTTAGGTCTGACGAATGCCGCTATTCACGATCCTGAAGTTGTGAAATCCTCTTGGATGTTTGTCATGCTAAATGTAGTATTTACTTGGGCAACACTGAATCCTCAGTGAAGAGTTGACTAATTCTTAATGATTACTAGGAAAAGCAAGCGGTTAGCGGTGAGTCGAAGAATAAAATCACTTTGAAGAGCTCAATTCAGCATTTCTAATGATATAAGTCTCGATCCATACATCCTAGAATCAAGGTGACTATACTAGGAGGTAGGTAAATATACTGATTTTCGAAAACGACTAAGTCGATAACCACTCGTGAACTCGGGAATAACCTTACGTAAACTTCAGGCATTTGTGACTACTAGGTAAGTATTCTTAAGTTTACTATCGCGAAGCGGCCACTTTACGCCTGAGGGTTTTTACGACAGCCGCGCCAGCGGCCGGACCAGAAACACGGAGGCGCCCTCCTCCACCTAAGGGCATGCTTATTTTAGAATAGGTGGGATAGAGGGAATAGCTACGCTGGACTGAAGGAGGTTACATAAAACTCAAGTCACTGTGCCATAAAGCGGTGGCCTTGGTTTTTATAAGAGTAATGTTATTTACAGATTACTTTTTTTTCTTATTTATAGATTACTTTATAAATTACTTTTCTTAACACTTATACACAATTGCTTAACATTTTCTTTTAATTGCCTTAAGCAGTTTATTCATTTTATATATATGGGAATAATTTTATTTTTAATAATAAAATTTATTATAAAAATGTATATACTTAAGTAAGCAAATAATTATTAATAAGATATATATTAGTTTATATTTAATCCCATTTAATTATATAAGTAAGGATTGATTATAAACTTTATAATTAATCTTATAACTTATTTTATTAATTATTTAATTAAATGATTAATTAAATAATTAAATAATTAAATAATTAATTTATTAATAAACAAATTAATTAATTAATTAATTGAATAATTAACTTATATATATACTAATTTTACTTATAATTTAAAACTATTCTAATATATATATATAATTATATATATAAATAAGTATAAATAATTTTAATTAATTAAATTAAAGCAGTAGTGGTTGTAAACAAGTGGTAGGAAAAGTAATTTGTAAAGTAATCTATAAATAAGAAAAAAAGTAATCTATAAATAGCATCACTCTTTTATAATGCGTAATAGGATAATATGTCATATTGATAAATCCTAAATAGATAACTAATAGGTAATATGGATGCTTAATAAAGCTCGACCATGGAGAAACAGATAGCAATCTAGTAGGTATGTCTATACATGTATATATATGTACATACCTGCTGAGAATTGATTATCAAGCCATTCTGTAGGCAAAGTAATGGATACTAGCCCCTACTTTGGACGTTTATGTTCACGTCTCTCATCCGGGGTATGAGTCCGATGTTTATGACTGCTGCTGCTGCTTTCACCAGTGCTATGACCATGGCTGCGGTGATGATGGTGACTGTGATGATGACCGTGACTACTTTGATGATCACTTTGATGATGACTACCATGATGATGACTGGTGTGATGACTAGTGTGATGGTGCCTGTCGCTGCTCTCTGTGCTTTGACTGGTACTGTGGCCTTGGCTGTGGCGACTGCTTCCATGACCGCCGTGGTGCCTGCCATGGTGTCCGCTACTACTTTCGCCCCTACTTTGGCTGCTTTGTGGTCTCGACTGTTCTGGCGGCAACAATTGATTAGATGTGCCGGATCCACTTGCTCCTGCGTATGGAGCCTGGTCGAATCCTTGAGGGCTAGGATACGATCCTGATTGCTGGCGAGTAGTCGTGCCAGTCGGTATGAGTGCTTGCGATTGATCAGGCGTGTCGTATGTGCCATACGATTGATCAGGTGTATCGTTTGTACCATACACCCTGTACGCTAGCCCCGGCGGCTGTCGATAGGGCTCGGCCGGGGGATCCGACGGAGCCATGAACGCTCCGGTCCTGGAACGCCGTAAATATCTATAATTCACCTCATAGTATGGCGTTTGGTTCTGCGGGGGATTCGACGTAACCGTCAACGCCCCAGGGGGCTGTATATATCCCGAGTCACCGCCCGGCGCAGGTTGCTGATTCGACTGAGGACCTGGCAGCCAGTCCTGCGGGGATTGTGGTGGTTGGGAATTTTCTATACACCACGGCGCATTTGGTAATCTCTGTAGTAGTTCGGCGACAAGGTCTTGTTCTCCGAACAACGACTGGCGGGTGAAAACGTTTTCTTCTCCCCCCTTGCTATGTGACCATATAAACCAAGACTTATAGTCTCCCATGTGAGTCCTGTCGATGAATTGGTGTTGGACAAAACTAGCAATGCCAGGAATGAAGAAAAGGTGGTCCATATCCCATTTGACCTGGTTATACATATGTCTGCGGAATTTCAGAAAGTCTTCGACATACGCCAACCCCACAAGATAGGGTAAAGAATGGAAGAGCTTATGGCGGTTGCGGATCATTCTAGAGGTGGTTCGGTCGCGTTCTTGTCTTAGGAAACCGGCTTTACCGCCTATAATATGAATCATACTTTCTCTTTCCTCCGAGTTCGATTGGCGAAACTCGTCTATCTTGTCAAGAAGTTTATTGACGTGTTCCGCCATCTCGAGAGCAGGTCGTATTTTGCGTTAGGCGTCTGTCTCCTCGTGATCTTAAGGCAGGATTTCGGCAACTTGGGTCAGTCGATGGTATCTCCAAGGTTCTGGTTATCTATTCTGTGTTCTAGATAGAATGTTAGATATGTTGTCTAGAATTGTCTCTAGTAGATAGCCTGACGGTATATATATAGACTTCTTGAATAGATACCTAGCAAGATACTGCGTCAGTACCGTATTGATATTCACCTGCTAGTCATTCTATGGGTTGCGTAATAGGTAGTGAGCACAGAAAATACAACCAACCAGACCGGTAAACATAGGATATTCTGAATATTCTTATCAAAGTAGTCACAGCTCACTATATCTCGACTCAAAAGCTGGAGGGCACCAATAATCTATTAATGGGCTGGATTACTAGAGATGAAAGCCAGTAACAATTTTTACATCTGACAATTGCTAATACTCACGACCCTAAAGTAATAAAATAACATTATCATTATCGGATATTTATCCTTGTAGATGTTCGTCATGCTAAATGTGATGTTAATTTAGTCGCCCCCCAAAAAGCCCGACACCCAATACTCCCAGCGGCAACGCAACACCGGCAAAGTCCACTCAGGTTCCCTTCGAGCATACATATGTACCTACCTACTCATAGCTAGGTAGTGATTATAACTCTTTATCAGCTATTTTGGTAGTGAAATGAAAATTGCGATAAAGTCCATGAGGAACATTTGTAGGTGACTAAAACCATTAGTCACTACGGGTAGAAAAGTCTAAAATGCAGAGCTGAGAAAAGGTAAGAAAGCAACCGAAAGACTGAAAATATAGTATATTTACCTACAGAGCTAGGTACATAGTAGATGGTAACCTTGGAATTCATGGTTAGGGTGTTGACCTATGCTGATGGAGTGATTTTTTCCCGAGCGTTTAATTCCAACAGCGAAACTCGATGTCATCATTGTAAAGTATTTCTCAAGACCTCGAAGAGAGATGGCTGATTTTCAGATATATCAGATCTACCTGCTACTTGTGAATATATAGTAGCAATGCCTTGGGCGTAGCGTATTACCAATATGTCTCACAGGAGTCACAGCTATCCGTTTATACTGCTACTATACAGGTAGTTCGTTTAGGTTTGCCCACTATAACTACGACTAATTATCCATACATTCACTTGTAGCTTTCGTAGGGAGGACTTAGTTAAGACGATGCAGAAGAGTCTCGCTGCGAAGCCACCGCTCCAGGTTCTCGGCCGTCTCCTCGTACCAAGTATGCATAATACCATCTTCAACGTACCCCATATGAGGAGTGATGATCACCTTGCTTCTCCCTTGGGTTCCCCATGTGGTGGACCGCCAAGGGCTATCATCTGGCAAGGGTTCGACGTCAAACACATCTAACGCCGCGCCACCGATACTTCCGCTCTCAAGCGCCTCGTGTAACGCTCTATCGTCAATCAACGGTCCCCTCGAAGTGTTGACTAGTAGCGCGGACGGCTTCATCTGAGCCAACTCCCCGGTACCCACGAGACCTCGCGACCGCTCACTTAACACGTAATGCAGGCTCACTACGTCCGCCGCAGAAAACAACTCCTCCTTGCTCACGGCTTTGAACGTCGGGGCGTCGGGATCCACAGGGTCGCCCCCGTAAGCGGGGAGCCCCACCTCCTCCGCCTTCCGGTCGGCTCGCTCCTGCGTCAAGTTCTCGCTCCAGCACAGCACGCGCATTCCCCACGCGAGGGTCCCGATCCGCGCGACTGCCGCGCCCAGACGTCCGAGCCCCACCACCCCGAGCGTCGCGCCTGTCAATCCGAGCGCGAGCCCCGACTGCCACCGGCGCTCCGGACCTTTCATCGCCGCGTCGTCAAAAGCTACGTTGCGCGCCAGCGCTAGGATCAGCGCCCATGCGTGCTGCGTCGTGGGGTGGCTGCCGCCCTTTCGGATGTCGAGTTTGGGACGCACCGGGCGAGGAACCGGAGACGGCTTCCCGTCCGTGCGCCCCCTGCCCGGCGCCGCCGCGACGCTGATGCCAAGGTCGGTGGCGGTCGGTATGTCGAACGTCTCGAATTGAGTCCCCGTGGCTAAGAGCAACCTCAAGTTCGGTAGTTGACGAAGCAAGTCCCCTGGGAACGGGGTCCGTTCGCGCATCGATGAAATGATGGTGAACGGCTTGAGCCGGTCGACAATAGCTTGCCGGTCGGACGCGCTGGTTTGTGGATGATTGAAGGCTGGTAGGCTGTCGTGGAAGGCCGTGATGGACAGCTCGGACTCCGGGATGTGGCTGAAGTGCGGCTTAGCTATGTCCAGATAGTCGTCGAGGATCGCCATTGATGGGCGCGATTGAGTTGCCATTGATCTTGCGCATTGGGCCCAATGCTGGGCCCGGACACGCCGAATGAAACAAGACATCCGGACGGCATGATTGTGAATCATCTTGATTGATCTATTCGTTTGGGAAGTGTTTAGTCTACATTAGCATGTTATTTTCTTGATGGCGCAGTTACACTTACAGGGATCGTCTTAGGTGCTTTTTGTAAGATGCTCGGGCCGACTAAATTGAGTGGGAATGCGGACAGAAATGACAAGATATCGAAGTCAATCCCGCTTAGTCAGAATTCAAGTCTATTCAACATTATCTCATCGTTACTAGGTACTTAATGTATACTATGGTAAGGTATTTTTTCATTCCATAAGAAATTTTATAATATTATTTTGACGTTGACTTGTTAAACATAGATACTTATACGGCCGATTGTAACGTGAGGACTAACTTAGCAGATACTACGTAGGTACTCAGTAATATGCGGCAGTATAGCTAAATTATTTGCACTGCATGTTTAATATGTAAGACGATCACTATATCATTAATATAGATCTCATAAACGTAAGAGCATGCGACTGATGTCCCTTATGGGATATGTGTTCGATAGGAAAAAATGATGCAGTCTGGTTTCGTAAGCTGCCCCCCGGGTTATGGGATCGAGCTGAGCATTTAAGAAATAAGACTGTTAACGCCAGCTATAACAATCGATCACTTCATAATTCATCGTAAAAAGAGACAAACAGTCAATAGTATTTCCATTAAGCCCCAACCATGTTGACCTGTGTTTTTCCAATAATCCTTGAAAGTTGTCGAAGTCCTTTGCATTACCTACTGTTGTTACCTAAACATAGCCATGAGTGTCTCACTACGCTTATGCTCTTAGTAACACTAGTTTGAAGGATACGCTAATGCATAGAAGCTCCGGGGGAATATTCCATTGAAGTTCTATACCATCAAGGTCGGTTAATGTCCAATAGTAGGTGTAAACATCAAGCCCAGTACGGTTCTCTCACCATCTCACTGCACCGGAAATTGGATGATATGCGGTGTAACGAAGACCAACTTAGCCCATGTGCTGACGCGTTGTCGTCTCCTTATCTGTTGGTTTTAGACTCTCTACCACTAGTAGACTTAGGTAAGGAGGATTACACAAGATGCATTAGAGCCCCCTTTTTTTGCTTACTAGGCCTGGCTTACCAGTAGGAACGCATATCTAATGTAGATATAGTCACAGTGCCTGTGTTCAACTAGTCGTCTTGGAGACTGTCGCATATACCCTCGCATGGTATTGCCATCTAACTGTCTCATTGAGTATAGACCACACTAGTGATTTGCAAAATACCGGTGTCTGGCATTTTATTTCAAATACCGGAAAGAATCCATCAATATACTTCTACTTATCTCTTGACCGCCTTTTACGCCTTTCGCAGTTGCGTTTACTTGTACCTAAATCCTGCCGCCGGTTCTCCGCGGGTCATGTGATGCCTAAACTTGTACTTAGTTGCAAAAGATCTAGAGTACCTAAAAATGAAACGTCACTACGTGGCAGATACTCGTGTTTATGTAATTCTCGTTTGATGCAAAATTGGGATGCTGGTTTGACATTATGTATGATGATAAGCTTTATGATAGTCAACATATTGTCTATATGGTCGCTTATAAAAACGCCTATAAGGGCGTATTCAAAACTGAGTCCTGAAAGTACATATAAAAGCGACGTTGGTAATGCTTCGGGAGTCATGTACATATGCATATGTAGGTACGTAAAGAACGTCGGCACAGAATGTCGGGAGGAAGACCATACATCCTTATTATAACAGGGGATGATTTAATATAAGGCAGGGACCGTGGAAGGGTTTGGCTTGTGTTACCCTTGTCTTCTAAGGGACTTTTATATGGCACATATATGTGAATAGAGTCTCCGTATCATCATAGGCATAAAATAAGAATCATGATACTATCTATGGATATATGAAAATATGTTTTGCGGCATGGATTAATTGCTGATTTGTTGAGAGGCTCCGTTGAAGGATCTCTTGAAAGTAAAACTCGGTGAAGAATCCGTAGCAACGCACAGCCTCAAAGCCCCCAATGAGTAAAATCTGACATCCGTGATACACAGCCTCTCCGGAACTTTTAATTAACTTCTAACTCTATTCCCCAGAAAAAGCCAGCCGTTTCAAATGCATGTATCTTGAGCGTTAACGATATTCAACGAAAAAAATGGAACCGCCCCACAGATATACGATGTACTGATGAGGTAAGGAAATGACATTTTCTACATAATAACTCCATTTCAACTTATAGCGGCGGTCTTGAAAATGGTGTTTATCAAGGTGATCGGCTTATGAGGCGTGTATACGGATACAAAGCTAATAACATAAGGTCATATGTGTCGCTTAGCGAATAAAAGCGATGTGACGTCTTTGAGTACGGTAGTTTGTCTCTATGTGATCCGACCTATATAACCTAACGACCGAACGGAGAAATCGCCATATAAAGCTTAGGCTAGATGTCTCTAGGTAGGAACACCTGCATTTAGATGGGGTGAGACTTCCTCGGGTTGGGGTATTGTAAAACTGCGAGGTCACCCTCATTGTCTATAGATTCTTAGGTATAACTGAAGTTGAAGCGTTGAAGACAAGATTATGACGTATCTTATTATGCAAAAGTGTCACCTTAGCCCAAATTGGACATGCCCCGAGGCCTATCTGACAAGGCCTCCGGTCTCTCTTCTTCCTCTTCTTTTCAGGTTTTGTCGAAGAGACAGTAGAGGTATTTGCTAGTATCGGTATTTTCATTTCGCAACTCGTATCCTCGTAGCTGCTTGCGTTTATACCTAATGAGATTGATGTTATATTGGGGTATTGTCATACATACCAGTTCTAGATAGTATTTAGTAAGGTATATATGTAGGTGGGATAGTTCGCTGTGGGAGTGAGGCTCCGAAAACGACCCCAGTCCCAGATCACTCGCCTCACTCTCGATCTCCTAACACAGACTGACTACTACCTTAGACCCTAGTACGTGGAGTTAGAATGCATCCCAGACGAAGATCCGCAAAGATCCACCTACTTATACTAGTAGGGAGCCTTTGGAAGCTTAATCTTGGGTACATGTATTGTTCTAGTATCAACTAACTTATTGTCCTTCGATCTCTCCTATATCCTTGTTTATGGGATCGGCTTAGAGGGCCTAGACTTCTCCACCCTGCACTTGGCCGAGGTATTGAAATTTATGGATTCTCACTCGACTGGGCACCTAGAAGCCAGAGAGTCAGCGTTATGATACTTAGGGATAAAGTTCGGAGATGGCCTTAGAAGGGGTTTATCGCCGAGTTTGATTCAACTTGTACGTTCAATATAGAGTATCCTTTAGGGTATACATTAGTAACCGGGCAGGTAACGGGTGGTATTTAATTTTATGTGTATTCATATGCGGCGTACGACCTAGCCGATATTGTTTAAGCGTTTCAAGCACTCAGGCTTCATTGCCGTGCCCTGATCCCTCACATATGGCAAGGCTGAATGCCACTGTACTAGTCATGGATATCGAAGCTCCGGAGCTGTTATCTCCGCAAATGCTCGGAGCAAAGTCTCTAATAGCGAAAATCCAAGCTTCATTAATGAGAGTTGCTAGATCGTACTTAAATGATTAGCCTATTTCATTCATGTTGGTATGGGCGTCTATGAGAGAATCGCGGAGATTTTGTGGCGTAAAACCGCGGAGTGGTTATCGGTAGACGCTTGGCACCTACGTGTAGCTATGAGTTGGGGTCCCATTCGGGTGATTCGTCAATGTCCCGTTCCGAATCCAACCTTCCGTCCATCTATTCGCGCTAGAAGGTACATCCGGAATGCATGTGCCTGCGATGTTTAAAATCTAGTCTATACCATTCATCTTTAGGAGCTCAGATTCGTGCTTGGCAGGGGACGTCCAACGAAGGGCCCTGAGATGCCATTGGTGGGTAGCACACCTTTGCTAGCGGAAAGCGGCCTTAGGATGGCGAAATTTGGTCAATGCCGAAGTTGGGAGGTTGGGAGAATGCGGGAGAACGGAGGATTGAATCCTTCCCGGCCTTGTGAGACGGTTGCGCTCCAATCACATTTATGATAGATAGCTGCATCTGGACCGCTGGCGAGAAAAGGCGTCACTAGTGCTCACTTGATAAAAGGTGAACGCGAAATGCTTGCCTGAATGATTAGCAGAACGGTTTGACGTTACCGTTCCACACACCGAGTCGAGCGCAGGAGTTTGGATCCTGTTCTGATGATCCAATGCAAGGTTACATACCCAATACTTGCTTACATACTGGATGTATATTATGTTCTTAAGGCATAACCCGTCGTAGCCCTAACCGAACCATGCTAATTTCCACGTGGCTACGACTATATGATCTACTTAATATGGAGATTACTTTGAAAAAGCCGACACGGATAGTACATGTATGTTCCTACGGGTCCACAATGACCTGTCAGCTACCCTGTACCCACGTACCCGTCCCATGTAGTAGGTGTCACAAGGTAAGGCTTAGCGAATGGGAATATCTCCCCGAACGGATGGGTGGCCGATACTCCCTACCGATTCGCTCTCGTTTGCTTTCTTACAAGTGCCCCTGATGTATAGACATATTCCTTGTTAACCCCCCTGTACTGGCAGCTCAAGCACCTTCTTTTATTCTTGGGAACGGATTGAAGGCGATGCTTCTTAATTTACCTAGTGATCTGAGCTGGTCTGCAGGATGAGACGGCTGCTTACCGATGGTACCTATCTGTACATGTGTGTAGAGCTGATTGAGTCCCACCGCGTCTGGTCGTGGTAGTACTGAAGGCGTTAAGTTCGGTGGGGTATGGAGCAATCTTCTAGCCGCCAGTGATATTACTATAGCAATTATAGGTATATTGGAGTACATCACATAGGCGTGAGACGCCTATTCGATGTAAATGAGCCCTGGTCGTCTCACTGTGACTCTACACGCGTTGATGCACCTCCCGATATAAAAATGGTAGAGGCTTAACTTGTGCCGTCATTTTCATGTGTTCTGTAGTAGGTATGATATGGTGACGAGTGTAATTAATATACCCCGATAGATGTGTTGGAGGTGGTCTTTTGTCGCCGAGGCAAGCCCGCTGTAATGCGGACTGAGGCAACAGCGGCGAGAAACGGTCTGATTGGGGTGCACGATGATTCGCCAGCCATGAGGACGAATCAACGAGTATAACATTAGGGATGGCAAGAAATAGATGTAGTAAGGCTAGACGCCGAGGGGGATTTACTCATCAATGTGTGGGGCGCAAATAGGCATCGAACGCAACGGATATAATGCAATCGGTCACACATACTGGATTAAGAGGGTGTGTGTAACCTTGGTTGATCTGTAGAACTAAGGTACCCTTTTGAAACTCTGGCATATGCCAAACAGACGCGCGAGGATTGTTTAAGCTGAGAAGACCCCTTTCATGGCCGAGTGGTCTTATATCGATGCAGGACCGCCTAATATCTCCCCCTTGGTCGACCAAGTACCTGGTAGACATTGTGACAAGTGTTAATTGCTTGGGAAGACGTTCCAAGGGCGCGCCCAGGTGACTTCTATTAAGGCGTAGGACACGGCCCAGAGCCATCGTTCTCATTGTCATATTGATCTACGAGGTGAGGAAACGCGAGCGGCCTCAAACATGCTCTTAAGGGTCATAGCCCTCTTGGGATCCCGTTTCGTCGATTTGGGTGTGGGTGGATCGGCATCTAACCGGATGGGCCTAAGGACGCCCTGCTGATATTCCCAACTCCTCCTCAATATCTTTACCATATAAGGATCTCCCTATCCGGTGACCATGTCGCCGTAGCAGTGTCTCTTACCATATCCTGCGTTGTCGTATGAGCATATATTTGTCCTGCTCTAGTCACCATCCTGAACTAAAGCTATAGGGATTAGCGGCGACCGTCCAGGCCTCGATCAGAAAGGAATCTACCTACCAATAGTTAGAAGTTGATCTCTTGCTATACCCTACCCCCTCTCATATGCTATTAGTTTCCCGATTTGCTGTTCATACGGGAGTCTCGAGTAAACGTCAAAGCTTTGAGAGGCAATACGATTCATCATGACGAATTCGTCTAATCAGGCGGCGCAAGGATCTGTCGGGTAAGTGCGACGGACATACCCGATCGCTCTCAAATGTGATACGAGTCCTTTACAGTTCGTCGATATTCTGATACTCTTTTAGGTCTGAGTCTGGCTCTAAACCGCCATCTGATCCAGAACGCGCTGACGACCGGCTTCGATGCTGTGCCCACGAGACCTCTGCGCCGCTCAACGCTGCTCTAGCCTTAGTGTCATCGCCAGTGTCGTCCTCGGGAGCCTGCGCGTCAGTTCGAAGAAAACACTCAGAACTCCTCGCCTCTATTGACAACCTTTTCTCAACCTCAACACCGCCGCCGCAGACTGAAACAAGGGGCGCCTATAATAGGCCGGCTGATAGACGATCTTCTGTGGATATCACACTGAGGGGCACTGGAGCGCGCTTCGACGGGTCGTGACCGCGTCTAATTACCGCTGTCAACGTCAATGGCCATAAACTGGTACGGCATGATATCCCTTCAAAATTTTACCACCCGAGCGGCGCTCTTCGGTATCATTTCTGCGAACTGGGGTCATCAAACCAGAGCCAAGTCCTGATTAGGGCCAGGCGGCAAGAATTGATAGACTGAGGCTACACAGCCCGCCAAGACATGCTCGGAGGCCTCAAACAAGCTTCATCCAGACGCTTTCCACGGTATATTTGTGGCATGTTTCATTCGTTTCTGCTGCAGTTCTTCATTTTCCTCTTCCCCTCCTCTCCGCCTATTCTTTCCTTTGTTTTTGCTTCCCTTGCCTTCTCTTGATATTTGGCACGCCCGCCGAGGATGAATGATGTTTCGACGAGGTATGTCACCATAACACGGAACGATTTATGAATGAGTTAAGTGGCAATCTGAATTGTGGTCGCTGAATGATGAAAAGCAACATAGAAGAAAACACAGGGCGTTATTGGGGCGTTTCGTGGGAGCATAGACTTGTTTATTCCTTTTCTTGTACTATCATACCGAGTTAGCTGCCGGCGTTGTGATGGATCTCTCCTCTTAGATTGTCTTTTGGAAAATATGATACGAATTCCATGACGCTGTATCAGTGCTACGGGCGATTGGAAGACACGAACTCAACCGTTCCTGACCAGCAGAGCCGTGATGGGATTGGAGTCAACAAGTTTGCTCTATCGCGTATACGTCTTAGGGAATAGACTTGGAGAGTCGGTGAAGGCTTGAAGAGCCTAGTACGTCATCAGAGATGAACTAGCAACTTCTAAGAGAGAGTCTAGAAGATAGACCCGGGATCCCTCAATGGGAAAGACTTTGTACTATGTAAGGGTTGAAATTGGCATTTCAAATGGGATCCGCGATATCACGTAATGAGACTCTCGCGTCATACTAATATTTTCCACCAATCATATCCCATGTCTGTCGCGTCTAGTAGCCCCTGTAGGCCACAACCGCGAGTGCTACCGGTACCTATTCTGTGAGGGGTCCGCTAGAGACGCATTCTGGAGCAGCAAGATAGGTCCCAGTGGCTTGGCTTAGGCGTACTCGATCCGAAGCCGGCTATAATGAAAGCTCCCTGTTCCTGGTCCCTCAAGACAAATAGTGCGTTATTGAAGATATAATCCTCGAAATTATAGAGCATTTGCGAAAGGACCATACTCTAACTAGTAAATACGCTTGTCTCTTATGACGACTCAACAACATGCTTCTCCAACAACCAAGAGGCCAAGGTCTTAGCTCCAACGATTTCGGTTATCTACCCCAAATTTTGATCCCATCACGGAATAAGCCGAACGACAAGGGGAAGGCATCATTTCCGAAATTTGCGGGGAAGACGGAGTCCCGACTCCACGCATTCGTGTGCAAATAAACCGATTGAACCACATTTTGACATGCCATACGTCTGCGGTTAAGATCTACCAAGCCCGGCGTGCCGACTTTAGCCTAAAGTCATAGCTTGATTGTCGACCAGGCTCTTGGGAAAATGGGACCTTCAATTTCCCTGAAAGATTTCCCCAGACGAGGAGGTTCCATTGCGCTGGAGCGGAAGTCGTCTATAAACATGAGGGTCCCGACGTCTTTGGGACGACGAGTGTAGATCTCTGCACGTACCTTGAACGCGGTCGAATAGACCCTGTGTGGTAGAATGCGTGGACTCTGGTTTTTGGCTACTCTCGGCCTCGCGGCCGCAGAGGACGGACTCAATGGGTGGCTGCGATATGCCCGTTTGCCTTGCGACATTACCAGAAAGGCCACTGTTCCCTCGAGCATCGTGGCTCTCAACACCACCGAGACAAGCCCTGTATACACCGCCGGCCAAGAACTACAAAAGGGCATCAGAGGCATACTCGGCAGGGTCCTCAATGTAACCCATGAAGCCAGTGAAGGCCCTTCCGTGGTCGTGGGCACTGTTTCCGCTTTCCAAGACGCTGGTATTTCGATTGAAACACCAGAGCTCGAGGAAGATGGCTTCTGGCTCAGCATCAAGGGCGACAAGGTCGAGATCGCGGGCCAGAATGAGCGCGGAGCACTATACGGTGCATTCGAATACCTGTCTATGCTTGGCCAGGCGAACTTCACCGAAGTTTCCTACGCCACGAACCCCAGCGCAGCAATCCGATGGGTGAACCAATGGGACAACATGGACGGGACCATCGAACGAGGCTACGCCGGACTCTCCATCTTTTTCGAGAACCAGACCATTCTTTCGAACTTGACTCGAGTCTCAGAGTACGCCCGTCTTTTATCCTCGGTTCGTGTTAACGCCATCGTCATCAACAACGTCAACGCCAACCCCATCATCCTAAGCGACAAGAACATGGCCGGACTTGGCAGGGTCGCGGATGCTATGCGACCATGGGGTGTCAAGATCGGAATTTCACTCAACTTCGCGTCCCCCCAGACTTTCGGTGGCCTCAACAGCTTCGACCCCTTGGACCCGAACGTTGTTGCGTGGTGGACCGGTATCACGGACAAGATCTACCAGCACGTGCCGGACCTAGCGGGTTTCCTCGTCAAGGCCAACTCTGAAGGCCAGCCCGGCCCGATCACATACAACCGCACGCTTTCCGATGGCGCTAACATGTTCGCCAAGGCCGTCAAGCCCCACGGCGGAATCGTCATGTTCCGCGCCTTCGTGTACGACTACCAGCACCTCGACGAGAATAACTGGAAGGACGACCGCGCTAATGCGGCTGTTGACTTCTTCCGCGATCTCGACGACAAGTTCGATGACAACGTCGTCGTCCAAGTCAAGTACGGACCCATCGACTTCCAAGTGCGTGAGCCGCCGTCCCCCCTATTCGCGCACCTCAAGCAAACGGCGTCCGCCATTGAATTGCAAGTCACGCAAGAATACCTGGGCCAGCAGTGCCATCTTGTCTATCTACCGCCGCTGTGGAGGACCATCCTTGACTTCGACTTGCGCGTGGACGGCGAGAAGTCCGTTATCGGAACTGACATCCTGTCCGGCAAGCGCTTCGACAAGAAAGGACTCACTGGCTACGCAGCCGTCGTCAACGTTGGCCGCAACGCGACTTGGCTCGGCACCCACTTATCTATGTCGAACCTATACGCGTATGGGCGCATCGCGTGGGATCCGATGACCGACTCCGTTGCCATGCTAGAAGACTGGACGCGATTGACATTCGGTCTGGACCAGACAGTGCGCGAGACTATTACACGCATGTCCATGGACTCGTGGATAGCATACGAGAACTACACGGGCAACCTGGGAATCCAGACACTCACCGACATCACTGGTCCGCATTACGGGCCTAACCCGCAGTCCATGGACAACAACCCGTGGGGCCAATGGACCCGAGCCGACGCCGACAGCATCGGTATGGACCGCACGGTCAAGAACGGCACAGGCTACGCCGGCCAGTATCCGGCTGAGGTCGCCGCTGCGTTCGAGGAAATCGAGACTACGCCCGATGACCTGCTATTGTGGTTCCACCACGTCCCGTACACCCACGTGCTTAAGAGCGGCAAGACGGTTATTCAGCACTTCTACGATGCCCGTACGTAACTAATTCCTTAAACTACTGTAATGTCCAATGGCTAACCATCCTCCTCTAGACTACGCCGGCGCCGAAACAGCATGGACCTTCCCACAGCAATGGGCCAAGCTACAGGGCCTTATGGACCAGCAGCGATACGAGGAGATGCAGTTCCGACTAACCTACCAAGCCGGGCACGCGATCGTATGGCGAGACTCGATCTCGCAATTCTACCACAACATCACGGGGATCCCAGACGCGCACGATCGCGTAGGCAAGCACCCGTGGCGCATCGAAGCAGAGAGCATGAACCGGCAAGGGTACCGGGTAACAGCCGTAACGCCCTTCGAAGTTGCCTCCGGACTTCAGGTCGTGCAGACACTCGGCAACTCGACGACGGGCAGCGTGTCGGCGACGCTCAAGTACCCGGCGGGCGTGTACGACCTCGCGGTCGCGTACTACGACCTGTACGAGGGCGAGGCGTCGTACGAGCTGCTGCTCAACAACAAGAGCCTCGGGAAGTGGGTCGGCGATAACGAGCACAAGCTGGGGTTCACGCTTACGCGCGGCATTGACGGACATTCGGCGACGAGGATCACGTTCAAGAATGTGCAGATCAAGGAGGGCGATATCGTGCGTGTTGAGACTAAGGCGAATGGTCGTGAGACGGCGCCTTTGGATTACATCGCGGTGCTTCCCCCGGGAGTGGTGGATTAATTGATTGATTGTATGGTCATTCTATGTAATTCCCTACCTACCTAGGTAGGTTACCTATGCATCTAGCGTAGGATTAATACTTCAAAAGCGTATCTTTTTCTTTGTATATATTCATATCAATATTTACTATATGAAATATAGCTCAATATCTGTGTAATGTCTCTCATGATTAGATCGGGTCGCTTATGTATTCTCGCATACTGCGAAACACGTAAGTACTTGTATCCAACCTGAATGGAATGACTACTAAGTATCTCAGCAGGCCGAATTAGGTTAAGTAAAGCATCAACCAATGCCCTTCTCGTTCCTGCGTGCCGCCCCTGACTAGGGGAGCTGAAGAAGGGCGAATCGGGTTGGAGGTGCGGGGGGTCTCAGTTACCCGCACGGCCTAAATCTCGCCTTACCCTCCACACTTTAGACCCAGCGCCACGTTTTTGATTACCATAGAGGACCTCTATCCATGGGACCGATGTCACATGGCTAGGACCCGTAACGTCTCCAATCTCGGCGTCGGAGTCATCTTCGGTACCATCTTCCATTGGCTCATCTAAGTCGGTCCCGTCGTCCATTTCAGAATGAGATCGGTAATACGATTCTTCGGTGTAGGCCCAGCTCGGCGGATCGAACTTGCCACTAACAAGAACGATTTCGCCTCCTTTGGACGTAACCTCTTCTATCTGCTCTGCTAATAAGGGAGTCAGGAGCTGGATAACGCCGTTTTCTACATCGATACCACGGACGAGGGCTAGACCAAGAGAATAGGAATATTTAGGATCAAGGGTGCCTCCGTTTGTGGTGTTAATAAAAGGAATGCCCTCGGGGATAGTAGTAATGATGTCGCTCCTCGAGAACGATGATAATGTCGACTCTTGAGGCTCATTCTCATTACCATCGATGTCCATCAGATTGGCAGTTTCATCGCTGGGAAATGCCGCATGTTCCAGAGGGTATCTAAATGCTTTAGTGCTTTCGACTGCTACAACCGCAAGGACCGTGCCGTTGATTGCGTCGGCCAACAAGTCTAGAGGTGCTTGGTAATCATAACACATGATACCGAATATCCCACGGTCTGGGCCCTTATAGTTGACCTGCCAGGGAGGTATTGTCGTGAGCGGTTTAGAGTTCCAGTGAACAACATTTCGACTAGCACTGACGCCCTGAGATTCAGCATGGAAGTACGACATGGTCTGCATTGAACGGAGATGCGCCGCTGTTCTTGAAGTGAACTGAGAGGCTTGCGATGGAAGTGTAGAAAAGCCGGTGACCTTGCAGGATTCCCGTAGTGTTTCCACTACTTCGGCGGGACCAGACTCAGACATGTATACTACTTCCGTGGGTCGTAGATTGTCGATAAGAGAAATAAGTACGTCCAGCCCCGTGCCTTGTATCCAGCCTGGTGTGTTGATGATAAGGGGGTAACTGCCTAGAGCATTACGATAATGCGTCATGAGATCCATAGCAGCCTCGAGGTATAGTTCGGGATCTGACGCGGGAGATATGGATGCTAATGCATGAGACCGAACAATTCGACGTTCCGGCCTAGACAGAGGATGACAGAATGAGGCCCCAAACACCGGCTCGGACAAGAATACGAGTGCGATTTGTCCTGCAATACAGTATTCAGGCTGCCCTGGATCAAAGTCGAGCACCGCGACCCCGCGGTGGGCTCGGTGCCTGGTTCCATTCGGTTGGTCGGTGATGAATCGATTTGCAAGAATCTTGCCGAAAGTAGACTTCCCAGACGACTTCGGCCCCATGACCATAATTGAGCAAGGCCTTGAGTTAGATGAGCTGACGAACTTAGCGACCGTCCTATTCCATTCAGGTGGAGAGATAAGATCTTGTAGCATCGTCCTTTTTGGACCGTCTCCTGAAGTATATAGCTAGAACGTTGTTAGCCGCATGGTTCACAAGAAGGTATATATGCTGCGTACTATTTGAAATGTCGAATCGCTTGCGCCGGTTTTCTTATCTGAGGACTCGTTCCATAGCCTCCTAAACTGCGGCGAGAGTCTCCCCAGACTCCTTAGATCCGTGGCAGCTGGGTCAGGATGTAATTCAAGACTCGCAGTGTCTGGGCACCTAATGACGGGAAGCGCATGGCAATGTGGTGCGTGCACCCAATGTGCTCTGTCTGAATTCCCCAATGTGGCGCCATTGATGGTGATCTCGCCAGATGTCACGCGTAGACCGTAACTACCGAGTATAACTAGGCGCTAATATAGTGAGTTAGGGCGTCAGTATTTAGTAGGTCAATGAACATACCTCTCCATCGGATAGTTTCAATACTATTCTCCCGTCTTTTCGCTTTTGATAGTTGGTTTTAGTTGGCTTGAAGTTGGAGAGTTGCACCGGTGCTGCCTTAACAGGTCTAATCAAGACCTCGTCGTCGGCTATGGAAGACGAAGGGCTTCTTGATATAGCGCTAATATAATCAGGAGCAGCAGTATCCTCCGTGGGTGTATCAACTGGTGCTGAATCCTTCGGGGTATCATTGGGTACAACCTCGTGACCTAATGTCGATTGAGTGTCTGATACCTTTTTCAATTTCTTCGGGCTTCGAGATCTAGTAACTCCGGGATCGGGGGTCGACGAGACGGACGATATTTCATCAGTTGCGGTGGTTACGGGTGGTGTAGGAGTAGTCTGTTGACTAAGAAGTCTTTTACGAAGAGCGAAGGCACTCATAGCTAATGATGATATGAGAATATAATTGGCAATATCATTATTTAATAATTGGACTCACCTTTGGGAGGTTCAGATATATCAAGCTTCCGTCTCTTATTCGTGGCCATTATGAATTACATTACATAATTGTGATGGAATTGGATTTGATATGAAATTTAACATTGAGGCTCATGAAGAAGAGTGTGAGACACAGTTGAATTTCTCCAAGTTGGGGTTTCGAAAGAGCTTTAATTGGCCGATTAATCTGTGGGGGTCATTTGCAGTAGTAGATCCACCTCAAGTGCTACTCCTTTGCTTGCTTTTGCCAGCTGGCGTATGCTTTTGCACAACTGAATTTGAAGATTACAGCGGCTCTACAGCTGTCTATCTCATCAGCCAGGACACCTTGGCACCTGGCCGGGTGTATATTTGGAGATGCACTTGCAGTACAAGCACTAGCAGGGGTCCTTCAGCTCCACAAACATGCATATTCCGCAAAGAACAGAGCGCGCCTCAAGTGCTTGGAGTCTAAGCAGCAACAGGAGCTCTCCAAAAAATTTCTAAGCTAAAAAACGTGAAAGTCAATTCACCCGTTAACTATTTAAACCTCGTCGACGCATCTTAATCCACCACTTTCGCAACAACGCCACGCTTTCGGAATTTGATACCAGGCTCAACGAATATAGCTCTACCTTGTATCCTCCCTTTTCCCTCTGCGCAACCTTTTTTGCCTAGTAACTTTGGCGCATCTTCTCACTTGGACTTGCTCTCATAGCTCCCCTCCGCTACGCGGGTGCAGATATTCACAATGGCAAAACATCGCCCTCGCGTCCAAATGGGCTCGCTCAGCTCTATGGCTTCACGCATCCGCGACGAGAAGGCTGCCTCCAAGACTAAGCTATCGAGCTCTAGTCAAGTACAAACTAGCCAGAAATTGGCTGAAGACAGCACTAGCAGCAGTGGAAGTGATAATGATAGCTCGGACGACAGTGACGGAAGCGGCAGTGGTAGCGATCTTGAAGCTGCCAGGAAGAAGTACACTGCACAACAAGCAAGCAAGCGCAAGTCTGCTAAGCCCAAGGAGACTGCCGCCAACTCAGAACCTACTAAGTCCACCCTGAATACGATTATACAAGTTTCACCCCAGGCCTCTACTAAGCCTACCAATGGCCAAACCGAAGACTCCGACTCTGATTCCCAATCCGATTCTGATTCCACGTCCTCAAGCTCAAACTCCGACAGTGCACCAGCGCAGAACGCCGCGACGGAAGGAAGCAAGGCCGAGCGTGAAACGGAGAGCGAATCAGACGGTGAAAGTTCGGGCGAGAGCGAGAGCGAGAGCGAGGCGGACGAGGCAACTAGCGCAAAGCAACCTGCTGAGGTAGAATCGTCTAGCGACGAGGCTAGCGAAAGCGGCTCTTCTGATGCTAGTGAAGAATCCGAAGAGGAAGCTGATGTTATGGAGGTTGACGGTGACGAGATGGCTGTCTCTAGGGTTAATGGCCATACTAGCGCACACGACCCAGCCTCAGAAGTGTAAGCCCCTATTATCAAAGCATTCTTACTGAACTACTCTGATCTGACACGAATATTCTAGGTCTCGACCCTCCTGGCTCAATAATTCCAACTTCGTGCTTCGTAAAGCTTCATCCGACAACCCTGGTAAAGAAGTTACTGAATTCCTCAGCAAGTCTAACTTGGAGGGAAAGCAAGTCTGGTACTTCACAGCGCCCGCGTCGCTGCCGATTACCGTCTTGAAGGATATGCAGATTGATTTGTCTAAGGTCCAGTCTGGTGAAGCCCTGCTGAACCATAAAGGCGATGACTACGGCTTGGATCTTGAAGCAAATGCTACCAACACGCAAATACAGCTGCTTATTCCGTCACAGGCTGGCGATAACTACACTGCTTGTAAGTTTTAGCTTTTGATCTTGAAATCTCGCCTATAGTAGCTGACCAATGTAGTGAATCGCGGAATCGATTCGACCGTACATATCCGCCACATCGCCAAGTTCGGTCCTGGTAGCGCCACCAGTGCCACTGCTACCAAGGATTATAACCCTATCCCAAAGCCGATTCGAGAACAACCTCAGGGTCTGAAACCTCGTTTTACCCCCATTGGTGTTCCCAACCCCACACCTTCACGGATTCTGCCCGCAAAGCCGAAGTCCACGCCTGTCGCACAGGATGTTTCATCTCGATCAGAATCAGAGAGCGAACCAGAGAGCGAATCAGAGTCCGATGAAGACATGACGCCATCTCAGCCTCGTTTGGCCGCTTCATCAACATCATCCAAGAAGCACAAGAAGTCAGATGCCGTCAACGGAAAGCTCAAGCGGAAGCACCCTAGCGACGAGGAGAGCCAATCAACACCGGTTCGCGAGTCTCAATCCCAAGAGAAGTCCTCGAAGAGACCGAAGACGAGCAAGTCTACCCCCAAGGCTTCGAGCTCTAAAAAGGAAGCACCTGTCCAGATAGCCGCTCTCTCGACCCCTAAGGAAACGCCATCGAAGAAGGCGAAGGCGAGTAAGGAGAAGTCGAAATACGCTATTAAGCCCACGAAGCAGACGCCTGTCCCGCCGCCTACTTTTCCTAGCATGAACCGCTAGAAGCGGAGACGCTAGATTTGCATTGCTGCAATCCATTACTTCAGGCTTGTATTCGAGCCTCCTTGGGAAGGGTTCCTTGCTCCGGGCTAGGATTTTTACCTCAGGTTTCGCCGTTAAGACATATGGGTAGACACACTTTTCCGACACTGTCGTACATGTCCCGCCTACTCGCGTTAGTGGATAGGGTAATGGCGTGTCCTCATGGGGATGATCTACTGGCCGCGGTGGTAGACAGGAGAGGATATTACAAAGTGAGTCTTTCTAACACAAAGGAGGCACGGCGTCGGTGACACGGTGTATGAGTAATGAGATGGCGCGGTCATCTCGCTCTTTTTTGAGATGCCATGGTGGCTATCTTCACACTTGGCCTGCGCACTTGCGCAGTGGATAGGATGCGATTGGTTTGGTTGATACCAAAAAGTACTAGGTAGTAATTGATTGCCATTGACATATGCAAGCCTACTGGCTACATACTGATTTACATCGTGAATATACTGATTGGCTACACATGTATAATTGACTCCAGGGGTGAAATTCTAATAGACTAGTCGAATAAGGGGTGGATTTTTAATTTGTCACGAAGCTTATTTACTCAACTTGCGCTGGACGCGAATGGGAAGAATGTATTGGTATCTCATGTTCTATTTCATATCTGGCACGAATCAATATCTACTGCATCTTGCTAGAACTTCCCTTCCCGGCAGATAGCCTCGAGGACCAATACCACACGCACCAAATGCGTAAAATCTGGTCTGATTCGTCTCTTCTCATACTCATCATTATCTCGTTCAAGTATTTTCTCATACATGCAACCCAGTGCCACCATTACGCCAAAGCCGATGTGATCGAGGAGCCTGTAATAACGAAGTTAGCATACAGACTAACAAATACCCCTGAAAGTGAAATGGGTAGGAAAAGCTGCTTCAGATAGAAAGTATTATAATCAACGAAGATCTCAGTCCCGTCTTGAAACATATTTTTGACTTAAGTATCATCACAACAGCCGCAAAAAGAAACAGTAAGGGATATCGCAACATACCGAGAGTGCCAATGCAGTCCATCAAGAGGCGACCGCATTGCCCAAGGACTCCCAGCCACTCGCAGTCCAGGGAGCGATGAAGATTGCCGTCTGGGCATCGGCAACCTTGCCCGTCCCGGCATACGCATCGGCGAGATCCACGGCGCCGAGCTCGCCCCTCGGCGGAATGGCCTTCAGTGCTACCTTCAAAGCCATGCCCGCGGGGTATTCCTCCCCGGTGAACTCGGCGACTCTAGACCAACCATGTGGCAGATGTGGATATAGCATGACGTCGTTTTGAAGTTGACTGAGAACATCATTGCCTGTGTCGTCTTCAGATAGAGCGGCGACAGCGCGGAATACCTCTCCGATCTGAGAATGCTCTGCATCGGTGACCTTATCACTGGTGCGGAGCGTCTGAAGCTCTGAGACAACAGCGTCGAGGGACTCTTCGTCTTCGTCTAGTAAAGCGACGACGCCTAGAAGTAGCACTGATTGTACATGGCTCGGATCTTCCTCGATCACTTCGAACAAGACTGTCCGTGCTCTTTCCCTGGCTTCATCGGTACCGATGGCCCATAGCATCTGAGCCAAGACGCATACGGCATCTGGATTGCCATTTGATTCGTCGAGCGCGGCCTCGAAGTATGACACGGCTGCGTCGATATTCTTGGAAAAGTACTCGGCGAGACCTACGGTTAGGTGGGCTGATAGTCGAGCTTTCCTGCGCTGTTCGGCTGTGAGTTCTTTCGCGGAATCGTCGCTACTTAATTGTAAAGCCATCTCCCCGCACTTAACAGCCGCTGCGTAATCGCCAGCTGCTAGGTACGACCGAGCCAGGTCTGTTTTGGCCAAGGAGAAACGTGCCAGTGAATCCGCGGATTCTGTGGCTTCATAGTTCGCCTCGAGCTGTTCGCAAGCCTTTTCAAGTGTATCTATCGCCCTAAAACTGTCGTTGGTCCGCTCTTGATATAGTGTGGATAGATGCTGATAAGCGAGATCTTGCGGACTTAGACGTCGTAATTGGGTGAGGGCGAATAAGGGCTGTATGAGTGACGTAACACCTAAATTGGGAGGGCTGGTAAGGATATGGTCAAATAGAGATGTCGGATATTGGCGTCTGGTTAGAAGTGATGACGACTCTGAGATATCCATCGCATGAGTGAAGAGCCCGCGAGCTTCCTTGGTGTCCCCGTAGAGAAGGGCTACGAAGCCTTGGCCTAACCAGGCGTGAGCATAATCGGGATCGTTAGACTGTGCCCGAGTAAATGCCTCGTTTGCGAGCTGAATGTCGTTCTGAAGGAGTGCCAAAGCACCGAGGTTCGACCACGCGTGCGCGCCTCTTTCGTTGATAAATAAGCTCCGAACGAATGCATGCTGCGCTACGGATGGGTTGATTTCACCCGTGACAACACCTAATGAGTTCCAAAACTCTGGATTTCCGGCTTCAAGCTCGATCGCGCGCTTGAAACATCTCACAGCGGCTTTCTGGTATCTGCTTGACTGGATACGGAGTTGAGACGGCAGGCAAAGATGTGCTCGGTTTTCGGCCCAACCTAAGTTATAGTATGCAACTGCTTGCGCGTGGGTGTCGTTAGCTGACTCATAGATCGCTCGCTTATGGGCCAGAATAGTCGCATGCAATATTCGCGTGAGGTCCACTCCGAGTCGTTCGTCATCGGGGAAAATGCCTTCGGCAAAGATTACCCCGTCACCTACGCCATCTATATCCCCTAACACGGAGTACGCAGACTTATTTGTACCGTCCAAACGGAGCAGCTGCTGAAGATTGCTTATAGGAAAGTCATGTACGTGACTCTGGACTGATGAGAATATGGAGCATGAATCGCCAATCGCCTTCCAGAAATTGAACGTATTGGTTACGTTTGCAGGGACGGTGAGAGCGAAAGATAATGCATCGGTTGCTAACTCAACTGATTTACCGAATATGCCTTTCTCGACGCAGTCCATGGCATTTTCAACCATTGTCTGCATCAGGGCGATGGCAACGCCTTCTTCTTGTGGTCGGTTTGATATGACGGTACGATAGAGGGAAATAGCTTCATCGAACTCGCCAAGCTCGCGCCTGACGTTAGCGAGCATATACTTGGTGAACCAAGTGTCGCCAAGCTTATCTTGATCCATACTCTCTTCCAATTTCTGTGCGTTTAGAATTGCTTTCGTCGCCGCGATGTATCGTCCGGAATTGTGGTAGCTCTCTCCAAGACCAACCCATGAGTGGTAATCTTCGGGGGCGATCCGTAGAGCCTGTTGAAAAGACACGATAGCCTTAGCATAATCTTGCTTGTTCAGTTCGGCCACTCCCAGAGCAGATAGCGGCCAACTGATCCCCTTCTTTTTGGATCCGGGAGGTGGTCTGACCCTGCCGGTCTCTACTACACGCTGTGCTACCAATTCAACCCGATCCCAATCCCCATCATCGGCGAACGATCGCGCGAGCCTTTCAGCGGACTCGATCTCCGCGGAGGAAAGCTCCACGGCTTTGAGAAAGCATTTACGAGCCCTCTTCTTGTCTTTGGCGTAGTCTTCGTAATATACACCTAGGCTACTATATGCTGGTGCGTAGCTAAAATTACTCTTTAGCGCATCTAGAAAATAGGCGTATGCACCGCTTTTACTCTTTCGGGCGGACTTTGAGGGGTCGATATTCCATATGCAGCAGCCCAGGCGATACTGTGTCTGAGCCAGCAAGTCCTTGGATACTGGGAGACGTATCATGGACGGGAGGAGACCTTCGAGCTCTGCTTTGCCGCGTGTGTAATCGCCCTTCAATGCATACAGCCAACCAACCTCGGCACGCACACGAAGGTTGGCGCTATCACCCTTGAGTGCTTGCCCTAGGAAATCGATAGCTTTATCAAAGTCTTCTTCCTCTTCATAAATAAGGCCAACACCAATCATGGCGGAAGTCGAGGTAGGGTCTACTTCAAGTACCTTGTCAAAAAGGAACTTTGCTTCGCCATGGTTTCTTGGAGATTGGTAGAACACTAAAGCGGTACCCAAATAGAGCATGAAGGATTGGTTCGCATTCGTGAAGACCTTTCCTGTCTTTTCGGTTTCTGCAACCATGATTTTCATTGCTTTCCTCATAAGCTCGACGTTGCTCTCGTGCTCTTCTAGGTGTTGGTAGTACTCGCCCATTAGCCTATGGGCAAGCAGAGAGTTCGTGGTTGATATCCCTTCCGTCATCATTAGGAGTCTGTCTTCGTCTGTATACGGCACCACTGAGGTCGGTGCTCCGCCATCCTCGTCATCTGAGCTCTCGTCATCTGGTCCAGACGCCTGGGTAGGTTCTGGAGTCTCTGTTATTTTCTTCGGGAATGGCGATATGTCACTCGTCATAAAGCCAGTCAGGACACGATAGAGATCACTGTCCGGGAAAAATGAACAATACTCATTGAGTACGTTGACGTCCCAATCCTTGATTTCTTTCTGGTCTTGCCATTCGATGGCAATATCCCAGGCAAGCTTGAAAGGATGTTTGATGATAACCATGCCCTCCGCTAGTTTTTGTACCACTTGGAGCTCGGCAGCTTTGTCCGAGGCGGGCGTGACTAGAAGACGGTCGTATCGAAACTGAAGCAATTTCTCTTCATATTGACGCCTAACATCATCATCTTGCGCCCAAAGCGTGAGCTGTTCATAAATATTGCCCAGTTCACTGTGACAAAAGACTTCTCGATTGACTTCAAGGGTGACTTCGCTGATTTTAGCACCCAATCTTGTGCGTCGTTCACCA
Source organism: Hypomontagnella monticulosa (assembly GCA_902825475.1). Classification (NCBI taxonomy): domain Eukaryota; kingdom Fungi; phylum Ascomycota; class Sordariomycetes; order Xylariales; family Hypoxylaceae; genus Hypomontagnella; species Hypomontagnella monticulosa. Next base: position 2,295,249 of record CADEBF010000008.1, read on the forward strand.
ATAAGCGTGTTGATACGTTTCTTCTCATCAACTTCTAGTATCTGGGCTATCGTTTCGTATGTCTTGGCGGGATGAGGAACCCGGCCCTCAAGAGCGAGGTAGATAGGACTATCAGGAAGTATGAGGCGGAGGGCTTGGATGTATTGAGATCGATCTCCTCGGGATCGAGCGAAGTCAATGAATTTGTCAATAACATCTTGACATTTGTACATCTCATTGGCATCCCTAAAGATCTCTGCAAGCTTGAGAGCGGCGACCTGATATTTCGGAAGTGCCTTCGGGCCTTGCTTCTCATAGAGCTTGATCAAGCCTTGCCATGGTTGAGCATCTGATCGGATGCTAATGGCAGTTTGGTATGCCGCCTCGGCCAGCTCCGGTTGGTTCTTCTTGTCTAAGGCAAAAGCCTTGAACACGTAGCTAGAGTGGATGTCAGATTCCTAGAACGTAACAAGTCCTCAACAAATAGGGTTACATACGCCTGGTAATTCTTCGGATCTCTACCGATGAGATTTTCGGTCTGAGCGAGTGCGTCATCCCATTTCTGTTGGCGAATGAGATCATTAATCGCCTTCAATGAGGCCTTAATGTTCGCCATCTTAGGGGAAGTGCGCCAGGGGCACTGGGGCTCATGTCTTGGTATAACCGGTAAGATGGGCTGTTAGACATGTCATCATTGATTTGTGTTTGTGAAGATATCGGGGATAGGTTAAAGGCTCTTCTGGTAACTGCATGTGGTGTCGCATGGCATTAAGTGGATCGCGGCAAAACACCGGTTAGATGCCATGCAGGGTTCTCTGGCCAGTGATTTGACTTTTGGTGAGGAAGCTGAGAAGGAAAGATGCAATAATTAGCTGCAAAACTATGCCGGTAAATAGTCGGTTCTCATGCCGGTAGAATATCGGATTTTGAATTTGGTCATGTTTTAGCGTTGTATCACACGCGCTAATAACATCTTAGTTTTGGGGATGCATGGATGTCACATTGCCTAGCCCCATCTTGGCCCGCCCCTATCCAGCCAGGTCATTCCAAGTCAGTTCCCCTTTCCGACTTTGCATAACCTGGTGGACAACACTAGGTAAAGTTAGGTACCTATTTACACCTGCTACTTACAGCACATCAAATCAGCTGGGGCGTATTCGGGTTCCAGACGGGAATCATAACTTAAACTGCTGGGACATTTGTCAAATGGATTTAACGTGAACCTTTGTCGCAAATATAAAAAGTCTTTCTTTGCACAGACTTCTCTCATATGGAGTTTTGCTTCAGTCCTCTATTCCCTTAGATCAGATCTCCCGTACCTTTATCCTACAGTACAGAGACGCAGAGTGTTCCAAGATTTGTTAGACATCAAAGATTCTGATTCGCTAGACCTTTCCACGGACGTCATCGCCGTTTGCTAAGTTCGGGTCCGTAGTTACATCCGCATTCCCCGATAAACAAGAGGTACCTCCAACAATTCTACATCCCTGAAAGCGGTCCTGGATCTTTTCTCGGGGCGTCTTTTCGAACCTAAACGTCTACTCGTACTTCGTCAGTAGCTACACCGGTATTCGAATTTACGCCCTTCGGACCCCTTCAGACATCTCTCCATGGCTTCATCACTTCGATTGATTATCGAGGATGGCCAATTCCAAGATGCGCACGGGAGACATGTCTTATTAAGAGGCATCAACGTCGCAGCCGACGCAAAACTTCCTAGCGAACCCGACGTCCCTTCACACGTTGCCCAGGACTTCTTCGATGGCGACAACGTCAAATTCCATAGCCGACCGTTTCGAAAAGAAGATGCTCACATTCACTTTTCTCGTTTGAAACGTTTCGGATATAACACCATACGCTACATCTTTACTTGGGAGGCCATCGAGGCTGCAGGTCCTGGGAGGTACGACGAGGACTGGATCCAGCATACCATCGATGTTTTAAGGGCGGCTAGGGACTATGGCTTTTATATATTCATGGATCCGCACCAGGATGTCGTACGTATTCCTATTGATCTACAACCTTCTACTCCCTCATACTGATCGTTCCTCTTAACTAGTGGTCGCGATACTGTGGCGGATCCGGCGCGCCCATGTGGACGATTTACGCCTGTGGGTTGAACCCGCAGAGCTTCGCCGCGACCGAAGCTGCTATAGTACATAATACGTATCCCGAGCCCGAAAACTTCCCCAAAATGATCTGGTCTACCAACTATAACCGACTTGCGGCCGGGACGATTTTTACGCTTTTCTTCGCCGGTCGAGATTTCGCTCCGAAGTGCATAATAAACGGTGTTAATATCCAAGACTACCTGCAAGATCACTTTATACGTGCCTGTGCGCACCTTGCAAAGCGTATACATGAAGCTGGTGATATTGAAAATGACATTGTTTTTGGATGGGAGAGTCTGAATGAACCAAGTCGAGGAATCATTGGGCATCCCGATTTAAGCATCATCCCGGAAGAGCAGAAGCTCAAGAAAGGCACATGTCCAACATTGTGGCAGGCTATTCTGACAGGTTCGGGTCGAGCATGCGAAATCGACACGTGGGATATGGGGGGTATTGGTCCCTACAAAGTTGGACGTGTTCTAATCGATCCCCATGGAGAACAGGCGTGGTTACCTGAGGACTACGATGACACCCGATATGGGTGGAAAAGAGACCCTGACTGGAAGCTAGGAGAATGTATTTGGGCTCAGCACGGAGTATGGGACCCGTCCCGAGATTTGCTTTTACAGAAGAGTTACTTCGAGAAGCATCCGAGTAGTGGCATCAAGCTCGACTATCATACCTTCACGAACACATATTTCATGGAGTTCTATCGCAAGTACCGAGATGCTATTAGGGCTATTCACAAGGATGCGATCATGCTTTGTCAACCTCCGACTTTGGAGTTGCCCCCTAGTATCAAGGACACCGTCGACGACGACCCAAGGATGGTTTACGCGCCGCATTATTATGATGGTATAACGCTGATGACGAAGAAATGGAATCGAACCTGGAATGTTGATGTCATCGGCGTTCTCCGTGGTCGCTACTGGTCTCCAGTGTTAGCCATCAGGATTGGCGAGACGGCTATCCGGAACTGCTTTAAAGAACAGCTAGCAGCCATAAAGAAAGAAGGCCAGGACTACATGGGTAATCATCCATGTATCCTAACCGAGTTTGGTATCCCATATGATATGGACGATAAGAAAGCGTATGAGACGGGTAACTATTCGAGTCAATCCGCAGCAATGGATGCAAACCACTTTGCTGTGGAGGGCGCATTGATGGACGGGTACACGCTGTGGGTATACTGCGCGACGGTAGGCTTTCCTGCGTATATATTGCTTATATTGTCTCACTGCTGACGTCGTATTTAGAATGATCACCAGCGGGGTGACCAATGGAATGGCGAAGATTTGTCGATTTATTCTACTGATGACCGGACGATACCAGTGTCTCCGGTCCCTCGAACACCCGATCTCAACCAGTCGACATCTAGCCTCTTCAAGACAACTAGTACTAGTAGAAGAGAAGTAGAAGATGAGACTTCGGTTACGCCGAGCAATTTGAAACGTACTCTGACAAATCCTTCAATCTCATCAGCACCTTCCAACGCCAATCCAGGATTGACCAACGCACCCGGGTATCGTGCTGCGGAGGCGTACGTCCGCCCTGCACCGATATTTACCAATGGTCCAATAGTGGACTACGTTTTCGACCTTAAAAAGTGTGAGTTTACGCTAGACATCGAGGGCAGCGCCGCACGGTCGGACGAGTTTCCCACGACGGTGTTTCTGCCAGAATACCATTTCCCCAAGGACCAATGCACGGTCGCTGTCAGCTCGGGGAAGTGGGAGATTAGCACGGACGACGAGGAGCGCACCTGGATCCAGAAGCTACGGTGGTGGCATGCCGACGGTAAGCAGAGCCTCAAAGTAACAGGATTGATACGGCCGCATAATACCTTGGCCGGCACCGCCGAGGAGGCGGGATACCTAGAGCAATGCCAGCAAGCCTACGGTGTTGACTTGAAAAATTGCAACGTGATGTAGTTGGCATCGCGGTCTTTAGAATAATATGTATGTAATATTTTTGACCCCGACGTACGATTTCTTACGACTTGCTTCCGGGGAGCTGTGCCATAAATAAGCGTTCAGCTGGGAGTGGTGATAGGGCTCATTTGCGATTCTGGTTGGTTGCACGGCTTATACTGTCAGGTACATAAGATGAGGAGTAATCTCGATAAAGACACATTAGAACTGCATGTCTCTGCGATGCCGGCGATCCTGCAAGGCACACACACTACGAAAATACTTCAAACATTTTCTTCAGCTCTCGCTCCCTAGCCCTCGTCGCGTGGCCAGCTGGCTACCTACCTACATGTAGGTAAACATTGAAAATGGCCCCCAACACCAGGTTACGGATCGCCTATCCATACGACGTAGCCTTTCATGATTATAACTATTTTCCTGATTCGGTGCCATAAATTGTGGCTTGGGAATACTTGAGCCTCATGCAAAGAATTGACAACCTCGGAATCCTTCCGCTTATGTTAATGCGTTTACGATGTAACCCCCTGTAGAAATCCAGAATTAATCCATCGACAGCGGTTACACGTGTAGAAGCCTTAAAAAGAAGCTCGCTTTTGATGATCTGAGCCGAGATAAATGCATCCGACTGTCCTATGTAGGCCCCTATATGCCTTGTTTATATGTAATTCTCAGCAGAGAATACCACCTTCTACTGATACCTAAGCCATTTTGATTCCCGGTCTAGCCGTACCGACAGATATCGCGGGATACCTCATTGCCGATCGATAGCCGGATTGGGCCAATGCCGCGAAAGCAAGTTATGCATCTGCGGGTGCTTCGCTTCAAGAGTGGACCGCACGAGGACGAATGCAATGCATCCAGCGCATCGCATCAAGCAAATAGGATGTTGCGCGTTCTATCTCGCCCTCGATTGTCGAGGAGTTACACAGTCCCGGGACTGTTTCTTGCGCGTCCCCTTGCTTCCCGTTGGACGAGATATATGGTGGATAGTGCGTGCGATGGGCTGATGGTGATATTGGGGTATTTAGTACATAAAGAAATAAGATGGTTCCAATTGAGGTTAGTGTCTAGTATTTTAATATTGTGATTCGTATTTTATCGACTCTTTCATTTCCCCTCATCCCATCAAGCTTGCTAATAAACGTAACGGAAAACCGACGAAGAAAGGAAAGACTTTCAACGGTCTGTATACGAAATGCGTAATATCCGATGAGAAATACCCTGCTATGCCATGGATCGAACGTAGTGACATCTACGCAGCTGACTGGTGGATTGCGACTCAGTTCTATCTCGGTTAGGTATAAAGTTATCTCGCTCGATGCAACTATCTTTCATTCAACTTACCTAAGTATTTCTAATACTGACACCACGTAAATTGACATTCTATTAATTGATGTTTTTACTCCTAGTCGTTTGTCTTTTTAGTGTATGGTTGTAGTATTCAAGCGTATCATACTTTAAACCTGAAGCTATTAACATCATTATTACTTAATGCCGAAACTCATCAATATAGAAAGGAGAATGATGATGATGAAGGTCAACTGGTGATGATGAGGTAGCATCTGGGCATGGAATATGCATGTATTTCGTATGGATAGATGTACGGTTTACGAATACTAGAAGTGGAGCTAAACCCGAATCATCGCGGCCCTCTCCACTCTATCGTTAGCTGTAAGCGCGTTGCCGCCGACTTTTTTCACGCTACTGTATGAAGGTACATGTGCGACGTGGAGTGAGTGTTAGTGTTGGAAGTTACCCAACTGCGGAGGCAACTAGTTAGCCCATACATTTCCTCCCATGTAGGACTTGATCTTTTACCCCAAAGCAAAACAGCGAAACAGCCCTGACACTAAATGACATTTGAACCTATCCTAACTTTTAACCTCCAAGGCTGTCTTTCGTTCTGATTGCATACTCAAAGCTGCTCGCTAGACGACAGCGACGTCGTAGATAATACCAGTCCCACAATCGAATATTACGTTATCGTTACTGCGAATCCTGAACTTGGCCACGATGCTCGCCGCCGCTATTGTCGCTGTCTTACCCAACTCGTGACCGGGGTTTCTCGAACGTCTCCATATTGTGTATTCAGAATCACCCACTGCTTCGTTTTGAATAAAGCCAGTGGATGGGTTGATTCAATCGATTGGATATACCCCGACCGAATATTGTCTTCGAAACGAGTTCCCCAAAGTTTATCCTCGATCGTGATCGTGAATTGTTCCCTCGACCACCGCGAGACGATACTCTTATCGTATTAGAATATCCATTGTTACAGTCATAGCCGCCCGTTGTTTGTATTGGTTTTACCGAGCGACGATAATTTCCTTTCATCTTCAACCATTGGACATCTCTACCGAGTCCACGGCCACAGTCGCACATATCATTGTAATACGGGCTCGACCTTTCGTTCGCGGCTGTACTCGCAATTAGGGCAACCGATGCCGTTCTATCCTGTTTTCTTGTCTCCACCATGTATCAAAACACCCAACAGAACCCGGCGCGGCCATTCCAGGTCCCACCCCCGCCGCCAATGTCGCCTCCCGTACCCGGCCAGCCTGGACAGCTGAATACCATGATGAACATCCCTCCGCCGCCGCCCAGATACCCGAGTGCGCCGTCAGCGACTGGCGGCGTGGTGCTTCCACCACCGCCTGGCCCTCCGCCGAACAGCGCTCTGGGACCGCAACCGCCGTGGCAGGCCAGTTGGGGACGCACCTATAGTGGACAGCCTGGTTTCGCTATTCCCCCTCCACCAACGGGTGGTCCCGTGCCAGCCTACAACCCCAAACTCCATTCCCAAGCCTCAAATGGGACCCTATCGATACCTCCTCCCCCGCCGCCTAGCGAGCTCATGTCTGGGACGTATAGACCTGGAAATGATGCGAACGAAGCGATGGTGTCTGCGACGTATATACCGGGAGGTGATACGTATGGTGAGGGTGTCGGCATACCTGGGTTTTTCCCAGAGGATTCAGTACCCCAGCCATCAACCGTACACACCTCATGGCCCGCAACTAGCCAGACGAACGGTCCGAATATTTGTGCTTCCAACACTATGCCAGCCGACGAGAGCACTCGTGGGTTATTGTATGCGAACGCATTTAATAACCGAATGACATCGACCACTTCGAACATCGGCCATTCCGAGCTCCCTCCCGAATTGGCAGCTAAATGGCCCCTGGATCATGTACTACTATGGTTAGCCGCGAATCATTTCTCCAAGGAATGGCAGGAGACGTTTAAGAACCTCAACATTCATGGAGCGCAGTTTCTGGAACTCGGTAGTCAGAAAGGGGGTCGAGGAAACTTTGGTATGATGCACCAACTCGTATATCCGCGATTAGCAGTGGAGTGCGTAAACAATAACACACCCTGGGAACAGCCGCGCGAAAGGGAAGAAGGGAAGAGGATGCGGCGTCTCATACGGAGCATAGTTACTGGGAAACCAGTCGACACTTCGAAGTCATTGCCATCTCACGCCAGCAAGGAGTCTCTTGCTAGCTCCCACACACAACAGAGTGCCGGTACAGACGCAGAATCTCCAAACACTCCTATTAAAATAGGCTCTAGCGCCAGGGGATTCTCTCAGACGCGATCTACGACTATGCCGACACTCGGCAGCACAATGAGTTCAGATTCAAACCATCGTGCTATACTGAAGAACATCGACGTTGAGAGCAGTCGTAAGTTGAGTCCAAGTTTAAGTGAGCATGGGGACGGCAATTACCGAGCCGCATTACGAAGTGACAGTCCAGGGTCGAGCCCGAAACTCTCAACTGCGTTCCTACCTCAACCTTCATCGGGGAGCCTATCACCATCTACTAGATTCCACCATAAATCCCGAAATAGTATTGACTCAGTGTCCTCGAATGCGGCAATTTACGGTTCCGGCGTACCTCCTGAAGCCGGCCAGCTCCTCCGAAATGGCATGAGCGGAATTGGAGACATGATTCATGCTAGTCGGAGGTATAACACTGACGGGAAACATTCGGAGTCGAACGATAGACCCGCCTCAGCTGAGCCATCTTCCGCAAGAGACAACAAGTTCCGGGGCTTTTTCAAACGCAAGAATAAGCAGAAGGACGACGGCTCATTCCCCTCTCCTGATGACGCAGATTCGCCGACTAGCCCTAACCTATTACGGCCTCGATTCGGGACCCCTCCACCTGAGCCAGTACAAGACACTGCTCCGACTTTTCGACGAAATAAGAATGTTCCCAGGGTATTTGTACTCGTCACTTTGGACGGGTGGAACTACCGGCTATGCGACGTCACAGACTGTGACACAGCAGCTGATCTACGCACTAACATTTGTATGAACCTAGGGCTTCCAGACCCCAGGTCGTTCGAAGTATTCTTGACCGATTTAGGTCGCGACACGCACGATGAAGCTCTAGAAGACCAAAGCTTGTGGATCCATAAGCGCAACAGGGGCGATGCCCATGGCTCCCTGAAATTTTACGTCAAACTCAACACAATCCCCATCAGGAATCATGATATTCCCACAGCATTGTCACCTGGTTATCTAGCTCCCAGCTCCAACATTAATGAAGATGCGTATGCCCACCTCAACGGCCGCAGCAGATCAAGCTCGTCGCCTCCTAGTTCGAGAACGAATACGATTTCTGCCGGTTCGCAACCTAATAATACCGTGCCAAATCCCGAAGGAAACGAATATCGGGCTGAAATGGAAAAGAAAGGGGCGGCATACCTTGCCAAACGAAGGCAGGCCCTTAATGAATCATCGCCACAAGAAAGCTCCCCCGGAATCGTTGGTAGGAACGTGGATTTCGATCACCCGCGCGTCTCCCCCTTCGAAGAGAAGAAGCCGGACATCCTCTTCCCCCAGAGGAAAGCGCCGGCACCGCCAGGTGTTGAAACTGCCACTCTGATTAAGGCAAATTCGTTAAGTAGAAAGACCGGCCAAAATATGCGGTTGTCTCAAGGTAGCCTAGATGGATTCCCTAGCCCCAGGCGACCAGCCACATCCACAGGCGAGGCGAACCAAGACGCATATCAGAGGCGATCTGCCGGGCCTCCTTCTCCGCCTGCAGGGTCAGCTCTCGGGGCTCTGGTGAATATGGGAAGTGCTTGGGGCCGACTTGGTCGACCGTCGGCCCCGGGATCGCAACAGCGTCCGGTATCACCCAGCCGGAATACTTCGGGACCTGCAGTTGGAGGGGACTCGGTGGAACAAAGAGGTAAGGGAGCAATGGCAAGCGTTGATTTTGGCATGAACGCCTCGGTTCGCAGTGGCTCTCGGTCAAGGTCTGGCTCGCCCGGCTCCCTCACATGGAGCCGTGGGGATATACCATTCGTTGTACCAGACTACTCGCCCGGTGGCACCCCGATCCTAAGTAACCGGGGCAAGTCCCAACTAGATCCGATTACTAAAATGCGTGATGCAGCAGCACAACGAGCACCGTCCCCCGGTGACCTTAGCCCAAGCACGGCCCATCCCAATGCAGGAGCCGCCGCTGGGCTAGGAAATTCCACGAGCACCCGTCGCAAATCCCACGGGCCCGATGTGGACTTCACCGAGACGGATGTACAATTCTCGAAGCCAACTGTGTCTGCTAAGCCGATGGATGATGATTCCGGAGACGACTCGGATGATGGCCTCTTCGCTATTCCGATGAGGGGAAGGCAACCTTCCAAATCGAAGGCGGTACGCAAGCAGCCAAGCCGCAACGAGACGAGTGTGTTGGACAGCGATTCCGAGTCTAGCGAAGATAAGAAGCCAAACTTAAGGGTAAAGACTTCGAGATCCAAGAAAAATCTTTCGGTGTCGTTTAACTCTTCACCCGGCACTTCCAACACACCTGACTTAGAAGATGATGACGGGAGCATCCGCAGCGGACGAGACTCCCATCGCCGCACGCCGGCGACCCCGGGTTCGGAGCAGTGGCAATCCGACGACAGCAAACTTAATCGCCGAAAGTCGTTTGTTGATCGTGGTGTGTGGGCCAATCGTCCACCTCCTGAGGCTTTGCTCAGCAACCTCGATGCGTTCTTCCCCGAACTTGACCTGGATCAACCTGTACTAGATGAAAACGAGCTACCCGTGTCTCCTATCCCGGAGCAAGAAGAACTTTCGGGCGGAAACGGCAAATCCAACGCGTCCACCCTTGGCATCGATCCCCTCACGCCCGCTGCTGGAACTGGTACTGCAAGATCATCAGTATATAACGAGAGCGACACGCTCGGTTCGGATGAGTCTACACTCAAGGCATTAGAACGCCCCCCTTCAATCGCGTCAGTCGCAACCCGAAATATCCAGCGATCTAGTGGACTTGGTCGGATGAAGTCAATTCGAGAAGTAGCACGTGGCGCGCATGAAGCGAATAAACGCTTCACCACTTCCTCAGCCGGTGGTGGCGCCGGGGCATCGTCAATGATTCAGCGTCGCAAGAGCACAAAGATGTTCGGCGCCAACGTCGTGCAGATCCGTCCGGAGCGGGGCTCAATGATCGTCCCTCAAATCCCCCAAGATGTTCTACCAAAGCGACAGACTACTTTCCGGTGGTTCAAAGGTGAGCTCATCGGGAAGGGAACATACGGACGCGTATACTTGGGTATGAATGCCACGACCGGTGAATTCTTGGCCGTCAAGGAAGTCGAAGTCAACCCCAAAGCCGCTGGAGGAGATAAAAATAAAATGAAGGAGCTCCTTAAAGCTCTAGACCAAGAAATCGACACGATGCAGAATTTAGATCACGTCAATATTGTGCAGTACTTGGGTTGTGAGAGGAAAGAAACAAGCATCAGCATCTTCCTCGAGTATATTTCTGGTGGTAGCATCGGATCGTGTCTGCGAAAACACGGAAAATTCGAAGAGCCGGTTGTCAGCTCGCTGACGCGACAGACGCTTTCGGGTCTCGCATACTTGCATCGAGAGGGTATTCTACACCGAGACCTTAAAGCCGATAACATCCTACTAGACGTGGACGGGACGTGCAAGATTTCCGACTTCGGAATCAGCAAGAAGACAGACAATATCTACGGTAACGACAAGACCAACTCGATGCAGGGCTCGGTATTCTGGATGGCGCCCGAAGTGATCCGGTCTCAAGGCGAAGGCTACAGCGCCAAAGTCGACATCTGGAGCTTGGGATGCGTGGTCCTGGAGATGTTCGCCGGCAGACGGCCCTGGAGCAAGGAAGAGGCTGTGGGCGCCATTTATAAAATCGCCAACGGCGAGACCCCGCCAATTGCCGACGACGTGCGCGAAGCCATCAGTCCCTATGCCCTGGGTTTCATGCTGGACTGCTTCACTGTGTATGTGTTCCCCCCTTGTAGTTGCTTTTGACAAACCCGCTAATACAATTATAGTGATCCCAGGGACCGCCCCACGGCCGAGCGCTTGCTCAGGCAACACGAGTTCTGCGAACTAGATACGGATTATAATTTCTTCGATACTGACCTATACGCCAAGATCAGGGGCACCTTTCAGTAGATTTACACCTTAGGAGTGTAGAGAGGGGCTAAAAACGCGACTTGATAGTCTCAAACCAACTATCTACACAAATGGTGGCCAAGAGATATCACGGTACATACTACACACACACAGCATGCATGCTTAGATCTTGGATACAGTGTTACATCAATACACGACCTATCGAATCGATACGGGGGTCTTTGTATAGCACATGCGCTTGCACGTGTTGTTTTCTCACGGAATATTCACTCCCTCAATACCAAGCACGGCGTTTTTGCGGGGAGGCAGGGACCGTGTGGCGGTCGGGTACTTACTCTAGATGGGCTGGGCCTTGAGGCGCTACGCACGCGTGTGTTGCGGTTGTTGCCGAACGCCTGCTTACTTACATTATGACATGGGCCGGGGGCTCTTTTATCGTTTTTAAGCTTCAACTTAATGCAGCTTGATAGGTACGACTTGGTTTGGCTTGGATTGATGTGTGTGTGTCCGCACGTGGGGTGATGGGTAGTGGGGTAATTTAGACGTAGGACCTACGTAGGCTTGAAATGGAATATGATGATAATGTCAACAATGTGATGAGATTGGTATTGAGTATATTCGATGATGGGCCATGCAACTGTAGACCTCCCGGGCTTTCGAGACGGGATCATGATGGCGAATAAGGGTCAAACATATGGCGTTGCTAGCGCACCATTTCGCTCAGGACAATGTCGTTTACGGGTTCGGTTCGAAAGAATATTCTGGGACACCTAGCCAGATTGATGTGGCCATGGTAATAGTGTGTGGAATGGGATGTACAGAACCTAAATACCTAACGAAAGTATGGATACATAGTATCTCCAGGGCTTACATAAGGGGTCGCCCAGCTTGTCTCTGATTGGCCTAGACATGAAACTTAGCACGCGGAGCCGCATCTAAAACCAACATCAAGGATATGAACCCCTGCAGCTTGATACCTGATTGGTTCGGCCCTTCCTAAGCGAGCAGGTTAGCGTAGTGATGTCTTGGATAGAACCAACTCTTCAGATGCCTAAATCCAGTTTTACTATCATTTAGCACTCACATATCATATTTCACGGACATGAAGTACTTAGCATAATTTACGCAAGACGAGAGAGACCATGACAGTATTGATGTAAAACTTCATATTTATTCCCTAAACACCCTCTGAGGCGTAGCCTCTGAGTCAAACACCGCAGCAAACCGCCCAAACCACCCCCCTACCCCGAATATAATGAAAAACGTAACTCTCCTTCACCATGGGCATACCCGTATCAGGGGTCATGCAATCCACGTCTAAATACCAATGACGCCATCCATTCCGAATTGTGCTCCGCCTCCTGCTGTAAATACAGCTTCACCCCAGTCCCATAGACCAATATTAGAATTGTAGTATGTGTGCTCAGAAGGTTGGGTGTGGTTGATAGCCTAGCTATCTTCAATCAATCAAATTGAGAAATGCCTCTCTCGCGTCCGATACAGCCAGCTCGAGGTCCATTCGCTGCTTGCGTGTGCCTTTTGGCACCATCTGGATCAAGTCTGCCAGTTCCTTCGTGTAGTCTTCCATCTCAATCTCAGGGCTTGGATCCGGCTTGCTATAAAGATCAGGCGTTGTTGTTATATTCTGGCGCCGTGAGAACCATGGGTGCTCTATGACAGCTCCAGCGTCTAGTCTCTCTTCGGGATTATACTTGAGCATCTTGCGGAGAAGGTCGCCGAGTTGTAGGACATCGTGGCGTGGCATGATGTAGAATCGCTGTTCCGCGCGGCCGAAACCCCCCAACCCCCTCTTCTTTCCAAGCTGTGCATTAAACAGGTCCGAGTATCCGCAGCTTCTCAGCATCTGTTCCCGCTTTTGTTGTAATTCCCGTGTCGTCCAGATCAAGTATTTCTCTTGCGAATCAGTGTCGATGGGTAATATCGGCCAAGAAACGTCGTAAGGATCTTCATAGCCGCAATCGGCCCCTTCGGAATCCGCCTCCTCGGAATCTCTTCTATTTCTGGGCTGAATCTTTTTGGCGAAAGCCTGTCGATACTTTTCTGGTAAGGGGCCTAGGAAGAATTCTATGTCACGAAGGACGTCTTGACCCTCATTTTCAAATGCCCTTCCGATCTGTAGTTTCAGGATGGTGCATGCAAGAGACCATATATCACCACTTAAACTAGGGGGGCCTTCGAGGAGTTGTTCCGGAGCAGCATATGACTCCGGAATGAAATTTTTCTTTGGTGGATCCGAAGCTTCAAACGCAACACCAAGATCAATGATGGTTATTTCGTCTTCTATGATCCAATCCTGGAGTCTTCGCATGTCTGCAGCCCGTATCGCATATTGTGGGCCATTGGGGCGTGGGTCATCCCCCTTTATCGTGCATACGTCCTGGTAATATTCGGGCGAAAACGGCGATCCGAGTAGTTCCCACAATTGTTCTTTACTCAAGGAGTCGATGCTGTATATGCGGTGCAGTATGTTTGAAGGTCTGAAATCGCCGTGACCAATGCGCTTGCCGTGGAGATAGTATAACGCTTCGGTTATTCGACGGCATATTTTGTCAATTGTGACCATGTCCGATATCATATCGCGCGTGTTGGAAATTGAAGGCCCGAGGACTGGTAGAACAAGAGCGAGGTGACGTCCATTGGGCCCATCAATCCAGAAGTTTTCTTCAGGAACCGCCACGCAATCAAAGTTGGCGAAAGCCGTTCTGAACTTGAGCTCAGGGCATGACTCGGAAGATTTGCGGGCGGTGATTATCTTGACTGCTTTCCAGCGACGCGTAATGGTGTCTAGGCATAACCAAACCGTCGCGAAGCCGCCGCATCCCAGTTTGTGGCAGACTTCGTATCTTCCATCGAGAACGTCACCAATGTGGACAGGATGTAAGCCACCAGGAAGATACCATTCCAATTCTTCCAATGGCATCCCGTCGTCCATCTCATCATAAACTGCGCGGTATCGAGGTGTGTCTGGCAGTTTCAAGTTGGATGAAGCCGTATGTTCCTTCTTGCTGTGTTCCGCATGCTCTTGGTTCTCTGTGTGCTCTCGGCGTGTGGTGCTTTCCGAGACTCTGTTACTAGGTGGCTCAATCGCTCCGTCTAGCTTTGGGGACGCCATCATTCCTGGATGAGAGGTGCAAAATGAAGATGTGTATCGTCCGATGATAGGGTTTCGCAAGAACTGGAATGAGTTTAGAAATAAGTAATTCAGGATTGCTCAATTAAAGCGGCTTACCTTTTGATAACGCGCGGGTCTATTTCCGACTTTTGTATTTTTAAGAATGGGGTAGAACCAACCAGTCAAAGATGTTGTGTGTGGTAGGATTTGTGTTTGTGTTATGTGATAAAGAAATGGAAAGGGAAAGGAGTTTAAGATTGAAGTTTTAGGTTGTACATGCATGCTTCAATGTGCCTGCCTAAATATGTAATCTCCTGACGGGCGCCTGGGTGAGCAGTAGGAGGCAACATTGAATATATAGTAGGTAAATTGGAAACAATGGCTGCTACTGAGTACTACTGTGTGTAGTGAGTACAGTGCGTTGGCCGGAGTACCAACAGTTCAAGGTTCTCAAGTTTCATGATGACAAACAATGGGTCTTCCGATATGTAGTTGCACGATCTCCATCTTAAGCGTATTCTAGATCTTGCTTTACTGTTGCTATAGTTCAACGAAATCAATTGTGCATTGTACCTATACTGCGAGCTTTGAATAGGGAAAGGGGTCAACAAATCTTTGCGTTTGTTTAGAATAGGATTTCTTGTTTGCTCAAATTAACATTGACCTTATGACAGTGCAGGGGAATTGCATCTTACTCAATAGTAGTGCCTAGCAGGTGTGAATATTGCTCATTGTATACTAATTAAGGACTTACTACGTGTATATTTAGATCCTAATCACTTGTAACTACTGTATGATCAGATCACTGCCTCCATTCACTCTAAAGATTATCAGATTATGATTCCTCTCAGCACGGTAATGAAGCACTGGGCCACAGTCACTAGTGACTGTTCTCAGTGCTTCAAACCAGCCTGAATAAGGCTTCCCAGTGCATCACAGTAACTGGCTGAACACGTTATGTGAGGATCACTCAGTGTTACCACTACTGCGTAGGTACCATATATATACGAAACTTTTGTATGTTTAACCTGAGTATCTTCAACATCAATCAAGGATTTCCATCATCGACTTGAACGATTCTGATCAAGCACCATGGCTTACCACTCGCAGCAGAAATCCCCCCCTAACGATGTCTGGAATGCCCTGAGGGTAGATGGTATGGTACCAGTGGGAAAGAAACTCCCGAAACACTTTACAGTCTACGACCGGTCACGGGTCTTTGGCAAGGGTACCAGAGGTGACCCTAAGGTATGTTCTTAGCTGAGTTGGCTTCTATCTTATATTGGTACACTGCTGGATATATCTAACATATAGCTCGCCTGCGCTGACACTTGTCACTATATTTCGTCTGTGTTCCAACCACTCCCTTTTTATACCCATTTCACTCTGCCATAGATATGCCAATACTTGCTACTGCTGTTCTATCATCCTCCGAAGATTCTATCCCGGGAGGGGACTTAGATACGGAAATATTTCTCTTATTTGGGGGTTTTACTTCAGCAGAGTTGACCGAAGTCGAGTCTACTGCTTCGTTCCTTAGCCTAGTCTTTCCATTCTTCCTTTTCTCACATAGTTCCGAGCCCTTTTCTGTTTATAGAACCTATTGACTAACTATATTTATTTTAGATATCCTGGGTATATGAAATCGATACTTTGGATCCGCAGATGGTGACGCGATGCACGGAGATCGCCAAAAGGGAAGCAATCAGGCTTCAGTACAGTCATGCTTGGATTCGGTATGTGGTAGCTCTTTCATTGCGATTAATACTGTTGATATGCTAATCCCCCACATTAGCGGAAAGAACCACGGCTTCAAGAGTACGCGGTCTTTTACTGGCGAGAAGGTCTTCGTCCCATCCCAACATCACGTCACTGTTCTTTTCGGTCCGAATAACTTCAGAGTACACTGGGAGGGTCACATATGGACCAAAGCCTTCACAGATGGATCGAATATTCCTCAACGGCGACTAGAGCCCTCCGAAGTAGATGAAGATGGAGGAAATCCCCAGCTCTACGCTTCCGGACCGTACCCGTATCGGAATCTTCCTCGCGATTACCCTTATCCCTTCAAACTTGATCCCAAGGACAACTACGTCGTGTACAAGCTACCGCCACCCCACTACTACTCTGACCCCCAACCAGAGAGGTAAGCGGTAGAAGTACTCATGCCTCTATTTCATTCGTACCGGGCCTGAGGGCTATGGTCTGTGGTCGCTCAGTCTTCCCTGAGCATCGAAACTAGGCCCTACCCCTATCTACATGCTGGACGAGACAGGAGCCAGACCCAGCGAGAAATCTACGCATACTCCCCGACCTACCGTATGTACTATATGATACACCCTTTACTTCTTCTTATGGGCAACTACCGGATCGTATTTCGGTTACTATACGATCCCGACAACATCCTACATGGGAATATTGCTCTATTATTCGTTTCTTTTCATGGTCTTTCGATTTCGAGCTGTTATTTCCTACTTCCACACGCAATGTCCACGAACGAGAATATGGTCACAAGGCGAAAGCGATCATACTTCCGATAAACACGACGATCGTCTCAACCCGACGCCGTAGCATACTGCATACCCGCCACAAAAACTGAGTATTATGCTGTGGATCACATCGTCGAACCCGCTTCGCTGCAAGACCAGCCGTCTGGTACTGCATCGTTTAGCCGTCGGTATTAGCAGTTCGTTTCACTGCCACAATTGGAGCTCAACGGAGCCCAGAGGACATATGCTGTATTTACAATTTGCGCAGTTTACTTAATATAGTACACAATTTCCTTTCTGAGATTTGCCATTAAACTTTGTTAAATAATTCCGATCGAGATGATTTTTTTTAACTAGCAACCTAGGAGAAGGCTTCTTCTGGTCTTTTAAGCCATGTATTTATCTGCTAATCTATCTCCTTCATCGTGCCGTGCCGTTCGAGGCTACATCGAGTCCGACAAGTGTCTGTGTCTCCTAAGGAACTGACGATCTTGTACGCTGAGATGTTCGCGAATAAAGCAACAACTTAGGTACCCTATATGGTACACTTTATTGGTTGGATCATGAAGCATGATGACCACCATAAGTTCATGAGGTATTCCTGAACCGTCCCTTTCATGTTTAACAACTGAAATAGAAGCAGGATATAAGACGAGCAAAGCTTCGAGGATTCGACTCTACTGAAGGTCTTTCCGAATCGGGTAATTCTAGATTTCCAGGCCCCTGTCGTTAGCCTGCGGATCCCTCTGCTTGGGACACGCTAGGCCTAGATGAGACTAGCGTTGAGAGATCGTCGGCGATGTCCTCCCGCTTCATATCTACGTACCCCTTTATCCGCTGTCAGACTTGATTCCGGGCATGAGTACGGTATGAGAATGCAGCTATTTGGTCCTGCTCCTTCAATGCTGTATTTAAACCGGCCTCAGTCTATGGACGGTTATAGGGGCTAGGGAAATATCGAATTAGACGTATTGCTTATGCATGACCTAGCTTCACGGCATGTCAGCCAGCTGCATTAGCTTGTGGCGCACAATATCGTACGACATTGTGGGGTCAATCTACAGGTGGATCTTGAAGTGTCAGCCAGTCGCATACCCGTATATAAGACCGGATAGGAGCATGAGGCGCTATGCCAAATTTCCGACTAAATATCATGCGTGAATATGCCTTCAAACGACGCTTCTGGGGCTGTTCGAATCGACGTGGACCATATGCCTCATGAGGCGTATATTCGTCGTTATGGAGAAGACTGGGCGGGTGTCACCAACCAAAAAGAGAGGAAGAAGTTGCAAAACAGATTGAACCAACGAGCTCGTAAGTAGATATATGACAAATATCAAGGAATTCGATTGGTGCTGAAGCATATGAAGGTCGGCAAAGGAACAGACAGCATTGTAGTAGAAGTAGAACCCTTGGTGTTCAATGCCGAGGTGTCGTTATCTACTCGAAGGATATGTTCAGGGATGTCACGGAGGAAAATCTAGAGCAGAAGCGAGAGGTATTACTCTGTTTCGCTAAGAAAGCTCTCGCTAGCTATGCGACGTGTCAGCCGAGTGCAGACCATCTGCTGAGGCTTATCCAACTCAACGTCATCAACAGCTTAACACGAAATTCTATCATCCTGGGACTGGAGGACGACTGGCTTCTCTGCAGTGCTATTTCGCCCTTTATCTCTTCCGGGTTAGGCCACAGCATAGACGCATCTGCGGTCCCTTGTCCCGAAAACTTAATACCCACCATGCTCCAGAGGACGATTCCACATCACCCCTGGATTGACCTATTTCCATTGCCTAGGATGCGGGACAATTTTCTGATAGCGGTATCCAAGGACCTATCAGGAGAAGAAGAGGAGCTATTATGGATAGATCTCATTGAGCCAGGGCGTTTCAACGATTGGACGGGCATGATTGTCTGGGGGGAGCCGTGGGATCCTGGAAACTGGGAAGTTACTGTGCCGTTCCTTCAAAGATGGGGCTGGCTCTTGGAAGGTTGCCATGAGATCTTGGAGGCGACTAACTATTGGCGGCGCCAGAGAGGCGATCAATGCATTGGACTAGAGTTATAGGAGACAAAGGACCGAAGATAGCAACATGCTAAGAGTTGGAGCTTGTCTAAGCAGCTCCCTTCTCTGAGGTAGGCTGATCTCTGGTGTATATAAGACTCCTCTATCCTCCATCATCCGAAAGCAGTCATAAGGTAGTAGCAATCTTACTACACTTTAAGGAACGAATATTTAGAAATGTCCATCCACATCACAGTCGTTCCGGCCTCTACCCAAGCAGGCATAGAGACGATTAGGGTTCTTCTACAATCCGAGAGAAAGCCCCTTGTCCGTGGAATCTATCGGGATCTATCGAGAGTCCCGGCTGAATTCACCCAGCAGCCGAACTTCGAGGCTGTAAAGGGCGATGTAGGGACCGCGGCCGGTCTTGATTTCAGCAACTCCAATGCGGTCTTCTACGTTCCTCCACCGACATACGATGGCACTGACCAAGGGGAATTTGCCGCTAGAGCTGCAAGAAACTTGGAGAATGCCTTACGGGCGGCTGGAACCGTAAGGAGATTGGTCCTTCACTCTGCAATGAGTGCTCAATATGCCCATCATATCGTAAGATCAACGGTCCGAACACCGCTAGCGTGTATACGCTGACTGATTGGATGATGGTACCCCTAGGGTGTCATAAAGCTCAATCACATTTCGGATCACCTTCTAAAGTCTGCAGCGGCCGAGGTACTAATTGTTAGGCCGGCTTTCTATTATGAGACGTTCGCCTCTTCTCTAAAGACTATGGTGCCGGACCAGCCAACCTTTGAATCACCGGTATCACCAGCAAGCTATGAGTTTCCCATGGTAAGTATTTCTTTCAGACCAATTAAGTGAACGGTACACTGATAGTTCGCAGGTAAGCGTACAAGACGTGGGTAGATATTGCGCGAATGCTCTCCTTGATTCATCAACCTGGCCCAGCTTTCGATGTGTCAACCTATTTGGTCCTCGACTATACAGCCCGATTGACGTAAGCAATGCAGTCGAAGCGGTTACGGGAAAGAAATGCCAGTTGATTACTATAGAAAGAGAAGGACTTGCGGATTATTTCGCACAGCATGTGCCGCGGCCTTACGTACAGGAATTCGTGGATATGATCGTTGCTTTACTTCCCGGCGGAATCGCGGCGGGAGACTTCGGGTATGGAGAAGATACTATTAGGGGCACGGTCGAATTGGTGGATGCTGTGCGGTGTATGATTTCCCATTGAAGAAAAACACCATGCTTTTATAGTATTTTGCTATCGGAGTATATTATATCTACTACTGGATGATGATATCGTCCGCAAATAGCGAAATACGTAAATCACAAGTTGTAAATACCCTAAACCTATTCGTGTCGTTGTGTTGTCGTGGAGAGGGGCTGGCTTCGGTGATACTCTCTAGTAGCTTATCCATAAATGTTATTGATATTTGATCATAACCACAGTGGCTGCCGAACATGTTAGAAGTGGAGAGAAACATCTAAGTCAACATTGATTACTGATAGGAGTTGTGTGCACATATTGGTACATGCGGCGGTAAGACTTTCAGCATCGGTGGCTAGCTCTGCATATCACTATAGTTTGGCCAGCTACCGACATGCATTGGCGTTATACTGGCTTCAGTTCTTGGCTATGGTAATGGCGCTTAAGAACCGTAGCGATCTGCATAATAAAGACGTTATCATTGAGACCGTTAAAGAAGTTCAATCGTCTTAAAATGGGGACAAGTATTTTCGGGGATTAGTGGCAGGTAAGCCACGCCAATATCAGGGGTATCATTTCTCGTACAGGTACAGTAGCGGCTGTGGCGAGATGACGAATCCTGTGGCGCTGGTCTGGAAGGAAAAAGTACTCATAATGAGTAGAATTACGTTGAAACGGCATGCACGTTTCTCATCAGAGCACGTTGGATTTATGAGAATTTGAGACTCGCCGGTGGTTTAGTGGTTTCATTTGAAGGTGGTTTCGGTTGTTTGTATTCAGCTTGGAGCTTAGCTAACACGATACCGAGGAAGTTAGTGTGCTTGCTAGCGGGTGGCGGTCTCGGCAATGCGATTGTTGAAAGTCCCGCGCGTCTGGTTGGTTGGTCGGTTGATTACATATGTATATTCATTGATTGATCTGCTCGCTTGATTTAGATAAATACTTATTGACCTTAGACACGGCGACTGGCTAGCAGAGAAATGATAACGTTAGAAGACATTCGAGGGGATTAGATGACTCTTTCAAGATTCTGGTTTTCCCTTCGAACGCCATAGCGCACGGATCTGTGAGAGTGCAGTGCATTTCAACTCAACACAGCGGAGATCGGAAGCTGTGCTACCGATTCAGTGTGAGGTCGCCAGAGAACCTCGTCATATTGTCCAAATGAGCTTTACGTCGGTAGTCGGAACAAGGTGTAAACATGGTTATATGCAGCTGCCCTTCGAATACTGGGGATATTTTGTGCTACCCCTTTATCAGATCTCGGAACGAAGATGATATCCGCGAACATACAGCCTCAGATCCGCTCTCAGTGGCATGAAGAAAAAGGGGGGCTAAGGAGCCAAAGCCATGGCCACATAAATAATGGGACTACAGGGAGGCCATGCGGGCCATGCCGTCAACCGTTCCTGGCGTCGATCCAGGATCGGATTGGTCCAATCACCCCGTTGGCCATTGATCGGTTTAGGAATAGACCCATGTGAAGCTCCTACTTCAGCAATGGCGTAGTTGTATGCGAGCTGACTATCACCGCTTGATGCCAATGAAAAGTTTTCCGATGTACAATATGTTAAGATATTGTACCGAATTTGTACGGGGCCCACTAACATGACTGGATGAGGAGGCCTGGGCTTTGTGTGGCGCAAATTGCTGTCGCTCTTGTTGTGGTGAGTGACTACTTTATTTCCAATCTCTCTCATGATAAGGTGCTGTTGATCAACAGCCTAACGAGTCTCCCCGGATAGTTCTTCAAATGAAATTATATGATGTTGATTCCGATATAAAGTTATGAGACAAAGTCCATATCCCTCATACTCAACGGTTACTTCAAGCTTATTCTAGACCGCTAAGTTCTGTGATACTACCACAACGCCATGTATGGACGGGCTGAGCCACGTCAGCAGCCCGGCTATGCTTGTGAAGGTATGTTTTGACAAACGTCTCAGCCCTTGGAAACACAAGTAATAATTCGGCGTCTCACGCCGAGCAAGAGAAGGACGAGGATCTAGAAGTCTGGATACCTATGAATTAATTACTGAAGTATATTTTTCGTTTGGAATTGTTACTAATAGATAGGGCTGTGAAGAATGCCGCAAGAAAAAGCTTCGGTGCGATAGGCAGCGTCCTCAATGCGGCGCGTGTGCAAATGCTCAGATTCCGTGCGAAGTCAACGACCGCCGCGTCCCTCGCGGTCCCAAGAAAGGGAGTATTGGTGCTCTTCGTAGTCGTATTGGTAGGTCAACTTGAAGATGAAATTGTTACGAGAGCTGAATATCGTGGTAGTAGCACTCGAGCGCCGTCTCTCTACATCACAACTCGAAGATGGCTTAACGGTAGACGGACACGAACTGGGATTGGCATCGGGGTCCCCAGCAAAGGAAAACGTTTCGACTCAGTTTCCTTGTATGTGCCATGAGCTTGCATCTCACCCTCTGTATCCCTGTTATTACGAGAAATGTGCCTTAACACCGATACATCCGAGACATCTTTAGCGGTCGTCTTCACTCCTAGGTTGAACGAAGATATTAACTCGTTCTGTTATAGTGCCAGACTGGGATATATCGCAACAGGAACCGCAGCAGAATTGTCCACTATCTTTGACTTGGGGTCCACCGGAACCTACACCTCACTCCCCAATACTATTTGCCGATATCCCCGGAGTCTTACCAACTATGGCAACATCGTATCCGTCCCCAAAACAGAGTCCTACTTCGGTTGGTGATATCTTCATACCCGAGCTCACGAAGGCGGATCTGTGGGTGTTTCCCACCTCAAGGATGAATGAGAGTTCTAAATGGCTTACTCTACTTATAGGACACAGCTTTACTTTGATCGTGTCCACCCAGTTGTTCCAATCCTCCATATGTCAAAGACATTCAGATGGATCGGAAACGTAAGCTCTATGGGCGAGCCCCGGCAATGCTTGCAATATGCCATCTGGACGTCCGCTACCGCCTTCTCAAGCCAATTTGGTGGTCTCCAGGAGGCCATGTATGCCAAGACCAGATTTATGCTCGACCAACTGGATTTAAACGGCAATGACTCCTTGATTTGTCATATCGAACATGTTCAAGCATGGATTCTCATCACGTTCTACGAGTTTGCTCGAACAAACTATCGCCGTGGGTGGCTTAGTGCCGGTCGAGTCTTCCGTTTGGTGCAGTTCCTAAGACTGTACGATCTCGATGGACCTAGACCTTTGGGACTAGAAAGCGAAGACGACCCTATTTCGTTGGAAGAGAAGAGACGAACGTTCTGGGTGGCTTACTGTCTTGACCGGTTTATCAGTGTTAGTGAAGGCGCTGCTATGACATTAAGCGAAGACGTGGTGAGTCGCTCGTCAAAATCAAACTAAAATCATCATCAATTTGAATATTCTCACATAGACACTTTGGCTTACTCCTGATCGCCTATAGGTTTTTACGCGTCTTCCATGTCTGGACGGCGATTTCCAGAGGGGTCTCGTACCACAGGAGTCCTTTTTGGCAGAGACCATGGCATCTGCGGAAATGAGACCTTACGCACCCTTAGCAGAATGCGTCATCCTCGTCACAATATGCAGCCGGGCACTGTCGCACAAGCAGATCTACACGATAGAAACCCTGTACAGCAACATCCCTCTTGATTTCTCTTCGAGACATGATTGGTTGGACAACATGCTTACGCGCCGGCTTAATAACCTGCAGCTCAATTATCCTTCAGTGACTGTGGCCGAGAACCCCATGATCATTTATTCATATATGGTTGCGCATGCCGCAGTTATATACCTGTGCCGTATTGTCGAGGCTTTGTCAAGGAATGACCAAAACCAATCCTTGTTGTGGGAGTTTCAAGAAAGGGGACTGTGGGCTGCTCGGGAAATTGTCCGGCTAGCGAAGGAGCATGAACATCTCGGCTACTTCAGAGCGCATACTTTTATGCCACTCACCATTTACTTGAGCGCGGCAAGGCTCGCTAAACATTTGGAGATTCGAAAAGGGGAACTAGAAGGAAAGGAGATTGATGACGTAGAGAGATTGTTCCGAGCCTCTATTGAGGCGCTACAAAAGCTTCAGTCGGTGAATAATCTCGCCAACTACTACTTGCAGCTTCTATAGTAGTATTTAATCACTTATAGCTATGCCGGGTTGAGGGATATGATTCCATGGCGTGCAGGGGCTAGGTATTTGTCCTTTTACTCCTGCATTTTGGGCAATATAGCTACATTAAAATCCATTTGGTATTACTGTACAGATTTGTTGGTTCTGTTCATTTTGCATATTTAGCTGTTACATGAGTGACTCAAGGCTATTTTTGTATTAAGAGAAATCCGAACGCTATCACTCCCAGTCGTGAAACATCTTGCCAACTTCTCTAGAAATTGAAACTAAATGGCGATATAAAAGGGGCTAACAGTACCACTATAGACCAGTGCTTAAAGTAGTGGATAAATTGCAATGAGAAGTATGAATATGTTCTGCCACTGACGTCTCCATGCGTTACGAATGTGAAAGCCCTGGAAGAGGTCTGGTGGGTTAAATCTATGGTGATATGGGTAGTTCAGAGTAGTGGCGAGATCCGTGTATCATATGTCACATCACGCCATCCTTTACGACGTGTTCTTTTGCAGTACGTGTGTGGCTGATAGTACACTGATTCCGAATACTATATGTCGTGATGTGTATTGCTATCTTTTATAAAACGGAATATTGTTTGTCATAGACAAGAGTCGGTATACGTCGACAGGACATGAAGATGGTTTACTAGACTGATCTACGATCGCAGCGCGCTTTTTTTTCTGTTGAGGGGCGTGTAGAATTCTTATGCGGTGGCTAGTATCTCACAAATCGAGTCTTTTGCTCAGGCCTAGTAGAGACCATAAATGTCCGAACTCCAGTCAAGAGCTTAGACAATTGAAGAGTCAAACTCATCAACTCGATATAAGTGAGGTCAGATCGAGCGCCAACGAGGCGGATTGCTGCCTCCTCTCTGTCGGTATCTAGAATGTACAATGTGGGATCAATATACAAAGGCCGGCTATGCGCATTTGCCAAGACAGCAGGAATTCGTATGGTGCTGCCTGACTGGTTGCCTCAGACGCACATTCTCCTCGCTTAATTGATCTCAGGGTATATCAATGGACCACTGACATCGTCCACACCTGATCCGAGACCTCCTATCTGCTCGTGCACATATTTGTTGTCTTATGTTATTACATCAGGTTTTCTTCCTACCCACTACACAGTCGCCGACTATACTGGGCCATATCCGGTTTCTATGGTGCCCTTCAATACACTGCTCAGACATGCTACTGCATTACTTGGAGCTGTGATGCTCATTAAGGTATGCCTCTCCATTGGGTTGGAACTTAGCTCCTTACCCCTGAAAGTTGGTGAGACACCGATGGAAACGGCGCAGATGGAATTCGAACGTACACAGCGCACGCCGACACTTCACGTACAGAGACCGTTGGTACTCCCACCCCTTCACTCGGCGGTGATACAACTAAGATCTAGGGGGAACCATGTTGAAGTGACCTGTCATGAACTACGGGCTTTAGCTCGCTGCTCCGTACAAGCTCTTGTTAATCATTGCTTTGGAGCCAGGTTTCTGTTGGGCTCCGTGTACAACGACATTAGTCGGCTCCTCAACACCAATGCTACAAGATGAGGCGAACTTTTCTTCGTGCTTACGCATATGGTGATCAAATTGCTAGTCGGGAAACTGATCACACTCAGGAACCGGAATCTAGTAATTGAATGCAGCATTACCACGTAAGTCACCTCCGTCCTCCCGAGTATGGCGACACAGCTTCGGAGGGATACTGGAGTTTTCGCATCAATGACTGTTCTATTTACCATCCTCAAATTGCTCACAGTTGCACAGTCGATCTGGGTTGAACGAAGGCATACCTCTGCGCTCGGTTGGGAGTGATTCCACTAATAATCGTATGGGCTCTCAGTGGTAGTGATACTAACGATAATGTTTGTAGCATGTGCCTAGATTGCGAGGCACGCGCTATCGAACTGTAGATTCGTTAATATGAGTTATTTAAGCAACACTCTGCGTCTGGCACTAAGTTACTCTCTTGAAGGTAATGGTCGTGTCCTAATCATACTTGCGGATGCCTAAGCTGCCTTCGCAAGATCCGGAAAGCATGTCTACACGATAGGATAAATCTGGGTCGCAGTCTGAGAAGGGGCGAGCGATAGTGTGTTGAGTGAGCCGCGAGGTAGAATCTTATTAAAAATTTAAGATCCGAGGTGAAGGACACATTTGATTGAGAAATGACACTCTTAAGAGGTCTAAATATGCCCTCTGTAGGGATTCAGACCATAAGAAGGAGCTCACAGGGCGGCTCTTCATGAACACTCACACTATCATATCAATAATATGACTCAGTGGTTGCAAATCCCTCGCAATCCTCGGTTAACCCATTCAGTCCTAATCATAATATGAATACATATACCAGCCTCATACTCGAAGTTCAATTGAAGGTTTTATACGGTCTACACGCGAGTACCAATATAGCGTCGTTAATCATAACTAACATTATCTTCCAAGTTCCCAGAGTCAAATTGCTATTTCATAGCCGCATCATTGGATAAGTTCCAGTCACATCACATCTCTAGGCTTGCCGAGGATACATCCGAATTCGGCGTAGACGGTGTCCGTGAGCTATTAAACAGTGAAGAATGATCCGCACAGCGCAGCGTCGGCATCTTAAAGTAGCGCCCCACAGGTCGATCATCAATATAATTATATATAGCGTCCTGCGCCCTTGGCGTAGCTAGTTCACCAAGCTAGCGAATGATCTTCCGTCCAATATCAGTAAGGCTTGCAACCACGTTCGGAACTAACCGAACTGATCCCCAGCAGATGCCCCCTTGATGCGAGTCTTCATAGATCCACTTCGGTCCATAGCATGGCCCAGACATCAAAACAAGAAAGCGCCAAGTCGGCTTCGTGCTGGATCTCCTCAACAGGATCGAAAAACTTCCGAAATCTCTGTACGCCGATGGGAAAGTGCTTAGTCCCATGCGTGAAGACGAATTGCGCCGCCCGCTTCCGTGGAGAGACAAGCGGAAGCAGGTGGTTGCGTATAGAACAGATCGGAACCAAGACGTTGGGAACGTTTAATGACGCCACGTCGAAGGCGTTAATGCATGTGTGGCAGAACTTGGAATGGGGTTGGACACGTCGTACATCCCGCTCCCCCTAAGATAATTGCCAGGTCTTATTTGGCGCATTATTCGAGCTTTCGGTCTTGACAACTGAGTATTGGCCTGTTTAAATAATAAACCATATAATCCGGGGATGTTGTCAAGATGGATACGAGGCCTTGAGTTGCTAAGCGCACGGCGCTAGTTGCAACCAAAACCCCCCGCGATACCTGTTTTGGAGGTTACAGCTGTTTAAGACGCGTTGAACTTGCCATAAGCGGCGTGATCTGCTCGTATTGCTTTTTATTATGGCCCGATATGGCGCATATCAACCAAATCATTGAGACTTGCGTGTTGCACTGTATCCAATCAGATATATGTGGCTGCTTATCAGCTCTCCGAGTGTACCGATACGTAGCCGGTGTCATCAGAAGCTTGATTGTACAGTACCTGCGCGATGTATGCCACTGGTGTGGTATCGCTGATCAGATGTCAGGCTCAAGTTCCTAGTTCCTTGAAGATACGTAGAGCTGCGGTTGTACTATAACGGCCCACTACCACATTCCTTTTAAACAGGAGAGCATAAGACAACTATGTTGTGTCAGGTAGTAGCGTTGTATTACGATTTCCGCTCGTTGGGTGCTAAGAGAATGTTATATTCAAAGTCATTTGGGAAGTATCTTCATATCGATATCTGGTCCATTATCACCGCACTGTTAAGACTCGGTGTTGTATCCTTCTTCTGTCTCTTTGATTCTCATACCTAAGTAGTATAGAGGACGCCTCCAAATGTTTTTTTCCGTAGGAAATCCATCGGACAGCTGTCCCATGCCTGCCAGCCGCCGGGCCGGCTGCAAGACTACCTAGTCGTTCCATTACCGAATTACCGCTTGTCTAACCCCTATTTTAGCTGATGTAACACTGAAAAGCACCAGTTGTTACGGCTGGTAAAGCCTACTAGCAGCTGGCAGATCGGTCCGGCAAAAACTTCCTATGGAAAAAAACATTTGGAGAGTATTAGAAGGCCATCCTAGTGGCCCGTGCGTAGTCAGTTGGCCCCTGATAGGGGGGTCTGCTAGAGACAAAGAGCCGCCTAGATATATAGTAACCTGTGGGTTTAAGTAGATAGGGGCTGAGGCTCCTTGCGCAACAGCATAGTTGTTTTCACAATTTCTTGGTCTGCTTATGACAGTAAGGAGGTATTACTGGATTCATTGGTGACAACCTATGAGTATGGCGGCGATGGCAGAATGACATCAGCTCAACTTAATGAGTTGACATGATAGTCTTGTTTGGCGTGTACTAAATAATCAACATATATACGCGAGATATCTCCAGTATAGGAATGATTATAATTGCATAGGAGTTTGGAAATAAGGCGACATTGATCACAAGAGCAGTGAACTAATGACGAAGACTTTTTCTTTTCTTGGCCCCTTGATAAAGTCATTCCGCGATCAACTACTAATTGCCCGACAAGTCAACACTGGTTTAATATTCACCCCAAAGGTTTCTCAATGATGTTATTCAATTATCGACTATTAAATTCACAGTAGTTCTCATTTTTGCGAAAGGAACTATAACGGTAGATGAGTTATGTGAATCTCATTTTATGATGACGATTGAACGTGTTGAGAAAGACCCCATGGTCTCGCGCCGAAAGGATCATAATCTGTATCACATAATACTCATTTAACAACGCCTTATGTAGTAAGGCTTATTTCAAGTCTTATATATCCTCGCTCGGTATAAAGTAGGAGTTGTTAGGCGTATTTCACTTAGAACGAAGAGTAAGCCTTCGAGAAAACCCCGCACCTGTGATTCGCTGGTTGTTGGTCAGCATGCAGGACCCCTCTTCTCACTGCCTTCGTCCTACGCTCTGGACAGAGCCTCGTCCTCCAGGTAGAAGCTGCACAGTTCAGGTACATTAGAATATACCCAGATATTGACGAACCAGTATGCCAGGGTAAAATGTTCTCACAGCTTCTAAGGAGGAAAGCGGGCCTTCTCTCGAGCAGATTACGGTGTCCGGATCCCAGGTACCTCTCATTCGACAGCCAAGAAAATGGAAGCTCTAGCTGCAGTAGGGCTGGCGTCCAATATATTCCAACTCATCGACTGCGGATATAAAGTGGTTAAGATGGCGAGAGAGTTACATGTATCCGGGAAAGAAACCACGGAATCCAACGCCAACGCTTCGTTTATAGCTCAGGAGATGCTAGAGCTCAGCCAAAGGGTAATGAAAGACTTGCCAACATCTGGTCTGTCGGATGACGAGAGAGCTCTCTGCGAACTCGCCGGAAAATGTAGTCAGCTTTCCACCAAGCTGTTACTCCTGCTTAAACAGTTAGAGGTTAAAAGTAAGGGGAGAAAGTTCGACGTACTGATAACCGTTTTTCGGAACATGAGGAGGAGGAGCGAGCGGGATCAGCTACAAGCGAGCCTTGATAACTATAGGAATCAGTTAAACATTCACATAAACAATATGTCTCGGTGAGTTCCTCGCTCATGTGCTTGGTTGTTCCGGTTCTAACAGGATGTGCTTAGTTCGGATTTAGCGCAAAGATTGGAACTCACGCTTAATACGGCTTCGATGTCCCAGCAGGATATACGTTGCCTAAGAGACGACGTATTGAAACTTCGGCAGAAATCGATGGTCGACTCGGCCAATTTAGCAACATTCTTTCAAAATCTCCAAGGAATCGTTGAAATCCCGCTGCGGCAAAGCATTATCCTACAGGGTCTTCAGTATCCGCGGATGTACGATCGCTATGAGAATGTCGATATGGCTCATCACGGGACTTTTAAGTGGCTTCTTCATGGCCCAGAACAGCATCAGGATAACGAACAAGAAGGATCGATCGAAAAGGTCAATCAGAGTCGTAACTCCAGCCCTACTCGTGTTGCATTGCATTCTCAAGCCAAAGACCAAAAGCGCAGAGAATTTGTGACATGGTTACAGGGTGGAAGTAGCATGCTACCCTCTAGTGCTACTGGGGATGATACGAGTTCGACGATCACGCGTAAAGGAAGTATCTTCCATATCGCGGGGAAACCTGGAGCTGGAAAGTCGACACTGATGAAATTCATTTGTGAAAACGAGGAAACATCTGAACATTTAAAGAAATGGTCCGGTGGGAAGCCAGTTATTTGCGCCAAGGCATTTCTATGGAAGTTCGGCGACGATGACCAGAAGAATCTGACCGGTCTGAGAACTTGCCTGCTTCACCAAATTCTAAAGTCAGCGCCCCGACTAATCCCGGTCGCGTTTCCCTCTGCTTGGGGATCTGACTATACGGGACTAACATCCTTCGACCCCCATGGCACGAAGGCGTTCGATACCCTACTCGGAAGTGGCCGTGCTTTTGAGTATAAGATGATATTCTTCATAGACGGCCTGGATGAGTTCATGGGCCAGCCTATTGAGTTGGTGCGCGAGATTATCGGCTGGGCGACTCGCAATCCGACGGACCTCAAGATATGCGTGTCAAGCCGAGAGTGGAACGAATTTGAGGTTGGATTCCACGGTTACCCCAGCCTTCGAATCCAGGAATGGACGCGAGATGACATAGGGGTCTTCGTTGCGGACAGATTTGATGAAATTTGCGAGTTGTCTACGTTGATTAACAAGACCGACCTCAATCCCCTAGCCGAAATGATCGTCGATAAAGCTGAAGGTGTCTTCCTCTGGGTCCGTGTAGCACTGGCGGCTCTTGAGCAAGGGGCATTGAATGGGGATGAGCTTCAGGATATCCGGGGAAAGGTTCTTTCCTTCCCATCCGAGCTGAAAGATTTGTATCAGCATCTTTTCGACTCGATTCCAGAGTATGACCGCAAGAAAGCGTTCGAAGCCATGATCTTTGCTTCTTGGCAAAGCTTCAGAGCACTTACAGGTACTTTGTTACAGTACAAGTATCTGAACGACTTGGCAAGAGACCCCGATTTTGCGATCAACATGTCCACACAACCGTTAGCAGATGAAGAGTTAAAAGGCATACTAGCCAATACTAGCCGCCAAATCAATGGCCGATGTAAAGGATTTCTTGAAATCTGCCCGACAAAGAAAGAAAAGTATCCGGGCGACGAGGACGTAAAACCCATGCATGCCACGGTCAACGAATTTCTCACGCAGAAAAATGTCAGAAATACTATCAAGTCCTACTTTGGTGACGAGGACCTCTTTGACAGGTTTTGTTACTCGTTCGTTGCGTTATCCAAGTCGATCGACACTAAGGATTTTTATATTATGCGTCCAACCCCTGGTGATAATCATGGCATCCGGACCCTGGATTCATCTAGTCTATTTATACGTCAACTAAACTCCATAATGAGCGAAATGGTCTACAAAGGTTACCGTCGTATCGTGATAGAGCACATACCAGCCTCGAAAGATCGGTTTCTTGGGTTTCTAGGTAGCGTTGAGCAAATCGCGACCCAAAGGCTCCCAAACATGTTTTTCATCAACAACAATCTCGCGTATTGGATGGAAACTCGGGAGGTTGGTGCCACCGCTACGGCTTCGTGGGTATACCTAATGAAGATACCAAATACTCAACTAGTCATGGTGCTGGCTGCACAACGCCTTCTAGTTGAGTATTTCGAGAAAGGTGGGCGGTGTGATCTGCGAGATCCCTCTGTGGACCCATCGCAAATGACCCGAATTACGAGCGCCGCCTTGTCTGGAGTAACGCGAAAAATCCTTAGTCCAAGAGCGTACCGAATGCTGGAGTTACTCTTTGAAGCCGGAATATCACCGAATGTGGATCTTCCAATGGATGACAGACAAGGAGGAAGGATTAGCCGTGGTAATCTATGGGGTTGGGTCCTTAGACGTTTACTCTATTTGGGATTGCCTTGGAATAAACATACTTCCTCGGACGAAAAAGAATTGCCTTACAGACTCATTGAGCTTTGCCTTAAGTATGGCGCTGAGGAAAATCTGAGTATCAAATTCGGACCTTGCTACGAAGTAGTAGGGACTGATCGCCTCCTCGTCCAGGTCACTATGGGCGATTACGATGGCCGACGCACGAATATAGACGGCGAGATGTTCCATGATCTATACGTTGATTATCACCTGGACATCGTTCAGTACGCCGCAGGAAAAGGCGGCTTGCTTACTTTCAGAGATCTGCTTGCGCACTGCTTCCCTCACAATTACCTTTATCTCTACGCGCTTCTCGACAAGAAATGTCCGATAACTTCGCATACGAATGAGGATGCGACCGAGTCGGGAAACACACGTTCAGTCGAGATGCCAATAATATTCCCGTTTGAAAATCGGTACCGCGAGGAGGGCGGGTTTAACCGTTTCACTGTCGATAGGAAGCCGGCGCACTGCAAACAGTGCTCTGTCAATTTAAAGGAATATTTTGAGAACGAGGCGAAACTTAAAGAGAAAAGACCAGGATCGTGTGAGCCTTAGTTTATCGACGACGACTCGCTTTAAATATGGAAGGTTGTTGGATCTTCGGAATGGAGTTGTGACACAACCTTAGATTCAGGGGCTAAGGGCGTAAAGTACCGGGTAGCTATCATCGGACTACCGATCTTGTACAACTGTGAAGGTATAATTAAACAGCACTTAGGGCGACACATGGAAATTTATCACTAAAAATGATATATGAACCAATTAAATATGTAGATGCTGCAAGGACAGTATCTGATCCTCCCTATGCACATTACATATATACTGGATGTCTCGTAGGTGAGACTAAACCTGTAAAACCTATCCTATCCTATCTTCCGAAGCTGAGCCCTAGAATAGCATATGGTGCTAGCTCCCAAATTGTCCGGACCTCGCAGATTGCGACCCATCCTTCCAGTCTATTATAATACAGCCGTCCGTCCCTAACCAACCCAGGTCATTAATGATCGTGAACTCTATCTGCAAGGTCTATGAACCTCAATATGTACTTTTATGTTCAGGTAGGCTTGGGTATATCCTACAGAGCGAAAGCCGCGAGGGCGGCCGCTCCAATTAATCCCATTCCGATCTCCGGTCCGACGGCAGCGTTGGGTGTGTTGGTAGGGGCGGCGGTGGCGATGACCGAGCTGATAAGGCCCGACGCTGACGCAACGGCAGAGGGATCGGGGTTCGACGATACTGCTGTGCAGATTTCAGGAGCGAGAGTGGTAAGCTCTGGTAAAGGTGTTAGTGGGGTCCTACCTACTAAGATCGAGGCATGTCATCGGGATAACTTACTAGAGATGTCGTCCTGCGAGCAATCCGAGTTGAGGCCAATGCAAGCACCAATGTTTGTGATGAAGGTCTGGCGCTTATCTTCGCTACAGAGACAAGCGAAGTCTGTAGCGGCGCATCCGGCAGTTTGGGATGAAGTGCTAAGACACTTGGCAGCGCATGGCGGTAACTGGGAAACGAGATCGGGAAGCGAGGTAGAGTTCTGAGCCGCAGCGAAGGCGACGAAGAGAGATAGGACGGTAGTAGTGAATTGCATCTTTGCGGTTGATGAGGTCGGATTGTTCGGGTCTGGTATTTGGTATATTGATTTGTCGATGGCGAACGAGTTTTCCCTGGCCAGCCAAGAAAGATTGAACAAGGACGAGATTGTTGAAATAGGGAACAAACGGGTAAAACTGAGCGATTGTTGTTTTAGACTGTGGTTTCAAAAGCGAAGGAAGTTAAAGCAGCCAACCCGAAATTGATGCGATGATTGAGATAGTACGAGTGAAATACGAAAATAAAATGGACAAACTAGAAAAGAAAGAGTTGGATAAAAATGGTATTTCACCAGGACAACATTGAACACCGGATGCGATTTCTCAGCTGTTAGTTAGCCACGCGTAGGAGGAGGCGGGCTGTGCAGTATCGAGCCAGATCAATTGATACGGATACAGTAAAAAGCAAGTAGGCTGTGTAGCCGTACCCATTCTTTGTACCTACGATTGCGTAAAGATGTGCAGCTTTAGCGGACGATGAGTGGATAATCACTGTTGGTAGGTGGAGTTTGAAACTGGCTTGGCGCTCGTATTGAAACTCGAGTGCTCCAGGCAACTCCCAAAAAGTCTTGTCCCGTCAGATTTTTAGTGGATAAATCGTCAGCATTCATGTGACGTCACATGGTCATACCTAAGTAAGTATCAAGTCTTGCGAGGTCACGATAAGGAGAATCGGATCAATTGATACCATACCATATTATTCCGATCATCTGACTTAACCACGGGAGCCCCTTTTCTCTCCTGAACTGTGGCTTCTCTATCGTGGCTGGTAGAGATGGCGGTGCATCAATTGATTGCTGAAACATTTCAAATGGTGAAATCTTGGTTCAAATCACCAAATCTCCTATCTTGCATTATTATTCGTTCAGCCTCAAACAACCTTGCTATCGTAGATCACAATGAGTGTGTCAAACATCAAGCAAATAACTCAGCACATAACCCTAACCGGAATGATAAGAAGGATGGATATCCTTCTACCTAATATATATCTCCATTTGAGTATCCATCATTTGTAGCTTGGTGTGGCATTTATCTTACGAACGAGGTGTGGATGGCAGCGTTGAACCAACAACCTCGCTGGATCAGCGTTTCGCTAGTTTGGGAAAGTCGGCCTCCATCTGCGACACCTAAATGCCCGCGTGAGCATTGAGTACAGTAGCACGCCATCCATCCCACCTATTCTCACATACCCTTTTTTACACATTGCCGCAGTATGAATTGCTTCCGCTGTTAAATAATATGTCCCCAAGGGATGTGGCCCGACCGCCATGTCTTCTCCTAGCTTTACATTGGGCTTGGAAAGAGACTCGGTTGACTTGAACACTCTCACCCCACCAAGTGACTCTTCTACCGGTGCTAATAATGAGGGCATTTTGAGTATCGAATTATCAAATTTTAATACCGCAGGATCTATACTCCGACCGGCACTCCCTCGGCTTTCGACCAAGATGTCTTATCAGCCACTCGCCTCAGATGACCCGGAAGAACAGAAGGCGTACGGGTCCTTAGATACAACTCCTACCCAAAGCCCCACGGCTCTACTCGGCGAAAGTCTTCTGGTTGATGATCCCGTGACTGTGATAGAGAACCCCTTTTTGGATACGGAAACCGCGGAGTATTGGCGACAGGTCTACGAGAATTGCCAATATGAATGTAGACATGTCTTCAACCCGAAGCTCGAATGGTCGGCCAGAGAAGAGAAAACGTTGGTTCGGAAACTTGACCTGAAAGTGTGCTTATGGGCGGTACGACATTGTCCGCCTACCCTTCCGATGAAGTACTGACATCTCTACCTAACCCAGTGTATAATGTTCTTCGGCTTGCAAGTGGATCGCGGTAATCTGCTGCAAGCCGTCTCCGACAATATGCTAGATGATCTAGGCCTAGACACCAATGGTATGAATCAACACATTCAAATCCGTCCTCTTAAGGTACAGGTTGAAGGTTGTACTTGTGTACTTGGATTAGACTTCAAGGGTCGATTCTTACCAGCATGGGTACCATCGACTAATATGCTAACTGTACTGATAATGTTTAGATTATAACTATGGACATTCCATTTTCTTGATTTCTTTCTTATTCGCTGAGTTGCCTTCCCAACTGGTATCGAAAGCTGTGGGCCCCGACCGTTGGATCCCAATGCAAATGGTTCTGTGGTCAATAGTCGCCATTTCGCAGTGTGGCCTCAGCGGTCGCGGAACGTTCTTACTGACTAGAGGGTTACTCGGATTCCTAGAGGTATGGTATCTTATGTCGAATGCCTTCTCGCTCTAATCTTTTCCAGGGAGGTTTTATCCCCGACCTGGTACTCTGGCTTTCGTACTTCTACACGTCACGCGAGTTGCCAATACGGCTTAGCTACTTCTGGACAACACTCTCTGTCACAGGCATAGTCACCTCCCTGCTCGCTTTCGTGCTATTGCATCTTAGAGGCTTCCTTGGTTGGGAAGGTTGGCGGTGGCTTTTTCTCATCGAGGGGTCCATTACCCTGTGTGTAGGGATAGCATCGTTCTTCATGATGCCCGCATCTGCGGTACAGACCAAAACGTGGTTTCGACCGGAAGGCTGGTTTTCGGAGCGAGAGGAGGCGATCGTCGTGAATAGGGTGCTTCGCGACGACCCATCTAAGGGGGATATGCACAATCGCGAGGCCCTTACGCCGAAGCGACTCTGGGAAGCTTTGAAAGACTACGATTTATGGCCACTATACATCATTGGCCTCTGCGCCTATGTGCCTCAATCACCTCCCAAAACATATCTGACACTCACACTCCGATCCCTTGGGTTTAGTACTTTCAGCACCAATCTTCTAACCATTCCAGCGGTAGGCACAAGATACCATAGCAATTCGAACGATATCGACTAACCATGAATAGGACGTCTTTCATATTATGAATCTCGTTCTCCTTACTAGGATATCAGAGTGGTTGAATGAGCGATCACTAGTCGCTATTATACAGCCTCTTTGGACCCTGCCATGTATACTTGCCCTTAGGTTCTGGGGGGGAGTAGTCGAGGATAGGTGGGGTACCTACTCGATCATTATGGTCTTGCTTTCTTACCCATACTGCCGTTCGTATACTCTACCTCAGAAATATCCTCTCTACCCCTAGTTGACACTACTTCAGATGCTATTCTCGTGGGTTGGTGCTCCAAGAACTCCAACAACGTCGGTACAAGGACAGTTTCAGCCGCCTTATATAATGTAAGCCACACTTCTAACATAACAAGCCACACAGCTAACAGGCCGCCAGATGAGCGTCCAGGCTGGGAACGTATACGCTTCCTACATTTACCGTGAAGATGACAAGCCGTTATATCGCCGTGGCAACACAACCCTACTTATAATCAATTTAGTGTCTATTTTAGTGTTCCTACTAACGAAGCTTTATTACACATGGAGAAATAGACAGAAGGAATATGCGTGGAATTCACTAAGCGAGGAGCAGCAGGTCGAGTACAGGAAGACTACCAAGCTCCAAGGTTCTCGGAGACTTGACTTTAGATTCGCCCACTAATGGGTTTATAGGGGCACTGTAGATTAATTAACCGTAGAGTGGCGGAAGTTAACTCATATCCTCCGGATAACTTTCTCGGTGGCATCTGCCTAAAATTTAAGGGGGCTAATGTACGATAGAAACTAACCAGTATGAACGTTCTATTGTATGAAGTCTATTCCGACCTCATCTAAAAAGTGCATTCTTTTCTACTAGACCTATGTCTCCAAAGCAGATACGATATTAGCAAGTTAGGGACTTTATTCAACTATAATTATTCAGTTGGCACTATGATTCTCTGCATTGTGCTGCCCCTTTCGGATAGGCGCCGGAGCTGGACGGAGGTTTGATGGACTTACCCAAAGATCCTGGTTTCCGGCGAGGTCGATGGACGATCCAGACGACAGAGCGGTACCTGAGAAGATCAGATTATGATACCAAATTAAAACCAACTTCGCAGAGAAGCCAATGCACCTTTATAGGTCCACGGCCCCGTGATTTCGGGGGCCGTGTGGACCGCTACCTTGCCTCCGGTTGAAAAGCGGAAGTAAGTGCCATCAGAACGGCGAATAATTAATAGCTACAGTATCAATAGGTTACTAGGTAGGTATAGGAAATGGGCTAGACGAATGCTAACACAGGTCATGAGTGTTGACACACGTCCTCAAGCACGCCCTGGGATTGGCATAGCCACAGACACTTCCCAGGAAGGGCAACAGGCCGCAGATGATGGACCCGAACCTCGTGATGAACCCTATATACGTCCCAATTACCTGTTAATAGTTGATCCTAAGAGTCTTCCGGATTCAGCGCACCAAATAAAAATTAATACAGTAAAGCTTTGGAATGAGAAGCCCCTCGGTAGATTAAAGAATCGGCTACGCAAGAACGACCATCTTGTTCCTTAATATACATAACAACGGCGACCCTGCCGACCCACCTGGTGATAGGCGACGGACCCCACACCTCCGAGACCTACTCCATTAGGCAATTAAGACCGGCGACTGACTGCCATCACCACCACCACCACCACCACCACCACCACCACCACCTTCGAGCTTTAAGCTTCGAGGTTCGCGCGAAGCACCGTAGAATCCGCCCCCAAAGTCAGGGTTTTATAGTGCCCTCGGAGTGCCCACTTGTAACATTTATATTTATGTCCGCCACTTTTCAGTAGCTTATTTTTGAAACTAAACCCATATTTCATTATACAAATAAAATAAATCATAATTCCCCGATGATATAATCCTCTTGCTTCACGATACTTTGCACTCCTCTGGGAACGATTGGGCACGTCCCTGGTGAAGGAATCGGCTCATCTATGACCCCATTGTTTATATGAGCATCTCCACTTTCGGCCGCGCTGATCTGGTTGGCAGCACATGTCATCCACATAAGCCTGTGGTAGCAGGTCATTGGATAAGCGGGTGGCCGTATGAATCTTTGGTTGGACTCAGATGGGCCATCCGTCGAGTAGTCGCTTGTTACCACTATCTCTCCTGTGGCGATATCCCTTCCCTGCATGGAACGGCGTACGATTTCATAGGCTACCTTGGGCTTGTAAGCTGGAACCATGTGGCCGGATTCATAGACACGGGTGAAAGAAAACAAGCCATGCTGGCGGACTTGTCCAACTGGATCGGGTGAATCAGAATCGTCCAGAGTAACGTCGGCGTATCCAGCAGCACTGAACTCGTCGCTTTGGGAGTACTCTACATTCAGGCTTACCCGCTCGCCACCGATCCAGTTGCAAGCGTAGTCTCTATCCCCATGCACCATAGCAACTTGGATGCCGGAATCCAACAAGGTAGCAATGTCTTCCAAATAGCCTCTGGGATCTCGCCTCGGGTAGTCGCCCGTGAGATTGAACGCCTTTCCAACCGCGTTGGAAAGGACGGTGAAGTTAACAGGCACGCCCAATTCCTTGAGCACCTCCTCATCGGCGAGGTAATCCAGCAACTCGTATCCAGGGAATGCATCCAGGTAACAATGAGTGATGTCGTAAAAACCCCACATCTTACGGTACATATACAGACCTTCCACTTCATTCTGGCAGAAGTCGCTGGCTGACTCGCATGCGGTATTAACATCGGTCGCATTACCATACATGCCTGGATCCTGTTCTCTGGCGACATCGTGACACCTATTGATCAGATCTTTACAGCCGTCTTCCCGGTAATATGCGTCAAGAGCAGAGTTGTACTCATCGGGGGTGAGGCCTTCGATGCCGTAGGGATTCTTGTTGTAGGCATATTCTGGTGCAGACGTCTCTTGAACGTACAAGTCCACACACCCGCTAATGATGCCAAGCATTTTGAAATTGAGAGCCTTTGCACCCTGCAAGGAGTTGCTGCGGATTCGAGCGTTCTGTTCATGGATATACCTAGCAAAGCTCGGGCCATACCTGCCACCGTATGATTCCGTCCAGATGCTTATCGAGTCGTCGCTGGAGGTATGCTTAGGGAAATCTTCTAACCACACTTGCAGAAAATTCCAGAAATGCCGCGCAGCGTTTTCGGTAGTATTGGCGGTCGACTTGGTGTTCTGGCTGCTGAAATTTCCCGGGATCAAGGTTTGGTCTTCCTTGCCCGGTTCTTTGGGGCCCACAACGGTGATGTTGCCGTTCTTCACGTCCAACATTCCAGACCTCACTATATCGTAACTGAAGCCTGTTTGGACGGGCTGGTCGATGTAGAGCACATTATAATCGAGGTTCCAAGAGAAAGGGTTGGGTTCAGGGGTAGTCGTCTTATTAAAGTAGCATGGTCCGTTCTCAGTAAACAGACCGAGTATAGAGGACGCTCCAGGCCCACCGTTCATCCAAATGATCAGAGGAGAGTCTTCGGCATTATTCTGCGACCTGAAGTACCAGAAGAATGTGTGGATAGGATAGTCATGTTCCACCCCACTCATGGAATTGGGTTCGAAATTCACGTAGCCAGCGTATGAAGTGGCATCCCCGCATATACCTGGCTGGAGAAAAAAGATGGTCAGCAGTTGTACTCAAGGAATAAATCCAGTAGCACCTGCTGTTGAACATACTCGCACTTCCTTCCAGGATATGTCTACGCCCTGGAAGATGTCCAGTGTTGCAGCAGTTGTCTTGATGGTTTCTCCTGGCGGTTGCAGTGCGCCAAGTGCACCGAACAGGAATAATGCAATACCAAGCCACAATAGCATACTGTAGAAATTAAAGTGCAGGTAGGACTGAGTAAAGGGCAGTTTGGATATAATATAAACTATGATGTCTTGGTTATCTGGTAGACTTTGAGTATACTATTTGATGGATGTAAGGTTGGAGTGATCCAGAAGAATTTATAGTTCAAGAATAGAGTGTCGGCAACAAGCAGTTTCGAGACTATGAACCATACTGTGCACATTCAGCGTCGCCATAAATCGTCGGCTTGATGAGCTTCCCGTTCAACGCTATTCTAGCTTGGCTTATGGCTACTCAAAGCGGATATGCTTTTTCCTCAAGCCCGAGGAGATGAGTCATTTTGGATACCTGCAGAGAAAAGGTACTTAAGACGGGTCTCTCTCAGTACGTGCTTCGTGAAACAAAAGCCGGGTCGCCGCAGCCAGAGACACCGAAGGTCATTGCCCAGTATACCAACCCCGACGGCAGAGAACGGCCTTTGAAGAGCTGTTCGAGTGCAGGATTTGTATCTTGGGATGCCGCTTTTGTCAGAAAATTCTAAAACATCGATAGTCTCCGACCTGTTGCCAAGCCAATCGATAATAACTGGGTGGTGCCCATTGGCTTGACGGCAGCCATCTGCGTCGGTACGGCAGCCATTTATATTAGTATGGAAGCCACCTACGTTGCTATGGCAGCCATCTATGTTGCCATGGTAGCCATCTCCGTCGGCATGGCGGATGTCCCGACATGCGAGATCCGACCTAGCTTGCCGGAAAGCATCAAAAAGGGAGAGTAGATCGGCACGTTTCACCGCGGCGGCTCTGCACATTGCCTTCTTTTCCGGCCGGGCGTGGATCTCTCTTGGGTATCTGCAGAAACTCTAGGCGTGTCTAAGAGAAATACCCCGCTTCGGAGCGAGCTCGCCTACGTGTACCAATGAAGAAATAGGGGCTGGTTTCCTCAGCTGACTGCGTAAAGAAGTAACGATCGTTGGGTATATTAATCGGTGCGATGGGGGATGCAGACGGACGCTTTCAGACATCACACACTCGCTAGCACAATCCACACCCGAATAATATCCAACTCGTCAAACCAGCGTGGATCCATCGTAAAGTCTCTATGATTTTGAATATTTGAGGTTTGGCCCTTTGGTAGATTCCCCTCATAGCACGAACTGTAACATGTGTTGAAGATGATGTATAACACGGTGTTGCTTACCATTTGAATCAGAATTCATAATACAGCATTCTTGTGCGTGGTAACGTATTTGTGTCACCACTCGGCAGAAATCATAGTGGCTAGCTGAATACGTCGGACAAATTAACGGCGTATGTTACTCGAGGTAACGTCTGCAGAAGAATTGTCCAGTGGATTCATACGAACACCTGCATGATCGTTTTCTTCCATAGATTGGTATAACATCCTGTTTCTCCGCGGCGATACTTCCATCATTTCCCCTCTCAAGTTTGTTACACAAAGAATCACCTGTTATCCCCCGTGAGGTAGAGGAGGCGAGGTGCTCGCTGATCTGTGGCTCCACACATATCACGAGATGAAAAGTAACTACCTACGGCCTGCCAAGCATCATCGAAAATTTGACCGGTTTCATCCTGCCTAGAAGCCGTTACGAAGATCTTATTCCGCATATTGCAGGCAGGTCTGGTCGCCGGTGGCTTGCATAGGTAGGTCTCATCGGCTGAGGTATATTCAGTCAACTAGGTGTTGCACAACTGGGTTGATGACGACGCCCTCACACTTAGGTCTAATATTA
This sequence comes from Hypomontagnella monticulosa, assembly GCA_902825475.1. Lineage (NCBI taxonomy): Eukaryota > Fungi > Ascomycota > Sordariomycetes > Xylariales > Hypoxylaceae > Hypomontagnella > Hypomontagnella monticulosa. The sequence continues at coordinate 2,337,553 of CADEBF010000008.1, forward strand.
CCTGAGATGAGGCCCTTTTGCAATGTCTTGGGGGATAACACGTCAACTATACGCCACCGCAACCTCAGAATCGTAACCTTTAAGCAAAAGTAAAGTTGGGCCACGGGTTGTAATTCCTCAAGGATCCTATAAAGACAGTCTCGTTTGCCCCAAATCATCCAGCACCACAAGCCTTTAACTTACAAACAAGCCCAAAGTCAGTCAGCGACGTTTGATTTCCCTCCAAGTTCTTAATACATACATTCGTACCCTTTGTCTCAGCAGTGCAGTTCAACAACATGCCTGCACCGAAGTCTCGAACACTTCGACCCTCCCGCGAGTCCTTCGAAAATTCTGGGTGGCTTCCCAAGAGCCAGAAAGCCTTTCATGATTACATGAACAAGCTTTCCAAGAAGGTCGAGAAGCAACGGAAGTTGATCCGCGATGGAGATGCTGCTCTCCTGCAACCCGTGCAGGAGTTCAAGAACTTCATCGAGAGTGAACCGACGGTCTATGGAGAGTTCATTCGCATGTTTGAGGACGCTGTATGTCGTTAATGTACGGTTTCCTTCCTAAGATTGCTAGTTGACACATCATCTTCTTTTCAGCCCCAGGACGACACAGGTCTCCCCAGTTCCTATGAAGATCTCATCGACCTGATCAACGAAATTTTCCGTCAGGCGCCTGCTTTCGGAGACTTGGGCCCGCCCATGTACATGATCATGGCAAATATCATGAACACCCAAGGTGGCTTCTCCGCCTTCACTAAGGAAAACCTGAACAGGCACTTTAAAGAGATGTTCGTGGCCTGGGCACTCTTCCTCACCTCCAAGGATTCTCGTGACGGACTTGTCGAGAGCGCTGGCGGCTGGTTCAGCACTGCAGCTAAGGACCAGATGATGAAGGAATACCCCGGCTACACCTTCGAGGAGGTCTTCATCTGCGACCCCGACGTCGAGTATTACGGTTACACCTCCTACGAGGACTTCTTCAACCGCCGCTTCCGTAACCCAGAGATACACCGTCCGACGGGCGACCTGACAAACAACGCCATCGTTAGCTCCGCAACGGAGTGCACGTCATACGCCTACCAGGAGAACGTCAAAAAGTACGACGAGCTCTTCATCAAGGACGAGGCTTACTCCCTTCAGCACCTCCTTGCCGGCCACAACGTCGAAGACTTCGTCGACGGCACAGTTTTGCAGGGCTTCTTGAACACTACAGGTTATCACCGCTGGCACGCTCCGGTCAACGGCACCATCACACAGATCGTTGATATTCCCGGCACGTACTTCGCCCAAGCGCCCAGTACCATCGGAGAACCCACCGAAAATACCGACGCGCCACCGTACTTGCAGTCCCTTCGTTTTTTCGCCAACACCGCCGCACGCCAGTTGATCTTCATCCAGGCTGACAGCAAGCAAATCGGCCTCATGTGCGTCGTATCCATTGGCATGACGGAGATCTCTACGTGCCAGGCCACGGTGTACGAGGGACAGCACGTCGTCCGTGGCGATGAGCTCGGTATGTTCCACTTTGGCGGGTCCTCATCTGCTTTGGTGTTTCGTGCTAGCTCAGGCGTCAAAATCGATAAAGCCTACCAGGTTCCTGGGGTACCTTTGAAGATAAACCATCCCTTGAACATGGACATGCCGGATGACCCAATTGTGCCACCAGGGCTGATCAGACACGTGTGAAGAGGTGCTGGTTTTATCAGCTTGCAAGTACTTAGAATGAAATGGGAAAATTATGTCTTGTTAACAATTTCGTACGTAAAAACAAGTAGCAAATTATTCGTATTTGAACGTAGCCTTAAATTATAAGTAACAAATAACCTTTTCATAATGAGCTTTGCTCTATGCGCTGTATCACTCTCAGTAATTCCGCACGCTGCGTCCGGTCCGCGCATATCAATCTCCCATAGTAGACTGACTAGGATACCTAGGTACCTAGCTGCGAGGCGCTTGACAGTTGGAACCCGCTGTTCTGCAGCGTCTGAAACAACTGGCTAGGGTCGTACTTCAAGGAAACTTCCTTGAGTCTGTTCACGTTCTCCTCGTCGTACCTCGCAATGGGATTTTGCTCCCTCGCCGCGTCGTTCATGTAGAGGAACGGCAAACACAGACCACTTTTACGGCCGAGCTTTTCCCACTGGTCGACTGTGTCCAATACGACGGACCGCGCGATCTCGTTGTCTTTCTCTTCTGCCCAGTCGACGAGCGTAGTCTAGCCTTTGTCCGCGTTAGCTTAATCATCGTGTTGGGGCGGGGGAGGGGGGTTGGCCTTCATCCTACGTTGGTGGGTTTCGTGGGGAATCTCCAGTGGATTGCCGCCTTTAGCGTCGCCCTGGGCCGCGATGTTGCCTAGGACGTGCTGCAGGACGAACGTTTGGTTTATGCCTACGGCTTCCCGTGCGCAAGGGCTAGCGGTCAACCCACATTATTCAACGTGTGTCCACCCACGTCAAGTTAATTCAACTCAATTCAACTCCACGATGCCTTCTTAACTTAGACCTTAAGTGTGTGGCCACACGTTGAATAGCGTTGAATAAACCCTGCTAAAGGTAATAATGATGCTATTCCCGGATATTTCGGTCTAAAGTCACTTGTGATAAGGAGATGCAAAAGAGGTCACGTGCGATAAGACGAGATAAGCCAGAGTCACGTGGCGAGTATCATGTGATGCCCTTTGTTTTGACCCGAAATTAGGGTCCCAAGCACTTCTATTACACGTAAATACACTCAATTCCACCAAGACGCGTCGTTGATAACGTAATTCAATTCCACTAGGCTTTAGCTGATGATATAATCAATTCAATTCCACGAAGCTGCTTGGTGGATTGAATTGAATTGATGCCAGCCCTGCCGTGCGCCCTGCGCTCGTTCTAACCAGAAGTCATAGACGTCTTCATAGAGCTGGGCACATCCGTACTGGTCATCTCAACCTTTTCATAGCTTGAATCCATCCGAAGTCCGATCAAAGGAGCTAGCCCGGTGAAGATCTACTAGAAGAAGACCAAGGTTAGGCACGTATCAACGCCTAGAGATGAAATTCCCCTGTAGCTTAGACTTCCTTTCACGATGCGGTATGTCGAGCCTTCTTTCTCACCCTCTTCCTTGCTGATCCACCTCAGCTTTAATGCCGCCGCCGCAACGCCACCTTCCTTCCTCTTTGGCTTGAAGACACGAGCTCTGCCGAAGCGACTAGCCTTCGCCAAATTTCTGTTACAGTATGTGCCGAGTCTAGCATGCGCTTTTCTTCGTACTCTTCAGGGCCTAGGATAATGCGCCTTTGTACCAAGTCCTTCTCCGCGTATCGATGTAGGAACCCACAGAATGGAGCCTGCGCATCGGCTTTCTCGGGATCACGCGCAAACGTAATCCAGGTGTCTTCGTTATTAAGACCCGAATCATTACAAAATCTGCAGTTCAACCGGTTAATTTGATTCAAAATCACACGCATCTTCTAAGGCAATGGGAGAGAAAGGATGTACTTACCTTATCCAAGCATTCCACACACGATCTCGCTCTTTTAAAGTATCATCGCTAACGAATGGAGCGATATCGTCGGGCCGGTTCATATACCTGTCGAGGTAATGACTAGCAGGCAGTCTTTCCATCTCCGTGACCGGTACTTCAGGGCGGCCATCCCTGACGGACTCTTGGGGGAACTGGAACTGACCCATCGCGAATTGGTCCGGCTTCGAGTCAGGAGATTGCAGAAGCCATAAGGAGAAAATAAAACCAGGTGAACGGGTGGGCGAATGCAGAAATTTATAGGTAGGAGCCACGCCATCTAGGTGAAAGGCACCGTCCTTCACTGAGCAAGGTTACGAGGTATCCCATATAGATCCTTCGGCCCGGGTGCTTCGAGCGATGGCAGGGCGGATACCAGAGAGCCGGGGGGTTGAGATGAGGGAGGGGCAGAGGGGTGAAGAATAGCCGTGTGGGTATACGTTAAGTAGAAGCCGGCGTCACTCAGATCGAGACAAGCTTAGTCGGCCGCTCCGTTTTCTTTTCAAACGGTTCCTTAGGTGGGGCTAAAGCACCGAGGCCAGAACGGAGCAGCGGGCGGTTAGCCGCAAGGGCCGGCCGGCGTGGCACATGCCAGCCGGAGCTTTAGTCAACAGAGACGCCCGCGCCGCTGTTGGCCAGTTTGCACTAACGCGGCTTATTTGGGACACAGCTGAGGGCGCAACTATGCATCAGTGTAAATGACGAGACATATATTCCTATTGTCTCGGTGCACTATGACAGTACACACAAGTGTGCATTGTTGGTGCATGGATAGGGTAATCCATAAACATATATAATACAACCCACCCCGAACATTTTGGACCCTTCACTTTTACACATCACTGATAGATACAAGCCTCTTAATCTCTTGTCTTTCCATACACGAAGAAACGCCCTGAATTGACAAATATCTTCGACCATACCACGCCCTTACTAGCAGCAAGTAAGGTATTGCCCCTTACTGTTGTTGCATTCCACCCTGATCTTAAGGATCTCATCACTCACCCATCTCGTTCCACGATATCTATCACGTCCTGCAACCAAGATGGATGAACTCGCTCCGGAGCTGGTGCATCACATCCTTTCATTCTTGCAGGTTGACGACATCAAGCTATTCCGCCTTGTCTGCAAAGACTTCTCAAAGATTAGCGCAGAACACCTCTGCCCGAATCGATTCACATTCATGACCTGCGAGGACCTCGATAAGCTCGTTCAATTTTCGAAGCAAACCCATATTGCCCGTGGCGTCGAGTCGCTGTCATACGCCCCGACTACGCTGATCCCCGGTTTAAACATAGACCAATACTACGAACTACAGAGTTCTTGGAGGCTTTATCGGCATCATGGATACAACCTATACCATTCAGTCTCGAGCGAACAAGCCAAGATTCGCGAGTCGAACTACGATTACGAGTGTCTGGTGAGCGCACTCCCTCTCTTCCCGCGACTTCGACACGTGACACTGTACTTCGACGATACATCACCACGCCATTTCGAGCACATTTATAAGCCCCATAGAAAGATAACCGAAGCTCTCGAAAGGCGACTTATACTATCACGAACCGGCAGTAAGCATCTCAAAAAGTTCCTGCAAGCATTGTCGGAAACCAAGGTTCGACTGGACAGCTTGACAATCCGTGGGCTGGATTGGCTTTTCTTAGACCTGGAAGAAATCAAAACCAGGGCCCCCTTCCAGGCGATTTCGCACCTCAAATATCTCGATCTATTGATCGACACAGAATTGAAGAAAACGCGCCCTGAAACGCCTGGCGACTTGGTCAAATGGAAAGACCATCTATCTACCGGTGTACTCGCGAAATACCTCCAGACCCTGCCAGAGCTTCGATCATTAAGAATCCAGTTCAGGAACATGATTTGGATCGCGATCCCTGGTGAGCCCCCCCAATGGGGAAACCTGGCGTTGGATGTAATCATCCCACAAGATTTCGTCTGGGCGAACCTGCGGACGCTCAGGCTAGAGAACGTCAAGTGTACACGACAGGAGATAATGGACGTACTGCTGCGTCACAAAGACACGCTCCGCGAGCTCTGCCTGATGCACATGAATCTCCAAGGTACATCGTGGGTTCCTCTGCTCGAGACCATTCGGGAGAAGCTCTACCTGACGAAGCCATGTATCTGCGGGCACATCTGGGGCACTTCCGAAGCACCAAAGGATACTAATGAGGGGGATGGGGAGAACAGGTCGAGAGAGAGGTGGACCCTCAAACGTAAAAATGGCATATACGAGCTGGTCAATGTGTACCTCATGAGGGGTGGAAAAGTCGATCCAAAAATATGGAAGTGCCCACTTCCTTTGAAGGGGGATCAATGCATTAAGTCAGCGATGGACACCATCGCCGAGCTTGGAGATGGGGACACGCCATGGCAAGGATGGGAGGAGATTTCCAAGAGCGAGGGTGGCGATAGATGGCCGGAAACTTACAACGGCTGAATGCTCAGCCGAGTTTCACCATCTCTAGTCAATGATGATCTGTATACATGACGCCACCGAGCTGTAGAGATTTTAGTACCCAACAAGAGTCTAGAGGGGTGAGAGCGATATAGTTCGACATAGACTCTCAAAGCTCATCTACGACTCAGCTCGCGGAGAAGTGGCAAGGATGCATATAGCCACGGAATAGTATAAATAGATTATAGAGATTTCACTACACCATCTAGCACCCAAGGCCATTTTTGGTGCAAATTTGAATGTGATGAGCCCTCCTTGAGTCAAAGGACTAGACCCCAGTTATTCCCTCGGATAAACCACACGACGACGGAATAGCACCACCATCGTGTCAGAAGGCCATCCCAGTGGCCTGTGCGTAGGGAGTTGTCCCGGGTAGCCCTAGCCTCAGATGGGAGGTCTACTAGAAACAAAGAGCCCCTTGGCTATATAGACCCATACATAGTTCTAGCTAGGTAGGGGTTGAGGCTCTTTACGCAACAACAAAGTTGTTTCCTAGGCTTCTTGATCCGCCCCATGACAGGCATTTTCCTCTGTGTTACCATTAATAGGCTGAGAGAGAAGATATTAGTGCTAGGCTAGGTACTTCGTACACGATACTACTATGTAACCTTAAAGTACTAGACACTATCCATTTGTACTTAGTAATCCGCGCGTAGAACTAAGCTGACCTTTCCACAAAATCCATCTGATCTATTGTTACGGTTACATTGTCATAAGCCAGTGATATCGATTTGCAAGCTGTGCTTACAGTATCAATTGAGATGCATGTAATGACGTAATAAGCTAAATTTTCCACCTTTTTAGTAAGTTTTTACAGATAGATAGTTGACATTGACCAATAAAATCGAAATAAGTTCGTTCCCCCTTATATTTCACAAATCGATTGGGATCTTGGGGGCGCTTTACTCAAACCGACTCTAAGCCGTTATGCACCTAAAAGGCACGTACTTGGTACATATTTGTCTGATTCCGTTCACTGCAGACGCCAATCAGTAGTGACGGCCACACTATCATGCAAAGGCGATAGGAACTCGGCGGACTTTGATACCGGCTATCTGAGGTAAAACGTACGGTAGTTGGTTGGTTGGTTGGTATATTTAACGTCGTGGCGAGGGGGAAAGGCCATCCCTCGCAGACCTCCCTTAGGGTATGCGACGTGTAGAGCTATCTGATGATACGTACGGTATAAGATGAGAAGAGACACTATTAACTGGAGCTTAGAAGGAACTTAGCGTAGTTGCGACCGCCCGCACAATGATTCGATGAGTCGCTTCACTACTAATAGTGTCAGAAGGCTATCCTAATAGCCTATCCGTATGTAGGGAGTCATCTCCTCTACCCCGGAGTTAGCCCCTAGGCGCATGTGGGAAAGCCGACCTCTCTAGATAGGGTGGTTAATGGTGAGTTGGGGCAGGATTTCATAGGTATAGCACGTGACACCCCATATATAGCCTCACACGTAAGATCGTAGCTACGGAGCTTAGGAGTCGTTCTCTATCACCATAATTCAATTGATTACTAGTATACGTCATTCTATTTCTTTTACCCCGATCGGAGCATCTAAGCGTCGAGTTGAAGCGTAGTAGTTAATACTAAATCTCTGTAGGAGATTTAGTACCAACGTTGCTATCTCAGCTCCCAGGGCTAACGGCCCTGGTACAATGGGAGACAAAAAGCCGCTTAGATATATAGACCCGTAATTCTAGCTAGATAGAGGTCAAAGCTCCTCACGCAATAACACAGTTGTTTCCTAGCCTTCTTGATCCACCTTATGACACCGCCCTCCCAATCAGACATCCCCTTGTGCCTGTGAACGTTCAATTTCTTTCCCACGCACCAATTGAAAACACTTTTGCCCTGTTTCAGATCTGTAGTGATTATTGAGCGTGTCAGCACGTGAGAAGGTCCTTCCACAGCCGTGGCACGCATGCCCCTTCTCTCCGGTATGCGTCTTCTGATGACGTCTAAGATCACCCACTCTAGAGAACCGCTTTCTACATACATCGCATCCGTATGGCTGCTCGGCTCCGTGGGTCACAAGATGGGACTCAAGGTTGTATCGCTTTGAAAAGACTTTCGAGCAATGTTCGCATTGGAAATTGGTAGTTTTGGGCCGTTTTTGTGGAGGATAATACGGTGGTTCGGCCTCCGGCTCTGATTCCGATGGCTGCATTGGACCCTCCTCGGGCACCCCTTCTATACGTATACCTGGTAGACTGTCTTGAACCTCTTTATCGGTTGGGAACTCTCCATCTTGCGTATCTATAGTAGGATGTCTTTCCTTCATGTGGACTTTTTGTGCTATTTCTGTCGAGAACCCCAAGATAAACCTGGTACACGTCTCATGCATACATCGAAACGGCCTCTCATGCTTCTCAATGTGTTTGTCTCGATCATCGGCCGAGCGGAAACCAGTCGTGAAGAACTGACAGCTGAATCGAGGACATTTGTAGAGGTCCTTCCCGTATTTCTGTTCAATCCCCTGGATAGACGTTCCCATCAATAATATGCCTTCCAAAACTTTGCGCACATTTTCAACGGTATTTGTAAGTTTCAAGGCCATTTCTCCCTTCTTCATGTTTCCAAAAAACCGTAATTGCTTGTTGGAGGATACCACCGCCTGCTCTACTTTGTAGTGGAAGGGCATGTCCTTAAAGAACTGAAGCTTTTTGCTGACTCGGTTTGATACCTGGAAAACGGTGTCCGGGGAATTCCAATGCAAGTTAACAAAGATATCTAACGATTCAGCCAATTGTTCCATCAGCTTTTCGTGATTTTCAGGTTGCACACTACCTGCCTCCAAGTGCCGAACCCAATACAGGACAGCGTAGTCCATGAATGCATAATCTCCGTTCAGAACACGAGCCTCTGTAGGTGGTTCCACAAATGCAGGGAGATTCAAATAATCGATACAGAGACACGCCAGCTTAAGTTCTTGTGCTGATGGGTCAATGTACTCTCGCTCAACCAGGAAGCTATGTGTATACATCCTTAAATCAGTACAGTTACTTAAATATTCTATGGCGTTGGTATGAATTGTAGGATGAGCACTCACAACTTTGCAGTCAAGTGGACGAATTCGACGCTTCCATCTGGCTGCGTTTCTACTAGAGACTCGCAAAGGTCTTTAGCGCTTACCACAAACTTTTGGCGCTCAAAGTCGATGGATTGATTATCTAGATCAATGGATTTCATTCCTTGTATCTCATTCCATTTGAGTGGTCTCTTTGCACACACAAGCCACCCGAGTAATGATACAGTATCCTCCATCGCTGTGAGAGTAGTTTGCTGTTGTATTCTGACCATTATTCGTTGGTACCTATATCAGAGTCAGCCTTGTACAAATTCAATAGATTTATGCTTACGCATCATATATTTCTTTCGGGAAGATATTCGGCTCGAGCTCTTCCTCCAATCGTGCGACCGATGTCTGACCCAATAAGTTGGCCCAGATCAGCTTGGCAAGGAGAAATATACCTATTCTAGCTATTAGTAACTCGAGAAACTTAATACAAAGATAATATAGTACGTCCCCCCCGTGGAATCAGTTACGGTGGAAGCGATGGAGTTGACTTTCTCATCTGAAAGCTGAAACACCCTTTTGAGTTTATTAGCTTCGGCTCGGCTGTACTCGCTAATGTCTCCAATATTCTCGTTTTTGATTCTGATGCTGGCAAGCCCGGAAAAGTCTCTCCTGCCAACACCATCATCTTGGCTAACGAATAGGCACCGAATCCTATCGGGTTCGCGGCTAGGGAGATCCTCAACCAACTTCTTAAACCAGTCGGTGATGATTTTTCGCTCTCCTCTCGGACACTCATCCAAACCATCCAGAATTATATATGCATTTCTGCAGTTCCCGAGAGCGAGAGCTAAGAATTCTTCGACAACCGCTAGTGAAGTTAGTACTGCCTCTCCGCTGTCGCAATACTTTCGGTGGAAGTAGGGGAGCAATCCTAGGTCCTGTTTAAGGAGCTGTGCGACTATACTGCGAGCGAGGGTAAAAAAGTTGTCCCGCTGGGGATTTTCATATTTGCAGTAGAAAAATAACACCGTTGGCTTAGATTTGAGCTGCCGTGACCTTTCCACAATAAGAGAGGCAAGGATTGTTTTTCCTATTTATGTATTAGAATTAAATCCTAGCAGTGAGGCTAGAACTGAGGGGAATCACCTGCACCTGGTATACCATTAAGCCAAAGCAGTGGTGGAATTGCTGGGTATTGAGGGTCAAACCACTCTTTGAAGAATTTGTTTTCCAGAAGCCATTCTCCAGTACCGGGATACTCCGCCCTAGTCTTGGAAAACCGATTCTGATCGTCTTCAACATTTGCTGCCCTAAGCCAATTGTTTACAGTCCAAAGTCGATGCAAATCTTCGTCATTGAGTTCACTTTCTAAACGAGGATAGTCTGTTTGGTAGGACTTATGAGGAATTTCAGGGTGAGAGTAGTTGGTTTGGTCCGATAATCCAGCTTGAGCTTCTATCAAGCTTCGATGTCGAGCTATATTGTCCACGATTGAAGAACAACGAGACTTGCACGTATCCCACGTATAGTCAAATAGCTTTATCCATTCTATAGATAAATTACTACTAGAGCCAGGAGACTGTAACATAGAAGGGTGGTACCAACCGCGTTGCTGGAAATACCGCAGGGTAATGCTGTGAAACTTGAGAATGTCCTCATAAATGAGCGACAACAGCCGGACCATATGGGGATTGGTTTCGAACATAGCTTTATGCTGTAACAGAAGAGGTATACTATTTCCGACGCAATCATACGTATCTAGAAGTTCGTCGAATGCATTGGTTTGCTTGCTTGTTTCCTATTCGTCTTGTTAGTTGTTAGCGATATACCAAGTTTGGATTCCTCCATACCTGCAATAAGAACTTCGTGGGGCCCTACAAAGAGATTATTTAGTGCTGATATTGGATACGTTGCTTCAGCAATGACCTACCCAAATGTATGCCATAATATCGTTGGCGTCGCAAAACACACTGAGGACCTCTCCACATTGCTTAGTTGCCACAAGAAATGACTGCAGCCGGTTCAGATCCTTCAATTGCCGTAGGGAATGCTGCAGATTTTGCAGCTCGTAGATGTCACGTTCCAACTCTCTGAAAGTGATAGCCTTAAAGTTCTCCTGATCTCTTTTTCTCAACCCTTTTTTAAACTCCTCAAGTGCCTTTCTAAATAGCTGCTCTTGGGCATTATTTGCCATCACTGGTCATCATACCTGGACATTTCTTTTCTAAATAGAACGAAAGTACGTCAGCTTCTAAATTTAAACGCGAGGCTGTATCGGGATCGGAATTATATGCAGCCGCCATCGGGTAAGCATCTGGGTAGTCTTAGAAGTAACTTTGCTGTTGCTATCCAATCGGAGAATAGTCCTCATAGAAACGCAATCTGTTTCAATCCCGCAAAACATCTATCGAGACTTAAACTAATAGATACAAAAGAGACTTCGCCGCCGCATATGAAGCCTCGGTCCTCGCTAGGCCAAGGCTACGGAAATCAATTACAATCGATTTTTATTCATTAAAGCCTCTACTCCAAGGAGAGTGTGTCGAGACCCCTTCCGGCATAAGGTAGGCCGAGAAGACTAGGAAACAACTATTTTGTTGCGCGAGTAGCTCAACTCTTATCTAGCCGAAACCACGGGTTTATATATCTAAGCGGCTCTTTGTCTCTAGTAGACCCCCCCTATCCAGGGGAAGAGCCTTCCTATTCGGGACCAGGGCTACCCGGGACAACTCCTGACACACAGGCTACTGGGATGGCTTTCCGATAACTTCGCCTATGACTGAGGAGCCAGAGACGGAACCTACATCCAGCGCGGAGCGTATTAGAAACCCAAGCCCCTAGGATTACCTTTTGCTATAATGCAGCTATCTTTGAAACGGGCGTGGCCGTTTGGTGCCAATCAGCAAGGCTCTATGCCCCCATTGCGAGAACAGCCAAGCTTCCATAGTCCCAGTGAGGCGTGGAATTCTCGAATAAACGAAAATTCATGTTTTGGTAGTGTAAGAAAGTATTTGAACATCTATTGTTAACACTAATTTGAATTATACAGATCATCGACGCCGAAGTACAACTATATGATGTAAGGTCGCTCAATAAATATTATATACCTTCTAAGAGCCCGGCACAGTCCTTCACTATTGCAAGAGAAGGCGGCTATTTTGCTTTAGAGTATGCTGGAGACAAACTTGGGCGACTGACCAAGGGGTTATGTAAACATCTTCATACCCTCACGGCCAAAAGTCGCCTTCAACTTCAAGCTTATATGCCCGTCGAAGCCTGGATGACAACTTTACGCAGGAAACATTCGGCAGAATCATCACTTATAACTGTGGATATTAATATATATGGCAGCCGCGAAGATGCCGATGAGGTTGGCAGGAGTTTATCTAAGTCCGGGTTATTTCTTCAATGGCCTCGTTATGGACTAGACGGGTTCGAGTATCACAACCCGCATATCCTTCGAATAGAAGGCTTTCCGGAGCAAAATCCAACCGAAATCTCTGTAGATTATATCTCCAAACTACCAGACCAGGATTCGGACGACGGGCATCCGGTTACCGACTCCGGCATGGTGGAGTCTATTCTTGACTCGCTGTCACATCACGTGCTTTTGCAAGAAATATCTGTTGATCGTCGCATCAAGAGTATGCTTCTACTGTAAGGTGCACCCACTCAAAACCTTTAAAGACTATTGCGTACAGAGTTTACACTCATTGCAGCCACCAGAAGGAAGCGATCGATTTCATCTTCACGCGAGAGACAGGCCAAGTACCCTCACAACTCAGCCTATGGAGGTATAATGAGGTCGACGAAGATGAACCTTTGTAAGAGGCTAAAGTTCCAATTGACCGCAACACGTACCTGACTGACTTACTACCATATGATGTACATGTAGTTACCAGCACGTTTTTAGTGGAGCAAAGCGTCCGCAACAAGAAGAGGCCAGAGGAGGTATTGTAGCCGACGAAATGGGGCTGGGAAAGTCGCTTGTCATCTTGTCGACGATCGCTAGTTCTCTTGATCGTGCGGATAGCTTCGCGGTCAATGAGAGCCAACCAGTCGCGGCCCAGCCGTTAAGGAAGCCTCATTCCAGAGCAACGTTGATTTTAGCACCGTCTTCACGTAGGGATCGAACCAAAGCATAGCGCTTTTCTCTACATACAAAGAAATTTAAACTAATTGAGAATTAGTCTTAATTGATAGCTGGGTTGAGGAAATCCGCAAGTACGGCCCACTAATCTAGGTCAATTTCTACTAGGTAGTCTTCTAGCTAACGGGCGATCAAGACACACTTATCCTGGCGCCCTGTCGTTCCATAAACACCTTGGTCCGAGACGACACGAAGAAGTGGATTTGCTTCGAAAGCAGATGATAGTGTTCACTACATATGCTACAGTAGCAGCCGAGGTTAACCGGGGCGAAAATACCCTAACCAAAATCAACTGGTTTAGAATCGTATTGGATGAAGGTATGTATACAGGAGGGTGGAACCGATCGTACCAGTTTAGTGTTTAACGTCAAACCAAGCCCATGACATTAGAAATCGGACTACGAAACAATTCGAGGCGGTCGCCAGCCTTTCGGCACAGAATCGCTGGTGTCTCACTGGCACTCCTATCCAAAACAGCCTAGAAGACCTTGGGTCACTAGTGTCCTTTCTCAGGGTTCCAATATTAGAAAATCCTCCGGCCTTTCGGAAATTTATAACGAGTCCGATAACCTCAACTTCGAGGGACCGCTTTCAAAACCTGCGGACTTTGCTTGGGACTATTTGCCTCCGGCGGAGAAGAGAGCTCTTGGAATTGCCAGAACCCGAATCACGGATTCGAAGGCTCACCTTCACACCCGTCGAACGAGCAGAGTATGAGGGTCTATTGCGGAATTGTAGAACGGAGATCGACATGGCAGTCAGCGGACATAGAAAGAAGAAGATTCATTCAACGGTTCTCGAGTCGCTCTTGAAATTGCGGCTGTTCTGTAACAACGGTAACGCCAACACTACCCTACGTGGAGGAATGACTACTCTTCCACCGGACCCTGATGAAGCATTGGCCTATCTCCAGCAATATGACCAAGACATCTGCGCCTATTGCTCCAAGATAATATACACTATTGACAGCTCTGCCGACACTGACGGCGGAATATTCATCTCATCTTGTTCTCATCTGGTCTGTCATGGTTGCGTGCCTAATCATCACGCGCGACAAGAGTGTTGCCCGGCCTGTGAGTCGAGGAATGAATCACCACCACCAGCAATGTCAATACCAATTGAATCTCAGTTCCGGTCACATAGACAAAGCGAAATAAGTGGCGTTATCTACCCTAGCCACCCCCCTTCAAAGCTATTAGCACTCGTGTCCGATATCCGTAGCGATCCTACGCATAAGAGGTAATTATGCCTTACACACATGCCATTTGACATGATAAGATTGACTATCAGGTTTCTAGTATCGTATTCTCTTGCTGGAAGAAAACCCTCTGTCTTGTTGGTCAACTATTTAATAGCCATGCAATACGATATGATATGATCGATGGATCTCTCTCCTTGAATGATCGTATCAAGGTGTTGAGGGATTTTCGGTCTCCCAATGGCTCAAATATCCTATTAATGACGCTGGGAACCGGTGCAGTAGGGTAGCTAGACATCAAATCATAGTTATAAGGTCGCTGAGTCGCGATTGACACTTTACAGGCTGAACCTCGCGGTTGCATCACGCATTTATCTCTTGGAGCCACAATGGAATCCGTCCATCGAATCGCAAGCGATTGGAAGAGCACTTCGACTAGGGCAGACTGCCCAGGTCGTTATTATTCGATACATCATAACGGACACGGTTGAAGAGGTTCCCGCCTATTATCTTAACTCCTAGGGTGTAAGCTAACAGATCATAGAGCGAAGTATTATCTCGCCAAGAAACAAAGCTACAACTAGCAGGCCGTGGATTTGGTAAAGGGAAGGATATATCCGAAAGACTTGAGTCCCTAATGGTAAGACGGCCGCACAACGACTAGACTCATGAATATATTAACATACTTTAGGATGTTCTAGGGATTGATTGGCGTTCCAATTCTCAATGAGGCTGTCCAGGTGTGTGGGTAAGAGACGGTTGTAAGGTCTCGGAACAGGGTAAATTTCAGTTAATAAATCTCTTGTATCTTCAACTAAAAGACGTATCTTCGGAGGTCAACTTCCTATAGACTTCCCATGTATAATGAGGCGGGATGAGAAGCCTAAGAAATAAAACTAGTATTACGCAAACAGCCTTAACCCCTATCTTACTAGAACTACCCGATAGGTTTATATATCCAAATAGTTCTTTGCCTCCTGCGGAGCTCCCTATCCTGAGGGAATAGCCTTCCCATATAAACCAAGGGGTTAAATTCTAGGTAGAAGGGACGACTCCCTACACATATAGGCGATGACCGTGAAGTAGCTTATCGAGTCATTGTACAAACAGGCGTAGCTACGTTGAGTCCCTTCTAACCAATGGTGTCTCTTCTCGCCTTATTTCTACCGTACGTATTGTCTTGGATGGTATCAAAGTCTGCCGGGTTCCTTCCTATCATCCCGCGTGACAGTGTGGCCGTCAGTACCGACCAACGTGGTTGACTTTAAATATTGCCAATACATGCTCTTTAAGTAGCTAGGTACACGGTATGTGTCATTGCGTTCTTGCATTGCATAACGGCTTAGGAGCATGAGGACCACGTGCTAATCCTGCTCAGGTGGTTTTGTGAAAAGGATTAGTGAAATATACGGGGGGACAAACTTAAATCAGTTTTATTGGTTAATGATAAATGCAATGTAACATCAAATCGTGGGAAGGTACAGGAAACCCCTGATAGGGCTATCCGGCAGCTGTCTTGTGGCTGCCAGTTATTATTAGCTGCGACGTTAACCGCGGGACAATCGTTATATTACCTAATTACCGCCTGTCCAACCCCTATTTTAGCCGAAGTAGCACTGAAAAGCGCCAGGTGTGACGGCTGGTATATCCTTGTAGCAGCTGGCGCTGCAGCCTGATAAGAACTTCTTATAGAAGAAACTTTTAAAGGTGTCCTTTGTATGTGTCATTACGTTCTTGCATAACGGCTTAGGAGGAGCATGTATGATTGAAGGGACATGGTTTCTGAAATATAAGGGGGACAATCTTAAATCGATTTTATTGGTTCATGCTAAATGCCAAATACTTGAGGTTGACGGGTTGCGTCATTATACCGCCTTTTTAAGTAAATTTAGATTCTTAGCGGACCCAGGTTTTAAAGCGTTAAGCCGTTTCAAGCGATCTGATACAAGGGTTCGCTGGACTAAGCCACTTTAATAAATTCCCCTCAAAATCTACAGTTGAGCCGTGCTATAATAGGCTTCCAAGAACACATTGATTTAAAAAGGAAGACCGCTAAGAATCCGAATCTGCAAAAAAAGGCGGTAATATGGGCGCAGTTTACGAAGGACGCCCTCAAAGGTTTTTTTTTTTTCATAAGTGCCAGGTGCAAAGACTTAAAGCAGCCGGGCATAGCTGTTTCACAGCTGGGGTTATTTATCAAGCAGCTGCTGCTGACTGCAGGCCCTCCGTAGGCTACCAGCTGGATATGGCTATGATCATCGCTCGGCGGTTGTCACGGTTGTCACTCATCTGAGTTCCAGCTGTCTCACAGTCGTAAGCCACCACACCAAGGCCCAGCAGTTGGCGGCTCAATTTACCTATGGAAAAACTTTTGAAGGCGTCCCTCGTACAAGCTTTTGAATCGATGTCACTAGCTCATAGCTAAATCGGTTGGATTTCGTGGGATGGTGTTTGTTCTACAGGCAGATTACTGAGTACGTATGTTGTCTGGCACTTCGAGGTTACATATACATGTATCAATAGTAGTATCGATTAAGTCCCTAGTACCGAGTGGCTCCCTATTCTACGTATAAATACAGGCTGAAGTAGCCTTTCTCTCTCAGCCCCCTATTAATTAATGATAACGCCTGGAAAAATGCCTTATTCACGTTTAAGGCGAACTGCTCTCGGACATTAGTTTCGCTATAAATCAAGAGGCTTGGTCCGAAGATGTGTTATTCGGCTCCCCTCCTTCTCTTGGCAAGCTATACGGCACGTCGTTGCTAGATTGTAATCCTCACCTTCTTGTCTTATTCTTTAACCCGAGATTCAGATAGATATTATATTAATAAATGGGGTCGGGAGCGTCCATCTTCTTTTCAGAGTCGGAGGCAAGGCTGGGTTCCTTGGGTATTACTCCATTCATTCTCGGCCCACCCCTTCCTAATATCCTAGCCGAATGGGCAGCTATACTCCCACTTGTATGCCATCTTGCTAGCCATCGGGACGATTACATCACAACGGGGGAGATAGCCCTATTAGGGAGACTCTATGTGGGCCTATTCCCTAGACTTGGTACCCTCTCCAGTATAGCGAGGCTATTGGAGAGGGGAACCAAGTTCTTGGACTGCGCAAGCACCAAAGGCGGTTCCAGTCGTACGGTGTGGGACGTGAAATGGGGAAGTGTATTTCCGTGTGCAAATGGCGCTGCTAGTGCCGCTATTTCTAAGTATCTCGAGAGCCGGGATACTATTCCTCTGCAGCGAATGCCGGAAATGTTGCCTAGGCAATCATTCAAGATAAGCCATGAGAGGCCAGCAAGACAGAGCAGCTCAATACCCAAACCGGTATTCACCTCAACCAGGGGTGAAGTGAACGATTTCGTACCGAAGACTCGCCCCGTAGAGAAGGGATCAATTCGCCGGTTTCAAACCCTTCGCGTATATCGATTCTATTGCAAGCAGCGGCTGGGCACGCCGAGGCGGCACCTCAATCAGCTCTGGTTGTCGCGAACGTGCCAGAACCTGTGGTTTACGCTACTTATCGCCGTCGCCGTCTTTCTTAGTCTGTTTGGTGCGTATGGAACGGCCGCTGTCCTCCTATGTACCTCAATATCGGAGCTTGTCGCGCAGTGCATACAAATATCCCGCCCATCTAGCTACCTTAAAAATACCGAGACCCACGATTCTTGCATGCTTGTTGCTTCTCATCAGAACGCTACTGAATGGCATCTATACATTGGTGATCGAGCGATTGTGGATACAATTCTTAATAAGCCAATGTTTATTGTTCCCGAGGGGGGGTCGGCACATCTTGCTGCCAGCTGGTTCCGATTTGCCCATTTATTGCAGCTTGCAGGTATGACTTTTGTGGCTGCCCAGAAGGGCTGGGATGGTGTTTGCCTGGTAACACTCCTCGTCGTCCATTGGGCCTTCTACTTGTCTTTGCGTGGTCGGAATCTTGCTAGTGACTGGCTCGAGCGGGAGGGCGTAGAGGTTAGAGCCCAAGGCTTTGAGTTTAGTGGGAGGCTATCGATGCTGGGTGCTATACAAGTATTCAGTAAAACTAAAATTACCGGCTGGATGGATAGTATCTTAGCGCCACATCCTCGGCGGGAGGCCTGGCTCGGTCGCCTTCGGGGGGAAGAGCCGGTAGATAATTTTGATGCACACGATACAAAGTGGATTGAGCACGCCGCTGAAGCATCTCTTGCTTCCGGTGAGGTATTGAATAGGATATTTGGTGCTACTAACATAGATAAGGCATCGGTGTAAGGGGTAGATAGTTGAAGAGGTATGCCTTATTCCCCCTTCAATAAGTATGGCTTCGGACTTCATCAGATTTTCTGGCGGGTTGGGGGTTTCTGCGACATGACGTATTGGGCATACTTTACGGCTTAGCAACTAAAATCGAAACTTGGGGTAACTGTCACTAATTTAATGTAGCGGGCAGTTTACATTTCATCTCATTGGCCACCTACTACTTAGGTGCCTATGTATGTACTCATTCCCATTTTCTCATTATGTAAGCTTCACCAGCCGTCCCATCTGGTGTTTTGCAGCTGGCCCCGCGGCTGGCAGGCAAGAAGTTTCCTTCGAAGGCGCCGTCTGTATCCTATCGATGACTTGGTCAACTGGTTGTATTTCCCACAAGAAGCCCTAGCCGTCGCACCTACATGTATGTAGTGCTTTTCAATGCTACCTCAGATAAAATAATGGGTAACTAGGTAGGTAGGTATCTTCGTACCGTTGTTTTTCGGGAAAGCGATTTTTTTCAATCTCAGGACTCATTCTCCTTCATATTCCACACGCACGTGTTCATAAGCATGATTCAATAGTATGGTAGTTTCATATATCTGTGTCTGTTTCGTCTTACTACGGCTTAGCACTCGGGTCCAAGCTTCTCAATTCAAATCCAAATTAAATGGAGTGGACAGATTACTTATTATCTCATTGGCCGCCCACTACTAAGTATCCACCCACGTAAGGCTTCGGATGTCTCAAGTGCTTTCTACACAGCATTCGTAGATCGTGTACTGTTCATCTAAGTACAAATAACTAAGAATTGTTTTGAGGGCCTTGCTTAGGGCTTTTTTGTTTTCCAAAGGCTCGCTCGCCCGGATATATGTATCTTTCTAACTGCGTCTCTGGGTTTGCATCGCTCTTTTACGTTCCTTTCTACGTGTAGCTAGTTTCATGCGGCTCTTAAAAACGACGTCTTATGAGCTCCTTGAAGCAAATGATATCCCTACACCCTTCCCATCATACGCCATTCTCTCGCATACATGGATATCGCCCAAGGATGAAATTACTTATCAGGATATCAAAAGACGGAAAGATGATATCAAGAATAACATTTTCAAGCAGAAAGGCTGGTCAAAACTGAAGCGATACTGCGATCGCGCTGCGAAAGATGGTTGGGAGTGGGCCTGGATGGATACTTGTTGTATCGATAAAACCAACCCAGCCGACACTCAAGAAGCCATCAATGCTATGTTTCGATGGTATCAGAATGCTGGTATATGTTACGCCTATCTTGAGGATGTAGATGTCCTCAAAATTCTCAGAGTCCACGAAGACGCAGAACTCCTCCGAGGGGTGGATATCCTCAAGGAAGCGGATATTGACGAAATCAGTCGGTGCGGAGATGTCGCCGACTTCAACAACTTTCTTCATACAGCTCTAAAGCAGTTCATAGTTGGCGCAAAGTGGTTTACTCGAGGATGGACGTTGCAGGAGCTTCTTGCCCCCCATTATCTAGTCCTAGTTGATCGAGAGTGGCGACGCATCGGCACGAGAGAAAGCTGGGCCATGGAGATTAGGGAAGCTAGTAAGATTGAGGCACGCCACTTGACGGGCTTCCGGCCGACGGATTTCCAGTCGTGCTCGATAGCAATGAGGCTATCATGGGCTGCTCGACGCGAAACGACGGTTGAGGAGGACGAGACATACTCATTGATAGGCCTCTTCGGGATCAGTATGCCTCTAATCTACGGTGAAGGAAGATGGCGAGCCTTTAACAGGTTTCAGCGTGAATTGATTGCGGTCTACAGCGATGACTCTATTTTTGCTTGGAAAGCACAACGACCATATGATGAACATTTACTCAACGCACAACGCGAAGGCAAGCTGTCGTTATGCAAATCAGGTGATTTATGTTGACTTGTCTGATAGACTCCGGATCCGGGTGGGGGGTTCTCGCATCATCGATGAAACAGTTTTTGAATGCATCGACTGTGGAAGCCTTTGGCCACTATGGTGCTAGTTTCTCGATGACCAATCGTGGTCTGGAAATTGGCACCAAGCGTTGGAGGTGCAAAGATGACCCTGCCGTTTGCCTGGCTCGCCTAAACTGCGGCGTTAGACCACGTGGGTATACTGGGATATATCTCCGTCATGCTTATGATACATATGACCGGATACACATCGACGAACTTTGCGACATCGAGAAAATCAACATCGATGACTGGCAAGAAGAACCAGGAAATGGCCGTATCCTCATCCGAGCAAATAACTATCTAGATACGGCCATTTCTTCATCAAAATTCATTCTTAAATACCCTACGAAGATTACCATTGGCGCAAAGTACTATATGGACTTCAGTCCTTCTATTACTGATCGCCCGATACAGCTTTTGAACGAAGCCCCCTGCCCCACAGCAGCCCAGGCCACGAAGAAAGATGAGATTATCGTAGAGGCTAACCGATTAATATTCATCAACATTGAGCTTCATACCGAAAGAACCAAGTCAGAACTCGACGTCATAGTCAATCTTACGGAGAATGGTTTCCCTACTGTCGGTATCATAGGAAGAACAGAGAAGCCCTGGGAACGAGTAGGGGATCCACTAAGTGAGGCTTTGGACATATACAATGCGTTGGCGACCTATCTCCATTTCAAGGTACAAACTGAGCCGATATACCCGATGGTTGCCGTGGACGAAGCAGAGAATATCGCTATTGGTGTCCATCTCCTTCCACGCCCCCCACGAGAAAGTTCTCCATCGCAGGGTAATGCGCAACTAGGCACTTTGAGAGAATATATGCTCAAAATAACGGTTTACCACAATTCTCCCAACGATGGGGATGTCTCGGAGCAGCACACCAACAAGAGAAGAAAGATCTCTTGAAGAGACAGAGTATGTGTCTACGAAACGGGTAACTGGTATAATAGTAGTGTATAAAATAGTCAGGATATTACCCTTGAGGCCTCCTTCAATTACAAATGCCAACGTACTTTGGCTATCGTCCTATTGTGTTGGCAATAGGTATGTAGGCAATTGAAAGTCCAGCAAGAGAGCAAGTCTAATGAACTCTCACAACAGCTAGCAGCTGATCTTTGTGACGAATCATGTCGCATAGCTTAAACTATGTATGTATGATATGCGTGTAGGATAATCGCAGATTCTTGTACAAACACCCTATACCCCTTCGTTGATTCTTATGATGTCTCAAGAACCTGTCCAAGGATGGGTTCGTTTCGCAGCGGATACAGGTTTTGTCTATCGGAATTACGAGTCTAGCTTACGGGCAGGATGATATCGCTGGTATCTTGAACGCATGTGTACGGCGAGGCAGTCTATCGGGGAATTATTATGGCAAGGAGCTCGCTAAATTCTCGCGGGACGCTTGGTATTGATGATTTAAGAAGCTAAGGCAGATGGTTTCATTAGCGTACTAGTTAAATGGAACATTGAATACAATGGCAGTCATTGTATATAGGGAGCAATTGAAACTTGAAACTAGAAACTAGTATATAAAACCTGAATAGCATAAATATAATCATTAAGGGAGATATGAATATAAATCCCGAAACTTGATTATGGATGGACACGCAGAATAATTGATAGCACGAGCGGAATGGTGCGCCAACATGTGATATCCATAATCATCGCTATTCGAGATTCGTAACTGCTGAGTTGAAGTCAGCTGGAATCAACTAATAATAGCCAAGCATATGGATGGACTAATGAGAACTTGAATGTTATGTCTCGAAAGCCGATCGTATTATTGTATTGGAAACGGGCCTTGCAATATTGGAAGAAGTGGAATGACGTTGAGGTTCACGAGCAAAAATGTAAATCGAAGATCGGGGCTAGGTATGCACCTGGGCAGCCTGCAGAGCGCTAAGTCCCGAGGTCAAGCTTGTTGCGGGCCGCTAATGCCGCTAACCAAAATGGGGGTATGCGTCGTACGTTCATTGGCTGTCGCAAGAACGTTGTAACTTGGTAGACCTCATCCACGATGGATTCTCATTGGACAATGCTCTGCCCTGGCTTGTCGCCGTAGCAACGAGCTGCATCGACTATCAACAGAAAGTCATCCCTACCCTGGCCAGTTTTATCCAGACATCGCAAGCTGCATTCAATACCTACAATCTACAACTCTCTCACGCATCCATTCCCTACCTTTACCTTATCTTGCATACCAAGA
Organism: Hypomontagnella monticulosa; assembly: GCA_902825475.1. Classification (NCBI taxonomy): domain Eukaryota; kingdom Fungi; phylum Ascomycota; class Sordariomycetes; order Xylariales; family Hypoxylaceae; genus Hypomontagnella; species Hypomontagnella monticulosa. The sequence goes on from CADEBF010000008.1 coordinate 2,360,304, forward strand.
TCATCCATCTACCCAGGGAAAACACTATCCACTTTCAATCATCGTAGAAGACAACAGCATCAGAAAGAGTATCTCGAATCTACTGAGAAGACAGTAAAGCGAGACTATCATCTCACTTATACTCTTTCTACCTGCCTGAGCAAGGCAGTACTTACACAAATTTAGTTCTCGTCCGCCAAGTTCGCCTGCTGCTGCTGAGGAAAACATAAGAGCCCAATTGCCCGGCCAGACTGTGGCTTGCGCTGCGTGAGGTGAGTTAACGTTTGAGCCTGAGTCGATTCCAATTACGAGACTTGTAACTGGCATGGCCATTCGAGAACCCGATGACTGACGGATAGATGCAGTTTCGGAACCAACTGATAGCCTATTTGGCAACCAGGATCTATCGACAACGTCCTCCATTCCGGACTCGACTCTCACCACGATGCTGTCCAATCCGCCCCAGAGCGGTCTTCACGCTAGAAATCGACAACACAGACGACAAAACTCAACACCGACAGGATACGAAACAATGAAGATCGCAACCAACCTGCCCAACATGCATCAACATCACCAACACCAGCAACGATCGCGAATGTCCCACCGCCGGGGCATGAGCTTGGATACTCGACGACAACAACACCAACAGATGCAATCCCCGACAATACCAATACGGCAGGAGTTCACAACGGTAAGTAACGCTACTAACAATACAGGATCAATAACACCACAGCATGTGCTGCGAGAAGCGCAGCAGCAACGCATGGCACGCCCGGGCCCCCAGCAAGCATACGCGAACTTAGCAAGCGACGAGAACTATCTGATGTCCCCTCACGGGACACCACGGACCCAAAGCTTTGATGGACAAGGCTTTGGTACTTTACCAAATCATCAAGACATGCAGGTGAACCTTGACATGTACAATGAATCAATGAATGCCATTATGAAGAAGAATCAGGAGAGTTTCTCCAGTAACATGACTTCGTCTCAGGATTTCGATCAGTTCCCATCCAGCGCCCTATCCACTCCCACGTTTATAGATTTCCATGACAGCCCGACGGGGGGCCCTGGATGGATCTCCGAGGGAGAGACAGCCAGCACGAGAAAGGGCTCCCGCCGAATCAGCAATGGTATCATGGATAGGGTGTCTAAGTTCGAGAATATGGGACTCGATGTTCAGAGACCTTTAACACCACCTCGTCAGAATGCTACAGGTGAGTAGAATTCCTTCACTTTATTCATCATGTGAGGCTAACAAGCACAAGACTACTTCCCACTCACTCCTATGGATACTCCGCACGACAGGGCCATGAAGCATGGCCAACAGCCACAAAGATTCTCAGAAGGGTACGACGAGTCTATGGAAGAAACGGTCAAGCCGACAAGACAATCCTCAAACCGACGGTCGCGTACCACCTTCGATGAAATGCGACAAGCTGCCGAAGCCCAGGCCCCAATGTCCGTACCGAGTCGAGCCAACACCATGCCTCTGTTAGAGACGTTCAATGCGCCATCAGACCCCATGGCCGAGTTCCTAGACATGGGGAGCATGAGCAACAGCGGCCTTAGAATCGACACGACATTTGATGGGCTTCCTGCATCGTCGCATTCTCTTAGTGCGAGTTCGGACTTCTCCGGGCATGCGACCCCTATCACCCCACACATGAGCGAGTTCAACGATGTCTTCAACTTCAAACCTGATATGCAACCACACAATGCGGAGTCGGATATTCTCCCCAACGACGAATCCTCTTCGACAGAAAAGCCTTCCCGGCGGGGGTCCCCGCAACATCGCCGAAACGAGTCTATGGCCAGCATTGCTAGTGCCGCGAGCATCGCCAGTATCGATATCGAGAAGACGAAGACAACAACGGGCATCACACTCGAGGACATCCACCAGTTCATCGAGGGGCCCGACCCCAGGGATAACAAGTGGACCTGCACCTTCGAGGACTGCAATAAGAAATTCGGCCGCAAGGAGAACATCAAGTCGCACGTGCAGACACATCTCAACGACCGGCAGTACAAGTGCCCAACTTGCCACAAGTGTTTTGTTCGGCAACACGATCTGAAGCGACACGCAAAGATACACACCGGAATAAAACCGTATCCGTGCGAATGCGGCAACAGCTTCGCTCGACACGATGCGCTGACAAGGCACAAGCAGCGCGGAATGTGTATCGGTGCCTTTGACGGTGTAGTAAGAAAAGTGGTGAAGCGAGGGCGCCCGCGCAAGCTCCGGCCCGACATGGACGAGCGCAAGGACAAATCGGCGCGCACCCGCAAGAAGAATCTATCGACGTCTTCGGTGTCGTCGCAGTCCGGGTACTCGGATACCTCGGCGGGTAATTCGCCGGAAACCATGGACGATTTCGGCATGTTGGACGATATCATGGATGTTTCCATGGGCGGGACTACTATGAACCCGAGCTCCCTCCAGGGCCTAAGTTCGTCGTCTGCGCCGATGCCGAGCCTCACCGCCGATACGCCGTTGAGCAGACACTCGCCGTCGGCGGCTAGCATACATTCGTATGTCTCGCAGCTGTCGCATATATCGCTCCATGAGCTAGGTCAAGACCCCATATCATCACAGCCGGCATCCCCAGCGAAGAGCGTCGCCAGTCAATTCAACGAGCTGCCGGAGTTGTCTCGCTCGTCGTCTCCACCGTCGGGTAACCGGTACTTTGACGCGGAACCCAACTCCAGTGGCACGGACATTTCGATCAGTACCAGCATCGAGACATCCAATATCCAAAGCTTCGCCGGGATTGGCGGTGCTGATGATATGCTGCTTCAGTTCGCGGACAACGACCCAAGCATGCTGATGCTCAGCTCCGATAGCAAGTTCGATGAGGCATTCGACAGCGTCGACATGTTCACCAACAACGATGACCTTTTCTTCGGCACTAACTGATAACCTGTCCCTGGGGGATATTGCTGTTGGCGTTTTGATCTCACTATTTCTTGTCGAGAGGAGCACTGTCGTTCGTCTCTTGCATTTGATTTCGAAGGAAAATAGAAGGGTATATTAATGAAAGTTACGCTCAGGTGTAATACCTGGCCTTAGAGGGCTCGACTTAATCGCGAGCTGAGCTCTTCATCCGGGGTCGGGTTTTTTCGCAAATCATGTACGATACTGTGTCTGGGATTACAAACAAACAAATAGGGGTTGGGGTGAAAAAGGGTTGACTTGGAAGTTTTTATGGTGAACTTAACTAACTACTGGGATGGGATGTGTTTCGGCGTTTGAGCGTCGATATAAGTTGCCGAATTTTCCGGTTCTTAATTCCGCGGTGGTGTCTCGAGTTTTCCATAGGATGCAATACTATTGGGATGTGGTCGAAAACTTTCCTATAGATTATGTGATTCTGCAATTTCGTGATTCTGTGAAAGAAGATGATTTGCTTCATCAGCTATGAAGCAAAGGTAACAATGTTCGATTAGGTACCCATGCCCCTGAGGTCCACAAATACCTGCTATCCATACATGTAGTTCGATAAAGCGGGCCTGCATGAGCTCGGGCCATTTAGGCGCCATTAGTAGGTACCTGCCTAGTAACCTAATGTCTACGGGTACCAGGTAGTCCCCTGCAGCCCCTAATCAATGGACGCCTTACGCCGGCTCATTAATTATTCACTGTTTGAATTCTTCATTGAGATGGATGCATCAATGTGGTCAATGAACAACCTACCCAGGTAACCTCAGACAAACACAAATCCAAACGGCAACTCCAATTCTCCATACAACCAGCCTACAAGGTCTAATAAATCAGAGCAGCGCTGTAAGCGCATAAAACACTACAGGAGTTCCTAAGCATTCTGATAATTCTGTCATGGCCTAAATCGACCAGGAAACAGAACCAGCTTGGCCATACAAACCACCATAGTGGATGCGAAGCAAGGAATTTCGATCTCACCCAGGGCACACTATCACCAGCAGCCCTACCAGAGTACTTCACCAAGCTTCTACACTCTCAACACCATACAGGCCAGATCTACTGAATAGTGTTAGTAGTTCAAGCACCAAAACCTAGGTATTCTACATCATTCAAGGGTTCCATCCGATTATCGGGGATAACTTGCTGATCAAAATGTTCACTCCAACGGTTATCTCTTATATCAGGCAGTTGTATCTCCTCGGGAACACTCCCGCAGTCAGCCTCACAAGAAGCTTGCCTCAGGACGTGGACGCAGATATTCTCCTACTGGGATGTGGAGATATCCGAAACATTCTTTTCACTGCCTACTGTGAACGAGGGTTTCGTAAGTCTTTCTCCCATCATCTCGTTTCTCCATCCCACGCTGGGATGTGTTAAAATGGGACTACTTCGAGTTCACGTCAAGTTTACTAACATATGAATAGCGCCAAGAAACTTCGATATCACATGTTGTGATAATAAACCCGCCATAATCGGTAAGTAGCATGCTCTATAGATTAGCTAGGTTTATACTAAGATGACGTAGCACGGAATGTTCTCATCTTCACTCTTCTCATCGATGGCGTAAACGCAGATGACGCATGGAATATTTTCTTCCACCTTCGAATCGACAAAGATTCGAAGAAGCTCATCGAGGACCAAGCGCAAAAAATAGTTTCACTGTCAGAAAACATTAACCAGTGGAAAGAAGGACGCTACGGTTCGATATTAAGATTCTGCGACGTGGGTTCGCTCCAAGAAGCGAGACAGATCTGGGTCAAGTATGCTTCATCCCAGTCTAAAAGCGAAGCTAGCTTCGAAGAAGATATCAAGCGTGCTCAGAACCTCCTCAGCCTTAGGATGGGCAAGACCGAGGGACAGCCCAACACCAACCTAACTAGCCTCAGGTCCGTATCTCCGTTATTAACAGCATCAAAAGATGAGATTTGTCAGATTCATGACCGCTTCTGGAAAAACGGCACCCTCTCGAAACGGCCAGATAAAATTCCCAATCCGACGTTCTTTGAGGCCTTATCCGCAAACGCGTATCTTCACTACGCCACGGATCCCATCTTGGGATTTAATGTCGCAACTGCGTTCGCAAAATTAGCTCCAACATCTCCGCTTCGCCCTGACGGAGATGATGAGGTCATCAGCAATATCATCGAGGCAGCGAAAATTCAGTTTCGTGAATGGGTACAGGCATTTCAGGGGATCCCAGAAGAGCGTATCACGATCAGATTCGCCGTTTCTGACGCCTTATCCTTTGCTTACGGTCTAAAGGCTATTTCAACATTGAAGAACAACTCGGCGTCCCTATTCCGCCAACAGCTCGACATAGCCCTAGTTGAATTGGATCCGGCGGCTTACGCTACAGCCAACCCGGCGCCCACAAGGTTCGACGTGATTGATACTTCTAACCTAGCCGACCATCTAGGAGCGTTGAACCTATTGATTGCGGCTACACCCTTATTGAAGGTATCCGCAAGCTCTACCTTATGGATGGAGACATTAATGATAAAGGAAAAGACACGAAAAGAACAATTCGACGTTCTACTTCGTGGGCATGCACCAACGGTGTCTCTCCTGCTTGGTGTAACTCCAGTCGACTTTTGGACAAACGCAACATCTGTATCCTGTGTAGATGAGATCCTAATTAACTCCATGGCCTCCTCCTTAGACAGGCAACAACCACATTCGCGATTAGCCTGGAAGCTGGATTCGCATTTGTCGTCACATCCCAGTAATACCAGGACTCTCTGTTCCGAACCCCGGGAGCTTGCCAAGGCCATATTCCAAGTTTACGTACATATGTTTAAAGATGAAGATCCTACCAGTTCCAATCGCGATGCAGTCATGGAGAGGATCCATATCAATGGATTCCCATTGTTCCATCGAGGTACCTTCACAGCATTCGTCAAGCACATTCAGACTAATATCTCCACTGACTGGCCATCTTTTTGGGAGCATCTGTTAGCAATGATCCATCAAGACATGCAAAACGTGTCGACACTGCGAAACCTATATCTTCAGGAACTAGGTACCCAGTTACACATCCAAGGGCTACATAGTGAACCGTGGCTGCGACAGAAAATTTTTCCAAACCCTAGTTTAGGCGGGTTTAATGCTTGGAAGGACATACCCGAAGTGGTATGCGTCACCATCGTGGTACCGAGAAAACAAATCGACAACTTGTACAGCACTAAAATGAGTAAAATCAGTGCACCCACACTCGAAGGTGTTATGCAATCCAGTAACTCCCACGATTGGCTGAATTGCTTTGCTGACCTGCACGTCACATTCGGACATGTCGAAACTTCGGGAGATCGTGAAGCCGATGACTTCTCAGTAACGATTCGTCAAGATCCCCTTGGTTGGCAAGGCAAATCGCCGATGGTAGCTTCATTCTATGTCCCATCCAACGTCCTTCTAATAGAACCCGAGGGCGCCCAAGTTGGGCTCAAGCTCCAGCACACCGTCTTAAACACGTTGACTTACAGAAACCACTTAAAGGGCATGACTATTTATAAGACGACAGTCAACGACACGTCCAACGTATTCGTTTCAAGGTACCAACCGGGAACGTCAGACTATCCCTTTACAGGTGCCCTAGCGAGTCCTATTGATGGCAGCAGCACAGCCCAAGTTGATGATGTCATGACTACCCGAATAACAGCGAACTTCGTAGACGACAAGATCAAATTCCTGTGTGGCCACGTTGACTTCTTTTCACAGCAAAGTAAGAAGCTCTTGGCCGAACGTGCTCCGATAGAGCTACGACAATCATCACCATTTTCAATTGACATTGTGTTCGGCAAGAAGGTCCTAGTTCATCCTGTGCGATTCCCAGCCCCGGTTCTCAAAGATGGAGCCAGGACGCGTATTGCGCGCACATCGGGGTACATCGAAGTTATTGCGCCCCTAGCAGATCCTCTGACTTCAGAGCCGTTGTCGTCCTTCATTTACCCTATGACGCTCGGGGAAGGATCCGTGCCCATACCGATTAACAGCCAGCACGTGAATCTAGACTCGTTACCAATCCTCGACATGGATCCAATCCATAAAAAGTCGAATATGTGGCTAAGTATACTCACCTCGCACCAGTTCTCCGTTCGCGAGCGGAGACTGCGAGAATCGCGCGAGACACGTTCGCTACGCACGAACTTCAAGGAGTCGCTCCACGCCATGTTTATGCTCGCGTCCGGGGTACAAGGTGGAATGACCGGCCTCTTCGCGCTCCAGCACCCCGAGAACGGGAACCAGATCCTGATCTTCATCCGCGCCATCCGGCTCCACGGCGCCGAGGGCTCCGTCGTGGCGGACGCCGCAGTGATCCCAATCACCCGCCGACTCATCGACACCAAGCAGCTCGAAACCTTCCTCTACTTCCTGCGCGAGCTGCAGATCTGCGCCATCACCGTTAACAACGAGGAAATCGCGCTCTGGAAGTCGGTGCTCCCCGCATTTGCCGAGCGCTGCCGCACCTGGTCCCACGGCCCGAACTGCGAGTACAAGACCCCCGGCGCCACGATCCCGCTGAGCACCGAGATGGGCGCGCCGTTCATGTGCAGCTGCGGCAACGGCAAGCTGCCGGAAGGCTTCATGAGCCTGCCGGACTGGGACACGGCGGCGGCGCAGCACGCCGTGCGCGTCGCCATCAGCCCGACGTTCTCGGTGCCCTTCGTCGAGGACATCGTGGATGAGGACTTATTGAAGGTGCAGGGTGGTATTGAGAAGCTGCATATTGATAACTGTCGCAACTGTAATGCCACGCAGGGCAAGAATGGCGCCGCTTTGATGAAGTGCGCTCGCTGTAGAGAGGTTATGTATTGCTCCCCCGAGTGCCAGCGCAAGGACTGGAAGAAGCATCGTATGGAGTGCAAGCCCTCCGATGTGGCATAGCTACATCTTAGCTAAGTGAAATTGAGATTGGGTACTGGGGTGGCTTCGGAAGGTCGGGGTTGGGGGATGAAAAGTTTGTTGTCGGATATTCGACGCCATAGCATAGTGGACGGTGTTAATGTCCCCATGTATTGAGAATTCAATCTAATGAGACATGATGCCATGATGACATTTTGACTCTTCGCGCCGTCTCTGCCAAGGAGCCTGTGTACGGCGCAAAACTCTTTCAGGAGCGCTCCCCGACGCTGCTAATTTGAGAGATTCTTATTTCTGTCGATCTGCCAAAAGACCATCTTAAAGGCATTCTATTGATCGTGATTCTACTATAGTAAAATGACCGTCTAGTGTCTGGGCTTCATCACAATGAAGAGGGGTAGCCTGGGGTTAAGGATTAACACTTTGGGAATAGGCATGGGATATTAAGGCACAGCATGCAAGGTACTACCTATTAAAACTAGGTGCTGACCGCTTAATATAACGTAAAGGCTTAGATCGTGATGGATTCGTCTTTTTCTACCATTAAGGTCGGTCCCGAGCCTGATGCGTGATTCAAGGGGCCATGGCTAGATTTGATGCCATACTTACTAGGTACACATAGTAGCATCTTCCTCAATCTACGCGCAACCCGTGTCCAACAGAAAGAGGTATGCCGGATCTGAGGGTTCGTCATCTATAGCCCCGGAAAACTTCGTCTACTCGAACTTTTTCTTAGCCGCAACAAGGCTAACAGTGACATGACGGAAGAGATGCCATTCCGTGAGTTCCGTAGCTTCGGAACCTATCGCGTGATGGCTACGCGTCAGGGATGGTCGCGTATCTTACTTAGTATAGTAGGTAGTAGATATCACACGGGAAGGATTGTGCCCAGCTGGGGATTCTACCCCAAATACCTGTCAGATGACAAATGTACAAGCTGGAGGTCAAGTCGCCAAGACCTGAAAGAGACGCAGTGCTCGCCATTACTCATCAGTGGTAATACGTTAAAAGATGTGAAGAAAGGCATCGTGCCAAGAATATTGGCAAGGTTAAGCTTTCAGTACCAGGTAGACGTGATCCAACCCCAGCATGTGGCTTTAAAACCTGCCATAACGAGATATATACTTCTCGTGGGATTGCTATTTAGCCTAAACTATTTGCTGCTTCTCATGGGTCCATTTGCCCGATGTTGTGCAACATTCGACTCGAAACCTGGGAATGAGGCCGTACAAACCCAGATGGTGCATGGGTGCCAATACCGAGAAGATGCCAAGACAAGATGCCCCGATATCGCCGAGAGCATAGCTTTGACAACGATGACATACCAGATGCTATTGGATCTTGGAGGCAACCTTCTCGCGAGCTTGTAGGATTGTCCTGTATGGTGAGCAATAGTCATCGACCCATGTCATGATGGTCTACGAGGATGCCAAATACGCCAGCGGCCCGAGCGCTTTACAAATCGCTTGCAAACAAAATCTAGGCTCTGTTTTCAGCCCATGAGGGCACTCAGGGGGGGGTAGCCATGCCTAGCCAAGTAATATACATAGGCCGTTATGGTCATACCATTAATAAGTTGATGAAGATCTCTCCAGGCAAGCTGCGCATCGTGAGGGTTGTCAAAGTCTTGGCAACATGAAGGTGAACATCTCTTTTATCCCTTTATGTTTATTCTCCGGGGCCACAGCGCTCAAGCCTCGAGCCCTCGAGTCGGATTCTATCCAGCTTAGTCAAGATGACATCGGCGACTTCTCAGCTATAGACTTCGGGGATGAGACGACAGTTCCGACCAAAAAGAAGTGTCGCGACACCGACTGTAAAGTTTTCCCGGGCGATGATGCTTGGCCTTCCGAGGCGGAATGGACACGGTTAAACACTACTCTGGAGGGCGCTCTCCTAAAGCCGAAACCTTCAGCTGCGGCGTGCTACCCGGGGCCTGACTTCGACGCACAGAGATGCCAGTTTCTGCTTGCCAATGCATCATCCTCACACTTCTGGCTCGACGAGCCGCTCGTCTCATTGACGGAATGGTCCCAAGGAGCGACTTGTCCGCTGTCATCGGACCCTCAGGGAAATTGCACTCAGGGAGGGTTTCCCGAGTATGTCGTCAACGCCACAACTGTAAAACATGTCCAGGCAGCGGTCAACTTCGCCAGGAACAAGAACATTCGCCTCGTTATTAAGTAAGTCAAGCCCATATTCCCTGTACGACATCACGGTCCCAAGCAGGCTAACATTGGAATAGGAACACCGGACACGACTTCGGAGGTAGATCGGTGGGAGCTGGATCACTCAGCGTCTGGACCCATCATCTCAAGCAGATGGAATTCATTCCATCATACAGTATAGGAGAATATAGTGGAATGGCTGCTCAGTTTGGCTCTGGCATCGAGTCGTGGGAAGCCAAAAACTTCATGGCGGCCAACAACATAACGATGGTCGCGCCCGGATGTACCACGGTGGGAGGAGTCGGCGGCTGGATGAGCTCCGGAGGCCACACCACCATCACATCTACATATGGTCTCGGCGCAGACCAAGTGCTCTCGCTTGGTGTAGTGACAGCTTCTGGGCAATTCGTAACCGCTGATCCGTTTACCAACACAGATTTGTTCTTCGCAATGCGCGGTGGCGGCGGATGTAAGGCACCTCACCCATCCTCGTAGGTCTGTTACTAATGAGGACGATAGCAACCTATGGAATCGTTACTTCGGTCATCTACAAAGCATACCCGCCAGTCTTTGTAGCGTCGTCGTCACTCAGTCTGACCCTTTCCCCGACAGCGGACGGAACATCGCCCAGTCAGATAAGCGACCCCGAGATGTTCTGGCAAGGAGTCGGCACTTACTACAGATTCGCGGCGAAAGTTCTTGACGCTGGCGGCTACTGTTTCAGCTACATCTACCCCAGGGCGAATAACACGTATATGTTCACAACGAGCTCATCGTTCCTCGGATTCACGGGGCCAGAGGCCGTTAGTTTTATGCAACCTTTGTATGACGACCTAAATGAATTAGGCATCAAGCTTACCAACCCGACCCGGGTCTCCCCTTCCCTTTACGGATCGCCTAGCTCCGGGCGCGCACCACCGCCGGGTAACACGCGGTACCGGTCGCGGCTACTACCGCGTGAGAACTGGGAAGATGACGCGCTATGGAACCAGACCATGGCAGCGATCCGTACGGCCACCGAAGCCGGCTTCGAGAATGATTTCTACTTCCACGGCACACTAGCGTCGCCCACGAAGGAGGTCGCCGGATGGCCGGGTGCTGATGGCGCGGTCAACCCAGCATGGCGCAAGAACCGTATGCACGCGATGCTGATGGACCAGACGCCGCTACAGTCGACAGCCCGTGACACCATGATGCAGGGCTACATGGACCTTCTGAGAGACGCGTCGCCAGGTGCTGGGTCGTACATGAACGAGGGCGACCCCGGCGAGCCGAATTGGCAGCAAGCCTTCTACGGCTCCAACTACCCGCGCCTGCTAAGCATCAAACAAGAACGCGATCCATGGGGATTATTCTGGGCGCCGACGACGGTTGGGAGCGAGGGTTGGGCGGTGCGTACGGTCGATGGCGCGTACTCCGGGTCGCAGAACGGGAAGTTGTGTCGTGTTTAGGCTGACGACGGACGTCATACGCAGCACCTTGTACATAGTCGTTACGTTCGCTAGTTGACGGCGGGTTTCTTAAAGCCGTCGATACCTCTTATGCGGATACCTCTTCATTCTCTCTAGCTTCGGGGTTCGGCGATTCGAGAGCAGCCGGTTCGTAGGAATGAGCCGTGGTTCATTAGAAGGAGGAAGCGCGTCTAGGTGTAATCAAAACAACATTCTCAATAAAGTGCCAAGGTCACGGCTAGAGACCCCTTGCGATTTCTAGATTCCCCCCAAACCGGGATCAGCAAAATGAGTCGGGATATGCCGAGCCAATCACTCCCACACTCATTAACAAGCAATTGTCTGATCGCGGCTAAAAATCCCCGTGTCAAGGCGGAACCGAGTGTTCCGCAACAGCAGCGGCTGGCGGCTACCGGCCAATGAGAAGTTGTCTTACGATTGCAGAGTGCTTGGCTTCTCCAAGATGTAGAGGATTGGCAAGTGATGTTACCTGAACAGTCCGGAAGAAAGAAAGAGGACTCGTGCAAACCAATAATGGCATTCAAGAGGACAGACGATGATGTCCGACAAGAGCGCCCGCACACCGCCAGATCGTCATTCCGCTCTCCGCGACCCCGACGCCTTAGCGCGAGGATATCCATCAGCGCCAGCTATGATGCTTGGACTCTGAGCGAAAATAGCATTCCGCCAATCTCCAACTTTCTTTTAAGAATGTTAAACGATGAGATCTTTTCTAATGCGCGGTAGAGATGCTGTTCTGAGGTTTTCTACTCTAGATGAGGGTAGCCAGTTAAATAGTGTTCAAAGAGCCGATGTCAACCCTCCCGAAGGACAATATATTTTCTATATATCCAGTAATCATCAAGATTAAAGTACTTATCGGAAAGGACTCAATTACATTGCCTCGCATCGATGGAAACTATGCCATAGAGTTGGTTAACGCTCAACTTTAGACTAGTACAGCATTAGCGACTATTCACAGTTCTAGTCTCACCAGTATAGACTATCAGTATCTACATGGCAATTAACAACCACAAAAGATAGGGTCTAGAAAGTAATATGAAATCCATCAACTATTAGGAGACCCAAGTAGTTTCGATAACCACTTTGAACCCCAATCAAATGTGCTCAGTTCATTCAGTCCCAGTTAATCAGTTATACGACACCGCCAGTGAATGCAACAACAGGAGACCCAGGTGATACCACGGAGAACCTAGATATTATGCGGATACCACATATAGTCATACCCGATAGCAATGATTATCACTATTTTTAGTTTATTTGCGCGTCTGCAGGGATTCATTGCTCAATGTTACGAAGAGTCGACGAGCCAAGGACGAGAGAGACATGGAATCCGACCTGTTGATAGCGATTACGTCGGCAGTACAACAAGACCCGGCGTGTATGAATACCGATAAACCATATATTGTCATAGAAACGCGTTTAAAATGTTTAATTTATCAAGAGTCTCTATGATCATATGAGCATTCCTCTCAGTCGATGATTAGGCAGTGAAAGCACCTTGAGAAGAGCTGATGTTTAAAGACCTCTTTAACCGCGTCTTCTAATGAACTCGTAGTTTATTTAGACTGATAATACTAACCATAAACGAACACGGATCAGCTAGAGATTAAACATGGTGGGAGGATGTCATACGCATCCATTGAGTCGTAGCCCTACCTCCTCCGTCATCTTACCAAATCCAGATTAAACGTTGACGTACAAGAAGTTCCGCCCTGTCCCTGACTTCAGCCGCTTAAGTCGAATAAATGAATGGTACCATACTTACGGATCCAGATAGGCGGGGTGCATTTACCATTGCATAGGCACACGTGTGGGGACCAATCATCGTCGAGGTATTTTGCCCCTTTTCATTACCAAAAACTTGGTTCGCTCGTGTGCAGGCTCCGCAGCCTGATGCAAACGACAACTGCCGATGTCAAGCAATGGATAGGCGAGGAAGGTGACTCGCGGTTAATGAGGGAGGACGGGGTGCTGGCAGGAGGCGATGTTAGGCGCGGTGAGGATATATACCTAGGAGGCTTCCTCGCCCGCTGGAGCGCCCAAGAGCAGCTTAAGCACGCTTCCAAACTACCCTCCGTATAGTTGACTTCGCCAAGAAACGAGCACATCATGGGTCTACTTGCTCGACTCGTAACGGTTGTGGCGGTCCTCGCAGGCCGTACCATCGCCGCCAAGTACTGCGATGAAACTTCCGGCGTCTGCTATTCGGAAGTCACAGTTGGAGTAGCTCCAATTACTTGGCGGATCGCCATCCCCGCCGTGGAACAAGGTCCTTTCGATGTCCTTCTCCAAATCATTGCGCCGAAGACAGTCGGCTGGGCAGGTCTCGCTTGGGGCGGCGGCATGTTATACAACCCTATCTCACTGGGTTGGGCAAATGGGAACACTACTGTTCCTGGCGCTCGCTTCGCAAGGTGAGTCGACGTCCCAGAGTCGTAATACATACCTTCTAGTTAACACATAACTCAGCGCCCACATCCAGCCTGAGATATATGACCCGATAAAATACACCGTTCTCAAGGGGTCTGTTGCGAACGAGACTCACTGGGTTCTCACTACACTCTGCCAGGGCTGTAGCAATTGGATCCACAACGGTGGTGCGAAAGAGGTCCTCGACCCGGGAGCAACGGAAGCCAGCTTCGCCTACGCCGCGTCGGCAGTGCCGCCGATTGATCCTACCGATCCTTACTCACCGATTGGTATCCACTCCGAGCACGGTATCTTCACGCTCGACTTGGCAGCCGCCAAGTCGGACCAGTTCAACTCTTGGATTGAAAAGTTGACTTGAAACTCTTAATTCGACCTGCTTAACTGCGACATGGCGGTCCGAATGCTGCGAGCTTGTACGATTGAAGCACACCGATGACGTATCGATGGATATGGTGGACGTGTCTCGATAATCCGAAGGTTAGGGCTTGTGTGTATGTTCCTCTAGGGCTAAGCTTAGAATTGCGAGTTAATGCATGTACGAAGCTGTTCGAGGTAGAAAGTAGCAATATACTCAAGCTACAATCAACTATTTTCCAATGAAACCTCCTGTGCCATCATCTTGTGTCCATCGGATTTTCAAATTCCTTCCCCCATTTGGAAGTTCTCCGCACATCGCAGCCCTTTAAGCACGGAACAAGTGATGTAGGCTTCTACATAGCTGGGGTCGTAATAGTGATGTCAATTATATTCTTATTCGGCGCCCTTTCGCATTGTCGCATTGTATTAGCTATAGAGCTCAACCACATTCTAGGGAGGTTACCTCAGAGGCTATGCATCCATACATGCTACGTTAGGGATAGCATCCCCGCAGATTTAAGCTTGTTTAAGGAACTTCACTTGCATGCTATAGCGCTGCTCAGCCCGCTACGTAGATGGACGTGGTTTGATGAGTGAAGTTGTCGCTACATATATACTAACTAGGTAGTCCTACTCCACCCTTCAAAGAACTATACCCCAGAACAGCACAACAAAACACAGCTTACCTAGTCTCAGCTCAGCCTTATAGTCGATCGTCATATCTCTAGCTCCTTTTTATAGTATCTAATTATGCAGCAATTATGACGCTTCTGGAAATCTAAAGTGACGATCCTGAGTACATTCGTTGGCAGATATTGGACGAAGTTGCAACTAATATACCAAAGTACTCATTTATTATCAGTAAAGAGTTTAACTACGTCTTACCCATTATACGAGCATCCCACAAAGTCGACTAGCTCTGGTTTTATGATATAAGAAGGCTACTATCTCCCCACTGCATCAAACCTTTTCAACTCCCGTAGTCACATCCAGCTCTCACACTCGTTATAATCGCGTCACTCTCATAACTTATAATTCTAAGCCTGCTCAAGATGCCACGATACTCAGCCAGTGCCTTACTTGCACTGGTCAGCTCAGCTGTACCACTAGCCGCAAGTCCCCTATACGGTAACTCCTCTATCCAGTGGAAAGAATGTCCGACAGCGTTAGCCGCTCCGGGTTCGAAAGTCAAGTGCGGTAGTGTAGCTGTGCCATTAGACTGGGATAATCCGCACAAAGGAAGCATCAACATCGGCTTAGCGAAACTTCCAGCAAGAAAACCAGAGGTTGGTTGCCCGCATTACCCCTTTCGCTTTATTAAGCTTACATTGGCATAGAATCGCATCGGAAACCTTTTCTACCAACCGGGTGGCCCCGGTAACCCCGGGACTGATAAAGTCGTTCACGTGGAAACTGGTGCTACTCGATGGGGTGATGATCTCCTTGACAATTTTGACCTAATCGGAGTCGGTACGTGGTATTTCAGATCACTATTCCCCCTAGTATTCTACTATTGAGATTCAAGGAGTCTATTAACAATCTATCTTTTCTAGATATCCGCGGCACTGGCTTAAGCAACCCCTTGAAATGCGACGCAGACCTTTACAATGAACGGCTGCCAGCTTACCCCTTAATAGATGAGGAGTTCGAGGCGCGAGTTAAACGGAACCGCGCCTTAAGACAAAGCTGCATTGATATGACTGGCATCCCTCTCGTTGACTACACTGATACCGTCAGCATAGCAAAGGATCATGAGGCAGTCAGACTGGCCCTTGGTGGTGAGCCTATGAATTGGTTTGGTGTATCCTATGGTACACTCCTCGGGGCTCAATATGCGGAACTCTTCCCTGAGAATATCCGCGCTATAATGCTTGACGGCGTGGCCTCTTTGTCGCAATCAGAGATAGCAACTTTCACCAGCGCCGCTCTGGGTGTTGAGACGGCATTTAGGGGTTTCCTATCCTGGTGCAAAGCTCAAAACGCGACTGCTTGCCCCATGGCATACTACGATCCAGGCAAGCCTCTGGAACAAGTCTGGATGGATTTTATAGCCCGAGTTCAAGAGAAGCCGCTTCCTTGCAGCGACTCCAAGTACTGTCGCCACCCCGAAATGACAGTCGATGAGGTCCGGGAGCACACATTCCCTCTTATCTACGGCGAGAGCACCTTTCCCTATCTTTCCGAAGCGATCGGTCACGCCCTGAACAAGAACGACGCCAGTGTTTTCGCTACTTACGCTCTACAGCTCACCTCTCCGTCTGAAAGCCGTACGGTGTATAACAACTCAGCGGCGTATTCCAATCTTGCCGTGGTCTGCCAGGACTGGTACCATGACGACAAGTCGGCCGAGGATATCAAGGTCAAACACATGTTAGCCATGAGCCACACGCCCCTGATGATGGGGTTCAACCCCACCTACCACCTGTTCCAAGTAAACTGCATCAGTTGGCCAGCTCCCACTCGCAACCCGCCCCATAAGATTTCGATTCCCAGGACTGCTAGGATGCCTACCGTGTTGATGGTTGAGTCATTACGTGATCCCGCCACTCCCCTGTCGTGGAGCGCTCAGATGAGGTCGGAGATCGGCACAGACCGTACCGTGATGATCGCTAAGAATATGACCGGACATGCGGTGTATGAGCAGCCTGGCACGGTGGGCGGCGAGATTGCAGCGGTGATGGAGCAGTACCTCTTGAAATTGACTTTGCCCGTGGAGGGGACGATCTACCAGTCATAGCAAGGCTGGTTATAGCATGTATATTGTGAAGTTGGATATGATTCCTTCAGACTCGATTATATTTTTTTCATGTATTTTAATTTGACATAGACTCCCCTTCATACGGCAGAATAGTTGGTCTAATCAGACTATAATCCGAGGTTATATGGGTGCCGCCCACTATAGTTTCTCCAAGACAAACCTGTCATCGAGGAAAAAAGAAAGGAACAAAATATGAAGTTCTCTCGATCGGGGAATTGAACCCCGGCCACCTGCGAATTTACTACCTTGATAGATGACAAGCAGGTATCCTAACCACTAGACGAATCGAGACTGATGTTTGTTTGAACTCTTGCGGGTGCTAGCTCTCGTGTGGTGGAGCTGCGATGAAAAATTCTTTCCTAGAGCCGCATATAAGTCTTTATCCCCCCTTGAGTGGGTCAACCCACGCACTAGACGATTAAATCTATGGAATTCGAGATTACCACCTCCCGTGTAGGCATTCAAAATTCAGAATAGGTTTACTATATTAACTATATTCGTTTCTGCAAGTGTTTATTGAATACCTAAACGGTGGATTTAGCATTTGAAGTTACGTGAGAGAAATTAAAATCTGGAGTTGAGGTTGTTCCTCATGTAGGGTCCCGGCCGGTACCAAGCTTTAGCAAATATGTCTTCTCTATAAAATGCTATTTCTCTAATCGTTCCGAGATAGCTTCAGGGGTTATACGGGTGGCATTATAATTATGAATGAATTTGTGATTCGTTGAGGAATTATTCCCACAGGCGGCTATTGAATTCTTTGCCTTTGTTGCTATATACTATTAACACCCTTCTATAAAGAATAACATTGTATTCCTGAGAAACAGATCCAAATTGCGCCAGAACTTAGCCAATCTTCGTTAGTCCATACCACTCCTTGACTATGAAGCGGATTTAGCTATGATAAAATGCAGAAATAGGCTCTTTTGGCAAGAAAGATAATTTAAGAGCTTCGTTTAGACTAATTTTTGCGTGGAGTCTTATTGAATATAGAATTTGTCGTTCTATACGCCGCATCAAAAGATAATGTGTTCAGGAACACTTCTATATATGCCCAATGAATATCCCGACGGTGATAATGATTTCGATATCCACATCCACCGGCCACTCGAATCTCAGCACCACCACCTCGTCCACACTATCTTCTAGGGTGAATACCAAAAGGCTCCCGCAACCAGTCATCGCAGCGTATCATTCTATCAGGTTAGCTAGCTGCTTCATCTATCTACCGCAACCATGTCTAGGCTCCTCAAACTCGCTGCCGTTGCTCTCGCAACTATCCCCACTGCCCTAGCCGGCAACCTAGTTGTACACAATGGCTGTGGGTTCGACATCTGGTGTAGCGGAGCCAAAAACGACGGGAACTTCAGCCCCCTAGTTGTAGTAGGTGGCAATGGTGGTGTGTTCTTCTCACCCCTTATTGCTGAGAACGACAACATCGGATCCGTCTTGAAATGTAGCACGTCGAATGGTGGGCAAGTATTCCAATTAGAGCTGACCGTGCAAGACGGCAGGTCGTGGATGGATCTGTCGGCTCTCGACGGTGATCCGTTCTTCTCCTTCCACCGCCATGCTGAGATTTCAGGACAGTGTGTTGTGGACTGCCCTGCTGGCACCACTGTCTGCGAGTGGCCGGTGCAAGTCGACTGCTTTACCGCGGAAGACTCCTGGCTTAGCCTTTGCTGAAGAGTAATGGCCTGACCTTGGGAAGCGGAAGCTATCCGCTACGATACGATATAATCATGATAGTGTAGTAGTACGATTATGTACTTGGCTGTTTAGTTTGTTTAATAAAACACACTTTATGTACTTATATTCATCTGATACTATTATGTATACGGAGTAAACCGGAAAGCTGTTGCATGCGAAGTGTCGATGTCCCTATTACATAGAAGTGCCTTGTGAAACCTAGCTTCCTGCCATATAAATCTGTTGTATATAGATCTTCTTTCAATGCTGGCTAAGTGGAAGTGACAGAATCAGTCAATGATAGAATTGAAAAGGCGTCGTTGATAAACTAGTCCGCGAAGTATTTGCTAATGAGTCTACTATGAGATATAGGTGCGGTACTCCCGGGGGCTAAAGAGGTAGGGAGGTGACTCAGCAACATGAAAAGGGGCAAAAAGGGGTAAAAACGCAGACCAATTTTTCGATGATGTAGGTGGAATTCCCATGAATCATTATCTCTCCAAGCGCAACAGCACGGCGCAACAGTTTAGGAAAACCATAGCGATTTACTGCAATTGAATAGATATTTACGATATCTGTTTCATTTTTGAGAATCTACTGATCATCGTGTACAATGACTACGTCATATACCCGTTTTGTGAAATATGTAGAATATATCGTCCATCTATCTTAAAATGGCCGATGTGCCAGCTCATCATTTAATATCGGAATCAATTAAATGAGAATCCGAGGTAAGCGATGCAAAGCTGCCTTCGTGTTATTACGGCTACTCGACCTACCGTAGTTGTTCGACCTCGATTGGCAACATTAGTCTTATCGACAACGCTTCATCAATCTCTAGTTAGGAAAATGTCGTCGCCACCACCAACGGGTAGCGACAAAACCCACTTCCCGAATGATGCCTCGCTACCAGGTGAGCATTTCGAGGTGCGGCAGACGCACCCTACCGGAGATTATACACCAGATCAATCGAAGTCCCTACCCCTATCACCAGCGCGCCAGGCATTGCTCGAAGATATCATCGCGCTGTACGAGATGAAGCCAACCGTAGAGCGCGTGAAGAGGTACACGCCGGACTGCGTGTACAACGACCAATTCGTATACGCGGACGACCGGTACAAGATGGCCGGGCAATGGTTCGCGCTGCCCAAGCTATTCAAGAGCGCCGAGAGCCGCGGGTACCAGGTCGTCACCAACGACCGGGATCTGATTCAGTTCCGGCACGAGGAGGTGAGTTGGCTATTCGGAACGAGCACCTTCTCTTTATAGACATCATTGGATAAGCTGATTGGCTAACTGCACCCGGACCCATAGGCATGGACGTTCAAAATCATCCCCAAGACCGCTGTCATCAACGCCCTCGTCAGCCTGTCGCTTGATCCGGGGAGCATCGATAGCAATTTCATCCGTGTCAAATACCACAAGGACCAGGCGAATGACAAGGACTACTCGAACGAGGGGCTCGGGGCGACGTTCAAGAAGTGGCAGGCTGATAATGTCGTCAAGTACATGGATAGCCCCGAGGTGAAGGCGTTTGAGACTGATAAAAATGCTGGGAAGGAGGCGCGTCGTACGTATGGGAGTGGTGGTAAGGAGGGAAATGCTCCTGTTAAGCATCTGTGAATGATTTTCTATGAATCTAAACTGCTGAAAGGTTCAGTAGCTCATCAGCTAGTTCGATTCTCCGGTTTGTTACTCCTGGTGTTAATACTATGGTTAGGTCTATAGTCACTCGATTTTTGCGAGAACTTGACAGAAAAAGTCTGAGCAACCAGATATAATAGTGAGAAATGTTTTTTTTCCCCTCGTCGCCTTGCCAGTAAAAGCTCTGATAGAGATCTTTAGCAAAAGAACAGTTCGGACGTAGCCATTGTTGGCTATCTCGAACTATATATCCTGATCCTCACGATTGACTGGGTTTGGTTTCTTGGTTTTCTAATTTCAAAGCTGAATCCCAGCCTGCTCACGGTCGCGAGTAATAAGAAACGTCGATTTATCTTTGGTGGCATACGTATGCACTGTACATATATGAATGCATAGGGAGAAATATGCACTTGTCTCAATACGCCTCCTTAAACATACATCGTACTTGTGGGGGCATCGTCCTAGGCTAGCTGACTAGCTCCATCATTCCGAGCCTAGAGGGTTCCAATGCCCAGACTGCCAGACACGAATACCGGCTGACCCGCGAGAACGGGGCGTTCTTGGCGGCGCTTGGTAATGTACACCACGTCAGAATTGACTCTCCGAACTTGATGTGAAGACGGTAGGGCTTGGTGGCCGGTAGGGAAGCAAGGGGACTATTAAATATGCAAGAAATAACGAACTAATGCGTCGACACGAGAAGTTTGCTGGCGAGAGTTGATTAGATGGCGTGGCCTAGCTTGTGACGATAACCGACCAGTTATCGAGAGGAAAGGAAAAGGAGTAAATGGAGACGGATAGACTTGGCTCTGCACGTTCGTCGTTCGGTGAACCGAGAGAAAAAAAACCAGTAAAGGAGTAGGTACTTTTACGAGTCGCTTGCTTATGCTAGGTAGTCCGACCGGAACTACTGTTTAGTAAGGCTGGGCTGTGAAACCTTGAAAAATATATCAAGATCTGTGGAAGCATTGTTCTTACTACGAGTGCGACATGGGTCAATCCCAGATTTCAACGGGTATCAATGGCGTTGTTCTATTTTCGGATTAAGTGGCTGCTTAATCAGTTGCTCAAAGTAGAAGCTCAAGCAATTGTAGTAGGCAAAGGCCGAGTTGGTCGTGTCTGTGAAAGGAGGATGCAGATTCGAAACATAATGTTATGGCGTTATTTATTCTTCTAGAGCTTTAGGACTTACTATAGTGGAAGTTGAATCCTTCATGAATGCCTCGTGGCGGTCGGGACAAGAAGTACTTGAAGCCTGAAAGAGGCTGGTGCTAATTAATTAATACATCAGTAAGAATCGTCTCTAACGAGATCTGAGCGTGTAGGATCTACATGTAGTATGATGTGGTTCGATAGAAATATAATTCTACATATATCTACATCTATATGCGGGAGCCCGAGATTTCAGGGTTCGAGCAACCGAACACGAGTAGTAATAAGGCCGTCACACGAGAGATGATAAAGAACTGTCTGTCGATGGAATAATAGGAGAAAAACTCAAGTACGTAACGGAGAATGCCGCTAGAAAAATATGAAGCCTCAGCCTCACTGCATCATGCAAGCCACTTGTGCTAGACGTGGATAAGGAAGGAAGACCGAGTTGGACTGAGTTGGAATTTATCGCCGATGTGGATGGCCTACGTGTAAGTGTAAGCACGTGTAAGCAGACGACCAATTTTCGGCCAAATAATTATAGTAGTTCCAAACTTCTTATCTATGTTAACTCAGTTTCGTCGTCGAACTTGGATGGGTTGAGCATACACAGGTCTATGAGAAGTGCCGAAGGCATTGTGATATTGGAAAACTTGCTGTGGAAGCAATTGAGGCAGTTCATTCTTTCTCGTGCTCTCCTCTTCCCCCACTCATCTGTCATGGTATCAACGGTGCGACAGTTTGTTGCCGTGTTTCCTGTTTCGAGTCTGGCTTGGCAAGCCGCTAGTTTTCTTATGCCTTATGTACGAAGTAGCATGCATAAGGGAAAAGGTCGCGTCGCAATGTCAATCTGTAGATCTAAGAGAATACGAAATATACATTCGATGCTACCTACATAATATGCACGGGCGTCGTCATCGTATTATTACCATCAATTCACATATTTATCATTTACCAAGGAGATAGTGAAGTTGATGTAAATTTGAACCGAATCATTAAATTGGTAGAGGAATCAATTAAGAATGGTAAGTACCTAGGTATCGCGGCACATGGCACGGGGTTCCGAAAGGGTCCAATTTAAACATCGAAGATAAAAAGAGGGTGGTCTCGATTAGGAATGGGGTTAAATGGTATTTGGTGGCGAAGCGTGTCGGGAACTTCAAAGAGCAGCGAGTGGCAGCATTCAATGCTGAAAAGACGCGAGCAAAGTTTTTAAAATCCCAGCAAACACCTTGATACTTAAATTTATAACACCTTGTTGCAGCAACTATATGCTGCGCAACTACGTAATTAGGTCACCTTAAAGAATGCTCGGGAAACGGATCAGTTGAAATACATGTATATAGATAAAAATGGTAAAGATCATGTACGGCACCTCATGGATAGGTACATGTTGTCCATAGGTACGAAATAGGTCTAAGTAGCGGCAAGGCTGGCTGCCCAGGTGTTCTTCATAGCGCCATATAGCGCCAGGAACGCCTGACAGTAGACTGGGGAAATCCAAGCAATTCGATGCGCTGGCTGCTCCGTAATCATGATTTATGCGCGGATATGTGCAGTATTATGACAATCATTGCTGTACAAGTATTTCATAAAGCCATAAAAGGTAAGGCCTGGTACATAGTACGACTCCTTTCTTTGATTAAACCACCAATCAAGGATAACTTGCGGGGACTGATGCGACGGATCGAAGCTATTGATTGGTTGATTGGCAACTCTCGGGAGAGCAACAGGGGTTAGTGGCAGCTAAAGTGATAGAGTCCAGTGGCTTGAGCTACTGCCAGGACCCAACGGATTTTAAGTGGCCTGGCAAAAACCCAATAGGCGACACAGACGGGGAAACTAATGCGTCAAATGATCAACCAAACAGACAAACAATGAAGGAAAATTCTAAAGCCACGATGATGTAGAAAGAGGGGGATCGAGAAGGAAGCACCGTAATGAAAAAGAGTATATTGTAAGGCAAATCGAAGGACAAGAAAGGTAATTGTACAACTTATCTATACACAGTAGGCGCGCAATCGACTTGACCGACACGGTGCATGCGTAACAAGAATATACAGTTTTTGGGCGTATTTAGATATTTGTCCCTCCCCCTGGTCCGATGTAATTTCCCATCCTCTCGCTTGCCATGCTTCTTCCAGTAAAGAGCCAGAGGAACCTGCCGCCTATCGAATTACGGTCCCACTTATCTTAATACCTTGGCTTGCCTGCCCTGCCAGCTTTTTTTTTTTTCCTTCTCATCGACCTGGAAAGTTGCAGCAACCAGCAAGAGACAGACCACTGACCAGGAGGAGGACCAGCACCGTGACCACACACACCATCGCTGCTGCTGCTACCACACTTGCATGTAACCACTAACAAATCACCAGCCAGTCAGCGCTCCAGTCACATAGTGCAAATAACTGCAAAGTACCTAAAGTACCCTCACAGTTTTAGGCAGATCCAGCAATTCCAGCAATTGGAGGTACCTAATCACTTATTTTACAGTACAGTAGGTACATTACAGAAGGTACGTGTATGGGCTCCTTTTATTTTACTGGGACTTTGGAACCAAGACCCAAGATTGACTAGGATCCATCGCCGGGTTCTGGAGTCTGTGTTTCTCTCAAACTCACCTCTTCGCATCCTCGTGTCTCTCCCTCCCTTCCTTTCTCCCTTTTCGTCCTACTACCCCCGACCGGCCATTCAACCAAAAACAACCCCCATTCCCACACTCCCTCAGTCACTTTAGGCCAGTCAGTCCACTCGTTTCCCCTACTCGTCTGATCTCGACGTGTCTCTCGTTTTTCTTCGTCTGAATTTGTGGTTTTGCTATCTTTCCCCTCCCTCAACCCTCACACCACACCTTCATAGGTCTTTTTCACCAGGTCATCGTGACATCGACCTAGACAATTTAAGAAAGGGTGAGCACCAACCAAACGATACTTTCCTTAAATCTTCCCCGATTTCGATTCGCCGCGATCCACTCGTCCCCCTTCTATATCCTGCTACGGCTTCGACTATCAAGCATCAAGCACTATACCCATATGCCCCCAAGTCTAAGAAGTCATCCACGTGAAGCGACAAAGACGACAATTGTGGACAAGGAGGTCTAACTAGTTTCATTGATATAGCTGCCCATTGTTTTTTCACGCTCCTTTTAAACGCTCGTCATCGTCGCCGCACATCAAAGAGCGGAAAGAAGGACAGCGTGTGTATCAATTACGATTTGATACAATCGATAAAAACACATTCGCCATTCGCCATCAAGGACGCCTCGTCGTGATCTATATGATTTGGGACCGCATGATCATTACCTAAATTCCCGAAGGATTATTGGTCGAGAAAAACGAGATAGTACGGAATAGACGATTCGGAACTTTGCAAATTGCTTCTTCAGAGAAGATTGAATCCGAGGAATTGATTCTAATCCTCTCGAGTCGTTGATCGGGTTGAGAGAATTGGGTCCTGGCAACCTTTTCGTTTCATTAAATTTCGATTTCGCACGCGCAACACATCTTTCACCATGTCAGTTCGTCAATTTACCATCGCGGCCGTACTGGCCTTCGCCTCGCTATCTACAGCGACCAAGGAGAAGGCGGCGCAGGATCCGATAGCAGGTACAGATACAGTTCACGGATGCTACAAATCAGTCGGAACGATGAAGTATATGGGCCCCATCGACTTCAACACACAGGGTATCTGCGCACGACTATGCCGAGACAACGACAAGGTCACCGGTGCTTCTAACTCGAATGATTGCTATTGCGGTGACGAATACCCGAACAAAGCCGATCTCGTCGATGACAAGCAATGTACTGAGCCATGCCCTGGCTTTGGCGACGAGGCTTGTAAGTAATTATCCTGACTTGATTGAAGACGTAGCTAATTCGTTACAGGTGGTGGTCTGAACACTTTCACCGTTTACAACACCGGAAAGAGAGTATCTGTCGGTGAGGCGAAAGAGCCTGGTTCCCCTTCTAGCTCTTCTAGTGCCGCGCCCTCGAAGACTAGTTCGGTTTCCGATGCCCCAGCCAGCACTTCTGGTTAGTATAATTGGTATTTTCATCGCCCTTTTGCTTGATACTGACCCGCAATGTAGATACGATCGAGACCGTTACAGCGGCTCCGTCGGAGGAACCTCAGAAATCGGGCCCCAACGTAGCGGGTATTGCTGCTGGTGTTGTCGTTGGTGTCGTGGTGGTGGCTGCTTTGATCGGAGGAGGATTCTTCTGGATGCGCCGAAAGAGGAACGCCGAGATCGAGGAAGAGCACCGACGAAATGCTGCGGTTAACGCGTTCATCAGTGGTGGAAAGCCGCCCAGTAGCAGCGGTGGTGTCTCGATGACCGATTCGCGCCTCGACCCCGTTTTGAACCGACGAATGAGCGATGGCAGCATCGCCGACAACCAAGATTACTCGCGAAGAATTCTAAGGGTATGCTAAATGGTATTCGGCTTCGCAGTGCTTTAGTCTGACTTGTCTTCTAGGTTACCAATGCTTGAGTGCCCGCATCGCAGATATCACGATGAACGACTTCCGCTTGTAACACTTTCTATTCACATCGGCATCGACGGCGTTTCATGGTGGCCATTCGTCATTGGATGATCGATCGGACCCGACGATCCGTGGCGTTATATGTATTGAGGTGTATGGAACAAACACACATTGGGTGGTCACAAATATAGGGTGTGACCGTTCGGTTTAGATTCTACCCATGGAGCTCTCCTTCCTACGCCGTCCTCTCCTTTTTCTTTTGCACATTGTCGACTTGGCCACGTCACGATATGCATTTCGCCATCAACTTCGGAATTTCTCACGAGATCTACTAGGGCCCGGGCTCGACAGGAGAAGAGTGGAATAGAATCATACAAACGATTCACATTTGGACCACTATGATACGTGAGAGACAGTTAATAAAAAAGAACCAAGCCGAGGAGGTTTACTACGGCCCATAGGAATTTTGAGCGGATATACCACCGCCCTTATTGTGCGAAGAGTTTCTGCTACGGGGGGAAATTAAGCATCAGTGTTCATTGAAGGGACTTTGCTGTATATTATTCAGATAGTCCAAATGACTAGCTATTTGCTCACGGATCCTCGCGTCCTTGGCGGCGTTTGTGACCGCCAGACCTTTTATTTTGTTGTAATACTCTTTTGTAATGTGGTCATTCAGCAAACCCGGATAATGGAACTATAGCCTACCCTCCTAGCACGATAATAGCTTCTTCGAGTAGTAGTAAAATTGAGACAGTCCAAGCATTTAGTGAAACAATGGATAATCGTTTGCATATAGCATACTGGGTACTAGGTAGTGACATTATAATTTGTACATCGAACATCAAATCCGGGGTAATTCCCTGATGACGGCAGGTCTGTCTGTCTAAGCGCCAAACATCCAAGTCCCAAATCCCAAATTCGTTCTTCTGCCCCGGGTTTGACTTACATGTACTTCCTGGGTAGGTAGGCAGTCGCACGTGTTGCCGGGGGATCGTTGCGCAGTTACGGATTTCGCCTGGGCTACCTCCTGCCGATCTTCCTTCTCTGCTTCGCTGTTTTCTTCCGGGCGCGCGGGGGCCGGCGATCGGGGCTGGGGACCTTGCCTGAATGACGCCGCGAT
The DNA here is from genome assembly GCA_902825475.1 of Hypomontagnella monticulosa. Taxonomy (NCBI): domain Eukaryota; kingdom Fungi; phylum Ascomycota; class Sordariomycetes; order Xylariales; family Hypoxylaceae; genus Hypomontagnella; species Hypomontagnella monticulosa. The sequence goes on from CADEBF010000008.1 coordinate 2,387,353, forward strand.
CGTCGGGTCTGAAACGGGCGGAATGAATATCTTGGTTATGTGGATGGGCTTTTAGAAGGGGTCCTCGCTAATATGGGGTATTCTCAGGGTCTTTTGGTTATTTGGATCTGGCCATATGTGAGGGTTGGTATAGCCGAGTATTGAGTGTGGACTGGAGATCGGTCATTTTAACCGCCTGACCGCCTTCGCGGTGACTGTGGTGGTAGTGGCAGTGGTTGGGAGCCAATGCACTTCTATGCTACATAGTATGGCAATGACGTATGATCTTAATGGCAAGTTCATTGACTCCGTAGTAGAAGACAATTCGTTGTGATATTTTTAAGCTATGTTTAATTATGTCTAATTATATTATGTACCTTTGGGTTTCTAAATCATGTATTTGCCAACTTGTAATCCACAATGTTTGAACTAACTACAAGCCTTCGTTGAGTATCTCGAACATTGAAGGCATTCACGACTATTGATGGTAAGATAAGAGCGTAGTGTGGTCAATGCTGCTACCTGGTGGACAGTCACGTGACGTCGAGTTTTTTAGCTGCTGGAGCTGTTCAGCTCTGTCGCGCTTGCGAACCGCCAACAGTCGCGCTATAATTCCCATTCCAGCTATTTACTCTACGACGTCAACATCCACTCCCTTTAATTGTGTTTACGCCTGGGCTCATTTCGAATTGAACGAAAGCTTTATGATGCTCTGAATATTAGATTGGTTCTAACTCGTATCTGGACCTACAGCCGTGTTTTAGTTCTATCCTATACGACACTTGGTTTCGCTCCGGCCAGCTTCTTTTGAAGCTCACTGCGCCGTCGTTATGGCTCCGACTACAGTTCCTCGTGTACGCCGGACTGCGCAGAACACCCAGTATACGTATGAATTATCTGTGTGGTTTATCGTTCTTCTATCTAACCTTCTGTGTTTCATAGGTACAACCTCACCCGTCGTATCCACACCGTCCAGACCTATCCCGTCCTCTCACCCCAGGGCGCGACTATCCTAATCTATGGCCATGAGAATGGCGTGACGATAGTGTGGCGTGGTGGACGAAGATTCAAGCCTGAAGCCACCAAGGGACCGACAGCCAAACAAAATGGGAAGCCCCCTGCGGACGCTATTATGATCATTGATTCCGATGAAGACGACGATGTGCCCCCCGGGAAGGGAGGTCCGTTTGTTGACAAGCCGATATTCGAAGAAGCCCTAGACGAAGATGCACCGTACCCTGAGATAACTCAGACTCTTGACCTCGAATTCGGCACGGCTGTGCTCCATCTGGCAGCATTGCCTATGACACCCTGCACACCAGAAGATGCGGGATGGGGAGGTGCTGATATTCTGAAGGAGAAGATTGTGTTCGCTGCTTCGTGCGCGACTCGCGAGGTCTTTCTTATTACCCTACCGCTCGTTCCACCGTCTCCTGCTAGTAAGGCGCGGGCAGAGCTACAAGAAAGTCTTCTAGCTGGAAAAGCCGGCAATGGCAAATGGGGAGAGACTATGACCCTCCTTGCCGGCCAGATAAAAGGAAGCGATAGCCTAGCAATGACTCTGGTTAGATCGAAGCCTGCATCGGAGCGCAATAAATCTACCGAGCGATCACGGTCGGAATCTAGAGCCTTGCCACGAGTTGTAGTGGCTGCTCATTCTCCTGAGGCTTCGGGTGCCCTACGTCTATGGGATGTTCCCCTGGGGAATTCTTCGAAAGCAGGACGACCCATTGAGCCGTTCCAGATTGAGTTCCTACCACGACCTCTAACTTCTATCTCCTTCAACCCTACTCACTCAACCCAACTACTATGTAATGCATCCCCGGATGCTGTCAGGATATATGACTATTCCATTGCTTCGATCACACCAGACGACCTGTCTGAGGGACCCTTCCCCTCGCAGGGTTCTTGGCTCATATCGTTCTATCCGCCATTTGCTCGACCGTCTCCGTCGAGAAAGCCAGTCCTTGCGGCATCATGGATTGCTCAGGGCCGTGCTATTCTCGTCCTTCTAGCGGATGGGCAATGGGGTATATGGGATATTGACGGTGTATCGCCTCAGGGACCTTCCCTATTTGGCAAACCTGGATCTGGTATTCGTGGCGACGCGTTGACGGAATTTAATGTGTCCGGATATGTCGAAGGCACGAGCCCTCTACGGAATCCTGCTTCACAACGTGCCTCCGGTGGTGGTTCTGATTTTGTGCCTATGACTCCTCACTCTCGACGTGATGCTCTGACTACTACCCAAGGACCCGAGCGCCTCGCCCCTGTCAAAGGAGGCATTACGGTGACACCGCTACCAGCTAGCGCAACAACGACAGCCGATGAGAGTGTCGCCCTATGGATTGGAGGTGCTGAGCATATTTTCGTCATACCTGGTGTTCTGAAATTCTGGGACGCACAGATCCGCAAGGGTTCGGGTGGAGGCGTGAACTTATTCAGCGGCGCACAACCCACTCGCATGGTCCGATTGAACGACCTGAGCGTTGGGCTAATGGGCGAGCGTTGCACTAGCGTTGGTGCCATTGTTCGCTTCCCCGAGAATGGCGGCTCGGAGTCATCGATTAATGAGGGTTTACCCGTCGAGCTATTAGTATGCGGCGAGGCCCGAGTGGTGATCGTTAGGGAGAGCGAGACGGTCGTCGGTACTAAGATTGGAGGAGTTGTCAGTCGCCAAAAGAGATTAAGCGATCGCGCCAAGGAGAACAGCGCCATTGTTGTCTTCCCCCGCCCGGAGCAGCCGGGTAGCGTTGCTTACAACCTGTCGGTCGGACCACGAAGGAAGTTGTCGAGACCCCCGCTTGGAAGCGCGTTTGACGAATCGGACTCGATTGACAACGGGACGCAAGCAGAAGCAGAACAGCGGCCGGTACAATTACCGTCTAGACCACGGGCCGGCTTCGCGTTTGCGGATAGCCTGAATGCCGCCGCGGACGTCGAGCAGCAGGAGGAAGAAGACGAGAGAGATGTCGAGGTGGAGATGCTCGACATCATGGAGATCGATCGCGAACTGGATGCCCTCGATAGCGGCCGAGGCCGTGGCCGTAAAAAGGTCATCTTCGATTCTTAGGCGCCTTACCTCTTTCGATCCTTTGGGAATAATGTACGATACCCCACGCTGACATCCTTGGAGTTCGGGATGGCGGGTGCTCTTGGGAGGTAGCAATTCACGACGATTGACTAGGTCCCTTTTTGCTTCTGTGTTCGATGATCTTTCATTTCATTTCCCGTGGTCCTCTAAGCTATGTCGCTCGAGTTGCTATACTAACAGCCCAGATGCTCCCTTTTATGCTATTATTCCATTTCCCCTCTTCTTCCTTTCCCCCTTTTCCGCGCGGCAAGGTGGAGCACAAGGCGAGATCCTTCCTTGAAGCTCTGTAATCCATGCGGTATATCGAACGGGGCGATTCCTCTCGAATTGTCCCACGTATCACTCTTTTTATCACGTGATGCGCAGCCGACGGTCCCAGGAGGGAATTTCGGGAGGGGGCTTGGGTTGGTTCGGATCTTTATGCGAATTGACCGTTTGCCCTCCCACCCTCCAACGGCCCTGCTATCTGTCCTGCGTCTCTGTGGAACGGGGGGCTGAGATGGGGGATGGGAGACGGAGCTGTCGGTACATCTATTTGTGCGTTGCCTTTTTGTGACATGAGTTGAAAGCTTGATTAGATGAATCTTGAGATGCTATTGCCTAGGCTAAGTGGTCTTTAGTTTTCTGTACCAGGTGGACTCCCGGTCCTTTTGACCGATTGGCTTCAAAGTTGAAGCTCCTGATTTGTTACCACTGTTGTGAAGTCACGTCAATCAGCCTTGGCTCTCATTCGATGTATGCCATATGTAATTCTCAGGGCGTACCTCCGGTTGATTGGACCTGAAAATGCTATAGCCTGGTTGATAGATGTGGCGGTGGCGTGGTGCATTCATTATCTACCCTCTCTATGTTATCTACCATGAAGGGGACGCCTGAACGTAATTCTTGCCTTGTTACCTCCATTGCAAAACAGCGCAGAAGCCGTCTGAAATCATTTTGCTCAGTGATGTCTGTTATGGACACCCTCGTCCCGCCCGATGGCCTTACGATCCTGGCTAGTCCAGGTGATGCCTCGCTTGAGTATGTTGGGCCGCTTCACTGCGCGATAAAACTGATCGAGAAATAGTATCGTATTCATTCATGGTTTCACCGGGCACCCGGAAAAGACCTGGACCCATGTCGGCGATGACACACGACAACTCGCACCTGACGAGAGCTCTGAAAATATAGTTCAGAAACGGGACACATTCCCATTAAGAATATCTCGAAAGCAAGCGGCCCCTCGCTCTTCGGTCTATTGGCCACGAGACCTACTCCCACAGACATTGCCGAGCGCTCGAGTGATGACATATGGATACGACACGAGAATAAAGCATGCCTTCGGTTCTCCACCGACCACGGCCACCGTATACGATATTGCCAACAATCTACTGGTTGCACTTGAAGGAGAAAGGAGAAGTGCTGCTAGCCGACCTATTCTCTTTATAGCACATAGCCTCGGCGGTATTGTAGCCAAAGAGATGCTACGGCAATCTCATAGCTCTCGGTTGAGCCAACGGCATCTCCACAGTATCTGCACATCCACCAAAGCATTGGCATTCTTTGGCACGCCGCACAGTGGTGCAGATCCCCGTGGTCTCCTTCTACATGCTATAGAAAAGGTGGTTAAAACTGTAGGATTTAGTGCCAACCAACAAATCATCAACACGCTTCTCCCCAGTTCGGAACGACTCAAGGAGCTCCGTGATGAGTTTGTCCCCATTGCCCAGGAATACGGTTGGCTAGTCCACTCGTTCCAAGAGAGCGTTGGCTTGAAAATCTTGAACGGGAGCAAGGTACGCACTAGCAATTAATAATTTATCTCGATCTTTTATTCACTATGTGTAGGTGGTCGAGGATACCTCATCTTGTCTATCATGTCCGAGTATTGAGGTAACCGAACATATCCTGTCAAATCACATGGATATGTGCAGGTTTGCAAGCACTGCGAGCCCCGAATACCAGAAGGTTGCTCGCGTATTGTCACGGATCTCAGGCTCTGTCTCAAAAACGACCTCCATATCTTCGACACCAAAAGGCTCCTATAGCAACATAAGCCCTGAGGAATGCGCCGAATTACTTCGGTCTCTACGATTTGAGGGAATTGGAGTACGACAAACTACGATTAGGAAACCGCGTACCGGAAGTTGCGAATGGCTCTTGAGCCAATCAGCTTATATTCGTTGGCTTGATCTGGATCGGCGTAACGAACACAGCGGCTTCTTGTGGATTAAGGGAAATCCTGGGGCCGGAAAATCGACTCTAATGAAGTTCCTCGTCTCACACCTACAGAAGGAAAGCGATGGGAAAGCAGTCCTTTCCTTTTTCTTCAACGCTCGCGGTGGTTCATTGGAACAGAATACGGAGGGCCTATACAGATCCCTACTACTTCAGCTCATTCAAGATAGCTCACATCTCCAGCGTATGTGCTGCTCTTTGATCAAGCCAGCATGTTTGCTAGGAGATTGGAGCCTAGAACTACTGAAGGAGCTCTTGGAGAGTGCCATCGTCACCAGTACGGATCAATTAACAATTTTAGTTGATGCCCTAGATGAATGCGACGAGTCTGAAGTCAGGGAAATGCTTTCATTCTTCCGGCAATTAGTCGAGGTTGCAGCAACCCAGCAACTGCCGCTATTGATATGCCTATCGAGTCGTCATTATCCCCACATTAGCATGCCTAGAAGTCTCGAACTCATCTTGGATCACGAACAGGGCCATGATCACGATATAGCGATCTACTTGGATAGCGAACTACACATTGGCCGTAGCGAGGTTGCTGAGAAAGTCCGCGCGGATGTTTTCAACAAGGCATCTGGCATCTTCGTATGGGTTGTACTCGTCGTGAGAATCCTCAACCAGGAGTATGATCGTGGGCAGATTCACGCTTTAAAGCAGAAACTTAGCGAGATCCCACGAGATCTTTATAAGCTATTTGATAGCATCCTAGAAAAGGACGTAGGTAACCGTGACCAGTTACTTCTCTGCGTTCGGCTTTTGCTTGTCTTGGATTCATTGAGTCCCGAGGATCTCTACCACGCTGTTATTTTTACCACTGATGGCCAGAAATCCTCACCCATTGATCCCGAAGTTGACACACCCGAGGCCATCAACAATTTTATTTTAAACGCTACGAAAGGACTCGTAGAAGTCGTTAAGAACAGGGTCCAGTTCATTCATGAATCAGTGCGCAAATTCTTTCTGCAGGCCGGCGGCTTTACCAAGATCTATCCAGTTCCGTGTCCTAGTTTTATCATCGAGATCTATACCACCGTAGCACACTGCTGCTATACCTATCTCGAGCGGACATTCGATAATGCTGTACATGATCTTTATCCCGACAGGGACAAAGTATGGAACTATCCCTTCGTAGTTCGCTCGGTAGAATTAGCCTTCTACCATGTCCGCGGAAACGGAGTGGAACCCCCCGAGCTATCCTCTGTAGAGAGCTTCAGGGTGCACCTTCGCTCTCTCGCACTAGTGTTCAATAGCAGCTCAAGCCAATCGATAACCGAACGCTCTGATTTATTGTGTTCCATAAGCCGCTTCGTGTGTGCGGTATCCCGTTACAAGAGACAAGCACTTCCGCTTCACTGGCAATCTGATGCTGGTAACATCCCCGTCCTGCAGTATCTACGATCTTCTATACCCTGAGTAGGTTTGATTTTATGTGCCTCTATCCTTATCAACAGAGCCTCACGCCTAGGACTTCTGATGCTAATAAGACTAAAGACAAGGAATATTCGATATATCTCCCGTAGTCAGAAACGAGGAGACGAGCTGATTACCATTTCATCCACCCCCCGCCCCCCGACTACCTACATGTAGGTAGGCGTATTCAGGAACAGAACGAAATCAAGGTAGAAGAAGACAGCAACAGTCGCAATTTCTCAAGCTTAGGACACCAGCCCATATTTCTTCAATGCCAAATTGACTATCAAATTCTATCGTACACCTCCCAATGCATGCAGACTGATATTGCCCCGGCAAACCGTAGTTTCAATTTCAAAAATCCGCCTTGGTATCAATCAATCACTCCCCTCATCCCCTATCTACCCCTATGCTCGCCATGCTGTACATGAGAAAGGAAAACAATTGGTATGATGCAGTAGACTTGTGTTTTTATCTTTTCCAAATCCAAATATGCATGCTATGCTTATGCGTATCCCCCCTTGTGTGTCTCTGTATCGCGGTGTATGTGCGTATGTACAACCTGATCTTAACAGAAATGAGCGTCTGCGGCAATAAAGTGCCTTTCTCCCTAGTAGGTTACCAAATTTCAATATGTATGTACAACTCCCAATTTGCTGTGTGTGTCGGCGAAAATCAAGATGATCCTCGTGGTTGTTGCTGCTGTTCCTCTTCAGGGGTCTGTTGTTGAATCCCCAGCCCCACTTCGGCGGAAGTGGGTCTCTCCTTTCTGCTACTTCCGTTCCGGTTCCTCTTGCTGAGTTTGCGGGGTCCGAGCCGAGACCCGGGTCGAGGAGAACCCGTGGAAAGAGCGGGGCTGCTGCTGCCGTTGCCACTGCCACTACCGCTACCACCAGCAGCCACACGTCCTGGACTTGCGGCGGCGGCAGACGAAGAAGGTTCGCCTTGTTCCTGCAGCGTCGGCGATCCAAATTCCACGAATTCCCCATCCCCAAATCGAATGCCAGCGGATCCAGAACGGGCCATAGGTTCGGAGTCCGCGGGTCCATCTAGGTCAGGGCTCAAATTAGCCTTGGACGTCCATGGAAAACCACCTAGCCGGCCGCTCGCCGATCTGTGGCGGCGGCTACCATCGCTTCCCCTCCTGGATGGCTTAAATCGTGATAGCAAGCCCGATGAATGCGAGCCCCGCGCCGCAGTGTTTGATGTGGTACGACCGCGACCGCGTGTCGATTCACTGTAGAGCGAGTAGCTGGTGATGACGGGTTCGAGCTCGAGGCCGTCTAGGCGGGGGCTAGGCTCTGTCTCCACCACGCTTGGACGGCGCGATTGCGGGCGCTGCATTTGTTGAGATCCGGGAGATGAGCTGAGGGCTAGTGGAGAGGCGGCATGGCCTAAACTACCGGCAGAGCCGTGGCTGTGGCTGGACTGGTGGCTTGGGTCGCGCGACATGGGCTGGCTAGAGTAGCCCTGCGGATGTAAGTTAGGCGTCATGGACGACGCGACCCACGGCGGCGGGTGTTCCGATGAAGCGAGGCCATCGGGGGGACTGTGTGCTGTGTGTGGATACGGAAGGTTATGGGTTCGAATTGAGGGGTACGAATGGGATAGAGGCTGATACTCATCGTCTTCACCTATGGACTGTTCTGGCAGCCGACCGTACGACTCCCACGGATGGCCGGGAGAAGGCGGGGAGCGTAGACTGCTGCTTGTATTGATCTCGATCGGAATGGGGGGCGGTGGGAAGGGACCCGTGGGATGCGATGGGCTGGATCGAGCGGACCTTGACAAAACCGTAGAAGAAGGCCTCGAAGGACGTCTCGAAGGTGAATTGGATGGTGATCGAGAGGCTGTCTTTGACGCAGGTCGTGAAGGCGGTTTTGGTATATAGCCAGTCTTATCGCCCTCTAGAAACGAGGATGGCTGCGTTGCTGGTGGGCTTGGCGATGATGGCGATATTGTAGTGAGCGGAGCTGCTGACAAAGGACTAGAGACTTTGATAGGAGTAAGGCCGTCAAGAGATACGGAATGCTCATTTTCTCGACGCTTTAGAATCGCGGCGGCAGCATAATTTGGTGAAGGTGCTGGACTTGAGAACGTTGCGGATATATCTCCGATAGCAGCCTCGGCCTTGGCATCGGCGTACGATGGTCTTCCAGCTATCAGCCTTGGACGTATGCTAGAAGTGATGCTGTCTGCGTAATCGGTGTTACTCCCGACACTTCTCGGCTCGAATGAAGGCGACCCCTTATTGATCCGGTCCAAGGTCAATTGTGCTTTGGTCGCTTCCGACGATGCACTGTCAGTAGAGGAGCGCGGTCTCGTTGATTGCTGGATTGCCGCTTGGTTAATGATACCCTTCGCCGTTTCACGGCTAATGCTGACTCGTGGGTCACTAAGTATTCGAGAAGCGGCTCGCCAAGACCCAGCACGGTCGCGGTAACGTCGCTCAGCATGTCTCTTGATAGTTCGATGATTAGGTCCGAAGACTTTACGAGTGACTTCATCATCGTCTGGCATAGACATTGATTCGAAAATTTCCGTTGGAGCCATGTGCGGGGTGACTGTCCTCGAGTAATCCGCATTATCGTGGTGCACATCATGCGGGTAAGGGGTATGAAAATGATAGGGATTGAAGTCAGTAGGGGTATACATTGACGGAGACTCTAATGGCAGTAAACCTTCATCATCAAGCAAGTACGGCTCGGTTGTACTGCTATGGCTCGGGGGCGTCTCCAAGTCGTCCTCCGATAAACTATTGGTTCGCTCGAAGACAGAGACAACTCCTGATACAGAACCTTGATCGACAATCTCTGTGACCCGCCTGGTGAGTTGCTCAATCCGTACATTGACTTTAGCCAAACGCGATTCCACTGATTTTCGGCTCGCTGCGAGGTCCGGATGCCTCTTTTCGAAGCGACCGAGGTGGATTAGTAGTCGTTCGCCATGAATGAGCAATCGCCGGAAGTCCTCAGGTACTCCCGTTTGGGGGTCTTCGTCGACGCGTTGGTTGCTGACGTCAAATGCTTTGCAGAACATGCAGACTGCTCGTTCCAGCCAAAATGGTGCCTGCTTTTCCTCCGCGAGGACATCAACGAAAAATGCTTGAACAATCCCGTGAATTCTCAGTATATCGAGACTATCTTGGCCCATGTCGACGCTGCGAGTACTGCGCGAACTGGCGGAGGAAGCTTCGTTCTCATTTCTTTCAACTAGAGCAAAAGCAATAAGTGTCTTGAATGTGTTGTTCAACGAAGATCTCCGGGTCTCAGGACCTGCCGACTTAACAGGTGTCCTCTTGTCCAAAGCTTTAGCTCCTATGGCAGTTGTTAGCATGGAATCAAATCTGCGTAGCTGTTTCGAGAACTTGCCTAGGATTATCATCTCAACAGGGATATGTGTACCGAAGAAAGACAGCAAGGACATTAGATTCAACGCGGCGCTGGCACCTCGGTGTTCAAGTTGCTCACGGACTGCGCGATAGGCCGGTAGGTTTCCTACCTTTGGACGGTTTCGGAACGACCTTAGATACCCTGCGAGTGGTTCCCTAGTAGCCTTTAGTTGCAGTGCTGCGACATGGATCATTAGAGGTAGTCGGTCCATGAGCTCAACTAGCTCCTCGGCGCGCCTCAAGTCGTCTTGCGTGTATGGCTGCCTCTTGCCCATCTCCTCAAAGAGTAACTCCTGAGCCTCTTGTTTCGTTAGCGAGTCTAACGCGATAACCTGAGGGTTATCAAACTGATAGTCTTCGCCCGTCGTTCGCTCTGTCGATGTGTAGATTATGGATGTGTGCCTCGCAAAGGGGATATAATGTTGAAGATCCGGGAGATCGAAGTGGACACCATCTAAGATAAGTAGCCAGTTGTCGTGGCTACTGAGCCATGACTGAACGGCCGTCACCATTTTGACGGTCTCTGTAGACCCTCTCTGACTCAGAATGCTCTTCTCGCTTATGCCTACTGTTTTCGCAATATCCCAGTAGCCGTAATCTAATTCTTCAATAGATTTTGCCCTGATCCAGAAGATGCCGCCGGAGTAGTCGTATCTATGCCGGAAGACATATTGCCGTGCTAAGTGAGTCTTGCCTCCGCCAGGCATACTTTGAATTAGAACAGAGGAAGTCCCTACAGATCTTCTCTTGCGGTCCGTTAACATTTTATGCAATAATTTCAGCTCTTGGTCTCGACCCTTGAAGAATGTGTTGGGACGAAAGACGGTGGGTTTGACGAAGAGGGGTTCTTGAGATGGGTCATGGTCAGACTTGGACTGTTGGGAGGGGAAGTACTCTTCTTCTGGCGGCTGGTTGGGTGTCGCCGGGCCAGTGATGAGCGGTCTAGATTGATGGTCGATCTTCGAAGGGTCTTGCGTTGAAGGTAATGTAGTCTCATTATGCTGCTGCTGCGGAACTACAGAAAGAAAAACAATCAGCTACGGCTCCTTGGTCGTCGGTATCTAGTGCTCTCTCGTGAATGATCATCGACCTCCTCTATTTCGAATGGAAGTAGAACGTCTTCAAATACTGAGTTCCCCAAAGATCGATCATGAGGACGCTCTAGACCACTTTCTAAAAAGGGTAGTGCTGGTAACCTACTGGATCCTTGGCCAATATGCTGCAGGCGCTGTGCGTCAAGCTGAGCTGGGGTTAGAAACGGTGTCGTCAACAGAGCATCGACTCTTGAGGGAACAACATACCCATGGTTTCATCCTTTCTTCTATTTCGTGCTTCGCCCTCTGCAACTTCTCGTCCTCCTCCACCCTCCACCGGGTAGCGATGACGTCGGGCGCATCCAAAGCCCACTCCCGAAGGGCTGTAGCTATAGTTCTGTAGCCCGGCGCGTTCCTGTTATCGAATTTGCACATTCCGGAATGGGTTGCTTCGATAGCGTAGTACGTCACACCCGGAAGTTGGGGACTAGCCGAATTTGCGTCAACTATGAGGGTCCGGGTTCCCTTCAGATCCGTCTTGTGGTTCTCATGCGCCATGAGGATCTTGAATCGTTGATAGATGTCTAGGAAGTGACTATTGATGTTTTGTAACGTCTCATTGTCCCTTTTCAGCGTTCTAAGGAGCACCGACTCTGACTGGAAGAAGGTTCTGGGAACCACGGTATCCGACATAGCTTGCAGCATCGTACCCCATGTTGCTATCCCCGAGCCCGTATGCGGTGTGCCGAGAAAGATGATACCATACGTAGATACGTATATAGATCGATAATCCTCGTGTTGTGATGCCTTCAAGTCATTCGAATATAACAACGCTCGTTTAACCAGTATCCCACCCAGACTGTGACATACCCAGATGATAGGATTCTGGGATGATTGTTCATCTTTCCGGTAGTGAGTGAGCGATGTTACCAAGGTCTGCGCATGCATGAATATAAAGTTATCGCTCGGATGCGATCCATGTTTCTTCGAGTATACGTCGGCATTGTATCCGTAGACGAGCACATTCGCGCGGGCATCCCTTAGAGAAGTGGGGAGTAAGTCGGCGGGCCAGAAGACGTCATTCTTGGCCGTCCATGTCCGCTCTGGGTCGCCATTTAGGCCGTGAACGAGGACGATATCGACCTTGGCATCGGGGTGGGTATATACTGCTGTCGTCTCGTAGCGCGAGATTTGTTTGTTTATGGAGCCCTGTAGAGAAGCTGGGGTTAGTAAAGCAGTCATGACGGTCGTGGGCACGAACGGAGCCGCAAAATCCCAGAAGATTTTGTGCAACCCCAAGAGTCGAATTAGGAAGCATCGCCATAGACAAGCAATACCCATTATAGGACTCTTCCAGAAAGAAGAAAGGTAGGTTTACGAAGTGTGGTTGAGATAGGATAGATATTGCCAAACCCCGACATGCTCGACATACTTGGGGTACATATCAGATGACAAGATGGAGGAGAGTAGGTTTCATAAACTCACCATTCTGGCTTGTAGGCAAGACGGAAGGACTCAGA